>CM019066.1:45702288-46302288 GCA_009667805.1 Leptobrachium leishanense | reverse complement strand
GCCATGGGGAAACTGTGTTTTAAGTACAAAAATCCATCTGGATTCTTTTCTTCTGAGTGTTACATCAAAGTCACCTCTTCTTGGTCCCAAAGTAATGGCCTCTATTGCTTGAAAACTCAAAAGTTTTGGGTCACCATTATGATTTGCCCACATATGTCTGGATATAGGGGTGTCTGTGATATTAGTAACAGAGTTGATATGCTGTAAAATTCTTCTTTTAAACTGCTGGTAGGTTTTCCCTACGTATTGTTTTTTACAGACACAGGTAATTAGATAAATTACTTTCGTGGTTTCACAAGTAATTGATTCTTTAATTGGGAATATTTTTCCTGTGATGGTACTCTTAAAAGATACGGAATTGTCAACCGATGGACAGGCTTTGCAATGACCACATTTGCGTATGCCTGGGTTGGTTTTAGCCAGTGTGTAATAGGCTCTTTGGTAGAGAAATGACTGTGAACTAATATATCTTTTAAATTAGTCGATCTTCTTGCTGTAAACGTAGCAGATTGAGATATTACATTGGAAATGTTCTCATCCATTTGTAGAATTGGCCAGTATTTGTTGCATATTTCCTTAATTTCATTCCATCCTTTATCGTAGGTCGCAATGAATCTTATTTGCTTTTCACTTGGTATTTTCTTTTTGGGAATGAGTAGTTTTTTTCTATCCAATATTAGGGCATTTTTATAGGCTCTTTTAGGCACTTATTAGGATAACCTTTAGAACGAAACATTTCCCTAAGGCAATTGGCTTCTTCTTGAAAATCTTCCAGATTACTACAATTTCTCCGGGCCCTTAGGTATTGCCCTATTGGTATTCCCAATTTCAGAGGAGTCGGATGGAAACTTTCCCAATTTAACAAGTTATTTGTTGATGTGTCTTTTCTATATAGTTTGGTTTGCAAGGTGTTTCCATCAATTTTTATCATTAGATCCAAAAATTGTAGCTTTTCTTTGCTATGGATCAAAGTTAGTGTCAATCCAATGCTGTTGGTATTCAATTCATCGAGCCATTCAGTTAGAAGGTTATCAGTGCCATGCCATAACAGAAAGATATCATCTATGTATCTAAACCATTTAGACACATTATCTGTAAATTTTTTGGTTTGATCTGTAAAAACTACAGTTTCTTCCCATAAAGCCAGGTATAGATTCGCATAACTTGGGGCACAGGATGTCCCCATCGCTGTGCCCCTTGTCTGCAGATAATATTTACCATCAAACAAGAAAAAATTATGAGTCAAGATATATGTAAGTAATTGTATGATAAAATTTGTCATTGCTTCATCAAATTTCTTGCTCAAAAAATATCTGCATGCTTTTATCCCTTGCTCGTGTGGGATATTATTATATAGGGATACTACATCAAAGCTTGCTATTGTAGTATCAGATGGAATGAATATATCCTCTAGATGTTGAAGAGCATTAAGGGTGTCTCTTGTATAGGAGGGTGTTTCTTCCACGAATGGATGTAGGTAATGATCAACAAATTGACTCAATTTTTCAGTTAGAGAGTTATTGCCTGAGATAATTGGACGTCCTGGTGGGTTAGTTACAGATTTATGTACTTTAGGTAAACTATAGAGTGTTGGTATTGTAGGTCTTACTGGTAGTAATGATTTCTTAAGTTCTTCCGAGATATGTCCATCTGTTACTCCTTTTTGTAATAGTTTATTCAATTCAAGAAGATATTTTTCTGTAGGATTAAAGGTTAACAGAGTATAGCCCTCGGAATCATTAATTATTTGCAGACACATGTCTTTATAGTTGGATTTTGACATTATCACGATGTTACCCCCTTTGTCCGAGGCTTTTATTTCTATAGTTTTTTCATTTTTCAATTCCCTTAAAGCTGTGCGTTCTTCTCTAGATAAATTCTGTTCCTTTTTCCAAGGTATTATTTCTAATTTTGTAATTTCATCAGTCACTAGTTTAACAAAAAGGTCAATGCTCGAAAATTCTGAAAAAGACGGTGTATATTTAGATTTATTTTTAAATTTTTTATACATTTCCTGAGAAGGTTCCTCATTTTCTTCAAGAAGATCCATTAGCGTTCTTAAATGTGGGAAATCTTCAGGTGTTATTCCTAATTGTTTAGCTTGTCTTTCATCTTTTTTAACAAAAACTTCATGTAATGCAAGCTTCCGAGCAAAGAGATTTAGATCTTTGATCCATGTAAATTGATCAAACCTAGGACTGGGTACAAAAGATAAACCTTTTTCCAGGATTCTTAGATGTTTTTCTTGTAAAGTGAATTCAGAAAGATTTATTATCTGATTTTTGTTCGTTATTGTTGATTCTTGTATTGTCGTGGTTTGTAGCCCCATTTCTGCCTGGGTCTTAATCTCCCTATCTGTACTTCGTCTATCCTGTCCGTTTCTTCTAAAAAAGAGACGCTTCTTTTTTTGTTGTTAGTAAGTATTCCTTTCGTCGCATTAAAGTTTTGACTTGTTGATGTTTGTTTAGAGTCATTCTCACTTTCAGAGCCACTTGTCCTATCGGATTGAGAAGAATTTTTTAGATGTTGATTTCTCCTCCGTTTTTTATCCCAGAAGACATTCTTTGTTTCAAAATCTTTAACATCCCTTTGGAATTTAAAATGCTTTTTTTCTTTAATTTGTTGTCTGAACCTTTCTAAATTTTTTTGTAATTTTTCCTCAAATTGTTTATAGTCTTTATTTGTTTGGTAATTCTGTATATTATTTATTTGGATTTCAAGGTCATCTTTTATTTTATCCAAATTTTCTTGTTCTAGTTTTGTTAGGAAAATCATTAATTTGTTTGAACATTCAAGAAGGATTCCTTGCCATTCTACCACATGTTCTTCTTTATTTTTTATTAGGGAGAGGTACTTCAGGTCTTAGTCCTCTGGGTACTAATTTCTCTGTTATATATGTCTGCAAACTTTTAATTTCCCACCAGGATTTAATCTGTTCTTGATAGATCTTTTGAATTGCGAAGAAAGCTTCAGATATATCCCTTATATTCGAATCAGCTGGAAGGGATTCGTTTGTAAAGACTTTCCCTATATCTTCCGACCATGTGCTCACATCACATAATTGTTTTAATATTTCCGACATGATGTCGTCAACTGTACACAAACTTTAAACTCTTGATGGGTATTAAAACCCTATAATAAATGTAGAAAGGGTAGCCAAATAATTGACTACTGTAGAGCTTCTTAGATACCAAATCCAGAGCCACTAAGGGGATAACCCAATGTAACAAGAAAGGGACCTCTAACTGAGGTGACCGGCTAGGACATATAATTAAAATAAAAAACTTTATTAAACATTTAACATTAATCTTGCAGAAAAAAAGTAAATAGAACTCAATATAACATAAACTCAATACAACATAACTACTGAAAGAAAAAATTGTGTGAATTAAAAATATTCACTGAAATTCCATAAGTAAATTACCTCTCGGGAGTGAATATTACAGATAATTGATAATATGAACCTGTGAAATAACCATAGAAGTTGCTCCAATTGTTAAACAGGCATTCTTTTCTCAATGGAGCAATATGGGTTCACAGTTTGAGGATAATGATGATTCCTATTTGGTCAGTGCATACTCTCGAAAATGACCTTTGGGAGATGCTGTGGGTGAAGATCCTATGAAATTTAATCTGCTTTGGATTAGATAGGTTTAATCACCACCATTGAATACATATGTAACAAGATACCATTATTGGAGCATAGTAAACTGATTTCCGACCTAGATCGTGAATCTTTATAAGCAAACTTTGTACAGGTACACAGCCTCGGGTTGAAAATTAAACTATGATCAATTGCTGTGTTGATATAGATTATTCAGACGTATCCTCCATAAAGAGCCAGCATTCTGCCGCTAAAGTAACTGGCTCACAATTCCAACGGGATCAGATAAGCAGTGGATGTCATGGGGTTAAAACTGTTAAACCTTTCTAATTGCACTGCTCAGAACGTCAGTTTGAAAATATCATCGACAGCATTGCCTGTCATGCACTTGGAAGCCAATCAGGGCTATTTGGAATTTTTTGCGTGATGCTGACTGTAATTAAGGTTATGTGTAAACCAATAATATCAAATAATTGAGACAGTTGTCAAAGTATATGCTCAATTATATTGAGTCAGTGCTGCAGATTACCGATTAGATCAGCAGAAACATTTGCTATACAGATGTATTTAAATGATTGTATCAACACCAAACAATGTGGATCTAAGCAGTTATTACCGTTGCTTATTCCAACAGATACACATATTGCCTGTAGTTCGGGATATCCCTTAATAACGATCAAAATTAAATAAATGATCTTTTTTAACGTATACCCTCAGCGGCGTTGAGATCACGTTTAAACAGTTAGTAATTGTTTCAATACTTATTCAAATGGTTGCAGACAGTGGTGCATACAATTCGAGCAATGAATAGTGTTTCTTAGTAGCTGTCACAGTTAAGTGCATGATCTAATAATGCAGATTGACCTCATACCTTTGATTTAGATTATTATAGTTGTACATAAAGTATTTTAGAATGGCTTATATCTCAGTACATCACAATGAATTTCTTTTGGTAAGATTACGCCCCCAGCGGCGTTTAAATGGCAATTATTTCAATGCTTGTTAAATCAATTACTAACAGTATTGCATATATTTCAAACAGTAGATGATATTTCTTAATAGCTGTTACAATTTTCGTTGGTGAAGTTACACCCTCGGCGGCATCTACATTTACCTTTAGTTACGAACAGCGTTTCAAATAGAACCACGATAGTTTTCGTTGGCTGAAATTACGCCCACAGCGGCGTCTAAATCTTGCGTTTGATCAATGGTAATTATCTTAATGCTTGTTCTGATAGTTACGAACAGCGTCTCAAAATAGAACCACAATGATTTTCGTGGTAAAAATAACGCCCACAGCGGCGTCTAGATTTTACGTTTGTTCGATAGCGAATATCTTAATGCTTTTTTGATGGTTACAAACAGCGTCTCAAGATAGAACCACAATGATTTTTGTTAATGAAGATTACGCCCACAGCGGCGTCTAGACTTTACATTTGTTCGATAACAATTATTTTAAAGCTTCTTTTTTAAAAAAGGTTGAAAACAGCGTCTCCAATAGTTCAAGCAGTCGGTATTGCTTTTAGTAATTGTCACAAATAGATGTGTATTTGGATGGTATAAATTAAACGTATACTTCTAAACTTAAGGTTATTATATATCCATTTGGGCTATTGTATTCACATACAAGGAACGATTTTTTTCCACAAAATGCAGTTTTTAAATTTGTTTCAACCATTCACAATGCAAGAGGGAGTACTAACGCCCAAAGCAACGTTTAATTCAAACCTTATTCAAAAGGAAACTTCTTATTCCTTATTCATTATGGAGATTTCGATCATTCATTATCTCACCAGGAATTCAATCTCGTTCATTTATCTTTGATCATTCATTATCTCACCAAAAATTCAATCTCGTTCATTTATCATTTCATTTGTGTGAAATAGAAAGAAAAGTATTATTCTTAGGGTATCTTAAATTAAGATCAAGATCATTGCTAGAGGCATCCGACGCGCGTTTCACATGCGTGCTCCTCAGGAATGCTAACTTAGTCCGTGTATCGAGGTTGCTTTTAAAGACCTCCTTTGTCTTTCAATTAAACACGTGATTAAATTCTCCAATCAGATGGTTCTCTATATCGGCAGGGTTTCTTGGAGAGCATTTTGCTTATTTAAATGCGTGTTTAAATGCTATCTGTCACCTGTTTATTTTTGAGCTATATGGTTTCTTACTAATTTATATTAAGAATCGTTTATAGGGAAGTAAAAATACTATTATATTAATGGGTAAGATTTAAATTATAAATTTGTTGTATTGAGTTTATGTTATATTGAGTTCTATTTACTTTTTTTCTGCAAGATTAATGTTAAATGTTTAATAAAGTTTTTTATTTTAATTATATGTCCTAGCCGGTCACCTCAGTTAGAGGTCCCCTTTTTTGCAATTAGAAGATAGATACCAAGTTAAAATTATTCAATTATTCTTTACCATATGGTAGTGAAGATAGATTGCTGTAAGATTCTGGGGTGGGTCTGGTGGAATCGTGTGGTGCCCCCTCCCCCTCTGTGGCTCTGGTGGTATCTGGCCCTTTCTTTCCTTTTCTTCACCCCTGTCTAAAACTCACCCCCTTTTATGTTCCAGATTTCTTTATCTAAAGACTGGCCTACAAGGGTGTTGCTTGACAATATTTATTATCATGTGATTGGTGGTTGTTTTATTATTTTCCCTAATATTTAACTAGGTGCTCCTGGCACCTTTCCAGCAGAGGTCTCCCTAAGATCAAAATCCTAACTTTGGAGTTTCTCAGATCTTAGGGACCAAAATCCTAAAGGAATTAATTAATATATATGACCAGACAATAACCTAATATATACAAGTATTCTATGCAGCATCTACCAATATTATCATTCTTAATTTATAAAGTGGCAGCATATTTTATCAGCTCTACTTTTAGAAGAATATTAGTACCATGATTATCTGTTATAACTCACCACATCCGTTAAATATTCAAATACCGCTTAGGCACTTTGTATAATATAATATGTCACAGATCCCCTTGACTAATATTCGTATTGTCATAATATTTCTGACAAATTTTGATTCGAAGTTAACCATTAATGTTATAGGAAAAGGGATCTGACACTTTTTTATACTGGACATTTCGAAATTATCCAAGGATTTGTGTATGTATTGATTTTACATGTGAACAATTGAATTGCCCTTGGATATACAATGAGTTTCACTCGGTCACAGTATCTCAATTTCCAGACAATGCTGTTTGGCAGTATCTCCTCCTGGAGATCTGGTTTTCTGACAGGATTGCAAAATCGTGATTTTTTTTTTCCAGTCTCTGGACAATAGTTGCTTCTCTCTGTCAATATAATCTGCTAAAGGGGAATCCTTGTTTGAGATATTCTAACTAATTAAGGAGGTCCATTGTCTGGGAAGCTCATTCTGTTTACCAGGTGTTAAAATTTAACCAGGCTGTCTGTTTGAAAGAAATTTCCGGCACTCATTTCAACAGTCCAGCTAAAATATGAAAAATTATGGAAGTTTCATATCTGAAATAATCTGACATTATAAAAGACCTTATAAAACACATTATAAAGCACCTTTATAAAACACATGCTGCTGTTTTTTTCCGCTTTGGTTGAAGTAATTGCATGTAAAAAGGAAAAATAAAGTTAGGGTTTTAATCTCCAGTTTCCATTTTGTGGATTTTTCCACAACATTAACATTTGCTAAAATCTTCTGTCATGTCTCACTTTACAGCTGTGTGTGTATATAGGATAAAGCAGTAGTGAAGTTGCAATGGGGTGGAGGAGGGAATGTTTAGACAAGATTGCAGAGGATCCATTGTGTTGTCTATGCTAGCTGAGTTAAGAGATGGCAGCTGGAAGAGATGGTGGGCTTACAATACTGGATACTATCCCCTGGTGATTTCATTTACATACATTCCACACATATGCAAATCTCTGAGTCGATTTTCTGGACTTCTGACCCATTCACTCCATTCTATTGTCAAAGCCACAAAGTGATGAGTAGCAAGTGATGGAAAAAACAAAACACAAAATATCACACAATGGATGCACCCAGTGACACATAGAGGAAAATATCACACAATGGATGCACCCAGTGACACATATAGAGGAAAATATCACACAATGGATGCACCCAGTGAAACATATAGAGGAAAATATTTTCTTAACTAAACCTACAAGAGAAAAACAAATCACATGTACAGTTGTGTTCAAAATTATTCAACCCCCCAATGCTGTAAAGGGTTTTAGGGAATTTAGTGTACATTTGTAATTGTATTCAGAATGAAATCCTACAAGGACTTTTTAAAGAACCATATGCAACTAAAATGACATCAATTGGTTTTGTAATACAGTAGTAAATGTTTCTTTTGTGAATTCTTCATTGACACAATTATTCAACCGCTTAAAGACCACCACTCTGGGTTCATTCAAGTGTTTTCAGGTATTGAAAACACCTGTGGATGTCACGGAGCAGCAATAAAGCATAATAAGCACCAATTAGGCAGCTTTAAAATGACTGATACTCCGCTCCTTCTAGACATTTACTAGTGTGGTTACAAACATGGTGAAGTCAAGAGAATGGTCCAGGAAGACAAGAGAAGAGGTGATTACTCTTCACAGGAAGGGCAATGGCTATAAGAAGATTGCAAAGATGTTAAACATACCAAGAGACCATAGGAATCATCATTCGCAAATTCAAGGCAAAGGGCACTGTTGAAACGCTACCTGGTCGTGGCAGAAAGAAGATGCTGACTTCGACTGCTGTGCGCTACCTGAAGCATAGAGTGGAGAAAAGTCCCCGTGTGACTGCTGAGGAACTGAGAAAAGATTTGTAAGATGTGGGTACTGAGGTTTCAGCTCAGACAATAGGGCGCACACTGCGTAATGAAGGCCTCCATGCCAGAACTCCCAGGCGCACCCCCTTGCTGTCTCCAAAGAATAAGAAGAGTCGACTGCAGTATGCCAAAAGTCATGTGGACAAACCACAGACGTTTTGGGATAGTGTTCTGTGGACTGATGAAACAAAATTAGAACTGTTTGGGCCCATGGATCAACGCTATGTTTGGAGGAGGAAGAACAAGGCCTATGAAGAAAAGAACACCTTGCCTACTGTGAAGCATGGCAGGGGGGGTCAATCATGCTTTGGGGCTGTTTTGCTTCTGCAGGTACAGGGAAGCTTCAGCATGTGCAAGGTACCATGAATTCTCTTCAGTACCAGGAGATATTGGATGACAATGTGATGCAGTCCGTCACAAACCTGAGGCTTGGGAGACGTTGGACCTTTCAACAGGACAATGATCCCAAACATACCTCCAAGTCCACTAGAGCATGGTTACAGATTAAAGGCTGGAACATTTTGGAGTGGCCATCGCAGTCACCTGACTTAAATCCGATTGAGAACCTCTGGTGGGACTTAAAGAAAGCAGTTGCAGTGCGCAAGCCTAAGAATGTGACTGAACTGGAGGCTTTTGCCCATGATGAATGGGCGAAGATACCCGTAGATCGCTGCAAGACACTTGTGTCAAGCTATGCTTCACGTTTAAAAGCTGTTATAACTGTAAAAGGATGTTGTACTAAGTACTAAGATTGAATGTCACTTGGGGGTTGAATAAAACTGATAATGATGTGAGCACAGAAAAGACATTTGTGGTTATTTCATTATAAATGTTATATTTGTCTGACCTACACGTGCCTCTTTGATTTAATTGTAAGCAAGATGACTGAATGATCAAAATCAATGTCAAACTGGCCAAAACACTCAATTTCAGTGGGGGTTGAATAATTTTGAACACAACTGTAAGATATCAACAACGTCAAATAAACACAATAAGGAGATTGCATTTTGTGGCGGTAGTGGCCCTTTAAGAAGAAGCAACGTTAGCGGCAAACAAACCAGAAAAGACAGACAATACCATGGTTTATCATTATTATTTGCTGTTGTAAAACATTGAGCTTATTTTAATTAAATTCCTCCTTCTCCTCTTTTCATATTAAATAAACTCTTTCATGTATGGCCTCTGGTTCTGAAGCACACAGCAATCCTTTAAACGTGTATGTGTATAATATATATATCTCCAGTCTGCCTTGTAACGCTGTGTCTGCTTTAATTAGATAGCCCTGTAGCAGCTTTTATTACAACTTAAAGAGATCTTCTGGTTTCCTCTTTCTTGTCTTGTTTTGTATTCTTCGTAAAACAGAGCATTTTTATAGACGAGTCCTTTGACCTGATTAACGTAGACATTGTCTGGCGTTAATTGTATCTTAAAACAAATTAAATGTAACTAATAGACATTCGCGAAATTCCAAGGAAACCTCTAAGGAATAAAATATACATGGAAATAAAGCTTTATCTGTTGATGTCACAGTGGATGTCAGGGTACCACCAGATGAATAGAGTCCAAATGGGGATTATTGGAATGAATATAGAGGTTATGGCAACAGAATGGCAGAAGATGGTAAGGGTCAGGGCAGGAAAAGGGCTGACCACAGTACAAGGCAGGGAGGAGAGATAGGCAGTGTGAACCGGAGACAGGCTCAGGGGAACAAGGCACAGAGCCTCAGACCACCACACTCCGGGAGCTCACGAGGTTTAGAGGCAACAGACAGGCAGGACAGGAAGAGGGATGACTGGATACTGGCTTCACATGGATTGGATTTGCGCACGTAGCTCCGATCCATCACTCTGCGCAGGCGCTACTGAACATGTGTACATAAAGTGTGCAAGTCCTGTAGCGCTGCATAATTACCAGCTCCCACGTTACACTAGTTGTATAGAAGCAGAAAAGCTTCAGGGACTTCAGGATTCGGGAGTCCCTCAGCCGAAGAGGAGGAGCATTACACAGCGAGGGAGAAAAGGAGAGAGGAATCACCGAAAACTCACACTGAAAGTCCTGACAATGCTGAAGCAAGGTACACCAGGAACTCAACCCTTATGTAGGGGTTCACAGGGTATGTTAGATGGGAGCACCTGTGGTTGCCTTCATAAGAACCAGAGTACGTTCGAGATCTGGTCTGGAATTTAAAGGACTTAGTAGAAAGGGGGCGGCCAGGGTTTTCAGGGTGGATCAGCACCAGCACGGGCCTTCCTGTGGTTCCCATAATGTTTCCTATTTCTCTATCCGTCAATGGGATAGAAAAGTGGAAAAAAGTCAACCTTTTCCTGTTGGCGAAACATATGTTGAGGAACATGACAAAGATTTCAAGGTGTTCCCTCGGCCTCCAGATTCTGCTGGAACAACAAATCCCGTCCATGGAGGCCCACCTCAACTAGGGATGGGTGTTCAGTTCGATTCTAACGTGAGTTTGAATCGAACATCGGCCATTCGGGTGTTTGCCGAACGCCGAACATTATGGGATGTTTGCGGTTTGTTCAACCGCGTACATTCCATAATAAAAAATGTGTCCACATTAGGGATGAGCCGAACACCCCCCGAGTTCGGTTCGGGCCCGAACCCAAACTTCCCATATGTTCGGGTCCGAACCCGAACTCTAACTCCATGCAAGTCAATGGGGCTGAAAATTCGGTTTTTAGAGTGCCCTCTAAGAGGGCATATATGCTAGATATTTGCCATAAAAGGTGTATGGGCGTCTGGGTAGTGCCCTGGGGGACAGGAAACAAGGACAAAAAGTAAAAAAAAAAACGTTTTTAAAGGGACAGTGAGTTTTCCATGAAATAAGGGTTAAAAATAAAAAACGAAAAATTCCTTCAAATATTGTGCCTAGGTGGTCCCCATAACCTGCCCGGAAGTGGCGGATTTCTAGGATTTATAGAAACACTTAAAAACAAGAAAATGACGTTTCATATGATGGTAAATGCTTTTCCATTAATCTATCCATAAACAACTGCTTGGGGCGGCAGTCTGTATGAAAAGAGACATTTTCGTACACGCAGAAAACGTTTACTGATTTTTTTGGCTAAACTATTGTGAAACTTACGCAGGCTTTGGATGAAAGTAACAATAGGTGCTTTAAAATTGGTCCTTTAGCATCCCCAACAGTGCCGTTTACACCGTAACCCCTCTGAGGATATGAATCTGATACAGGCGTCAGTGGCAGTGCACCCAAATATTGTGCTTTTGGTGCCAGGCCTGCAAGTACTATCATACAGCAACCCCTCTGTGGTATTGTGGAAGAATGCAGGGGTGAACCTTGCAGTCCTATATTAAAAATATATGCATCTGGTTAAGGCGTCAGTGCACCCAGATATTCTGCCTTTGGTGCAAGACTGCCAGGGCAGCAAGTATCATCATACAGTAACCCCTCTGTGGTATTGTGGAAGAATGCAGGGGTGAACCTTGCAGTCCTATATTAAAAATATATGCATCTGGTTAAGGCGTCAGTGCACCCAGATATTCTGCCTTTGGTGCAAGACTGCCAGGGCAGCAAGTATCATCATACACTAACCCCTCTGTGGTATTGTGGAAGAATGCAGGGGTGAACCGTTCGGTCCTATGTTAAAAAGATATGCATCTGGTCAAGGCGTCAGTGCACCCAGATATTGTGCTTTTGGTGCCAGGCCTGCAAGTGCCATCATAATACAGTAACCCCTCTGGTATTGTGGAAGAGTGCAGCTTTCTGGAGGCGTGGTGGACGAACAAGCTCCAGCACAGAGCCCTGTCTTGGATCCCTCCCAGCTGCAATCAGAGTTACCCAGTGTGCCGTGAAGGAAATGTAACGGCCCTGTCCATGCTTGCTGGACCACGTGTCTAAAGTCACATGCACCTTGCTGCTGACTGCCTTTCCCAATGACTGGATAACATTGTCTTCCACGTGCTGGTATAGTGCTGGAATGGCCTTGCGTGAAAAGTAATGTCGTTTTGGAACCTGCCACTGTGGTACAGCACATTCAACAAATTCACGGAAGAGAGCAGAGTCCACCAGCTGGAAAGGCAGCAGCTGCAATGCGAGTAATTTTGCTAAGCTGACATTTAGACGCTGTGCTTGGGGATGGTTGGGACTATATTTTTTCTTACGCTGCAGCAGCTGCGGCAACGTAATCTGACTGCGTAAATCTTCAGCTGATGGGGATACTGTCACATTGTGAAGGAGCTGGTACATCCATTACTGTAGCATCATCCCTGTCAGTGGAGGTTGTAGGCTATGACATGGCAGGACATACAGTGGGGGTAGAGACAGATGAGGAGGAGGAGGAGGACCTACGCAAACTTTTGTGCCTAAAGGGATGTGTGGCAGGTGGTCATATGTCGCCTCAAGCACGTGGTACTCAAGCGTCCGGTGTCTTTCCCACACTTCAGCCTCATCTGACATAGATTACAAATAGCAACGGTGCGGTCTGCTGCACATTTCTTAAAGAACTCCCATACAGCAGAGTTCCTGCGTGTGTACTTTGAGACAACAGCGCTCTGCACCTGAGCAGCTCTGACATCTGATGCCTTGGACTGGCTAGTGCTACGGTTGGTCATAGAGGATGTCGTGCCTCGTGTTTGCTGTGCTTCCTCCTCACTTGATTCCTCTGTTCGATCAGGGACCCAGGTGGAGTCAGTGACCTCATCATCATTATCATAATCACCCCCTATCTCCTCGTCACTGGAGCCAACTTGGCAGCATGCTTCAGCTGCTGGGGCAACATGAGCGCCAGTTATTTGTGTGTCATCACTGGCACCCCCTTCCTCTAGGTTGATTATACTCCCTTCCTCAACCTCAGAGATTGAATCAGAGCACTGTACTTGCTGCGCATCCTCAAGCAGCATGTCACTGTTATTGTAGTCAAACAATTCAGCTGACTCCTTCGTGTGTGATAGTGAGGCTACGGCAGGAGTAGCTGTGGACATGGAGGCTGAATTAGATGTGTAGCGCTGTGTTTAAATCCTTACTGTGGCAGTACCTATTTTTGGCCACCGGAGGGAGACAAGCGCGATAAGAGACACTGAACATTGGGACTACATTTCCCGGCATGCCCTGGGAATGGACACAGGAAGTGGGTGGGACACACCGAGTTACATCCTGAGCCTCGTGGAGATAGCTGGCAGAGCGCGCCAGGGAGTGAATGAGACAGGACACAGTGCTGCAGAGCGGAACAGTGACTAGGCCGGAGCACAGGTGCGGCCTACCAGGATTCCAGATTGGGTTATCCAGCCTCGTAAGAAGGAGACCCAGTGATCCACAGGCATTACCCAAGCTGCTGACAAGGAAGCGGAGGACCCCGAGTTAGGAGTACCACAGGTCCATTGGATGGGAGAGCAGGCGGTAGCTGGACAAGTCACTGTCGGAGCAAAGAGAGCCAGACAACGGATCCAGTAGCCAGTATCCCAGCAAGGCATTGAGCGGAGGGACGTCCTGGGTCAGGGGAACCTTGGTGATCGAGCGGATGGGTGAGAGGCCTCCAAGGCCGGTTTATAAAGTCAAGAAAGCACGCTGCTGTTTGTTTCTAAAACCCACAGGGCCCCAACTTGACTAGTCGAAGACATCATTTAAGAGATTCACTGGCCAGTTGAATAGTACCCGGGTACCATAACACACACATACACTTACAGTCCGGGACTTAACCTGTGCGGGACTCACTCCCTAATATCCCAAAAAGGGGTAAAGATTCGCATATTGTTTTTGTTTTCCGCTGCGCGTTTCTCAAATTACGAAATATTGTATTCTCTTTCCGCTACGCGTTTCTCGAAATTACGAAGCATTGTATTTTTCTGTTCGGCTGCGCATTTTCCTGAAATACGAAGCCTCATATTTCTTTTCCGCTGCGCGTTTTACCGCGATACGAAATACTGTAAATATATCTACGAACACCGTGTCTCATATGCCTTTTACTCTAGTAAACTATATAATTTATAAAATCCACAACGGTGCTGGAGTATATTTATTCCCTAGTGCGGGGAGACTGACCCGTGGTTCATTTTCAGCGGCTCCTCCGGGAGTGAGCGCTACAGATGCTTTGGCAGCTGAGGTGGACTGTAAAGCACTAGAAGCCTGGCTGGCAGAGGACTCGGAGGATGAGGATGGCCTGGTTAGCCAATCCACCAAGTCCTCTGTATGTTGCTGCTGCTTAAGTTAGAAAGGACCACCAGTTAGAAAGGACAAGCGTGCCCCTGGAGAGGATGCACCACGTCCACCACGACCAGAGGCACAGCCTCCCGACACAGGGGCTGCTTGCCCTCTTATCTGTGTCTGGGAGCGTCTGCCTGTCCTTTTTGTTCTTTCAGACATGGTGAGTGATATATAGATTAATATATACAGAACTCTGATTCAACTCTGGTATAAAGATTTAAAGAACTCTGGTATAACTCAGTGAGACACCCTGATAGCTGGCAGCCAGTGACAAGAGACAGATCACCTTAATTCACAAATGTTTTAAAGAAATTAGTGAGCCCCAAAATACTGCGTGGTACTGGTTGTGTGACAAGACACAGATCACCTCAATTCACAAATGTTTTAAAGAAATTTTTAACCCCCAAAAAAACTTGCTGGCACAGTGACAAGACACACATCACCTAAATTCCCTGATATTTGGAAGGAATGAGATCCCCCCCCAGACCCCCCCAGTAGCGTGGCAGACCGGCAGTAACAAGACACAACTATCTCCTCTGAAATCTCCTCTGAAATGCGTGCAGAATCGGCGCGTGGAAACGTTATATAGTGTGCTGCGGGACTTAGCTCTGTGAGCCCATGATTGGGCAAAATTTGCCCAATCAGGACTCTGAGCCGTGATTAGCATACTGTTGAACCTGTCTTGCACCAGACCTGTGGACAGTTGCAAGGCTGTAGCCAATTACGAGCTTCAGGCCAGTGGGAAAATGCATTGTAGTCCATTGTGGTCGAACATGCGGCGAACACCCGAAAATGTTCGGTGTTCGCGATCTAATCGAACAGGCTAAGTTCGGGTTGAACTCCGAACCATCCGAACAGCTCATCCCTAGTCCACATGTCTCCTAAATGTACCGGCGGCTGCCGGTACATTTAGGAGACCTGTGGCTGCAGCCCCCATAACTCACCTGTCCTACAGCTGTCCCGGCCTCCTGTTCCCCGGTCCGTCAGCTCCTCTGGTCCATCTGGCTGTGGCTCTTCTCTGCCCCACGTCTTCATGCTGAATGATCTGATTGGGCAAAGTCCTGCGCCTGACCTGGACTTTGCCCAATCAGGGCTCTAATTCAATATTGAGCCCTGTTTGGGCAATCAGAGCTCAGCATGAAGATGAGCTTTAACCAAGCTCTGATTGGTTAACGTCTTGCACCGACTTTAACCAATCAGAGCTTGGTTAAAGCTCTGCCCCACGCCTCATCTTCATGCTGAGCTCTGATTGGACAAAGTCCTGCACCTGACCTGGACTTTTCCCAATCAGGGCTCAATATTGAATTAGAGCCCTGATTGGGCAATCAGATCATTCAGCATGAAGACGTGGGGCAGAGAGGAGCCACAGCCAGACGGACCAGACGAGCTGACGGACCGGGGAACAGGAGGCCGGGACAGCTGTAGGACAGGTGAGTTACGGGTTACGGGTGCCGGGGGCCGCAGCCGCAGGTCTCCTAAATGTACTGGCAGCCGCCGGTACATTTAGGAGAACTGTGAACACATTTTGCTTGTTCGGCCCCTATTGATTAACATTGTGTTCGTATTCGACCATTTCAGCCGTTCGGCTGTTCGAATATGAACCGATCAGAGGTGTGTTCGGCTCATCCCTATTCACAATGTGCAGAACTTATAGGATCTGCTGCTAATGTCTTGGTGCCAGATCCCACAGGACACGTTCAGGGGCTTGTGGAGTCCATGCCTCGACATGTCAGCGCGAAGGGAACTACAGTGAGGGATAAAATGATTTGCTCCCCTGCTGATTTTGTACGTTTTTCCACTGACAAAGAAATGATCAGTTTATAATTTTAACGTTCGGTTTATGTTAACAGCGATGGACAGAATAGCGACCAAAAAATCCCGAAAAACGCATTTCAATAAAGTTATAAATTGATTTGCATTTTAATGAATGAAATACGCATTGATCCCCTCAGCTTGATCAGTGAGATTTCTGGATCCCAGGTGCCTTTTTTCTACAGGTAACGAGCAGAGATTAGGAGCACTTTCTAAAAGAGACTGATCCTAATCTCAGCTTGTTACCGGTATAAAAGACACCTGTCCACAGAAGCAATCAGATTCTAAACTCTCCACCATGGCCAAGACCAAAGAGCTGTCCAATGATGTCAGGGACAAGATTGTAGACCTACACAAGGCTGGAATGGGCTACAAGGCCATCGCCAAGCAGCTTGGTGAGAAGGTGACAACAGTTGGTGCGATTATTTACAAATGAAGATACACAAAATAACTGTCAATTTCTCTCGGTCTGGGGCCATGCAAGATCTCACCTCGTGGAGTTTCAATGATCATGAGAACGGTGATCAGCAGCTCAGAACTGCACAGGAGGATCTTTTGAATGATCTCAAGGCAGCTGGGACCATAGTCACCAAGAAAACAAGTGGTAACACACAACGCAATGAAGAACTGAAATCCTGCAGCACCCGCAAGGTCCCCCTGCTCAAAGCACATGTACAGGCCCGTCTGAAGTTTACCAATGAACAGCTGAACGATTCAGAGAACTGCGTGAAAGTGTTATGGCCAAATGAGACGAAAATCGAGTGCTTTCGTATCAACTCAACTCTCCGTGTTTGGAAGGGGAGGAATGCTACCTATGACCCCAAGAACACCATCCCCACCATCATACATGGAGGTGGAAACATTGTGCTTTGGGGGTGTTTGTCTGCTAAGGGGACAGGACATCTTCACCGCATCAAAAGGACAATGAATGAGGCCATGTACTGTCAAATCTCCTTCCCTCAGCGGGCATTGAAAATGGGTCGTGGATGGGTATTCCAGCAGGACAATGACCCAAAACACACGGCCAAGGCAACAAAGGAGCGGCTCAAGTAGAAGCACATTAAGGTCCTGGAGTGGCCTAGCCAGTCTCCAGACCTTAATCCCATAGAAAGTCTGTGGAGGGAGCTGAAGGTTCGAGTTGCCAGAAGTCAGCCTTGAAACATTAATGACTTGGAGAGGATCTGCAAAGAGGAGTGGAACAAAATCCCTCCTAAGATGTGGCAAACCTGGTGGCCAAGTACAAGAAACGTCTGACCTCTGATTGCCAACAAGAGTTTTGCCACCAGGTACGAAGCCATGTTTTGCGAAGGGGACAAATACTTACTTCATTAAAATGCAAATCAATTTATAACTTTTTTAAATGCTTTTTTCTGGATGTTATCTGTCGCTCACTGGTTTTCTTTGTCAGTGGCCAAACGTACAAAACCGGCGGCGGAACAATAAATTTTCCCCTCACTGTACACGATATTAGGCAGGGGGGTTTTAACGTTGTGGTTGATCAGAGTATTACTGAAGCAAACCTTTTATTATTATTATTAAGGAAACATTGATTAATTGGACACATGTAAATCTCAAAATCACCGAAGCATTAAATAATACGCTTAGTATAAACCTGAAAACCAGTAATACCCATAATCCATCTGCCTGTTGAATCCAAAGCACCAGTGTTAAAAAAATCGATTAGGCTAGGGTCAGACTAACGCATTTTTAACGGGCGTTTAGGCGCACTTAATCACGGCCGCAGTAGCAACAAATGACAGGCAATGACGGCCAATATACGAAGTACGGTCGCACGAAAGTCCGGCCGCGCAATGCAAGTGGGAAATGAACGCATTTTTTTGAGAGCGCAGAACCGCTAGTACTGACGTACAGAGTGCGTTGCGTCCGCTAGCGGCGTGTGTGCGTGATTAGACGTCAGACGCTGCTAATGTCCGGCCAACATAATGTCCAGACGCAAAAAGTGTTTTAGTGACGATCCGTAGAAAATCACGCACGAAAATGCGCATCGTCTGATCGTTTTCGCGCATTCCGTGAAAAAATACGTCAATGCGTTCGGACGCACTTTTTGACGGTTGCTGCGAATAATGCGTTCGTTTGACCCTGGCCTTATGCGTGTATTTTAAATTGATGCAGTTGAAGGAAGGAGTTTGCATTTTGTCCAGTGTCGAGCTGAATGCATATGTCATTACTACAGTAACGGTGAGACGGTGCCGTTACAAAACGGTTTCGGTAAAGGGACCCCCTGACCACTTTATTGTCTTGAAAGTAGTCAGGATGTGAGGAGTGCTCCCCCGATCTGCTGAAATCATGAGATGAAGCAGAGGAGTTTCCTCCAACCCACCCAGCTCCACTAGCAGCCGGAATTTTTGAATTTCCCGTCTGCTGGACACCAGATCGGTCGCTAGCGATGTCACACACGGGGAGCGACTGACCTCACACTGTGAGACCAATCGTTGTAGCGAGCGTTCTCAGAGAGGCAGCCGGTGGATCAGATCTGTGCATGCGCGAGCAGCTCCGATCCATCGCTCTGCGCAGGCGCTACAGAACTTGTGAATGCAAAATGTGTACAAATCCTGAAATGCTGCGCAATTTACGGTTCCTACTACAAAACTTGTATAGGAGTAAAAATTGCGTTAGATAAGTACAAGGACTTTTGGGTTCGGGAGTCCCTGAGCCGAAGAGGAGGAGCCACGCGCGGCGAGGGAGTAAAATCACCGATAAAGAAATAATTATTGGGCAGGATCCACCCAATTATTTAAAGGCAAAAAAAGGGAGAATCTGTTTTTTAATAGAATATCCCTTTAGGACTTCATTAACCTCTTAATCACACTGTTTTTTTTCTTTGGCGACGCACAAATAACAACACGGTGACAGATGCCGCTATTGACTATTGTACTTGTTTTTCTTCTTATTACAAATCAATATCTATCCGTAATACTATCAGGTGACTCATTAGCTCTACCACAAATAGATATTAATGAAAGTTAATTTTGTAACATTTGTGTTTCTTTGTTTAGAGATTTGATGTTGGTGACCCGGCCTTTCTCGCTTACATACTGCAGATCAATAGCATAAGATGAAATCAATCTCCGTTACAGCATAGCGTTGGAGGCCAGATCTTTGCTTTCTGATTTTTATCCGTAGTTTGCTCTAAATGTATCACTCCATGTTGTGTATATTTTCTATTTTTAGTTTTTTTGTATACTTTGAATATCTTATTTTTGAAAAATATTTTTACCTAATTTTGCAGAACCGAACTATAAAGATTAAATTTATCCTGACCATCAACCACTTACCTTCATGTCCAGATGACATCACTGGAGACCGTATCTCCAGAAGGATATAGACATCTTAGAGAGAGTTCAGAGAAGGGCTACTAAAATGGTGTACGGCTTGAAGGAGAAAAGTTACCAGGAAAGGGTTAATGATCTTAACATGTACAGCTTGGAAAAAAGACGAGACAGAGGAGATATGATAGAAACATTTAAATACGTAAAGGGAATCCACAAGGTAGAGGAAGGGAGTATATTTAAAAGGAAACAAAATAGCAAAACAAGAGGACATAGTCTTAGATTAGAGGGGCAAAGGTTTAAAAGTAACATCAGGAAGCATTATTTTACTGAGAGGGTGGTGGATACATGGAACAGTCTTCCAGTAGAAGTGGTAGAGGCCAAAACAGTAATTGAATTTAAGCAAGCATGGGATAGGCATAAGGCTATCCTAAACAAAAGATAAATCCAGGTAAAGTATCCATGTAATTGGGCGACTAGATGGGCCGAAAGGTTCTTATCTGCCGACATTTTTCTATGTTTCTATGTTTCTATGACATGCCCTTTAAAGTGATGCCAACAGCGTGGTCAGTAAGTAGCCAGGGTCGGTACAGAGTGGCAACAGTGTGGTCAGTAAGTAGCAGGGGTCGGTACACAGTGGCAACAACGTTCAAGATATCAAAGGGCAAAAGGGAGAAAGAAGCTTGCAATCAGGCAAACACCCACAACAGAGTGATGCTCTGGAGGGCAGCCAGGATTATATAGAGCTAGGCTCTTCCCCCTTAGCCAAAGTCAACGGCGAGCACCAGAACGTGCGGGCACAAAGACCCCAGACTGCCGTGACAACGCCGATGCCATCGTGCTCACCCTGCCAATAAGAAAGCAGCAGGCGTTCCACTGCCAGGCGACCCAGATTCCGCGTCGGCACTAGACCGCAGATCTGGAGCAACTGTGCTATCGGCGTCCAGCCCATGCGGCCCTGTGTCCTCTGTGGCAACCCTCGCACATGAATGTTTACAAAAAAAATAAACTTTTGCTTTAAAGAAAAAGAGTTTGAGTTTGGACTAAGGCCTTCCAGACTCAAGTCGACTCTTCATGGATGAAAATGTCTTGTTAATCACTGAGGTCCTCGTAATTGGCCAGACTGGTTTCAGCTGAAAAGAATGAAAATATAGGTGGTCCTCCTTTTCTGTATGTTCACGCTAGTCACCATAACCACATACATTCATTGCATCGGATGTGGTGGTATGGGTCTGTACCCCCTTACACCTCTCCATCTGTCCACAGTGGTTGCAACAATGCTTCAGTTTAAAGAGATTTACAATGGTTGAGGTGGAGTCGGGTGGTTGAACAGCAGACTCCAGCAATTCGTTGACACCAAACCAACAATTTGCATGAAGGGTGTTAGACAACCTAAGTGTAGAAGTTGACCAACTGTGTCAACCAACTATCACCACTGTTGGGTCTTTACCTTTCTGACTATTCTTTTGTTAATGTTAAGAGTTTCAACTTTTATTTCAGAGAAAACATATCTTGACTGACGGACACATTCAGCCTGTTTTCTCGTCATGCGATAAGTATCATCAAAATCCGCCTTTTACCCAAGAGTTCTCCTCGTGACATCTGTTTCCTGCTAATTAACAACAGCAACTTCTGGAATCAGAGTTCTCCTCAAGTGTCACCTGGACCTCCTCAGGAGGGCTTTGTGGGATACAAGGACCATGGGGTGAGAAGCCACTGCTTAATTAATATCGAAGGGCAAACAAAAAACCTCACAGAGAGCTTCTTTGGTCTTAATATACTGAAACGTAGAGAAGTAAGATTAGAAGCTTTCCTTCACTCCCAAATCTCGAGGGTTAACAATACGTTTTCGGTGCTTTTGAACATTATTTTTTTTTTTTCTCCATTATGACCAATTTTTAGATTGTGGAAATAGAGTAAAAACATGTTTACTCCATAATGTTTAGAGATGATGTATCCGGTTATATTAAAGTCTTTATCAGGATATTTTATTGAAAAACCAGTTCCCTTTTTAAGCGCTCAAATAATTGGGCAGATCCTGCTGACAGCCTCTGCACTATTATTATTATTTTTCGCTTGTTTTTGTTTTTTTTAGGTGCGTCAGAACTTTAGGGACAACCAACCTAGAGCCCACACGCAAACGAATTGCATTTGCATCACTCCAGAATAGACCAGATTGACTTAATCCCATAGTGACCGGGCGATTTTACCATTGTCTGTTCAAAAGTCCCCACTGCTGTTTTTACGTTTCTGCGCTGTTTGTGTTTAGGTCTAATTTTCCTCTTACTCGTTTATGCAACCCACACATATTATACACTGGTTTTCTCACCATTAAATGGACGTTCTAAAAATACCATTATTTCCATCATATCCTATAATTTATTACTAAAAACAAATTATGAAATATGCTGAAAAAATTGAAAAAAAACCCCACACTTTTCTGAAATTTAATCCGCAAAATCTACAACCGCCAAAAAAGACCCCGGCTATGGCCCGCGTCAGACAAACGCAGTGATCACGTCTGTGTTGCCGCACATTTTAACGTCCGTCGTAGCATAAAATTAGGATCAATAGAGACCTAAACACGAAGTACGTCTGCACAGAAGTGCGGACGCACAACGCACGTGGCACCGGACGCAATTTAGGCAAGAACGTCAAACTGCTAGGAAGGATGCACAGAGTGCGCCACATCCACGTAGCTTTGTGTGTGAGTGATGGAACGTAGTCAGACGGACTGCATTTTTGACGGACAAAATGTTTTTTCATATCATGTATCAATTTTTTTCATTTTACATATTCATTTTATTTCCCATCTACATCAGTCAAAAAAAAGTCATTCAAAAAAACCGACCGTGTGGTGTCTAAGGTATCATCAGTCAGAAAGTACGTCAGTTGTGCACGGACGCACAGTGTGCTCAGAATGCGTTCGTCTGACATTAGCCTAAATAGTTTAGAAATGCAGTCCTGAGGTTAGATATACTTAATTTTTCGCTTTTTAACCGCTTCACTGCTGAGCCATTTCACCTGTGGGTGCTGAGCTGCTTTTGACCGTTTTATGCTCATCGTGTTTAAACGTCAATTGAAGCCCTATTTTATTAAACCCCCAGACCATTTTCTATTAAAAAAAACCCACTTTTTTTAAAATTATTTTTTATTATTATTGTTATTTTTTGGACTTTTTTACACCAAACCTAGTCATTTTTGGTATAATTGGAAAGGCCATGATCAGGTCTTTCCAAACATGACCCTCTAGCTGCCACTGATCGGGAGATACGGCGATCCAAATGATCCCCCTAGCTCCACTTGACAGCTAGGGGGTTAACTGGCTGACTGACATCATCACACATACAGTGATGACGGCAGTGGGTGGGGGGTGACCCAGAGGCTTGGCTGACACCCAAAATGTCAGCCACTTCCGGGTTCAAAACGCGTTCCGACATCTAAAAGGGGTTAAAGAGACACCGCTGAAAAGGGCAGACCGTGCCCTTCTCAGAGGTACCTTTTCTTTTTTCTAACCCTTGCCATTTGGGAGGGAGAGGCATCCAAAAGACCTCCCCTCCCCTTTCAGGTTCCGCCTGCAGGGGGATGCCTGAAAGTGACGTAATCGTGCACGGCGATGATGTCATCATGACGGCTGGGGCCCATAAAACCGTTGGCTGACTTCAAGGAAGTCAGACGATATGGGACCCCGGCCAGAGAGGGAAGTATTAAAAGGGGGGGGGTTAAAGGACCATGATATACGTAGTACGTCCTTGGTCGTTAAGGGGAATTTTCCCTAGGATGTACTATGTACGTCAGTGGTCCTTAAGGGGTTAAAAGGAACAATCAACACATCCTGGCCACTTTATATTTTAAAAATGGTCAGGATGTGAGGACTGGAGTGCCCCGCTTCTATGCCCCACCCCTGTTTTGCCTAAAAAGCTGGGTGAAGTGGAAGAATTTCCTCCTCCCCACCCAGCGTCACCAGCAGCCTGAGTCTTCAATTTTCTGGCTGTCGGTTAACAGATCGGTCACTAGTGATGTCAAACACACACAGAGTATGCCACAATAGATCAGTTATGCGCATGCAGCTCCGATCCCTTGTTCTGCGCAGGCGCTAGGGAACTTGCGTACATAAAGTTTGTAAGTTCCATTCCAGTGCGTAACTTGCAGCTCCTACGCTAGGAGTGCTGAAAAGCCTCTGGGATGTCCGGGTTCAGGAGTCCCTGAGCCGAAGAGGAGGAGCTGCATGTGGCGAGAGGGAAAAAGGTGATTAAAACAGGGCAAAAAAAAAATAAAAAATTGGGTAGAGGCTACTGACAAGAGAAAAAAAGGGCACTCTACAGTAGAGTGTTCCTTTAGCTTGATCTCGGGCCCCTGCAGGTGCTTTTGTAGATCAATTTAAGTTGATCTTGGTGGTGAAGGAGTTAAAATACCAGGGAGGACGATAGTTAAACTTAGCAGCCCAAGAATAAGGTAGCAAAGTCTGCCGTGTGTCTCCTATATGAGGCAGACATATCACAGCTGTGCATCCCGATGTGGGCCCTATGAAAAATCCATGCGCATTGCTCCAGATCAACATAACTCGATCTCGGGCCCCTGGTAGTGTTTGTGCAGGACGAGTTACCTTGATCTTGGTAGTGAAGAGGTTAACCAGCATATCTGGAAGGCCTTGTGATATTTTGGGTTACCTCCCCGTCTCTCTGCCCCTTTAACGTTTGATACTCTGAGTCAGGTTTCTGCACCAGTGACTTAATGATCCAGTGTTTTGTGCGCGCAGCCTGCGACGTGTTTTTCGTATTATTTGCTTGCTCTGTGGCTTTACATTAATATCTCTATGTCTGCGCTGCTGATTAGGAAACCATAAAAACATTATTTATCGCTCCTGATGCATTCTTATTGGATTCTTATTGGATTCTTTGAGCTTCGCTGCTCTTGCACCGTATAAAAAATGGAAGAGAAGGAAATTTGCTTGAGCGCCTGCGTAAAAGACAGTGATACAGTTTGTTAAACAGTTTATTTTCTCGTATCAGCCCCGTGGTTATGGACACCAAAATCTACATTTTTATAATGAAACACATATCATGCTGTATTTTTTTGTAATTTTCAAAATATATGCACACAGGTTATGTGGTGTCCTATTATTGTTACCTCGATTATTATCTCTTATAACTATTGTTTCTATTATTATTACTAATATTATTGTTACCTCTATTATTACTAATATTATTATTTATATTACTATTATCTCTATTACTATTGTTTCTGTAATTATTATTACTAATTATTATTTATATCATTGCTATCTCTATTACTATTTTCTCTTACTATTTCTATTTTATTACAAATATTATTCTTTATATTTTCTCTACTATTTTTACTAATAATATTATTATTATCTCTATATTTCTGTTATTACTATTGTGTCTATTATTATGGTCTATACTATTATTGTTATTTCTATTATTGTTAACACTTATTACTATTTTTATTAATAATATTATTTTTGTTACTTATATTAACATTATCTATTATTGATATCTCTGTCATTACTATTGTATCTATTATTATGATCTCTACTATTATTTTTATTTCTATTGTTACCTCTTACTATTATTATTATTAAAAATATTAATATTAATATTTTGTTACATATATTATTATGTAACAAAAATAATAATATTATTAATAAAAATAGTAATAGAGGTAACAATAATAATAGAAATAAAAATAATAGTATACATCATAATAATAAATACAATAGTAATAACAGATATCCATAATAACAGATATATTATTATCTATATTATTACTATTGTGTCTATTATGGTTTATACCAGGGCTCAGCAACCTTGGCTCCCTGATGTTTTGGGAACTACATTTCCCATATGCTCAGTCAGCCTAATGGGTGACTGAGCATCATGGGAGATGTAGTTCCCAAAACATCATAACCTGGTCTACTATTATTTTTATTTATATTATTATTACCTCTTATTTTTTATTAATATTATTATTGTAATCTCTTATCTTTATTATTATTGATATTTCTCTTACTTTTGTGTCTATTATTATGGTCTATACTATTATTGTTGTTTTAATTCTTATGGTTACCTTTTATTACTATTTTTATTAATATTATTGTTGCCTCTAATTTTCTCCTTCATTGTTAATTATTATTATTTTTATTAAAGTTTTAAAACCTCCTCTTATAATTTTTTAATATAAAGTTAGTTATAACTTTTGATATTAATTTCACATCATCCTATAATGAGAAGTGGTAACAGCAGCCAAGTCTAAAAAGCAAGTCCGGAAAAAAGCGGAACTACATAGTAAAATCCTACAGTTTGTTAGGTAACACCGAGTAAGGGAGGGGTCAGCAACCATGCCCCCCGATGTTTTGAAACATTTACCCCTGGAGCTGACCAGGCACCATGGCACATTTAGTTCCAAACCTTTGGGGGAGGGGGCACGCTTGCTGACCCTTGGTGTAAGGGGTAGAGGACAAGGACAGCAAAGTACTTCCTACATAATAGTGAGCAATGCCTCTTCAATGCTGAACTCTTTCACCCCCGTGTGCTGAGCTCACGTTGATATTTTTTGCTATGCGAAGTCATGTTTTATTGCAGAACCTACACTTATTATAGAGTATTTTTTTCATACTCAGCAGATTAAAGCTACGTGGTTACTTTGTGTATATGTCACTGTCCGAAAGCTACATCGAACGAAAGGCAACATTTTTATTTGTATTTCAATAACTTTATTACATTTATTTTTTCACAATTTACAACCCGTTCCTTTGAGGATAGATCTGTTTTTGGGTGCTTAGTCTTTAATTAATCAGAAATGGAGAACATGTTGTTTATTTTTCTATAAAAATAATAAAGTTTAACTAAAATTAATAAAAAAAATATAAGAACCTGTGCATCACTAATGTATAAATGATGAGAGCTGCCATCCAATGGCGGCTCGTCATGAACATCTCTAATCTCACGGAGCCGGCTGGGTGGAGTAGAGGTAACATCACTGCTCTGCATGGAGAGAGCCTGTGGAGTCATGCAGTGGCGGAAGTACCAGGGTCGCAGCGGTCGCAGTTGCGACCGGGCCCTGGCATTCCGCCACTGGAGGGGGGCCCAGCGCCGCCGCCAGATTCCGGCAAAAAGTGCCGGAATCTGGGAGCCGCGCGCTGGCCGTCCCTCTCCCTACGCGAGCGGCCGCTGACATGCAGCTTGGCCGCTCACGTGGGAGAGAAACCACCTGACCAGCGCACGAGACCTCGCGCTGATCAGGTGGTTTCCGGCGAGCGGCCAAGCTGCATGTTTCCAGCGGCCGCTCACCAAGGAAGGAGAAGACGCCGGAGAAGACGCCGGAGAAGACACCGACGGAGCCTGCCCTGGGCCTGGGGCCCCCCCTGAGCAGGTAAGAGCTAGGCTGGGGGCAGTATATCCATGAGCTGGGGGGGCAGAGCTGGGGCAGTATATCCATGAGCTGGGGGGCAGAGCTGGGGCAGTATATCCATGAGCTGGGGCAGAGCTGGGGCAGTATATCCATGAGCTGGGGGTCAGAGCTGGGGCAGTATATCCATGAGCTGGGGGCAGAGCTGGGGCAGTATATCCATGAGCTGGGGGGACAGAGCTGGGGCAGTATATCCATGAGCTGGGGCAGAGCTGGGGCAGTATATCCATGAGCTGGGGGGGCAGAGCTGGGGCAGTATATCCATGAGCTGGGGCAGAGCTGGGGCAGTATATCCATGAGCTGGGGCAGAGCTGGGGCAGTATATCCATGAGCTGGGGGGCAGAGCTGGGGCAGTATATCCATGAGCTGGGGGGGCAGAGCTGGGGCAGTATATCCATGAGCTGGGGCAGTATATCCATGAGCTGGGGGTCAGAGCTGGGGCAGTATATCCATGAGCTGGGGGCAGAGCTGGGGCAGTATATCCATGAGCTGGGGGCAGAGCTGGGGCAATATATCCATGAGCTGGGGGTCAGAGCTGGGGCAGTATATCCATGAGCTGGGGGTCAGAGCTGGGGCAATATATCCATGAGCTGTTGGAGATACAACAGCATATATTATACTATGGACTGCAGGTGGCGCTGTTAGTACAGGTTAAATGTGTTCTAAACTCGTTGGTATATGTTCACAGGAAATAAGTCTCTATTGTCTCTACTTTACTTCCTTCTTTCTTTCTAGCTGTGTGATGATGAAGCATCCTGATATATATCCAGTGACTAATCTGTTATAAGTTGTTTTATTGCTATATGCACAAAGTAAAGTTCTCTACTGCAGATTCACAAGACTCCAGTGCCTCTTTCATACATAACCAACATGAGCTGGGGGTCAGAGCTGGGGCAGTATATCCATGAGCTGGGGGGCAGAGCTGGGGCAGTATATCCATGAGCTGGGGGGCAGAGCTGGGGCAGTATATCCATGAGCTGGGGGTCAGAGCTGGGGCAGTATATCCATGAGCTGGGGGCAGAGCTGGGGCAGTATATCCATGAGCTGGGGGCAGAGCTGGGGCAATATATCCATGAGCTGGGGGTCAGAGCTGGGGCAGTATATCCATGAGCTGGGGGTCAGAGCTGGGGCAGTATATCCATGAGCTGGGGGCAGAGCTGGGGCAGTATATCCATGAGCTGGGGGGCAGAGCTGGGGCAATATATCCATGAGCTGGGGGTCAGAGCTGGGGCAGTATATCCATGAGCTGGGGGGGCAGAGCTGGGGCAGTATATCCATGAGCTGGGGGCAGAGCTGGGGCAGTATATCCATGAGCTGGGGGCAGAGCTGGGGCAGTATATCCATGTGCTGGGGCAGTATATCCATGAGCTGGGGCAGTATATCCATGAGCTGGGGCAGTATATCCATGTGCTGGGGCAGTATATCCATGTGCTGGGGCAGTATATCCATGAGCTGGGGCAGTATATCCATGTGCTGGGGCAGTATATCCATGAGCTGGGGGCAGAGCTGGGGCAGTATATCCATGAGCTGGGGGGCAGAGCTGGGGCAGTATATCCATGAGCTGGGGGGCAGAGCTGGGGCAGTATATCCATGAGCTGGGGGGCAGAGTTGGGGCAGTATATCCATGTGCTGGGCCAGTATATCCATGAGCTGGGGCAGCATATCCTTGTGTTGGGGCAGTATATCCATGTGCTGGGGCAGTATATCCTTGTGTTGGGGCAGTATATCCTTGTGTTGGGGCAGTATATCCATGTGTTGGGGCAGTATTTCCATGAGCTGGGGGCAAATATATCCATGTGTTGTCTTGGGGCAATATATGTCCATGTGAGCTGGGGGCAATACTATCTTTTTTATATTGCAGAAAAAAAAAGGTAAAAATATGGATCTTTTTTGGGGGGGGGTTGGGTGGGCCCTTCATGGATTCTTGCACCGGGGCCCTCAGGTTTCTAGTTACGCCACTGGAGTCATGTGTTTGATCTCAGCGTGCAACCTCTCCAGTAAGTGTCCTTGGGCAAGACACCTAACGGTACATACTCGCCACCCAGAACATACTTGAAAACAAGAGAAATCAATGTATCCCTCCTGGTAAAATCCTTTCTCAAAGAAAAAAAAAAAAAAATTGCAATATTTTGGAGCTGCTCGTAGATACCAGCAGTGATTCACCCCACCGCTGGTATTGGCTCCCGGAGTGTACAGACTCCATGGATCAAAGTGTGACCCCGTGCATACGGCCAGTGGAGGTGATGGATCTAACTGCCCTCTTCACTTGCAGGACCACAGGTATGTATGGTATTTTAGTACCTTTATCTTAAGGGGTTATTCAAAGAGCAATGAAATTTCGGTGCTCGTTCATCCAGGGCACTTTGGCGAGCTCAATTTGCCGACCCTGCAGTGAATTCAGCATTCACCGTAAAGTCCCGGAAGTGCGCCAAATTGGCCCACCGCTGGTGCCGATAAAATCGCTGAACGCATCCACTGAATCGATGCGATAGACCGCCGAACGCCGCTACTGAAACCGCTGAACGCATCCGAAAAACCACAGAACAAAGCCACAAACTGCAGAACAGACCGCCGAACGCCGCTGAAAAATACTGACCAGCTGCTGAACATCGCCGACAAAAGCCAACCAGCTGCCGAACAGGAGTAAAAAACAAAAAAAGAACCGCAACTTTTTGAAAGGCATTTTTTTTTAAAAAAAGAAACAAAAGCGAATGCATGGAAATAATATAAAAGGTCCTATGAATAACAATAAACATGTCTGTTACAGAATAAAAAAAAATTTGGGCGTTTTTTTCAGCAGTTTAGGCCGGGGTCAGACGAGCATCTTTGAGAGCGGAAGGAACGTCCGTGAGAGTGGACGTTCTTTCACGCTGACGCCCGTCTGGCCACCTGAGTGCAGTTAGTGCGCTCAGCGCTGCAAGGGTCCATCCTCCTATGAAGAATCGCGCTTTGCAGCCCCGTCGAACACGCGTCTAGTGGTTTGATAGGCTTACTGCACATCCGCTTGGAGCGTGCGCAATTTGTGCGCGCGCTACATTATGTCACCAGCCCCAAAGAAGCGTCAAAACGCTGTGATGGACGCCGGGAGGCACGTCAGTACGGGCGCTCCTAGTGCGCTCATCTGACCGCGGCCTTATCCGATCGATTCGGCGGTTTATCGGATGTGTTCGGTGTCGGCGGATTGAAGTGTGCTGAACGAGAGCGCACCGAAATGTCTGCGCTCTCTGCATAACCCCTATAGTGAGACATTTGTTGCGATGGGGCAAAATGCGATGAAGTAGTAACCGCCTCGCCGATCAGAGTTGCAGAAACTTTATTTCCACTCGACTTTGTGAAACCACATTGACTGTATGATCTGTGCACGTAGCTTAAAAATGAGACGCTCTACAAAATAAATCCAAGCATCATTCCATTACACACACTAAACATCGCTCCCCGCCACTAAGAAAGCAATCAGGGAGGTCTGACTTGCAGCTCGCAGCATTTATTGATCATTTTCTCCTTTTAATCTCTCGTTTCAAGTGTGACGGCCCCTCTTTCACTAATTTCATACCTCGTTACTGTTCAGACACATTGTATCTCTGACAGGTCACGCCGCATCCTGGAGATACCTGGGTTTACGGTTTGGCGCTGCCGCAGCGACTTAATTCCTGGGAAAAAAAAGAATATTGATTGAATGCCTGCGCTGCGTGTCAGATTGCTGAGTTTATCCGCCTGTTTGTAAGAAATCTATGCGCACAGGGGAGAAAAGTAATGATCAAAAGGTGAAAATCCAGTAAAAGTGGGGAATTTGAGGCTCGGGTCCGACGAGCGCAACGATCACGTCCGTGTTTGCCGCACATTTTAATATCCGTGGTAGCATACAATTATGATCAATAGAGGCCCACACACGAAGTATGTCCGCACAGAAGTGCGCATGCACAATGGATGCGTCAAACGGACGCAAGTTAGGCAAGAACGTAAATCCGCTAGAACGGACGCACAGAGAGCGCTGCGTCCATAAGGTCCGCATAGCTTTGTGTGTGAGTGATGCAACGAAGTCAGACGGGCTGCATTTATACGTCCAGCATTTTGACGGACAAAATGTTTTTCATATTAATTTATTTCTCATCTACATCAGTCACAAAAACTGACTGTGTGGCCATTACCTTGTCGTCAGTCAGAAAGTACGTCCATTGTGCACGGACGCACAGTCCACAGAATGCGCTCATCTAACCCTAGCCTAAGAGGGTTTTTTCCCTTCACTACCGAGCACTTTTTGTTAGAAATAAATGCTTTGATATTTTTTGGAATGTGTAGAACTATAAAAACTAAATATAGAGTCAAATAGAAATTTTGAATAGAGATTGCCGTTCTAAAATAGTTTAACCCCTTAAGAGCCAAGGGTCTTTAAAGTCAATGCATTTATGACTTATCAGTTCCACCATTGGTTCTTAAGGGGTTAAAAAGAATTAAATTATGTACATTTGCTCATTTTAAATTTTTCACGTATTGGTTTATCCTTTACAGATATATATCACTGGGATGAAAGGTTCTGAACTCTAGATGGCATCCCTTATCTGACCCAGAACATACTTGAAAACGATAGAACTCTCAATGTATCCTTCCTGGTAAAATATATGTAAGTAAATAAATGTCACACCGAGTCTGCATTATCAGCATACAGGCAGAAATGGCCTTTGTGTCAGTAAATGTGCTGCAGACAGATAATAAAATGGTGAGATCTCCTGCTTATGGGGATTTGTAGTGATCATAATAATTAGATTATTAGCAATGCAATATCTGTATGTGCTGCATAACGCCTGTGTATGGCAATTACAGCAACACCTTGTATCTGTATGTGCTGCATAATGCCTGTGTGTGGCAATTACAGCAACACCTTGTATCTGTATGTGCCACATAATGCCTGTGTATGGCAATTACAGCAACACCTTGTATCTGTATGTGCTGCATAATGCCTGTGTGTGGCAATTACAGCAACACCTTGTATCTGTATGTGCCACATAATGCCTGTGTATGGCAATTACAGCAACACCTTGTATCTGTATGTGCTGCATAATGCCTGTGTATGGCAATTACAGCAACACCTTGTATCTGTATGTGCTGCATAATGCCTGTGTGTGGCAATTACAGCAACACCTTGTATCTGTATGTGCCACATAATGCCTGTGTATGGCAATTACAGCAACACCTTGTATCTGTATGTGCTGCATAATGCCTGTGTGTGGCAATTACAGCAACACCTTGTATCTGTATGTGCCACGTAATGCCTGTGTATGGCAATTACAGCAACACCTTGTATCTGTATGTGCTGCATAATGCCTGTGTATGGCAATTACAGCAACACCTTGTATCTGTATGTGCTGCATAATGCCTGTGTATGGCAATTACAGCAACACCTTGTATCTGTATGTGCTGCATAATGCCTGTGTATGGCAATTACAGCAACACCTTGTATCTGTATGTGCTGCATAATGCCTGTGTGTGGCAATTACAGCAACACCTGTATCTGTATGTGCTGCATAATGCCTGTGTATGGCAATTACAGCAACACCTTGTATCTGTATGTGCTGCATAATGCCTGTGTATGGCAATTACAGCAACACCTTGTATCTGTACTGCAGAGGGATTTACACTCATAACCCCCTGAATCTTATCCCTGTACAGCAGCGACTGACCCCACAGCTCTCCCTGTATTCTGACAAATCCCTGGCTGCTGGAATGCAGCAGTAATGCTTTCAAACTTTCTGTTACAATGAGGTTTGGGGGGCTTCTCTTTGCAGCTTATTTACAGGGTGACTTGATCAGTGAATTTTGGTTTTCCACAGGGGGCACAATAGTCCTGTCTTAAAAAGATATGCAAATAGGGTTTGATGTGCTAGTGATTGCTTTTCATTGTATTACGGAGCAAACTTGAGTTCACTTGACTTTAGTAGTGAAAGGGTTAAAAAGGTGGAAGCATGACACAGTAGTGGGTTATAAATTACTGTGATTATTAGCTTTTATCGATGTTTTGCAGCTCCAGAAATTAGCATTTTATAGAAAACTGCAATAGTCTTCAGCGGAGAATAACTGTGCAATGCTTGGCTAAAGGCATTCATTACGAGGATTGAAACATTGCAATTAATTAGCGATACAGCAACTATGTACACCTAGAAACAGAGTATGTCGGCAGATAAGAACCTTTCGGCCCATCTAGTCTGCCCAATTACATGGATACTTTACCTGGATTTATCTTTTGTTTAGGATAGCCTTATGCCTATCCCATGCTTGCTTAAATTCAATCACTGTTTTGGCCTCTACCACTTCTACTGGAAGACTGTTCCATGTATCCACCACCCTCTCAGTAAAATAATGCTTCCTGATGTTACTTTTAAACCTTTGCCCCTCTAATCTAAGACTATGTCCTCTTGTTTTGCTACTTTGTTTCCGTTTAAATATACTCCCTTCCTCTACCTTGTGGATTCCCTTTACGTATTTAAATGTTTCTATCATATCTCCTCTGTCTCGTCTTTTTTCCAAGCTGTACATGTTAAGATAATTAACCCTTTCCTGGTAGCTTTTCTCCTTCAAGCCTTACAGCATTTTAGTAGCCCTTCTCTGAACTCTAAGATGTCTGTATCCTTCTGGAGATACGGTCTCCAGTGCTGCACACAGTACTCCAAGTGAGGTCTCACCAGTGCTCTGTACAACGGCATGAGTACTTCCCTCCTTCCACTGCTAATACCTCTCCTTACACAGCCAAGCTTTCTACCAGCATTTCCGAGCATTCTGCCAGAATTTCCAAGCATTCTGCCAGCATTTCCAAGCATTCTGCCAGCATTTCCTGCTGCTCTATTACATTGACTACTTACCCTTAGATCCTCTGCAATAATAACCCCTAAATCCCAACCCTCAGATGTATCAAATATTCTATATTCAGCTCTTGGATTTTTGTGTCCCAGGTGCATTATCTTGCATTTATCCACATTGAAACTCAATTGTCGCAGCTCTGACCATTTCTTTAGTTTACTTAAATCATTTGTCATTTGTCTGATCCCTCCAGGAACATCACCTCTGTTGCAAATCTTTGTGTCATCAGCAAAAAGACGCACTTTACCGTTAATACCTTCCCATCCATGATGAGTACGGTAAAGTAATACAAATATTCACACCCTGGCTACTTGGACAAATATAATGATACAAAAAGGTCTTTTGAATTAAAGGGATGCTATCAGGTTAAAAGAGGGGTTGGCACGGAACAAAGGGATTAAACATTAACCCTCCTGACTTCTTACACACTCCCCCTCCTGGTTTAACCTTTAGTTTCCTTTAAAATCTCCCCTGAATCCAGTGCTGGTCTCCCTCTGATCTCTGCAGGATATAACATGCTTCCAGCTCAGCATGTCATGTGACTTCAGGGGCTGGATGCTGCAGTCAATCCAGTGTCTCTCAGCGCAAGAAGGCATTGATCCCTGTGGACGGAGCTGGTACAGGAAGTACTCCAAGCCCATTAAACCGCAGCTGAGGGTGTGGTCGGGGCTAAGCCCCTGCATCTGGATGGTTGAATCAACCCTCCGAGCCCCCTGTCGGGGGGAAGGGAGCAGGGGGCTCACAGCAGTGTGAGCACCCAGATAAGATGTAGCTCTCACACTGTGCAGAGTGTCCCTTTAAACTGGTGTAATTGTCCAAAGGAGATCTTCTAACTCTGAATGAAATTCTCGGGCTTGATCACAACCTGACCGTTAAGCACAGCGCCCGAGTTGTACAGCGTAATGGCTCGAACGCTGGGCTTAGTTTTTACTCATCCTTTTGCCCCAGGTTACTGTACATAAGCGTCTCCTATATTTTGTACGGGAGACGCTAATGTGGCCCCAGCAGATGGAGAATGAGCCCGTTCTCCAACCTTATTCTGAAATAAGTAATGTTTCTCATACCCTGGTTTTAAGTGGTTTCGGTTCTAAACAATCACATAACACACAAATATAAACTCACCCAAAAATACCATACTCACCTCAGATCCCTCAGTGGCGAGAGCAGGGCGATCCACCGCGTCTTCACTCTGTGGGCAGAGGTACACTGGGAACAAATAATAATCATGAGAGCTTGGAGGGTCTTGGTAAGCACGAGAGTCTTGGAGGGTATGAAGAGCTCTGGGAACTTGGAACCAAGAGAGGTAGAGGAGCAGGCTGAGGGAACTAGTAAGTAAACAAGTTGATAGCAGATCTCAGGAGTTCACCAAACCATAGGTCTAAACTCAATGAGGATAAGGAGTTCAATGAAAGAGTGCTGGCTGATAATAGGCGTAGTCTTTATATTGGAGGAAGCCAGCGCTCAATAGGTCATGAGTGGCAGGGAAAACCGAAGCTGGGTGATCGAGGGCTGGGACACCAGGACACTGACCTATGCATTCCAGTACGAAGTTTGCAGAGAAGGACGATGTCAATAGGTGTGGGCACGGGTCAGTCTAATCAGGATCCTTACAGGTGGTTAATTATGTTATGACTCAAATGAACCACCGAATGGCCCAACATTCTGACAAATTTCAGTTCGATGGAAAACGTAAGTCTAGCGATAATTCATTTTTACCTTCTCTTTGTCTTCAATTGTTGGGAACTGAGGGACACCAGGACTGCACATCCAGGTACTGCAGAGTGCCACATCCTGCCTTGTCTTTGATACCTGTTCAATTGTCAGATGAACTAAAGATGACTGATGCTTACTTAGAAGACAGCCAGCAAATGGTGGCATTGTCACCGTTCGGCATTTGGCACGCGTGTCACACTTCAGAGAAATGGATCTAACCATTACAAGGTATATAATCCAATATGTGTGTGTATCAGTGTATAGACTTTCCATAATATACTATTAATGGATCTTAAAGGACAGAAAATTTGAGAAAATCCAATTTGAACCTCTCTGTTACCGCTGAGAGGAATGTTCATGGCGGCTTTTCCACTTTCCGAGAAGCGGCGAGAAATCAATGCAAACGCTGTACCTCACCGCGGCTGAGATAAATTCGTTTTGAGCATGTCCATCAATTCATAATCTGAACACGAAGCAGAGACAATGCTTCTGTAGTTAATAATAACATCCCCTGAAAAAGACAGATAAGCCACTCGCGATGCTCCGGGAATCGGAACGGGTGGTTACGAGCCTTGATTTTTTTTTTTTTTTAATTTTTTTTTTCCATTTTATTATTTTTATTATAGTAGTTAAGAAAATCATCAAGGAAAACCCGTGGCGTCCGATTAAACATCTTGCTACTGAAAATGTTTTATTGATTAATGAGGTACCAGCTGCCACCGAGATTTACGCAAGGTGTTTACACACGCCGACTGGGTAGAGAGAATCGATGCGCAAACAGGTTGTCATGTATCTGCAATCTTCGCATCTGGAGCAGGTTCGTTCCTACATATAAAGTAGACATGTGTGATTCGTTTTGGAACGAATCGTAATTCATCCGAAATTTTGACATGTTGACTGCATCTGAAACGAAACGAATCCGTTTATAACGAATCGATTCGGTGTATATATAACGAATTGAAATGAAATGACGTTCTCTGAAGTGAAATGAATGACAGTAGCCTTGGCCAATCACTGCCTTCCTTGATTGGAAACAAATTATATATTAAGTTATATCATTAATAGAGGATTTAATATGGTAATATAAAAAAATAAATAGTTTACATAAAATAAAAATAAAAACATACAAAAAATATGCTTACTTATGTTTGTTTAAAAGTATATTATACATATATTTCTAAAAAATGCATAAATCTGTCATTGCTACAGCAAATAGCATGTGTTACATTGACAACTGTTTATAAAAATTGAGCAACATATGGGTTTCTTGTGTCCGAATCGATCTGAATCAATCCGAAACTAAATGAACCATTGGACGAAACGAATCGATAAATCAACGAATTTTCAGTTCGGTCGAAAGATTTTCATCTGAAACTAAAATTCTTTTTATTTTTTCGGCTTGCACATGCCGAGTATGAAGCTTCCTTTATGTAAAAGTGCTGCTGGAGTTCTTCACTAAGCATGGGGGGAAATTGCAAATTTTAGGCCAAGACAGCTGAGCGGAAGGGAAGGGGTCTGAGTTGGCATAATGTCCGAATTCCAAATTTTTGAGAATTTTTATTTCAATTGGGTTTTAATTTCGAGTTTGGGTTTTCTTTTAAAGTTTCACTTTCCAATCAAATGCTCCTCATAGAGAAACACTGAGAAAATAGAGAGAAAATCTGTATAAAACGGCATAATTATACAGACATAGGTCAATTCCTAAAACAATAAGGCTAGGGTCAGACGAACGCATTTTTCACGTTGTCCGTGAAAAAGTGCGTTCGAACGAACGTACGTATTTTTTCCCGGAATACGCGATAGCGGTCATACGATGCGCCTTTTCGTCCGTGATTTTGTACGGATCGTCAATAAAACACTTTTTGTGTCTGGACGTTATGTTGGCCGGACATTAGCAGCGTCTGACGTCTCCTAATCACGCAAACACGCCGCTAGCGGACGCAGCGCACTCTGTACGTCAGTACTAGCGGTTTGACGTTCTAGAAAAAATGCGTTCGTTGGCCACTTGCGTTGCACGGACGAACTTTCGTGCGGCTGTTCGTCGTATGTTCCCCGGCATTGGACGTCATTTGCTGCTAGCACGGCCGTGATTTTGTGCGGCTAAACGCACGTGAAAAATGCGTTCCTCTGACCCTAACCTAAGGGGTCTGTTCACAAAGCACCGAAACTGAGTTAAGATTCGGTGCTTTTCATTTCGATGTATTTCAGTGAAAATTCAGTGAATTCACTATTTATCGCATTGACACCATATTTTGCCAAAAATGGAGCCGCAGAAGCAGTTATCGGACGTTGGCGAAAAGCGCCAATAACTACCGAAATAGCCTCGATGAGTTCAACTGACTGCGAAAATAAACAAACAGGGTTATTCAGAGAGCACCGACATTTCGGTGCTCTCCCGTTTGCTGCGCTTCACTGCAGGGTCCCCAAAGGTGCGAATCGATCCACTGAATAAATTGAAAAACCACGAATTGATCTGTAAAACTGCCGAAAAAAATGCTGAATCACTCCGAAAACCCGCAGAATGCATCCGACGATCCACCGTAAAACCACTGTATCAATCCGATGCAAACCGGCGACCCTCTGAACAGACCGCCGACCAGCCGTCGGAAAAAGCCAAGAAGATGCTGAAAGAGGTAAAAAAAACTAAACAAAAAAACACAACTTTAAGACTAGGGTCAAACGAACGTATTTTTCGCATCGTCCGTAAAAATGTTTGTCCGAACGCCTTGACTTATTTTTTCACGGAAGACGCGAAAGCGGTCATACGATGCGCATTTTCGTGCGTGATTTTTTTACGACTCTCCAATAAGACGAGAAATATGAGTAACCAAATTAATTGCTGAATAAAAAAAATAAGGGGAAGGAGTATAAAAAGCCATTTTGTGGATGGTGGCGTTTTACCAAGATGGATGCAGTCCAAGTGTTTGTGTTTGCTGCAACGGGCTACCTGTACCTCAAAAACAAGAGACGATGACGATCATGGGTTCATCCCATCAACGCTGCCAGATACACGCATGGCCACTTCGTGATGCTGTACAGGCCACTGCGTGAGAGGGACCCCGTGAAGTTTTTCAACTACATGCAGATGTCCATCCACTCATTCGATGAACTGTTGTCGAAGGTACGCGAGCCGCTGACGAAGAGGGACACCAACACGAGGGCTGCCATACCACCGGAGGAGATGCTGGTCATCACTATTGTCGGTCTGTAGTGATATGCCCACAAGCAAACATTTGCACATTCATACCCACCTACACGCAGGCATCACATTCCATGACCCATACAAAATAATTAACACTGATAACAATGTAAGTCAAATAAAATATATTGTAACCAAATAAGAGAAAATAAATAACAATAACATATTAACCACATATATTATTGTATTGAACATAAAGGAAGAAATATAACAATGGTGAAACAACAGAAACAGCATTTGAGCAACATAAACAAACGGAATATACACTTCACAAATTGTGATACAGAGGAGCATCTGGGTCCTGAGGACCGTGCATGTAGCTGCAGTGGTGGCAGGACTCTGGGGGTGGCCTAGAAACAGGGGACATGGGTGGGTGGGTAGGCAGAGCCTGGCTGTGGCTGGAATATCCACTGGCATGGGGATATTGTGGCACAGCACCAAAATATACCTCCATGACATCCTGTTGCGGCCGGGACAGGATGTCGTGGATGGTCTCAGAGATCTGCGGCGGTACTCCACCTTCTGCGCCGGGGTCATCTGGTTCAACAGGGACTGACAGGAGTGGATGAAGGACATGTCCTCACTGTCGTGATCGTGCAGCGTGGAGGTGGTGGATGGTGCGCCCCCATGAAGCTGACCAAAGTCGCTTGCTGGTGCCCTCTTCCTCTTGTGAGCCGGTCTGGTGCTGTCTGTCGGTGCTGCAGGTGCTGTCCGGTCTCCACATCCTCCTCCACTTGCGACTCTGCACCACCATGGTCTACCTCCTCCTGGCAGCTGCCATTACCTCCTGCCAGCAGGTGTTGCTCCTGTGAGCCAGAGGTGGATGGCTGGTCTATGCTGCTCACAGTAGATCGCGGCTCCTGGGTCCTTCTGAGGAACGAGAGTTGTTCCGCATACAAGTAGCTGTGGACCTTCTTCTTTGCCCCAGCTCCAGAGCGCGCAGCTGCCGCTTCCTTTTTCAGGACCCGGGTGTGATTGTCCCTAACAGTGCGCCATTTGTTGATGGCTTTATGTACTGCAAAACATGATGAGAGTGACATTAGGTTAGGTTTCTATAATGTGATCATAACAAAATTTTAGTTCATATTTTCCAGGTATCTTGCTAGTGGATGCAGTTTGAAGGATCTGCATTACAACTTCCGCAATGGCAGATCAACAGCTGAGATCATGAGATCGTCCACAAGCTGTGCCAAACATTATGGGAAACCATGAAGGAGCAATGTCTGCCAACACCCACAGACGAGGCACGCATCAGGAATTGCATCAGGATTTTGGGAGAGAGCGAACTTTCCCAACTGCCTGGGAGTCGTGGATGGCAAACATGTCCGCATAGTGTCTGCACAGTGGCTCACTGTATCAAAATTATAAGCATTATTTTTAAATTGGCCTACTGTCGGTGGCAGATGCCAACTATAATTTTGTGTATGTGGATGTCGGCTCATACGGCAAGGACTCTGACTCCACACTGTTCAGGAACTCCACAATGTGGAATGAGCTAGAGAGTGGAACCCTGCAAATCCCCAGACCTGTACCTTTGCCTGGCAGTGACGTGGAAGTCCCCTATGCCTTCGTGGGTGACGAGGTATTCTGCCTATCCACACATCTCCTGCGGCCCTACTCAGGGACACACCTGACTGTAATGAAGCGAGTGTTTAATTATAGGCTGTCGCGGGCGAGACGGTATGTCGAGTGTAGCTTTGACATACTCAGCAACAAGTGGAGGATTTTTCACAGGCCACTCGTTGTAAATGTGGATTTCTGTGTGGAGATTGTGAAATGCTGCTGCGTCTTACATAATTATGTTCGTGCGAGGGATGGGTTTAATTTTGATGATACCCTTATGGGTTTGGATGAATTTGCAAATGATGAAATAATACCTATGAATAGACACAGCAACAGGTTTCGCGATGCTCTAATTATTTTACTAGCGTGCAGGTCAGGTGCCCTGGCAGCTGGGGAGCATTTAACATGTGACGACACCTATTATATTTGCCATTTACTTTTATTGCACATACAATTTACATGTGATTATGAATTAAATAATCAGATACTCACTCTGTAATTCTGCTCTCTATCAGACCACGTAATGAACTCTGGGTATACCACTCTCGACACTGCAACCCTTGTGCTGGACTTCTTGAGCTTGTCCTTATACAGGTCGCAGGCCGTGTCCCAGAGCTCAGGATGCTCTGCCACTGCAGCTATCAGCCTCTCCACATCGATTTCTGTGCCAGGCATTGTCTGCAGCAACTTCCAGGTAACAGCAGCCAAAACGGGACACTTTTTGCGTCTGGACGTTATGTTGGCCGGACATTAGCAGCATCTGATGTCTCCTAATCACGCACACACACCGCTAAGCGGGCGCAGCGCACTCTGTACGTCAGTACTAGTGGTTCGACGTTCTTACGAAAATGCGTTCGTTTGCCGCTTGCGTTGCGCGGCCGAACTTTCGCGTGGCTGTACTTATATATTGTATATTGTCCGTCATTGGACGTCATTTGCTGCTACTACGGCCATAATAAAGTGCGGCTGCATGCGCGTTCCCACTGTGTTCGTCTGACCCCAGCCTTAAAAGGTGTTTTCAACCAAAGTACTGCTGAAAATGCATGGAAATAATATATACTGTAAGGTCCTATGAATAATAATTAAAAAGTCTGTTACAGAAAAAACCAAAAAACGCCATTTTTAAAAATATCGGAAAAATAAATTTCACCCCAAAAAATCCTGAAAAATGCCTGAACAAATCCTCAAAAATAAATAAATAAAGAGACTTTTTGCTGCAAATGAAAAGAATAAACGGTTTAATTAATGTTTAAGAAAAACTGATTTTTTTTTACATTGAAACCTGTGGGATTCGCCTGTTTAAACTTGTCGAATGAAACTGCTGAAAATCAGGGTACTTCTCTGACATTTCTCTGCTGTTCGGTGTTCTCTGAATAAATAAACCATTGCTTCTCTATGGGGATTTAACTGCCGCCGAACAGCGCAGTATTTCGCTGGCGAACTGCCTGCTTTATGAATAGTCGAATGGCCACGGAATTGCACCATGCGGGGAAATTCACTGTTCAGTGCAATTTTTGGGAACAATTCGGCTCTCTTTGAATAACACTGAAAGTCTCTGATTTTCCTAATAGGAGGTTATATCAATAAAAATGTAGTAAAAATGTTTCAAAATAATAAAATGGTCCTTTAACCACTTCAATGCGGTGGACGCGCTCAGTGCGTCCAACCGCTTTAGTACTTGGCTGCGGAGGACGCGCTGAGCGCGTCCTCCCTTTGCAGCCCGCGATCAGCCGGTATTCCGGCTGATCGCTCGGCCCCCCGGTGCGGGCTGACATCATCGATGTCAGCCCAACCTCCGGGACCCCGGCGGGCACGATAGGCGTCATCGCGCAAGCGCGATGACGTCTATTACAGGCACCCCCCCGCCATTGCAGGGAAGGTGCCTGAAGGGGAGGGGGGGAGGTCCTTCGGACCTCTCCCCCTCCCCATCCGTGCGGGCCAGCGATTAAAGGCAGGCACCGCCTGGAAGGGCACAGCCTGCCCTTCCAAGCGGTGGCTGTCTTTAACCCCTAGGGGGCTGGATCGCGATATGGCGCCAACATGCGCCGTATCGCGGTCCCCTCCCGGAGCTGGCCGACATCTTGGATGTCGGCCAAGCTTCCGGGATATCCCCCTAATGACTGGCGTCATCGCGCAGAGCGCGATGGCGGCAGTTTTTAAATTAACCCCTTGCTGCCACCTATAGTGGAGATAGGGGGTTCCAATGAACCCCCTATCTCCCGATCCGTGACAGCTAGGGGTTAATGTTTACTATCATTGGAACAGCCAGAGCATGGCCTTTCCAATGATACCAAACATGACCATGTAAAAAGTAAAAAAAATAATTAAAAATAAAATTTAAAAAATTTAAAAAAATTATAAATTTTTTTTTTTATTTATTAGTGCAACAATATTGTTCCCATTTCAATTATAATGTGAACAATGATGCTGCACTAACGATTTTTTCTAATGGGGGTCCCTTTGCTAAAAAACACGAATTTTCCCCAAAAAAGTAACGATTCCTCATTTCTAATTTTTTTAACAAGCGCACCCCATAGAAAATATAACCGCAAACGATCGCATTTTAAAATGTGAAACAAAACACTTTACACATTGTAAATTATTGATTTCAAATTTTATTGCATTTTTTGTTATAATATACAGACATGACATAACGTATACATATAATAATGACATATTATGAATCTGCACAGTCTGCCGAAAAGAACGATATATAATATGTCTGGGTCATGTATTAAAATAAGGCTTCAAAACGCGTTTAAACATGATGAGCGAAACCGGTAAAAATGAGCTCAGCACAGAGGTGGGAAAAGGCTCAGCAGCGAAAGGGTTAAAAATAATAAAAGGTCTGTAAAAAAAAAATTAAAGTCTTTAAAAACATATCTTCTAAAAAATACAAAAAGGTCTTTTAGAAAATAAAAAATAAAAACTTTTGTTAAAAATAAAATTAATAAATGGTCTTTAAATCAATTTTTTTAAAAACAATATTGCTTTTCTACATTAAAACATATTAGATTCGTCTTTTTAAACATGTCTAATTAAAATCACCAAAAATCTGGTCATTTTGCCACAATTTCGCTGCAATTTGGCATCCTGTGAATAGATGAATCGATAGTTCTCAATGGGACAATTTTGATGCTGCCAATTTGTGGGGAATTGTGGCAAATTGCACTGAATTTTGCTGTCAATTAGCCCGTATTTGGCAAAAATACAGCTTGGTGAATATACGAATTTCCCAAAATTGCACCTACTGTGAAATTCACCGTTTGTGAAAAATTTGTGGCAAATTCAGGCGTTAGTCAGAATTAACCGTCACTACGATTTCTGTCAGTCCATGATTCCTGTTATGAAGTAGATTGCTAGAAGATGTAGCAGCTGCAGCACTTCTTTTGTATGAGAATAAAATTCCTTTGGCAAAAACTGAGAAATTGGCAGCTTTCCCACTCATTCCCAATGTACGTAAGGACTTTCAGGCAACTCCCTGTGCACTTGGCACCTATTAGGACGAACTGAATCTTCAAAATACACAGAGCGAGAATCTCTGGCTTCTGAAGAAAGAAACGTCCCAGAGAAAGAGATTTATCCAATCACAGAACCCCCAGAATATTCACCCACTGATATTAAGGAGGAACCGACCTCATGTGACGAAGGAAATCTCACAGACACCGACATGTATGAACCCCCAGCTACAATGTAACTACATGACCCACCATTGTGACATGTTAAAAGAACTAAACTGGCCATCGCTGGAATCTAGATGCACCCTTCACCTTTCCAACCTGGTGTTTAAGAGCTTTTCTGGGAAGCTGCCACCCTACCTGAATAGACTGCTTCCCCCAGCAGTTCCCTCATCCTATAACCTCAGATCCAGGACCAGCACCTTACTTGCAATACCACAATACAAAAAGACAGTGGCTCGATCCTCATTTTCCTACAGAGCACCGCAAATATGGAATAACCTCCCAGACACCGTCAAATCTTCCCCAGTCTAAAGTCCATTAAGAGCTCCCTATTAACATACCTCAATACAGAATGCACCTGTAAACATGTAACACCGTGACTATATACAGAATGCACCTGTAAACATGTAACACAGTGACTATATACAGAATGCACCTGTAAACATGTAACACAGTGACTATATACAGAATGCACCTGTAAACATGTAACATAGTGACTATATACAGAATGCACCTGTAAACATGTAACACAGTGACTATATACAGAATGCACCTGTAAACATGTAACACAGTGACTATATACAGAATGCACCTGTAAACATGTAACACAGTGACTATATACAGAATGCACCTGAAAACATGTAACATAGTGACTATATAAAGAATGCACCTGTAAACATGTAACATAGTGACTATATACAGAATGCACCTGAAAACATGTAACATAGTGACTATATACAGAATGCACCTGAAAACATGTAACATAGTGACTATATACAGAATGCACCTGTAAACAGGTAACATAGTGACTATATACAGAATGCACCTGTAATCACGTAACATAGTGACTATATACAGAATGCACCTGTAAACATGTAACATAGTGACTATATACAGAATGCACCTGTAAACATGTACCATAGTGACTATATACAGAATGCACCTGTAAACATGTAACATAGTGACTATATACAGAATGCACCTGTAAACATGTAACATAATGACTTTATTTCCTCCATATTTATTTTTCTGTATATTTGGTCTTGTGTTAATATCTTGCATTTTACTATTTTGTATTTCTGTAACCACTCAATGTTCTTGAACCCAGGACATACTTGAAAACGAGAGAAATCTCAATGTATCCTTCCTGGTAAAATCCTTTTAAAAATAAAATAAATAAATAAAAATTATTCCTGTTTTTTTATTTTTTTTATGTTTTTTGTCCATGTCTTGTGACTCTGACTCTAGGCCGCATTGTGCGACATATTTGTATCCATATATATATACTAATAAAGGTTATATTTTATGATATTTTGCACGACACCCCAGCGTCTATACGGACATATATATCATATACATCAATGTACGTAAGCCCTGGATAAACCCTTATCAAAATTGTGCCTATCGGCCAAGTGGGACCCAAGTTCCCCCTAGTAAAAAGTGAGGGAACTGCGCTCCCAGGCATTCCTGTAGGACTTTAGCCCTGCACAAAGATAATTTTTAACATGATTTTATTTGATTTGAGAGCAGGAGGAGCATTGCCCGGCTCTCTGATGGATAGGACTTCAGGGCTGAGTTACAATCTCAGCTTTGAAGTAGTCTTGTAAGAAAACAAAAAGTATTTTTGTATACTGGAACTAAGTGGTAAGAGTGGTTACACTATTACCACTCTAATAAGCTGAAGTAGTTATGTTACCTGGAGTGGAGGGTCCATTTGTGTTTTTTGGCAGGATGTCGGGAAGGAAACATGACCTCAACTGGCCTGGTACAAGACAGAATCTAGCCAATACACTCAATATAAAGAGAAGGGATAATAAGGCAGTAATGACACATCCTCAGCCCCAAGGACAGCAGAGTTAAACATGGTATAACGCTCAACAGGAGAAGAATTTGCCAACTTAGAATTGGACACTGAGAACGGCACTGGGGTAGATCCTCCAGCACACATAAATGTCTAGCATATTAATATTAAAAGGTATTAAATGTATTGGAAAGGACTTTAAGAACAAATTATCATAACCTTTATTTGAAAAATGGGATGTGAAGATAACAATTAAATATTGAGAACAATAGTACTTTTGCACAGGACTTTTTGTTCAGAGATAGTTAAAAAATAACATAAATTTGCTCGTTTTTTATTTTTCATGTATTGGTTTATGCTTTGAAGAGTCATCCCTGCGATAAAACATTCTAAACTCTAGATGGCGTCCTTATCTGGCACAGTGTCACACGGGGTCTGCATTATCAGCATACTGGCAGAAATAGCGTTCGTGTCAGTAAATGTGCTGCAGACAGATAATAAAATGGTGAGATCTCCTGCTTATGGGAGTTTGTAGTGATCAGAATGAGCTTATTAGCAAAGCAATATCTGTATGTGCCGCATAATGCCTGTGTATGGCAATTACAGCAACACCTTGTATCTGTATGTGCTGCATAATGCCTGTGTATGGCAATTACAGCAACACCTTGTATCTGTATGTGCTGTATAATGCCTGTGTATGGCAATTACAGCAACACCTTGTTTCTGTATGTGCTGCATAATGTCTGTGTATGACAATTACAGCAACACCTTGTATCTGTATGTGCTGCATAATGCCTGTGCATGGCAATTACAGCAACACCTTGTATCTGTATGTGCTGCATAATGCCTGTGTATGGCAATTACAGCAACACCTTGTTCTGTATGTGCTGCATAATGTCTGTGTATGACAATTACAGCAACACTTGTATCTGTATGTGCCGCATAATGCCTGTGCATGGCAATTACAGCAACACCTTGTTCTGTATGTGCTGCATAATGTCTGTGTATGACAATTACAGCAACACCTTGTATCTGTATGTGCTGCATAATGCCTGTGCATGGCAATTACAGCAACACCTTGTATCTGTATGTGCTGCATAATGCCTGTGTATGGCAATTACAGCAACACCTTGTTTCTGTATGTGCTGCATAATGTCTGTGTATGACAATTACAGCAACACCTTGTATCTGTATGTGCCGCATAATGCCTGTGCATGGCAATTACAGCAACACCTTGTATCTGTATGTGCTGCATAATGCCTGTGTATGGCAATTACAGCAACACCTTGTTTCTGTATGTGCTGCATAATGTCTGTGTATGACAATTACAGCAACACCTTGTATCTGTATGTGCTGCATAATGCCTGTGTATGGCAATTACAGCAACACCTTGTATCTGTATGTGCTGTATAATGCCTGTGTATGGCAATTACAGTAACACCTTGTATTTGTATGTGCTGCATAATACCTGTGTATTGCAATTACAGCAACACCTTGTATCTGTATTTGCTGCTGTAATTGCCATACACAGGCATTATGCAACACCTTGTATCTGCATGTGCTACATAATGCCTGTGTATGGCAATTACAGTAACACCTTGTATCTGTATGTGCTGCATAATGCCTGTGTATGGCAATTACAGCAACACCTTGTATCTGTATGTGCTGCATAATGCCTGTGTATGGCAATTACAGTAACACCTTGTATCTGTATGTGCTGCATAATGTCTGTGTATGGCAATTACAGTAACACCTTGTATCTGTATGTGCTGCATAATGCCTGTGTATGGCAATTACAGCAACACCTTGTATCTGTATGTGCTGCATAATGTCTGTGTATGGCAATTACAGCAACACCTTGTATCTGTATGTGCTGCATAATGCCTGTGTATGGCAATTACAGCAACACCTTGTATCTGTATGTGCTGCATAATGTCTGTGTATGGCAATTACAGTAACACCTTGTATCTGTATGTGCTGCATAATGCCTGTGTATGGCAATTACAGCAACACCTTGTATCTGTATGTGCTGCATAATGTCTGTGTATGGCAATTACAGCAACACCTTGTATCTGTATGTGCTGCATTAATGCCTGTGTATGGAAATTAAAGCAACACCTTGTATCTGTACTGTACAGGAATTTACATTCATTATAACCCCTTGAATCTTGTCCCTGTACAGCATATGTACATGTATTCTGCAAAATCCCTGGCTGCTGGAATGCAGCAGTAAAGTTTGTTGAGCTGTTTGTTACAGTAAGTGTGAGAGCTGCTCCTTGTAGTTTGTTTACAGTAAGACAGAGTGAAAAGGAGAGAGATAAGACGGTGGATTCCGTTTCTCTACATGGGCGCAGTAACCTAGCTTTAAAAAGGTGTGCAAATGGGGTTTTGAATTTGCTAATGAGCGCTTTTCAATGTATTGCAATGCAAATTCTGGGTGTGAAGGGGTTAATAACTGAACTTAAAATCTTCAAACCAAGTGCAGATATCGTCATAAAGCAGCTGACATCGAATGCTAGAGCTCTTGTCCGCGCGTGAATGTCACAAACCCCCCCCCCAAGGAAACGCACTACATAACAATTAGCACCTCTGGATTGCTTCTTTATCTGCCCGTAATCGTTTATTACATATTGCCTGACGCTAACTGGGTCATAGTGCTAATTCTTTCCCTGTGACACACATGTGCATCTCTCCGGGCATCCTTTAATAGCTGTGATATGACTCTTTCACAGTTACTCAAGGCTACGTTTTCCCGGATACAATTTCGCACGCGATGCTCATAACTCCTGCGCTCTGGCCTAAGGGTCTCTGTTTTATTGCTACTGTTGATAAAGCTCATGCGACATTGCGAATCACATTCTGCCCCCTCTTTTTTCCCACGTTCCACCTGTGTTATCATTATAATTTTTTTTAATAGGCAGCTGCGTGATTAACCCTTTCGCTGCGGATAGCTTGTGGGGGACATCTTCGGGTGCACACGCTCTTAGAGGAGGACGTCCCGCACAAGTCATGGGGTCTCCGCAGTGAAAGGGGAGACCCCATGCGACTGGGACGGAGTCTCAGGGCAGTCTGACTTCCTCGAAATCAGACTGTCTCTTTAGACCTGGCACACTGAAGTTAATAATAATAAATTATTTTACACGCTGTAGATGCTTGACATTTTAATGAAAATTAAATTTTTTAAAAACTTCTTTGTTATAGCATTCTGGCAGGACATGACGTATACATATAATAATGATTTGTTCTGAATCTTCCGAGTCTGACGGAAAAAAAGATGTATAATATGTCTGGGTCATATAATAAAACATGACTTCAAATCACGTTTAAACATGATGAGCGAAAACGGTAAAAATGAGCTCAGCGCACAGGGGTGAAATGGCTCAGCAGTGAAAAGATTAAATGTGTGACTTAAAGGGACACTCTTTAACCCCCCTATTTTTACCCTTACATAACTGGGCAGATACAACTAATAGCATCTGTCCAATTATTTATTTTTCTATTAGTTTAGAAGAAAATCCTAATTTTTTTCTCTTGGGGCGTGGTGTTCCTTCTTCAGCTCACCCTAACCCTATAGATAACCCAAACCATAAAGATAATCCTAACCCTAAAGATAACCTTAACCCTAAACATTATTATTATTATTCTTTATTTATAAAGCGCCAGCATATTCCGCAGCGCTGTACAATAAGCACAGTATAGACAGGGTTACAATACATTGAACAACATTTGACAAACAGTACAGGAGGAGATGAGGGCCCTATTCCCGTAGGAACTCACAATCTGGGAGGGTTGGGGTTGGAAACAGGAGGAGAGGACTGTAAGGTGAGAGTGATTGATGGTTGCGTCAGTGAGTTGGGTGGTAGGCTTCCCTAAATAGGAATGTTTTAAGGGAGCGTTTGAAGGAAGAGAAGTTAGGGGAAAGTCTGACAGTACGAGGGATTATAAAGATAATCCTAACCCTAAAGATAACCCTAACCCTAAAGATTCCCCAAAACCTAACCCTAAAGATAAACCTAACCCTAAAGATTACCCAAACCCTAAAGATAACCCAAACCCTAACCCTAAAGATAACCCTAAAGTTAACTGTAACCCTGATCCTAAAGATAACCCTAACCCTAAAGATAACCCAAGCCCTAACCCTAAAGATAACCCTAAAGTTAACTGTAACCTCTGACCCTAAAGATAACCCTAACCCTAAAGATTGCCCAAAACCTAACCCTAAAGATGAACCTAACCCTAAAGATGACCCAAACCCTAAAGTTAACTGTAACCCTGACCCTAAAGATAATCCTAACCCTAAAGATAACCCAAGCCCTAACCCTAAAAAGGCCAGGTGAGCGACAATAATTTCCCTGCTGCAGCATATAAATAATACATATTTCAAGGCAAGACTTATCTATGTGTCCCTTTAAACATCATCCTAACCCTAATACTCAACTGCCTACATACTATGAATAACCCCCAGCATTAAATATTTAGAATTAGCCAATATATTCGATTTTAGGATATACTGTATGTGTATAAAGGATACATTTATAATAGAGCCTACTGCAACAACAATGACATTGCTGACCAGATCAATTAATATGGTGTATGTGGCCTAGAGATCACCTGTGCTGCATCCCTTCACATTGCCTGTTAGGCTAGGGTCAGACTAACGCATTTTTCACGTTGTCCGTGAAAATGTGCGTTCGAAGAATGGACGTATTTTTTCACGGAATACGCAATAGCGGTCATACTATGCGCAGTTTCATCCGTGATTTTGTACGGATCATCAATAAAACACTTCTTGCATCTGGACGTTATGTTGGCTGGACATTAGCAGCGTCTGACGTCTCCAATTCACGCACACACGCTCTAGCGGACGCAGCGCACTCTGTACGTCAGTACTAGTGGTTTAACGTTCTCGAAAAATGCGTTCATTTTCCACTTGCGTTGCGCAGCCGGACTTTTGTGCGACCGTACTTCGTATATTGGCCGTCATTGCCCGGCATCTGCTGCTAGCACGGCCGTGATTAAGTGCGCCAGAACGCGCGTTCGCACTGCCTCAGTCTGACCCTAGCCTAAATTGCCTGTTAATTTTGGGCGAAGACCTGTTTTTTTTGTATTTGTTTGGAGTTACCACCAGGGTTGAGCAGTAGGTAATACTTAGCGATTAGCGTCGCTCCAGAAATTAGCGCCGGGACCAAACGATCTGTTGGTTACAAAGCGCTAGAGATCTCTTGCGCTCCCCATGTTAAGTACAGGATGCGGAAAATACAGTAAGCTCGCGCTACGAGTCACAGATTACTGCGCAAAGTAATTTTTACCGTTTCTAGCCAGAGGCAAACGATCTGTTGGTCCGGCGCTAGACTCATTTTACCTGGCGCTAACGTGAAAACTTGCCGACTTTAGGGTTAACTCACACCAGGTGATAGTGCCCTAAAAGAATACAATACATTGTGAGCATCAACATGTTTACTTTATGGTGTGAACAACACATCAACAAACTTTTTGGATGATTTCATGGGATTTAAAGACTATATTAAAGGGCAGGGGTGATAGAGGTCACCTATGCCTGGTCTCTCCTTTCAATATGACATAGGGGAATCTCACTCTCATGCTCAGTGATAATCTGTAACCTTAATTATCTTCAGACGCAGCTCATGACTAGCCAGAAGCCATGTGTAGGAGTTAGTACTCTGCTAACCCCCCCCCCCCCCATCATTCTGTATTACGAGGTCTTCTCCTGGGTCCACCTTTGGTTGATGTTGAATTGTTTTGTTTTGTTTTTTATTTGTTTTATTTATTGCTGCAACACCTCAGTGATAACACATCTCATTCCTAACCGAGATTAAGTATACAATCACACTGCGCGCATCTATGTTTTTTTTTCGTAGCTCGCTTTAATATTGGGCTCTATTAAAAAAATATAAATCTAAATATTCATCATTAAAACATAAACTTAGCTAATAATGGACATGATTTTTCTGCTGTTTTATATGTTTTGGTAGATACTTTGGACTTGTTTTAATCTTTTGTAACATTTTTCTGCACAACAGAATAGAAAATGTACAGAAAGAAACGCTGAATCATACGCTGCCATGACTATAGGGGTTATTCAGAGAGAGCCAATCTGACCCCGAAATGGCATCGAACAGTGAGTTTCCCCGTACGGTGACATTTCGGGGCCATTCGGCTATTCAGAGAGCAGGCAGTTTGCCAAATTTTGGTGAACTGCCAGCAAGTATGGTGCCTGTTCGACGGCAGTGAAATCCCCATAGAGAAGCAATGGTTAATCTATTCAAAGACACCGAACAGCAGAGAAATGTCAGTGAAATTCCCTGCTGTTCGGTGGTTTCATTCGTCAGGATTATTCAAGAGAATCCCATAGTCTTCAATGTTAAAAATGTTTCCGTTTTAATCCAATATCTATTAAACCGTTTATTTTTTTAATCTGCAGCAAAAAGTCTCTTTATAGAATTTTTTAAGATCTTTTAGGCATTTTTCAGGATTTTTTCGGAAAAATGTTTTTTCCGTTTTAGATTTTTTATAGCGTTTTTTTTTTTTTTTCTGTAACAGACCTTTTTTGTTATCATTCATAGGATCTTATATGTAAATTCCAGACATTTTCATTGAGCATTTATTTTGCAAACATCATTTCAATTTTGACACTTTCAAACTTTTTTTTCTTTTTACACCGTTCGTCGGCTTGTCGGCTTTTTCCGGAGGCTGGTAGGTGGCTTTTTCCAGATGTGTTTGAATACTTCGAATCGTGTCGGATGCGTTTTTCGGTGGGTTTTGCAGAGGTTTTCGGGTCCGTACCCTGCACTCCAGGGACTCTGCGGTGAATGCTGAATTCACCGCAGGGTGGGGAAATTTGATTCCCTGAAGAGCAGGGAATGGGAAAGTGCCGAAATGTCTCTCTCTGAATAACCCCCTATATATTTAATTTATACCAATTTTATGGGCGGCACAAACATCACTACATAAAAACCCTCCTCCTCCCTTTGATAATCTGACCTTAGCTATTCACATTTGCATGACAGATGGATTGTTGCCGTGGCTTTTGGAATTTATTCGCTCAGTGAATCGAAAGTAATTGCAGCGTCCTGATTGGCTGAGTCACTTCTTGTCCTTGGACTGTACCACTGGTAGCTTCTAGAGATCTGCATTCATTTTGGAAAAATTCAGAATTTGGAATGAAATTTGATAATTCGTACTTAGGAAGTACTTCCGCATAATGAATCGATACGATACGAATTCGAAACGAAATGGTATATAACAAATTTATTTCGTTTTACACTGTGTCGTCATCATAAAAGAAATATTTGAATAACTGATATCAACTATCGAATTTGAAATGAACTAACTTACAATACAAGTAATAGTCAGCAAAGGAGTTTATGAAACAAATTAATTTTGTTTCACTGTTTAATTTGACTCAAACACTAAATCTGTGAAACGGCTTAAAATTTAACCCTAGCTTTTCTTTTATCAGCAAAATTTGATTAATTGGGGTTTTATTTAGAATTTATTTAATTCGAATTGATATCAACTATCGAATTGATATATGAAATTCGAATCGATTCGAAATTTCAAATCAATCCAATACGAAACGAAATTAGTTACAAAATTCCTAAAACGAAATGATTTAAAAACGTAACAAAACTAAATTAAAGAAAACAAATTTTTCAGCCATGCACATCCCTAGACTAGCTTCTCCTGCAGTCTAATGGAGACCAGAGAAAGCCCTGTGAGAGATCAAGATACTATTTGATCCCAGTGTTCTTCTACTTGCGGCAGAGTATGGCGATGGATCGCAACGTCCATCCTCTGCACCAAGATACCAGAGTGCTCTATGTAGACAAGAATAATGAGCGACGTTGGAATTGCTCGTTATTCTCTGGCTGTTGAAATTGTTTTGAAACGCTTTGAGATTTGTTTTTCCTTCACAGAAATGCAGAGCCCAAGTGCAATGTACATGCAGTAGCACTTCTTGGGCAGCAGAGGGAGCTTTCCACCTGTCAAAAACAGATTACCTACAGCGAATCTATACGGTGGGGCACTCTGGTTTTATGGAAAATCACTTGCTAGCGAAGAGGTTGAGGGGATTTTCTACTAAAAATAGATTTCCCTTTTTCTGCCCTTAAATAATTGGGCAGATCCTGCTGACAGCCTCTGAACAATAATTTTTTACATTGTTTTTTTTTCCATTGGGGAATTTACTCGCCTTTTCACCCTTGCCACAGCTGCTCCTCCTCTTCGGCTCAGGGATGCCTGAACCCAGACGTCCCCAAAGCTTTTCTGCACAATTTGTGCTCCTATGCAACCTCCGAAGTGTAGGAACCACAAATTGTGCAGTGCTACTGGACGCTTGAGTACACAAGTTCTGTAAGAGCAATGGATGGGAGCTGCACGCGCATGCACAGATCTGATCCATCGCTTCCTCTCTCAGAACGCTCGCTACAGAGATTGGTCTCGGAGGGTGATGTATGTCTGTGTGTGACATCACTAGTGACCGATCTAGTGACCGGCAGCCTGGAAAATTCAAATATCCCAGCTGCTGGTGGCGCTGGTTAGGATGGAGGAAGCTCCTCCCCTTTGCCCAGTGATGTCACCAGAATGGGGAAGGGGTGGAGAAAGGAGGGGACTCTTCATATTCTGACCACTTTGAAAAGATAAAGCAGTCAGGATGAGTAGCGCGTCCCTTTAATGTAGAGCTGGCAGCCACAGTAGCCGAGCTTATTTCCTGAGGCTCGGCTTGAATAGGGTGGTAGCCCTTAAGATTAATGAGTGGGGGCTGTTATGGTTAATGAGTGGGCTGATATACCCTTTTTTTATTACTAGTGCCAGGGGCAATAAACATAACCTGGAACCTATGGACGCAGCTACGGCTATGTTAAAATTGCACAATTTAATGCACAATATTGTACAGTTATAGTAAAAGTGTTTAAATCTGTAGTGGTATAACCATAAGGGGTTATTCAGAGAGCTTCAAAATGTCGCCGAAATGTAACGGTACACTGAAATTCAGCCAGACATTTCAGGGCTATTCAGAGAGCAGGCAGTTCGCCAAGTTTTGACAAACTGCCTGCACGTACAGTGCCTGTTCGACGGCAGTGAAATCCCCCATAGAGAAGCAATGGTTAATCCATTCACAGACACCGAACAGCAGTGAAAAGTTGCCGAAATTCCCTGCTTTTCAGTGGTTTCATTTCGACAGGTTTATTCAGGAGAATTGGCTTCAATGTTAACAATATTCCCGTTTTAATTCAATATCTAATAAACCGTTTATTATTTTAATCTGCAGCAAAAAGTATCTTTATTTATAGATTTTTTGAGGATCTTTTAGGCACTTTTTTTCTGAAATTCTTTTTTTTATAAATCTTTTTTTTTTTTTCTGTAACAGCCCTTTTTATTCTCATTCATAGGATCTTATGTGTAAATTCCAGACATTTTCATTCAATAGTTTTTCTGCAAATGGCGTTTCAAATTTTAAAGCAAACTGTTTTTTTTTTTTTTTTACCCCATTCGTCAGCTTGTCAGCTTTTTCCGGTGGCTGCTCTACGCTGTGATCGGCGGCTCGTCAGCTTCTTCCGGTGTGGTTTTTGCAGCGGTTTCGGCGAGTGTTCATCGGGTTTGTGGCGGGTTGCCCCTGCACTACGGGGACCCTGCATTGAATGCTGAATTCACCGCAAGGTGGGGAACTTTGATTCCCCAAAGTGCAGGGAAGCGTGGAGAACGAGAGGGCACTGAAATGTCGGCTACTTTTCGGTGCTCTCTGAATAACCCTGATAGAGTGAAATAAGGATACAAAGGGGAAAAAATGTGGGAGGTAAGGATTATACTTAATGGCTCAATCATTATTCTTAGCGTCTTGGTGGTAATAGGACTCGCGTCTCCTAAGAGCAAGTGATTAGCGCTTCTCTGGACTCACGCAACACAAAACCTTTATTTCAGGAAATGTGATTTTTCCACTTTTCGTCCATTATTTCCCACCTCTGATTATTTAGAACCCGAATACCTAGAATTCTTATTCTGATCTATAAGCTTTACTGACATGTCTCGGTCGTCTTCCCTTTTATCTCCATCGATTTCAGGCTTTCTTGGCTTTTTTTTTTTTTTAACATTGATCCAAAGTGAGCAAAAAAAACACAAAAACAGCAACAACAAAAAAAAAATACAAATGATACTTTGAACAGAATGAAAATCAAAACTATTTAAAAAAAAAAAAAAAAATCTTGTTTTCCAGGGAGGAAGATTGATTTTCTTTCTTTTTTTTTTTTTCTCTCGGAATATTCTTTTGGCAATTTGACTCTATTGAGGTGAAACAACGTTGTCATGTGCGACAGCGATAATTATCTTCTCCTGCCAGACTGCCAATTCAAAACTCCGTGGGATGAACAATTCGAGATACGAGATACGCAGGCAAGATCATGGCAGACACCTTGTGAATTAAAATGTGCCCGGCGTCCGCTCGTGACACGCCTGCTATGTGTAAAGAGAGAAAATGAATCGGTGTGTTGAGCTGGACGCAATGTGTAGATCTAAACGTGTTTTGCTGTGCGGATTTTCTAGTTACTGGCACAGCAAGCTCTAACACAGGTGCGGCGAAGTCTGGAATGTTACTTTTAATTGTAGGGTAACAATGTATCTTATATATAGACAGGTATATTTACCTTTACAGGAACGTCCTTCTCATCCTGACCACTTTATTGTTTTACAGTGGTAAGGATGTGAGGAGTGCAACCACCAGCCCCCCCTCCCTACTTCTCCAATCTGGAAATATTGTGTTGAAGTGGAGGAGTTTCCTCCACCCCACCCAGTGTCCCCATCGTCTGGGATTTTTGCTGCTCTTTAAAGAAAGCAGACTGAAAAGCAGCATGAGCACATTTTCTGTACATAAGTATATTTGTTGTATACCCAGCCAGGTCATTATTGCTGCTGCCTCTTTCCGTGTTTTTCTTTTTAATCCCAAAGTGAAATTGTTCCTGGTGAGGGTATAAATAAAACCCACTGATCTCTCTCATGACTGAAAAGCAGCATGAGGATACGAGGTTACTTAAAAAGCAGCTCTTGGTTTCATTGGGTAGAACTCCTCTGACCAGAGAGGTGTCGTGATGTGTCGGGTGAGCTTACACTTTTTTTTTTTTGAGAAAGGATTTTGCCAGGTAGGATACATTGAGATTTCTTTCATTTTCAAGTATGTCCTAAGTAAACCAAAACCTCTGTTTTGTTTTGCATGGAACTACAGGAATGAGCGCAAACGACAACAATTTTTTCTTGTTATGTTTTATACATGGAGCAGGCTGGATACTTCTAGTTGTCGCAACCACCCTGTTAGGGAACAGGCGCAAAACCTTTTTTTTTTGTACATATGTATGTTTGTTGTATGCCCAGCCAGGTCATTATTGCTGCTGCCTCTTTCCGTGTTTTTCTTTTTATCCCAAAATGGAATTATCCCTGGTGAGGGTATAAATAAAAGCCACCGGTCTCTCACACGACTGAAAAGCAGCATGAGCGTATGAGGTTGCTTAAAATGCAGCTTGGTTTCATTAGGTAGGAGTCTGACTCACCTGACCCAGAGGCAGGCGAGCTTACACTTTAATGGCCAATCGAGTAAACCAAAACCTCTGTGTTGTGTTTCGCAGGGAGCTACGGGGGTGAGCGCAAATGATAACTTTTTTTTCTTGTTCTCTTTAATGATTATTTTGGGAATGGCAGATGAACTTTAATACAGTGTCTTCTCGGTGGCGATATGTAAACGTGCTGCGCGGTGTTTAGCAAAGCATCTGCGGCGGATCAGGTTCATTTACTCAGCAGGAGAATCTCTGGCGTGCTATTTATCTAGCGGGATTCTCCATGGAACGCGACCGCTTTCATTTCACGTGACGGCAAAGGGATTCACTAAAGGGGAAGAGCTTTCTACATTATGTTTCATTAGGACAGAACTGATATAGGTTATGGAAATAATATATAAAATCACATATATATAATATGCACTTATTTAAGTTTTGGTGGAGGGCAAAAAATGAAATTAGAAGCCTCCACACTGCAAATAATAAAGTTTATTATTGCAGAAGCCATTTACACATCACAGCAATTCAAAGAACTGCATCACGGAGCTCATGTGTTACATTTCCCATATGCAGCACAGAATTCTGGGTAAGACATGCATGGAAATGACGTCTGCAATTTCTCATTTTTTTGTATCGCTTACCGGCCTCAGCTGCTATGGCCCACCGGGAAATTTGTTGGTTTCTTGGTGAACCAGTCCTGGGTGGCATGGAAGGGCCCTTATATGGCACTTACACAATCTACACAGGGTTTGGCAAGGCCCTGGGGCCCATGAACATATCATGGGCTGTCCCCCCTTAACCCTTTCACTGCTGAGGGCATGTGGGGAACGTCCTCATTGACTCCTAAAGAAAGATAGGGGTGGAGATATCTCCCGACTGTTGGCAGCTAGCAGAGTCATGTTTGGTATCATTAGTAAGGCCAGAGCATGGTCTTTCCAATGATACCAAACATGACCATGTTTAAAGTAAAGAAAAAACTAATAAAAAAACAAATTTCTTTTTTTTTATTAAGACATTAAATGGCTCAGCAGTGAAGGGGTTAAGGGCAGCCCTGTACAGGGCAGCAGGGCGGAGGGATAAGGGATGGCACGCCATGCAGCCTGACCAAAAACTAAAGTGGGCAGGGTATGTAGAATGTCCCTTTAAGTATTCTTGGCTGTCTTTTGGGTGACCCTGGTAGAGGAGACACGGTATCGTCTAGTGAATAGCGATGGTGACGGGTGTGCTCTTTCTGTTTGCGTTAGGGCCATTTTCCATTCGTGTGGATTATGTAATCACAGTGTTAAGTTGCAATTATTCAATGTAAGGCGTGTGATGAACATCGAACGGGTGCACAGATCCCATTTCCCATTTTCTGACTGGTGTAAATTATTATGCCAGTTTTTTTGACACTTTGTAACAGGTCTCGTGGGTTTTCGTCAGATCCTGTCGCCACTTCTAATTCCACGGTCGGCTGTTCGCGCTGGCAGCGTTGGCGGGCCATGCTCCGCTCATCTGTATCCTTCAAGAACGCTTGATGAATCCCTCTCTATGTTCTATGGATTTCTTTCCTCTGGTCTGTAAAACTTGTTTAAATAAGTTTCAGTCGATTTTTAAAAAAAAACAAAAAACGAAGAAGATGTATGAAGCCAGCTGGACGGGAACGCCGGATACTTTCATTTGTCATATGCCTTCAATTACGTTCTCCATTCAATGGAGAGATTTATCTTCCTTTTCTATTATATAAACATCCATTTAGTGTTGCCGTTCCCCCCCGATAAGCTTTCCGTCTGACAGCCACCGTGCAGGCAGACAAAGGTTCCCATTACTCTCATTATGGCTTGCTTTATGTCGCTGGCCAAAGACCATCAGCTCCTGCACAGAGGAATCGTATCGCTGTGATCACTGGGTGCCTTGCCAGGGCTATTCATTGATGCTTTCATTCATCAAGAGAACCAAAGATTCCGAATGGAAAACGGCTCCATTGATTAAACCAACTTCTCGAAGCACTGATGGCTTTTTCCTCTTTGAGGGATATTTTACGGAATATCGACAGCCCGATAATACTAATAATTATATTAATAATGGCCGGGACATCTGAATTCAAACCGTAACATCAACTTAAACCAATAAAACCCATAATTCCAAACCTCGTTTATTACACTAATGGCAATACAATATACTTTAAGAGGGCCTTTATGTAAAATGTTGGATGGTAAATTCGTCACGGAGGTTGAGTTACTTTATAACAGTCAGGGAGGGGGTTGAGGAGAATGAGGAATGAGCTCGCTATTTCTGTGTCTTGACAGAGCCACCGCACATTATTGAATATATCAGACAAACCAACCCCATCTTGGAATCCATGAACGTGTGCCATTCGGCTCCGACCTATTAGGAAACAATCCAAAATCTTGGCAATTCCGATCGATCCAAATTCTGATTTGCTGATGTCTGAACCGAATCGTTTTCCGCATAAAAAAATTCAGATCAATCCCAATTTTTACGATTTTGTATAATACATGACAAAATTCTTGTATCTCTGAGATGGGTTGTGGATGATACAACACAAGGTCCCTGTGTCTCAGAGATGGGTTGTGTATAATACAAGACAAGGATCTTGTATCTCTGAGATGGGTTGTACAATATAGGAGACAATGTTCCTGTTTCACTGGGATATATCTGAAAAGATATTAGTAGCCAAATGAAAGGCAGTGAGTAGATTGAGCCGTCCCACTGTAAGCAATGTGTAGACTGAGCCATTCCACTGTAGGCAGTGTGTAGACTGAGCCATTCCACTGTAGGCAGTGTGTAGATCAAGGTGTCCCACTGTAGGTAGTGAGTAGATAGAGTTGTCCCACTGTAGGCAGTGAGTAGATTGAGCCATCCCACTGTTCGTCGTGTATAGATAGGTGTCCCACTGTAGGAAGTGTGTAAACTGAGCCATTCCACTGTAGGCAGTGAGTAGATCGAGGTGTCCCACTGTAGGCAGTGAGTAGATCGAGGTGTCCCACTGTAGGCAGTGAGTAGATCGAGGTGTCCCACTGTAGGCAGTGTGTAGATCGAGGTGTCCCACTGTAGGCAGTGAGTAGATCGAGGTGTCCCACTGTAGGCAGTGAGTAGATCGAGGTGTCCCACTGTAGGCAGTGAGTAGATCGAGGTGTCCCACTGTAGGCAGTGTGTAGATCGAGGTGTCCCACTGTAGGCAGTGTGTAGATCGAGCCGTCACACTGTAGGAAGTGTGTAAACTGAGCCATTCCACTGTAGGCAGTGTGTAAACTGAGCCATTCCACTGTAGGCAGTGTGTAGATCGAGCCATCCCACTGTATGTCATGTATAGATCGAGGTGTCCCACTGTAGGCAGTGTGTACACTGAGCCATTCCACTGTAGGCAGTGTGTAGATCGAGGTGTCCCACTGTAGGCAGTGAGTAGATTGAGGTGTCCCACTGTAAGCAGTGAGTAGATCGAGGTGTCCCACTGTAGGCAGTGAGTAGATCGAGGTGTCCCACTGTAAGCAGTGAGTAGATCGAGGTGTCCCACTGTAGGCAGTGAGTAGATCGAGGTGTCCCACTGTAGGCAGTGAGTAGATCGAGGTGTCCCACTGTAAGCAGTGAGTAGATCGAGGTGTATCACTGTAGGCAGTGAGTAGATCGAGGTGTCCCACTGTAGGCAGTGAGTAGATCAAGCCATCCCACTGTGAGTAGATTGAGCCATCACGCGATAGGCAGTGTGTAGATTGAGCCATCACGAGGTAGGTAGTGTGTAGGTTGAGCCGTCACACTGTAGAAAGTGAGTAAACTGAGCCACTTCACTGTAAGCGGTGTGTAGATTGAGGAGTCCCACTGTAGTTAGTGAGTAGATCGAGCTGTCCCAATGTAGGCAGTGAGTAAACTGAGCCACTTCACTGTAAGCAGTGTGTAGATCGAGGAGTCCCACTGTAGTTAGTGAGTAGATCGAGCTGTCCCAATGTAGGCAGTGAGTAAACTGAGCCACTTCACTGTAAGCGGTGTGTAGATTGAGGAGTCCCACTGTAGTTAGTGAGTAGATCGAGCTGTCCCAATGTAGGCAGTGAGTAAATCGAGCTGTCCAAATGTAGGCAGTGCCTACAATGGCAGAAGAACGCCAAAGGATGTGAAATAAAGTATGCTACCAACAGTAGAGACATACATAAAGTCTTCATCAGGATTTGCATCCCTCTCCAGACCAGAAGTCCTCAATCACAAGAACGACTTCTTAAGGAGAAACCTTAAGAAGCATTAAGTAAGAGTAGGTTTGATTTGGCAGGCAGGAGACTGCAGCAGACAATACCTTATGGAGTTAGAAGTAAATTTCTAAAGCGGCAAAATCCTAAAGTTAGAGGAACCAACCAACAGCAGGTACCTAAGGATTTTCTCCATTTCCAGAACTTCACGTATCTACGGTTCCAAAGTATTAATGTTTCGGGCCCTCACATCTGTTTACGGATGCAGCCTAGCGAAGGCTTAGGATGAGTTGGACGAGCTTTGTGGGGCGTTGGGCTATTGATCTTCACCGCTGCACCCCGGTAGCGTGTATAAATGTGTTTGTTTGGTTAGCTCCTCAGTGTGTGTCCTTCTTTGCTGGGCGGATAATTGTTTACAAGAGCCCGTGTCTGGTGAATTACCGATTCAGGGAGGTCAAACCGCAGTAAGCGTTCGACGCCGGCGTCCTTTATGAATTCTGCAGGGAATTAAAACATCGGAGAGAAAGCGCACGATGCGGAGATTCGTCTCGGTGCCTCGTTGTGTGTGACCTGTGTCGTCTTGAAAGAGAAATCTAATGACAGACTCTGACTTCACAGCGGGGAGAATAGTGATAAATACGCAGGAGGGGGGGATGCAATAATAACAGCTTGAGTGAACATGATGACAGAAAACATAATCAGACATGAGCTGTAACACTGCACAACAGTAATAAAGGAGATAATAAAGGAAGAGCGAAATGCGCTTCCCAAGGCAGGGTGGCCTAATGTTCGGAATTACCCACCACACTGGAGACAATATATTAGCTGGATGAAACCTAAAGCAGCGATGGAGAATTGGATGAGTCAGATCGGGCACGTTGAGATTTTACTGCTGCCGACCGAGAGGCATTAATTGACCAGAATAATGCAAAGAAAACAATTCATATGCATTCCTGGAACACATTATATGGGTGAACGGCATGCCACTTGGTCACATTGTCTTCAAATCTAGCTTCTTGTATCTGTTCCTGCTGATACATTTCAAGCAGTGAGATTCTGGTCTCAGAGAAACCAAGGGCTGATGTGGATAAGCCACGTGCCTTCCATCATCAATCTGTAAATGAAAATACTATTTAAAAAATATATATAAAATATACATAATGGCATAATCGCGTAAATTCGTCTGCTCGGCGCAATTTTTTTTGTGCTCAGCGTTAAGCGTTCTCGCGCAAAAATGAACGGTGGTATTACGATGCAAACGCATTTTCTCATCCGCCCAAAAATAACGTTTTTAAAAACGACGCGCAAAACGAAGAGTAATACGCGCGCAGTAACGTAGCGCACGTAAATCAGTGTGCGGACTGTTTTTTTTGCGGGATTCAGCCAATCAGAATTAAGAACCTTAATTGACATCAATTTACCTTAATTGACTCACGTTAAGTTTTTGCGCCTGTCAAAGTAAATCTGCGTATACATGCTGCAGCAATAAAAAAACATGCACAAATTCACAATTTTATTGTTTGGGTATGTGTAGAATGTGTAACTATACTGTGCTGTATTTTTTTTTTTCGTGCTGGTGTATTTGGGTTTCGGCCAGGACGTTCCGATTTGCCGTTACCACCAGCTTTTCAAAGACGTTAAAATTATGCGCGCAAACGTCGTTCGTAAAAAGATGCGCATCGATTTGTAATACCATCCGCGTACCAGCGCGAACGAATTTGCGCTCACAATGTTAAGTATAGGACGCGCACAGTTCATCACGCTCGCGCAGGTCCATCCGCGTTAAACGATAACGCGCATCGTTTGCGCGAACGTTGTAATACGACGTTCAGCACAAAGGGTTTTGCCACTCACACAAATGTGCATTTGCGCGCGCAAAAACAAGTGCGCGAAGAAATGTAATAGGGGCCAAGATGTATACCCAAGCACGGATCAACAGGGTTATTCAGACAGCACCGAAATGTCACCAACATTTCAGTCCTCTCCGATTCGCTGACCCTTCGGTGAATTCAGCATTCACTGCAGGGTCCCCGAAGTGTGGCGAATCGGCCGCCGAACGGCACCGTAAACCCGCTGGCTGCTGCCGCAAACCCTCCGTCTGACGCCACCAACCTTTCGGACAGCCGCCAAAAGCAGCTGCAAGCAGCCAACAACCCGCCAACAGACCGCCAACCAGCAGACAGAAAAAAGTCGCCAAGCCGGATGGGTAAAACAAACAAAAAGTAAAACGATTGAAACTTTAATCGCAGTTTGCAAAAAAATACTGGACGAAAGTGTGTGGAATTTACATACAAGATCCTATGAATGATAATAAAAAGGGCTGTTACGGAAAAAATAAGAAACGCTATTTAAATTTTTTTTATCTGAATATATCCCATAATGCCTAATAAAATCCTTTAACAATATAAAGAGACATTTTGCTGCAAATTAAAATTACAAACGGTTTATTAGATATTGAATTAAATCAGGAATATTTTTAACATTGAAACCTATGGGATTCGCCTGAATAAACCTGCCGAATGAAAGCACCGAACAGCAGGGCATTTAGGCAACTTTTCTCTGCTGTTCGGTGTCTGTGAATAGATTAACCATTGCTTCTCTATGGGGGATTACACTGCCGTCGATCAGGCACCGTATTTCACTTGCAATTCGCCACAATTTGGGGAATTGCCTGCTTTCTGAAAAGCCGAATGGCCACGAAATGTCTCGGTATGGGGAAATTCACTTTTCGGTGTAATTTCAGGGCCAGATCTGCTCTCTGAATAATCCCTATACTGTATGTGTCATATGTTTTTACGTGTTTTTACGATTTTATTTTTGTTTTTCTCATGAATGGATGGATGCAATTTGCGATGCCCATTTTTTGTTTTTTGCGTGTGCTGCTCAACGCAAAAACGGATGCTAAACGCGTGTTTTTTTGCGTGAAGCGTTAAACATTAACACACGAAAATCACCGCTGGAATTACATTCCTCGCGCATTTGTTCATCAAAGTACCGTTGCGCGCAGAAATCAGTAAGCGCAATGTAATTTTTAACGCGAGTCCGTCATTTTGTGCGGACTGCGCACAACAGACGTTTGTTCTGACGGAAGGCAAGGTAGTGGCCGTCATTTTTGACGGATCTAGTAAAAAAAAAACGTGCACATCGACGTTCTCCGTTGTGAATCCGCAGTTTGGTACGGTCAGGTTGTTACAATTATGTGCGCAAACGTTGTCCGTTAAATTTTACGCTAAGATTGTAATACCATGTGCACACCAGCGCACAAACGCATTTGCGCTCACAATGTTAATTCTAGGATTCAGCGCGTCCTCCGCAGTCACCGCTTCCTGCGGGAGGACACCGTGAGCGCGTCCTCTGCAGCGAAGTGGTTAACCACTTGGCTGCTATGGACGCGCTCAGTGCGTCCTGCCAAGTGGTTCTCCTGTGCTATGGACGCGCTGAGCGTGTCCATGCACAGGAGACAGCAATCGGCGGGATTCCGGCCGATTGCTGCACCCCTTCGGTGAAGGCTGACATCTTTGATGTCAGCCCAGCACTCTGGGACCCCGGCGGGGCCATTAGATGTCATTGCGGCGGCACAATGACATCTAATTCAGGCGCCCCCCCTGCATGTGCGGAGGAGGCGCCTGAAAGGGAGGGGGGGAGGTCCTTCGGACCTCTCTCCCTCCCGATCGCCGGGGGGCACAGAGTTAAGGCAGGCACCGTTTGGAAGGGCACAGCCTGCCCTTCCAAACGGTGGCTGGCTTTAACCCCTGGGGAGCCGGATCACAATTCGGCGCTGAAAAGCGCCGAATTATGATCCTCTCCCGGAGCTGGCCAACATCTTGGACGTCAGCCAAGCCTCCAGGAAATCCCCCTGAGGACTGGCGTCATCGTGCATAGCACGATGACGCCAGTCCTGGATTTAACCCCTAGCTGCCAGCAATGGTGGAGATAGGGGGTTCCTATGAACCCCCTATCTCCCGATCCGTGGCAGCTAGGGGTTAATGTTTGTTATCGTTGGATCAGCCAGAGCATGGCCTTTCCAATGATACCCAACATGACCGTGTAAATAGTTTTTTTAAAAAAATAAAAATTAAAAATAATAAAAAAAATATTAAAAAAATTCTAAAAAAACATTATCAAGCTTTTTTTTTTTGTCTTGTTAATGCAGCAATATTGTTCCCATTTCAATTATAATGTGAACAATGTGCTGCACTAACGATTTTTGTATGCGGTGTGTAAATTTTCCCCCCAAAAAAATGTAAAAATTTCTAATTTTTTTAACAAGCGCACTCCATACAAAATATAACCGCAATTGCTCGCATGTTAAAATGTGAAAAACACTTTACACGTTGTAAACTATTGAAAATTCAAATTTTATTACATTTTTTGTTATAATATACAGACAGGACATGACGTATACATATAATAATGACATATTATGAATCTGCCGAGTCTGCCGGAAAGAACGCTATATAATATGTCTGGGTCATATATCAAAATATGGCTACAAAACGCGGTTAAACATGATGAGCGAAAGTGGTAAAAATGACCTCAGCACAGAGGTGTGAAAAGCCTCAGCAGCGAAAGGGTTAAACTTTGAGGGGTCCCACTATGCTATTAAAGTGTTAAGGCGCATTGGGCGTCTATTTTAAAGCGAGATGGGTGTCTTTATTTGGCGTCTTTTTTTAAAGCATGATGGGCGTCTTTTTTGGCGTCTTTTTTTAATGGGTCTTTTTTATTCTTTTCTTGTATCTATGTGCCGTCATTGTTTAACGGCTCTTTTTTTAAAGACTTTTCGGTAATTTCTCCATAGGATACCCATGGATGAGGACCAAAACTGTAGTGAAAATGACAATACATTCAGGCTTATTCAGAGAGATCCGAAAAGTCACCGCACGTTCGTTGACTTTTCGTTCCCTGCACTTCGGGGCGATTCGGCGATTCCTAGTTCGCTGACGCTGCGGTGTATTCAGCATGCACCTCAGGGCCCCCGTAGTGCAGGGAAAACTCGCTGCAAACGCGCAGAACACGCTCAGGATACGCGCAGAACACGCGCAGAAACCGCTGCAAAAACCAAGCCGAACACGCCGGAAAAAGCCGACACGCAGGGGTGGAAAAAACCCAAAACAGTACGCTTGAAAGTTTGAAATTTGAAACACTGTTTGCAAAGAAACTACTGAACAAAGATGTCTGGAATTTACATATAAGATCCAATGAATGATAATTAAAAGGGCTGTTACAGAAAAAAGGAAAAACGATTTACCAAAGGGAAAAAAATTGATGGAAAAATCCCAAAAAATGCCTAAAAGATCCTAAAAAATATAGAGACTTTTTGATGCAGAATAAAATAATAATCGGTTTATTAGATATTGAATTAAAACGGGAATATTTTTAACATTGAAACCTATGGGATTCACCTGAATAAACCTGACGAATGAAACCACCGAATGGCAGGGCACTTCACTGACATTCCTCTGCTGCTCGGTGTTCTCAGAACAGACAAACCATTGCTTCTCTATGGGGATTCACTGCCGTCGAACAGGCACCGTATGTGCAGGCAATTCGCCAACATTTGATGAACTGCCTGCTCTATGGATAGCCGAATGGCCCCAAAATGTCCCTGTTTGCTGAATATCAGTGTCCGGTTACATTTCGGATCTCTCTGAATAACCCCCATTGTGTTTTTTGGGCTACATCTTGTGCATCTCAAATGTTTAAGAAACATTGTACAATGTGATGTGGGGAGGTAAGGGACTGAAATCAGTGGCGTAGCGTGGGTTGTCAGCGCCCGGGGCCAGCCAAGAATTTTGCGCCCCCCCCAACCTGTGGACACGTTATCGATATTGCCCCAGCTCACACATGGATTTGTCCCAGCTCATGGATTTGCCCCAGCTCACACATGGATTTGTCCCAGCTCATGGATTTGCCCCAGCTCACACATGGATTTGCCCCAGCTCACACATGGATTTGCCCCAGCTCACACATGGATTTGCCCCAGCTCACACATGGATTTGCCCCAGCTCATGCATTTGCCCCAGCACATGGATTTGCCCCAGCTCATGGATTTGCCCCAGCACATGGATATGCCCCAGCTCATGGATTTGCCCCAGCTCATGGATTTGCCCCAGCACATGGATTTGCCCCAGCACATGGATATGCCCCAGCTCATGGATATGCCCCAGCTCTCACCTGGATATTGCCCCAGCTCCCGGGCAGCGGGAGTGCCTACCCACCCCGGTCCTGAACAGCGTGCGAGTCCGTCCTGTTGAAGGGGAGGCGGCTGCATGCGTGCGCAGGTCACGCGGTCCGGCCAGTCAGGTGGTACAGAGACTCAGTACCACCTGATTAGACGGACCACGTGACCTGCGCCTGCACGCAGCTGCCTCCCCTTCAATCAACAAGACGGACTCACTGTTCAGGACCGGGCAGCCGGCAGGCACTCCCGCTGCCCAGCATCTGGGCCCCCTCAACCCGCGGGCCCTTGGGCGGCACCCGAGGGCCCGGCGGGTCAGTCGGGCCACAAGTTTTAGGGGCGCATAATTTCAAAAGAAATTATGCGCCCCTAACAAAACTGTGCCCGGGGCCATGGCCCCCCCAGCCCTCCCCCACGCTACGCCACTGACTGAAATACTGTATATCCGGAACCAATATATATATATATATATATATATATAATCAGGGACAGGTTGGCATTTGTCCCCTGGGCGTATCTTTTTGAAGCCATAGAGGACTTCACTGCCACTGGATTGTGGAGCAGTGGAAGTGTATCCTTTGGAGTGACCAGTCATGCTTCTGATGGGCGAGTCTGGGTTTGTCTGATGCCAGGAGAACGTTACCTGCCAGACTGCACTGTGCCAGCTGTACATTATGGCGAATGAGGAGGGATAATGGTATGGGGTTGTTTATTGGGGGTCGGGCTCGGCCACTTACTTCCAGTGAAGGGAAATCTTAATGCTTCAGCAGACCAAGACATTTTGGACAGCGCTATGCTTCCAACTTTATAGGGACAGTTTAGGGAAATCCCTTTTCTATCCCAGCGTGACTGCGACACGGTGCACAAAGCAAGGTCCATCAAGACATGGCGGGATAGGTTTGGGATGGGCGAACATAACTGGCTGCACAGAGCCCTGATGTCAACCCCATCCAACACCTTTACGTGATTATTATTAATATTCAAACTATTTAACCCCAGATCAATCCGGCTTTCATCCAAATCATTCAGCTACAACTGCCCTTTTAAAGGTTCGCAATAATATCCAGGCTGGCATGGAACAAGGAAATCTAACTGGAGCATCTTCCTTGATTTTGCCAAGGCCTTTGACACAGTAGACCATGGCATCCTATTACAAAAACTTAAAAACTCCGGTATTGGTGATAGTACGTTAACCTGGTTTCAATCGTATGTATCCAACCGATCACAACATGTGTCCATTTCTGACAGCACTTTCCTCCCCCTCCCAGTCACATGCGGTGTACCCCAAGGCTCGATACTCGGCCCCCTGCTATTCACAATATTCATAAACTATCTGCCCAACGTCTGCAAAGCCTCAACTGTACACATGTACGCAGACGACACCGTAATCTATACCAGCAAACCAAATCTCCCACAGCTGGAGGCCGTGCTGCAAAAACAATTCACAGAGGTAGAAAAGTGGATCAAACACAACAAACTTTTTCTAAATGCTGACAAAACTGTAACGATGCTCTTTGGTACAGAATCTAAACTACATAAATTACAATCACCCCATCTATGTGTCAGGACAAAATCAAATGGCACGCTGACCACAGTCACTGCTCTCAAATATCTAGGTATGTGGTTAGACCCAAATCTATCCTTTGGCCCCACATCGAAAAACTCTCATCTAAACTTTACCCCAAACTAGGTGCCCTGTACAGAAACAAATCCTGCCTGAGACCCGCAGTAAGAAAGCAGATTGTACAACAAATGCTTATGCCGGCTATTGAATGATTACCAAGATGTAGTGTATGCAGCCGCCCCACAAACACACCTTCATAAACTTACTACATTGTATAACTCATTCTGCTGCTTTGTGCTACATTGTAACTACATGACCCACCATTGTGACATGTTAAAAGAACTAAACTGTCCGTCGCTGGAATCTAGACGCACTCTTCACCTTTCCAACCTGGTGTTTAAGAGCTTTTCTGGGAAGCTGCCACCCTACCTGAATAGACTGCTTCCCCCAGCAGCTCCCTCATCCTATAATCTCCGATCCAGGACCTGAACCTTACTTACAATACCACAATACAAAAAGAAAGTGGCTCGATCCTCATTTTCCTACAGAGCACCACAATTATGGAATAACCTCCCAGACACCATCAACTCTTCCCCCAGTCTAAGTTCCTTAAGAGATCTCTATTAATATACCTCGATACCTAATGCACCTGTAAACATGTAACATAGTGACTATATACAGAATGCACCTGTAAACATGTAACATAGTGACTATATACAGAATGCACCTGTAAAAATGTAACACAGTGACTATATACAGAATGCACCTGTAAACATGTAACATAGTGACTATATACAGAATGCACCTGTAAACATGTAACATAGTGACTATATACAGAATGCACCTGTAAACATGTAACATAGTGACTATATACAGAATGCGCCTGTAAACATGTAACATAGTGACTATATACAGAATGCGCCTGTAAACATGTAACACAGTGACTATATACAGAATGCACCTGTAAACATGTAACAGTGACTATATACAGAATGCACCTGTAAACATGTAACACAGTGACTATATACAGAATGCACCTGTAAACATGTAACAGTGACTATATACAGAAGGCACCTGTAAACATGTAACAGTGACTATATACAGAAGGCACCTGTAAACATGTAACAAAGTGACTATATACAGAATGCGCCTGTAAACATGTAACACAGTGACTATATACAGAATGCACCTGTAAACATGTAACAAAGTGACTATATACAGAATGCACCTGTAAACATGTAACATAGTGACTAATATACAGAATGCACCTGTAAACATGTAACATAGTGACTATATACAGAATGCACCTGTAAACATGTAACATAGTGACTATATACAGAATGCGCCTGTAAACATGTAACACAGTGACTATATACAGAATGCGCCTGTAAACATGTAACACAGTGACTATATACAGAATGCACCTGTAAACATGTAACAGTGACTATATACAGAATGCACCTGTAAACATGTAACACAGTGACTATATACAGAATGCACCTGTAAACATGTAACAAAGTGACTATATACAGAATGCACCTGTAAACATGTAACATAGTGACTATATACAGAATGCACCTGTAAACATGTAACACAGTGACTATATACAGAATGCACCTGTAAACATGTAACAGTGACTATATACAGAATGCACCTGTAAACATGTAACACAGTGACTAATATACAGAATCCACCTGTAAACATTTAACATAGTGACTATATACCGAATGCACCTGTAAACATGTAACATAGTGACTATATACAGAATGCACCTGTAAACATGTAACATAGTGACTATATACAGAATGCACCTGTAAACCTGTAACACAGTGACTATATACAGAATGCACCTGTAAACATGTAACACAGTGACTATATACAGAATGCACCTGTAAACATGTAACACAGTGACTATATACAGAATGCGCCTGTAAACATGTAACATAGTGACTATATACAGAATGCGCTTGTAAACATGTAACATAGTGACTATATACAGAATGCGCCTGTAAACATGTAACACAGTGACTATATACAGAATGCACCTGTAAACATGTAACACAGTGACTATATACAGAATGCACCTGTAAACATGTAACAGTGACTATATACAGAAGGCACCTGTAAACATGTAACAAAGTGACTATATACAGAATGCGCCTGTAAACATGTAACACAGTGACTATATACAGAATGCACCTGTAAACATGTAACAAAGTGACTATATACAGAATGCACCTGTAAACATGTAACATAGTGACTATATACAGAATGCACCTGTAAACATGTAACATAGTGACTATATACAGAATGCGCCTGTAAACATGTAACATAGTGACTATATACAGAATGCGCCTGTAAACATGTAACACAGTGACTATATACAGAATGCACCTGTAAACATGTAACACAGTGACTATATACAGAATGCACCTGTAAACATGTAACACAGTGACTATATACAGAATGCACCTGTAAACATGTAACAAAGTGACTATATACAGAATGCACCTGTAAACATGTAACATAGTGACTATATACAGAATGCGCCTGTAAACATGTAACACAGTGACTATATACAGAATGCACCTGTAAACATGTAACAGTGACTATATACAGAATGCACCTGTAAACATGTAACACAGTGACTATATACAGAATCCACCTGTAAACATTTAACATAGTGACTATATACCGAATGCACCTGTAAACATGTAACATAGTGACTATATACAGAATGCACCTGTAAACATGTAACATAGTGACTATATACAGAATGCACCTGTAAACCTGTAACACAGTGACTATATACAGAATGCACCTGTAAACATGTAACACAGTGACTATATACAGAATGCACCTGTAAACATGTAACACAGTGACTATATACAGAATGCGCCTGTAAACATGTAACATAGTGACTATATACAGAATGCGCTTGTAAACATGTAACATAGTGACTATATACAGAATGCGCCTGTAAACCTGTAACACAGTGACTATATACAGAATTCACCTGTAAACATGTAACATAGTGACTATATACAGAATGCACCTGTAAACATGTAACACAGTGACTATATACAGAATGCACCTGTAAACATGTAATACAGTGACTATATACAGAATGCGCCTGTAAACATGTAACATAGTGACTATAGACAGAATGCGCTTGTAAACATGTAACATAGTGACTATATACAGAATGTGCCTGTAAACATGTAACACAGTGACTATATACAGAATGCACCTGTAAACATGTAACATAGTGACTATATACAGAATGCACCTGTAAACATGTAACATAGTGACTATATACAGAATGCGCTTGTAAACATGTAACATAGTGACTATATACAGAATGCGCCTGTAAACATGTAACACAGTGACTATATACAGAATGCACCTGTAAACATGTAACATAGTGACTATAGACAGAATGCGCTTGTAAACATGTAACATAGTGACTATATACAGAATGCGCCTGTAAACATGTAACACAGTGACTATATACAGAATGCACCTGTAAACATGTAACATAGTGACTATATACAGAATGCACCTGTAAACATGTAACATAGTGACTATAGACAGAATGCGCTTGTAAACATGTAACATAGTGACTATATACAGAATGCGCCTGTAAACATGTAACACAGTGACTATATACAGAATGCACCTGTAAACATGTAACATAGTGACTATATACAGAATGCACCTGTAAACATGTAACATAGTGACTATATACAGAATGCGCTTGTAAACATGTAACATAGTGACTATAGACAGAATGCGCTTGTAAACATGTAACATAGTGACTATATACAGAATGCGCCTGTAAACATGTAACATAGTGACTATAGACAGAATGCGCTTGTAAACATGTAACATAGTGACTATATACAGAATGCGCCTGTAAACATGTAACACAGTGACTATATACAGAATGCACCTGTAAACATGTAACATAGTGACTATATACAGAATGCACCTGTAAACATGTAACATAGTGACTATATACAGAATGCGCTTGTAAACATGTAACATAGTGACTATAGACAGAATGCGCTTGTAAACATGTAACATAGTGACTATATACAGAATGCGCCTGTAAACATGTAACACAGTGACTATATACAGAATGCACCTGTAAACATGTAACATAGTGACTATATACAGAATGCACCTGTAAACATGTAACATAGTGACTATATACAGAATGCGCTTGTAAACATGTAACATAGTGACTATATACAGAATGCACCTGTAAACATGTAACACAGTGACTATATACAGAATGCACCTGTAAACATGTAACATAGTGACTATATACAGAATGCACCTGTAAACATGTAACATAGTGACTATATACAGAATGCGCTTGTAAACATGTAACATAGTGACTATATACAGAATGCACCTGTAAACATGTAACACAGTGACTATATACAGAATGCACCTGTAAACATGTAACACAGTGACTATATACAGAATGCACCTGTAAACATGTAACAGTGACTATATACAGAAGGCACCTGTAAACATGTAACAAAGTGACTATATACAGAATGCGCCTGTAAACATGTAACACAGTGACTATATACAGAATGCACCTGTAAACATGTAACAAAGTGACTATATACAGAATGCACCTGTAAACATGTAACATAGTGACTATATACAGAATGCACCTGTAAACATGTAACATAGTGACTATATACAGAATGCGCCTGTAAACATGTAACATAGTGACTATATACAGAATGCGCCTGTAAACATGTAACACAGTGACTATATACAGAATGCACCTGTAAACATGTAACACAGTGACTATATACAGAATGCACCTGTAAACATGTAACACAGTGACTATATACAGAATGCACCTGTAAACATGTAACAAAGTGACTATATACAGAATGCACCTGTAAACATGTAACATAGTGACTATATACAGAATGCGCCTGTAAACATGTAACACAGTGACTATATACAGAATGCACCTGTAAACATGTAACAGTGACTATATACAGAATGCACCTGTAAACATGTAACACAGTGACTATATACAGAATCCACCTGTAAACATTTAACATAGTGACTATATACCGAATGCACCTGTAAACATGTAACATAGTGACTATATACAGAATGCACCTGTAAACATGTAACATAGTGACTATATACAGAATGCACCTGTAAACCTGTAACACAGTGACTATATACAGAATGCACCTGTAAACATGTAACACAGTGACTATATACAGAATGCAACCTGTAAACATGTAACACAGTGACTATATACAGAATGCGCCTGTAAACATGTAACATAGTGACTATATACAGAATGCGCTTGTAAACATGTAACATAGTGACTATATACAGAATGCGCCTGTAAACCTGTAACACAGTGACTATATACAGAATTCACCTGTAAACATGTAACATAGTGACTATATACAGAATGCACCTGTAAACATGTAACACAGTGACTATATACAGAATGCACCTGTAAACATGTAATACAGTGACTATATACAGAATGCGCCTGTAAACATGTAACATAGTGACTATAGACAGAATGCGCTTGTAAACATGTAACATAGTGACTATATACAGAATGCGCCTGTAAACATGTAACACAGTGACTATATACAGAATGCACCTGTAAACATGTAACATAGTGACTATATACAGAATGCACCTGTAAACATGTAACATAGTGACTATATACAGAATGCGCTTGTAAACATGTAACATAGTGACTATATACAGAATGCGCCTGTAAACATGTAACACAGTGACTATATACAGAATGCACCTGTAAACATGTAACATAGTGACTATAGACAGAATGCGCTTGTAAACATGTAACATAGTGACTATATACAGAATGCGCCTGTAAACATGTAACACAGTGACTATATACAGAATGCACCTGTAAACATGTAACATAGTGACTATATACAGAATGCACCTGTAAACATGTAACATAGTGACTATAGACAGAATGCGCTTGTAAACATGTAACATAGTGACTATATACAGAATGCGCCTGTAAACATGTAACACAGTGACTATATACAGAATGCACCTGTAAACATGTAACATAGTGACTATATACAGAATGCACCTGTAAACATGTAACATAGTGACTATATACAGAATGCGCTTGTAAACATGTAACATAGTGACTATAGACAGAATGCGCTTGTAAACATGTAACATAGTGACTATATACAGAATGCGCCTGTAAACATGTAACATAGTGACTATAGACAGAATGCGCTTGTAAACATGTAACATAGTGACTATATACAGAATGCGCCTGTAAACATGTAACACAGTGACTATATACAGAATGCACCTGTAAACATGTAACATAGTGACTATATACAGAATGCACCTGTAAACATGTAACATAGTGACTATATACAGAATGCGCTTGTAAACATGTAACATAGTGACTATAGACAGAATGCGCTTGTAAACATGTAACATAGTGACTATATACAGAATGCGCCTGTAAACATGTAACACAGTGACTATATACAGAATGCACCTGTAAACATGTAACATAGTGACTATATACAGAATGCACCTGTAAACATGTAACATAGTGACTATATACAGAATGCGCTTGTAAACATGTAACATAGTGACTATATACAGAATGCACCTGTAAACATGTAACACAGTGACTATATACAGAATGCACCTGTAAACATGTAACACAGTGACTATATTTCCTACATATTTGTGTTGTTTTTAATATATTGCATTTTATTACTTTCAGGGTTATCCAAAGAGATTCGAATTGCTTGAGAAAGGTAACCGAACGCTGAAAATCAGCGTTCGGTTACCTTTCCTGGCCATTCGGCTATCCAGAGAGCAGGCAATTCTCCAAATCCTGGCGAATTGCCTGCACATACGGTGCCTGTTCGGTCCCTGTTCGAGGGCAGTGAAATCCCTATAGAGAAGCAATGCTTCGGCTATTCAGAGAACACAAACCAGCAGTGAAAGGTTCCCGAATGCCCTGCCATTCGGTGGTTTAATTCGGCAAATTTATTCAGGAGAATCCCATAGGCTTCAATGTTAAAAATATTCCCGTTTTAATTCAATATCTAATAAACCGTTCATTATAAAATTCTGCAGCAAAAAGTCTCTTTATTTATAGATTTTTTAGGATACTTTAAGCATTTTTCTGAATTTTTTAAAAAAAAATTAAAAGTCCGATTTTTTTTTTTTTTTTTTTTCAGTTTGCTTATTTTTTTTTGTAACAGCCCTCTTTATTATCATTCCCTGGACCTCCTGTGAAAATTTCAGACATTTTCGCTCAGTAGTTTCTTTGCAAACAGCGTTTCTTTTCCCCAGATTCATACAAATGGTTTTTCTAATTTATTCACTGCCTCCTCTACGTCACAGCTGCTTCGGCTCTGTGTGATTCGGCTCCTTTTCGGCTCCTGTTCGGCTCCTCTTCGAAGGTTAATCCAGATGTTTTTGCTTGTTTTCAGCGTGCATTCGGTTAGTTTTCGGTGAGTTTACGGCAGCTTTTCCCTGCAATTCGGGGACCCTGTGGTGTTTGCTGAATACACCGCAGGGTCACCGAAATGCAATCGGCAAAAGGAACCGAATTGAAGAGAACGAAAAGTCACCGAACGTGCGGTGACTTTTCGAATCTCTTTGGATAACCCTGTTTGTATTTCTGTAACAATTCAATGTTCTTCTTGAACCCAGGACATACTTTAAAACGAGAGAAATTTAAAAGTGTCCTTCCTGGTAAAATACTTTATAAATAAATAAATGGAACGGAGATCGCAAGCCAAGCCTTCTCCTCCAACATCACCTTCTGACCTCACAAATGCTCTACTGGATGAATGGGCAAAAATCGCACAGAAACACCCCAAAGTCTAGTGGAAAGCCTTCCTAGAAGAGTGGAAACTGTTATAGCTGCAAAGGGGGGGGGGACCAACACCATATTAATGTCTATGTATTTCCAGTGCCGTGTCATAAAAGGCACTGCTGGTGGGAATGGTCAGGGGTCCCAATACTTTTATCAATATAGTGTATTTTGTATTATCGAGAAGTTTGTCGATTTTTCTCTCCATCCGAACGTAGCTGCGGCCGGTCACCCCACCACGGATCCACCTACGCGGTGTGACTGATTTGAAAGCAGAGAGCGGTTCCCTGGGTTGAGTCATAACAAAAAATGTAGGTCGACTTCTAAAAACAGGCGCCATCCGCACAACTTTGGGATTTTTTCCCACTTTGAGAGGTATAAAGAGTATCCGTTATGCAGGAAAGGTCCATGTGCTCATACCTTCAGGCCAGCCATTATAAAACAATATGGACATGAATATTTAAGTGTCCTTGGCTTGAGACGGAGAACGTATCCGCTGGGGAAATATTTACGTCATTAATGAATGTCTAAAAATAGCAGGGGAAGAAAATTGGTAATTCTGGGAAGTTTTATATTTTGTGGATGAAGATTTCACAGATGGTTGTTATTAGTGATACAAAGTATAGCGTGTTATGGCGTCTGCGATGAGATATTTACGCTGGGCAGACTATGAAATATTCACAGAATTAGGACTCTCTGGTCACTGGAACTGGTACCATCTGCAGCCTCTACGCAAGTCGTATTGGTTTAAAATGTAGCAAACGGAATGGAGACATTAAATGATGTTTAGGAGATGCTGTAAGCGCGACACTTTCTTAGGAACCCAGTTTCTTTACAGTGATGTAACGAATGCTGTACTCAGGTGCTGTACATCACATTTAGGGCTTAGTAAAAAAGTTATTATGTAAGGGGTTGAATCTTTTAGTTTTTTTTTAAGGAATCAAGTTATTTTCAACATTATCTTGGGGAACTTTTCTGTAGAGACACAATGGGGATGAGTGTGATGGTGTATAGACACAAAGGGGATGAGTGTGATGGTGTATAGACACAATGGGGATGAGTGTGATGGTGTATAGACACAAAGGGGATGAGTGTGATGGTGTATAGACACAATGGGGATGAGTGTGATGGTGTATAGACACAAAGGGGATGAGTGTGATGGTGTATAGACACAAAGGGGATGAGTGTGATGGTGTATAGACACAATGGGGATGAGTGTGATGGTGTATAGACACAATGGGGATGATTGTGATGGTGTATAGACACAATGGGGATGAGTGTGATGGTGTATAGACACAAAGGGGATGAGTGTGATGGTGTATAGACACAAAGGGGATGAGTGTGATGGTGTATAGACACAATGGGGATGAGTGTGATGGTGTATAGACACAATGGGGATGAGTGTGATGGTGTATAGACACAATGGGGATGAGTGTGATGGTGTATAGACACAATGGGGATGAGTGTGATGGTGTATAGACACAATGGGGATGAGTGTGATGGTGTATAGACACAATGGGGATGAGTGTGATGGTGTATAGACACAAAGGGGATGAGTGTGATGGTGTATAGACACAAAGGGGATGAGTGTGATGGTGTATAGACACAATGGGGATGAGTGTGATGGTGTATAGACACAATGGGGATGAGTGTGATGGTGTAGAGGCACAAAGGGGATGAGAAGGTGGGTGTAGACTAGACACAATGGGGATAAGAGGGATGGTGTAGAGACACAATGAGAATGAGTGAGATGGTGTAGAGACACAATGAGGATCAGAAGGTGGGTGTAGACAGAACACAATAGGTAAGAGTGTGATGTAGTAGAAACACAATGGGGATACGTGTGATGGTGTAGAGACACATTGGGGATGAGAGTGATGGAGTAGAGGCACAATGGGATTGGGGTAAGTGTGATAGTGTAGAGACACAATTTTGGATGAAAGTGATGGAGTAGACACAATGGTAATGAGTGTGATGTTTAGAGACACAATGGGAATGCAGGGGTTTGTGAGGAGACACAATGGGGAGGGATGAGAGTGATGGTGTTGAGGCACAATAAGGATGAGAAAGATGATGTAGAGGCACAGTCTGAAGGAGAGGGATGGTGTAGAGACATGTTAGGGAAGAGATGATAATGGTGTCGAGGCACAATGGGGAGGGAGCAGCGGCACAATTGGGATAGTGTAAAGGTGCAATTGCCATGAGAGGGACTGAGTAGAGGCAGAATGTGGTTGGGAGTGATAATGTAAAGGCACAAGGGGGATGGTTTGTGATGTTGTAAAGGCAAAATAAGGATGAGGGGGATTGTGGAGAGGCACAATGGGAATGGGAGGGATGGTGTAGAGCGGGGTTTCTCAACTCCAGTCCTCAAGACCCACTAACAGGACAAGTTTTAAGGATCACCTTGGGGAAATGCAGACTGAATCCTGCAATCACTGGGCAGCAAATCATATCACCTGTGCTGAGCTTCACATATCCTGCAAACCTGGTCTGTCAGTGGGTCCTGAGGACCGGAGTTGAGAAACAATGTTGTAGAGGGATAATGGAGATGAAGGTGATCGTGTCGTGGGCTAAAAGTGGCAAATGGGATAGTGTAGAGCAGTGGTTCCTCCCAACCGCGGTCCTCAAGTAATCCAAATAGGTCAGGTTTTCCACATATGTGAAGCACAGCACAGGTGATATGATTTGCTGCTCAGTGATTGCAGGTCTGCTTTTCTCCCAGGTGATCCTTAAAACCTGGCCTGATAGGGGTACTTGAGGACCAGGGTTGGGAAACACTGGTGTAGAGGGATAATGGGGATGAGATGAATGGTGTAAACAGGGGTCAGCAACCTTTACAGTGGCACTCCGAAGGTTTTGGAACTACTTTTCTCAGGAGGCTCAGCCAATCCATCTGAGCATCATGGGAGATGAGATGAGTCTGGAATGTCATATTTTACTGGCTAGTGGCATAGAGGCACAATGAGAGGGATAGGCAGGCGCTGATCAAATGTTCCACCTCTAGATTTATGCAGGTCTTAATCTGGCCCTGGTCATGTCCAGGTGTTATACATGAAATGAATAAAGAAGCTCCAGAGTCCACGATAGATTTCAATGGATTTAATCCAACAACAGAAAAAAAGGCAACGTTTCGACCATGACTGGTCTTTGTCAAGCCTAAAACACAATGACAGAACAGGAAATAAATAGCACCACAGACTGGTTAAGCAATCAAACAATAATTGCAACCAGTCCGTGTATGCCAATCCAACAATTAAAAACAATAGTCTACAATTGAATACATCAATTAACATATTAACTTTAGTAATTATATATACGATGCTTATTAACATACAATAATTGGCGATGAATTGTAGAACAATGCCTATGAGAAAGAAGAGAGACTGAATAATTATGCATGTGAAGGGAAGGGATTACATCTCTACTAGTAAACCTAAGGGAGAGAAAAGAACAGATCTATCTATCATAGAGAAATGCTAACGTAGCATATTTATAGAAAGGGTGAGAGATCTGATTCTCTATTAAGACCATGTGGGAAGAGAGTATTGAGATGGTGGATCCAATATAATTCCCTCCTTTTAAGTAATTTTTCTCTGTCCCCACCTCGTGTTAACTTAGGCACCTCATCGATCACCTGATAACGTAACTGTGAAATATCATGTCCACAACGTATAAAATGTTCAGGGACTGGGAATTCAATCTTTTTAGTCCTAATATCAGACCTATGTTTGATGAATCGATTTTTAACTTTCTGAGTAGTCTCGCCCACATATATCAACCCACACGGGCATTTCAATAAATACACCACGTATGCAGAATTACAGGTAAAATAACCTTTGATTTTGGACTTCCTCCCAGAGTGTGGATGGACAAAGGAATCACCCCGTATGACTGCATTGCAGCAAGAACAATTTAGACATGGATAAGTTCCATTCCTGGGTTTACCAAAAAAGGGTGTTCTGCCTGTGTCTTGTCCAAACTCTGCTTTAACCAACATCTGTCGAAAAGATCTCCCCTTCTTGTATGACATAAGTGGGATAGTCTGAAACTCTGAAATATCAGGGTATGCATCCCTTAGGATGTACCAGTATTTACATAAAATATTTTTCACTTGTGAAGTATGGGTTCCATATTTGGAAACAAATGGAATCCTGCCACAGCTTTGGCGTCTCTGAGGAATTATAGGTTGATTAATTCTGGTACTTTCTCTACTCAGAAGTTGTCTCGGGTAACCCCTGGCTCTAAACCTATCGATCATCTCCTCGAGCCTCTTGTCCCTACTTTCAGGCAAATCAACTACTCTATCAACGCGCACGAGTTGACTCCGTGGGAGAGAGTTGAGTAGTGTAGGTGGATGCGCACTGTCATATCTTAGCAGGGAGTTCTTATCGGTAGGTTTTCTGTAAAGATCTGTCATTAATTTGCCATTCCTTTTAACCACCAAGGTATCCAAAAAATTGATTTGTGTAAGACTGCATGACATAGTGAACTTAATGGAGGTAGATCCGTTATTAAGTATACTGAGAAATTCATCTAATGTATCTCTAGTACCCTCCCATACAAAAATAATATCGTCTATATAGCGAAACCAATGATGGACATATTGAAAAAGGTCGCATTTATAGACTACATTTTCCTCAAATTCAGACATGAAGATATTGGCATAGGTGGGTGCTACGTTAGTACCCATAGATGTCCCCCGTATTTGAGTATAAAATACTCGATCAAAGAGAAAAAAGCTGCCACCCAACACCACATCTAACAGATCCAAAAGAAATTGTAATTGATTATCAGAATAACCCAGTTCAACAAGAGCATGTTTCATAGCATTTACACCCTCAGAGTTCTGTATAGACGTATACAGGCTGGTGACGTCAAGACTGACCAAAATACTGTGATCACCCACAGCAAGTCCACGAAATTTGGTAAGGAAATCACCGGTGTCCAAAATAAATGATGGAATCCGCTGTAGATAGGGTCGAGCCACCCTGTCCAAAAAAATGGACAGGGGGCTGAAGACCGAATCCACAGCAGATACAATAGGCCTCCCAGGAGGCGCAATGAGAGACTTGTGGATCTTAGGCAAGACATACAAAACAGGTATTAAAGGATGTTTTTTCACAGGAATTTCGACAGACCCTTATCAATAATCTGGTTCTCAAGGCATCATGTATCAAGGTGGAAATTCTACTGGCAATCGCTGCCGTGGGGTCACCATCCAATCTTTTATACGTCTCGACGTCACCAAGCTGGCGCTGGATCTCAGCCACATAGTCGCCACTATTCATGATCACCAGAGCACCCCCTTTGTCCGCCGGCTTTATCACAATTGAGGGGTTGTCACGTAATTTCTTTAAAATCCCAGAATCAATGGCGGACATATTAGGGGATGCTCTGGTGAAATGACGCCTAGAATATACTTGGGACATTTCCCTCTCTACAATTTTGACATACGTCTCAACAGCATGTTCAACATTCTGAGGCATAAATTTACTTTTCTCTCTCAAACCAAGGTTTTTAGAATTAAAGGGTGCAAGCGGTAAATCAATCTCGGGTTGACCTGAAAATAAACATTTCAATCGAATCGTACGAAAAAATCGAAAAAGATCGACTTTAACATCGAACGGATCGATGCGTTCGCTCGGACAGTACGATAAGCCCCTCGAAAGAAGCTTAATTTCATCGGCCGTTAATGAAATGTCCGATAGATTAAAGACTAGCGTCTCTTGTATAGGGACTGGTTGTTTCTCATCGGAGGTTTTTTCGTAACACTCTCTTCTGAGCTTGTTCCTGTACATTCCCTCCGGGCGATTGTCGCCCTTGGCGCTGATCTAAAAAAGACGCTTGGTCGTTCGATCGGACTACACCGAGGTCTTCGGATGTATCAGTACCTGTCCCAGACATAGAGTCCTCTGTGAAACGAATAGATTTTTTCGTATATTTACGACCAGGTCCTCTTCGCATCGTAGTTGGTGTCCTGGAATAACCTTTTTGCCAGGAATAAACATGACCCTGTACATAGTCATCCAAATCACGTTGGAACTTCCGTCTTTTCCTTGATTCCACTTCCTTCCGGAAGTGGTCCAGTTGCGGTGCCATCGTGGAACGCAACGCCATGAGTTCCAATTCGGAATTGTTGTCTCGAAACGATTTTTCCAAGTTTTCGATAGATTCCTGGCATTGTGCAATTTCCTTCGATAAAAAGTCGATCGTAAGTAGCATGACATCCATCGAACATTTGTTCAGAATTTTTTCGAATTTCTCCACATAGTCAGGATTATCTTTATAGAAGATCGGCTGAAGCCCCACTCTTAGGCCACGTGGTATTCGTAGTGCACGATAATATTCAGCCAAAGTAATCGAATGGAGTTGACATCCGATCAATTTACGATTCGATTTTAAAAGATCTTTTTTCCCACAATCATGGATAGAGGTACTCAAAAAAGTATTGTCCTTACCGGCCTGGGCCAGAATCCTCAAAGCTTCAGTCTCATCATAGGCAAAGGTACATGGTGTTGGAGTCGATTCCATAATAGGAAAGGGTTGCATTCAAGTATCGAAGCAAGCAGGGATATACGTGAAAAGTTGTGCCCGAATGCAGAACCCAAAGTGGATAAATGGAGTGGGGGTCTCTTGCTCCACAGCCCCAACAATCACGAAATGAATAAAGAAGCTCCAGAGTCCACGATAGATTTCAATGGATTTAATCCAACAACAGAAAAAAAGGCAACGTTTCGACCATGACTGGTCTTTGTCAAGCCTAAAACACAATGACAGAACAGGAAATAAATAGCACCACAGACTGGTTAAGCAATCAAACAATAATTGCAACCAGTCCGTGTATGCCAATCCAACAATTAAAAACAATAATCTACAATTGAATACATCAATTAACATATTAACTTTAGTAATTATATATACGATGCTTATTAACATACAATAATTGGCGATGAATTGTAGAACAATGCCTATGAGAGAAAAGAGAGACTGAATAATTATGCATGTGAAGGGAAGGGATTACATCTCTACTAGTAAACCTAAGGGAGAGAAAAGAACAGATCTATCTATCATAGAGAAATGCTAACGTAGCATATTTATAGTTTGACCATGTGGAGAGAAGTGTTGAGATGATGGATCCAATATAATTCCCTCCTTTTAAGTAATTTTTCTCTGTCCCCACCCTGTGTTAACTTAGGCACCTCATCGATCACCTGATAACGTAACTGTGAAATATCATGTCCACAACGTATAAAATGTTCAGGGACTGGGAATTCAATCTTTTTAGTCCTAATATCAGACCTATGTTTGATGAATCGATTTTTAACTTTCTGAGTAGTCTCGCCCACATATATCAACCCACACGGGCATTTCAATAAATACACCACGTATGCAGAATTACAGGTAAAATAACCTTTGATTTTGGACTTCCTCCCAGAGTGTGGATGGACAAAGGAATCACCCCGTATGACTGCATTGCAGCAAGAACAATTAGACATGGATAAGTTCCATTCCTGGGTTTACCAAAAAAGGGTGTTCTGCCTGTGTCTTGTCCAAACTCTGCTTTAACCAACATCTGTCGAAAAGATCTCCCCTTCTTGTATGACATAAGTGGGATAGTCTGAAACTCTGAATATCAGGGTATGCATCCCTTGGATGTACCAGTATTTACATAAAATATTTTTCACTTGTGAAGTATGGGTTCCATATTTGGAAACAAATGGAATCCTGCCACTTTGGCGTCTCTGAGGAATTATAGGTTGATTAATTCTGGTACTTTCTCTACTCAGAAGTTGTCTCGGGTAACCCCTGGCTCTAACCTATCGTCATCTCCTCGAGCCTCTTGTCCTACTTTCAGGCAAATCAACTACTCTATCAACGCGCACGAGTTGACTCCGAGAGAGTTGAGTAGTGTAGGTGGATGCGCACTGTCATATCTTAGCAGGGAGTTCTTATCGGTAGGTTTTCTGTAAAGATCTGTCATTATTTGCCATTCCTTTTACCACCAAGGTATCAAAAAATACTTTTTTGAGTACCTCTATCCATGATTGTGGGAAAAAAGATCTTTTAAAATCGAATCGTAAATTGATCGGATGTCAACTCCATTCGATTACTTTGGCTGAATATTATCGTGCACTACGAATACCACGTGGCCTAAGAGTGGGGCTTCAGCCGATCTTATAAGATAATCCTGACTATGTGGAGAAATTCGAAAAAATTCTGAACAAATGTTCGATGGATGTCATGCTACTTACGATCGACTTTTTATCGAAGGAAATTGCACAATGCCAGGAATCTATCGAAAACTTGGAAAAATCGTTTCGAGACAACAATTCCGAATTGGAACTCATGGCGTTGCGTTCCACGATGGCACCGCAACTGGACCACTTCCGGAAGGAAGTGGAATCAAGGAAAAGACGGAAGTTCCAACGTGATTTGGATGACTATGTACAGGGTCATGTTTATTCCTGGCAAAAAGGTTATTCCAGGACACCAACTACGATGCGAAGAGGACCTGGTCGTAAATATACGAAAAAATCTATTCGTTTCACAGAGGACTCTATGTCTGGGACAGGTACTGATACATCCGAAGACCTCGGTGTAGTCCGATCGAACGACCAAGCGTCTTTTTTAGATCAGCGCCAAGGGCGACAATCGCCCGGAGGGAATGTACAGGAACAAGCTCAGAAGAGTGTTACGAAAAACCTCCGATGAGAAACAACCAGTCCCTATACAAGAGACGCTAGTCTTTAATCTATCGGACATTTCATTAACGGCCGATGAAATTAAGCTTCTTTCGAGGGGCTTATCGTACTGTCCGAGCGAACGCATCGATCCGTTCGATGTTAAAGTCGATCTTTTTCGATTTTTTCGTACGATTCGATTGAAATGTTTATTTTCAGGTCAACCCGAGATTGATTTACCGCTTGCACCCTTTAATTCTAAAAACCTTGGTTTGAGAGAGAAAAGTAAATTTATGCCTCAGAATGTTGAACATGCTGTTGAGACGTATGTCAAAATTGTAGAGAGGGAAATGTCCCAAGTATTCTAGGCGTCATTTCACCAGAGCATCCCCTAATATGTCCGCCATTGATTCTGGGATTTTAAAGAAATTACGTGACAACCCCTCAATTGTGATAAAGCCGGCGGACAAAGGGGGTGCTCTGGTGATCATGAATAGTGGCGACTATGTGGCTGAGATCCAGCGCCAGCTTGGTGACGTCGAGACGTATAAAAGATTGGATGGTGACCCCACGGCAGCGATTGCCAGTAGAATTTCCACCTTGATACATGATGCCCTTGAGAACCAGATTATTGATAAGGGTCTGTCGAAATTCCTTGTGAAAAAACATCCTTTAATACCTGTTTTGTATGTCTTGCCAAGATCCACAAGTCTCTCATTGCGCCTCCTGGAGGCCTATTGTATCTGCTGTGGATTCGGTCTTCAGCCCCCTGTCCATTTTTTTGGACAGGGTGGCTCGACCCTATCTACAGCGGATTCCATCATTTATTTTGGACACCGGTGATTTTCTTACCAAATTTCGTGGACTTGCTGTGGGTGATCACAGTATTTTGGTCAGTCTTGACGTCACCAGCCTGTATACGTCTATACAGAACTCTGAGGGTATAAATGCTATGAAACATGCTCTTGTTGAACTGGGTTATTCTGATAATCAATTACAATTTCTTTTGGATCTGTTAGATGTGGTGTTGGGTGGCAGCTTTTTTCTCTTTGATCGAGTATTTTATACTCAAATACGGGGGACATCTATGGGTACTAACGTAGCACCCACCTATGCCAATATCTTCATGTCTGAATTTGAGGAAAATAGTAGTCTATAAATGCGACCTTTTTCAATATGTCCATCATTGGTTTCGCTATATAGACGATATTATTTTTGTATGGGAGGGTACTAGAGATACATTAGATGAATTTCTCAGTATACTTAATAACGGATCTACCTCCATTAAGTTCACTATGTCATGCAGTCTTACACAAATCATTTTTTGGATACCTTGGTGGTTAAAAGGAATGGCAAATTAATGACAGATCTTTACAGAAAACCTACCGATAAGAACTCCCTGCTAAGATATGACAGTGCGCATCCACCTACACTACTCAACTCTCTCCCACGGAGTCAACTCGTGCGCGTTGATAGAGTAGTTGATTTGCCTGAAAGTAGGGACAAGAGGCTCGAGGAGATGATCGATAGGTTTAGAGCCAGGGGTTACCCGAGACAACTTCTGAGTAGAGAAAGTACCAGAATTAATCAACCTATATTCCTCAGAGACGCCAAAGCTGTGGCAGGATTCCATTTGTTTCCAAATATGGAACCCATACTTCACAAGTGAAAAATATTTTATGTAAATACTGGTACATCCTAAGGGATGCATACCCTGATATTTCAGAGTTTCAGACCATCCCACTTATGTCATACAAGAAGGGGAGATCTTTTCGACAGATGTTGGTTAAAGCAGAGTTTGGACAAGACACAGGCAGAACACCCTTTTTTGGTAAACCCAGGAATGGAACTTTTCCATGTCTAAATTGTTCTTGCTGCAATGCAGTTATACGGGGTGATTCCTTTGTCCATCCACACTCTGGGAGGAAGTCCAAAATCAAAGGTTATTTTACCTGTAATTCTGCATACGTGGTGTATCTATTGAAATGCCCGTGTGGGTTGATATATGTGGGCGAGACTACTCAGAAAGTTAAAAATCGATTCATCAAACATAGGTCTGATATTAGGACTAAAAAGATTGAATTCCCAGTCCCTGAACATTTTATACGTTGTGGACATGATATTTCACAGTTACGTTATCAGGTGATCGATGAGGTGCCTAAGTTAACAAGAGGTGGGGACAGAGAAAAATTACTTAAAAGGAGGGAATTATATTGGATCCATCATCTCAATACTCTCTTCCACATGGTCTTAATAGAGAATCAGATCTCTCACCCTTTCTATAAATATGTTACGTTAGCATTTCTCTATGATAGATAGATCTGTTCTTTTCTCTCCTTAGGTTTACTAGTAGAGATGTAATCCCTTCCCTTCACATGCATAATTATTCAGTCTCTCTTCTTTCTCATAGGCATTGTTCTACAATTCATCGCCAATTATTGTATGTTAATAAGCATCGTATATATAATTACTAAAGTTAATATGTTAATTGATGTATTCAATTGTAGACTATTGTTTTTAATTGTTGGATTGGCATACACGGACTGGTTGCAATTATTGTTTGATTGCTTAACCAGTCTGTGGTGCTATTTATTTCCTGTTCTGTCATTGTGTTTTAGGCTTGACAAAGACCAGTCATGGTCGAAACGTTGCCTTTTTTTCTGTTGTTGGATTAAATCCATTGAAATCTATCGTGGACTCTGGAGCTTCTTTATTCATTTCGTGATTGTTGGGGCTGTGGAGCAAGAGACCCCCACTCCATTTATCCACTTTGGGTTCTGCATTCGGGCACAACTTTTCACAGGTGTTATACATGACTGTCTTACATTGTGGATTTTGCAGAGGGAGAATTAATAGTGTTTTTAAGGCACACTGATCAGGGCTGGAGTTATAATTAGGCAGAGTAGGCATGTGCCTACAGTCACCTGCCACAAGGGGGCACCCTGCCCTGTGTAAAAAACAAATTTTACAATTTACAACCATGTATCTCTGGAGACCTACATGCTAGAGAAACACATAAGGTATCATCGGAAAGGTCAGATTATGCCCTTCCCACTGATACCAGAAAAGAACAAGCTTATGTAAAATTATAATAACAAATAAATAAAATAAAAATGTTTCTCTTTTTTTTTTTCTAATGCAGCACTATTGTTCACTTTTCAAAGATAAAGTGCACAGTGATGCTGCACTAGCTCACCTTCTCATTTCCCACAATGCCAGCAAGTGTGGAAGAGATGGCACAATGCATTGCTTCATCGAAAACCTAGTCCGCGGCACTGCAGAGAGGGGATACAGGGTGACTTTGGATCCCTGCATCATCTCTGGATTTTAAACCGTACAAAGTCAAGTGAGCACAGAGAGAAACAGTTTTTCAGTTTTTTTAAATTTACTTTTTTTTTTTTAGTTTCCCCCAAAAAAAACAAATTGAAAAAAAGTAGTTTGGGCACTTTTTTTTTGAGTAAGGTGGGCTCCAGATCTCTGTGCCTACACTCCTGAGATGTAAACCTGGTCCTGAGCGTGATATGAGCAAGCTGTCACACTCTAGGGGTTATTCAGAGAGAGATGATCTAGCCCCAAAATGGCACCGAACAGAGAATTTCCCGTACGGTGACATTTCGGGGCCATTTGGCTATTCAGAAAGCAGGCAGTTTGCCAAATTTTGGTGAATTGCCTGCGAGTACGGTGCCTGTTCGACGGCAGTGAAATCCCCATAGAGAAGCAATGGTTAATCTTTTCACAGACACCGAACAGCAGAGAAATGTCAGTGAAATGCCCTGCTGTTCGGTGGTTTCATTCATCAGGTTTAATTAGGCGAATCCCATAGGTTTCAATGTTAAAAAATCCCATTTTTATTCAATATCTATTAAACTGTTTATTATTTAAATCTGCAGCAAAAAGTATCTATTGATTATTTAGGCTCTTTCAGGCATTTTTTCAGCAAAATTTTTTCTGTTATTTTTTTTGTCTTTTCTTTTTTCTGTAACAGCCCTTTTTATTATCATTCATAGGATTTTATATGTAAATTCCAGACATTTTCGTTTCGTAGTTTTAATGCAAATAGCGTTTCAATTTTGACACTTTCAGGCTAGGGTCAGACGAACGCAGTATTAACGTGCGTTTAGCAGCATTAAATCACGGCCGTGCTAGCAGCAAATTACATCCAATGCCGGGCAGCACACGAAGAACGGCCGTACAAAAGTGCGGCTGGGCAACGCAAGTGGCAAACGAACGCATCTTTTCAGAATGTGATACCGCTACTACTGAGGTACAGAGTGCGCTGCGTCCGCTAGCGGCGTGTGTGCGTGATTAGGAGATGTCGGATACTGCTAATGTCCGGCCACCATAACGTCCAGACACAAAGTGTTTTATTGATGATCCGTACAAAATCACGGATGAAAATGAGCATCGTATGACCGCTATCGCGTATTCCGTGAAAAAATGCGTCCATTCGTTCGAACGCACTTTTTCACGGACGACGCGAAAAATGCGTTCGTTTGACCCTAGCCTCAAACGTCTTTTTTTTCTTTTACCCCATACGTCAGCTTGTCGGCTTTTTCCGGAGGCTGGTCTGCGCTGTGCTCTGCGGCTCATTGACTTTAGGCTTGTGCACTGATTTTTTTTTTTTTTTCGGTTCGATTCGATTTTTCAGATTTTCAAACTTTTCGATTCGGCTAGTTTCGACCGATTTCTGTTTCGGTTCGGCTCGACTCGTTTTTCGTGTACATTTTTTTTTCGGAATATCGACCATTTTTCGTATTTTCGTGTCACTTTGCTCGTTTTTTTGTATCGACTTTTCGTGATTTTGGAAATTTTTGTTTTTTTGGAACGTCTGTTCTCCTCGTTTCAAAGCAATAAATTTCGATTTGACACATTTCAAGTCCATTCGAAAATTCCGAAAATATTTCGTTTCGGCTCGGAAAACTTTTCGGATCTGCCATTTTCGGATCTAAAAATTTTCGGAAAATCGGCCGCATCCGAAAACACGAATCGGGAAATTTCGTGAAAATTCCGAAACCCGAAACGCACATCCCTAATTGACTTTTTGCGGCGGTTCGAGTGATCTGATATTGTATCGGATACGTGTTTTCAGCGGGTGTTCGGCGGTTTTGCGGTGGAGTTTCAGGTCCATTCCCTGCACTCCAGGGACCTTGCAGTGAAAGCTGAATTCACACCGTAGGGTCGGGAAAATTGATTCCCCGAACGAGGGACCACCGACATGTGGGTGACATTTCGGTGCTCTCTGAATATCCCCCTTTGTTTTCTACGCTTTGTTTAGTATCTGACTTTCCTGTCTTTATCATGCGGCGCCCATTGACATATTCGTTTATTACATGCTGCACAGGCACAGCCATATTTTCCTGTTTTTCACGCTTATTGCTTTATTTATTTTTTTTTTTTCTGACTCACGATGTTGAGAAACAGTGATTTATTTATTTATATTTTGCTTTTTACGGCTTGTCAATATTTATGCTGATGTCAGAGGACATTGTGAGGTCTGTATCGGAGCAGGTTAAGTTGTGCCTCTCATTCACAGGCAGAGAGGCTCCGCTCGCGCCCAGATTGAAATCTCTTTGTTACTGTTTTTTGTTGGCGCGTTTTATGTGTTTGGCGTCTGCACAGTTTATGAATAAAGGCTAATGTGTTGCGCCTCGCTGCTTTGTTGCTATGACAGTAATTACCGATTAGAAGCGCTGATGGAAGTCAGCGGGTACCGCGCACCACTGACCCTTTCCCGTGCAGTGGAGCTAGAACGGAACGAGGCTCGTGGGGTGCCATGTCGTCATTCACTAGTCGTGGTGTTTTGGGGCTGCTGTTGCCTCAAAACACATACAGGGTTATTCAAATTGGAATTTCAGTGCTCTTTCGTTCCCTGCGCTTCGGGGAATCAAATTCACAGACCCTGTGGTGAAGTCAGAATTAATCGCAGGGTCCCCGAAGTGCAGGGAAAAGCCGACGCATCGTTCGGAAAAACTGCCGGAAAAAAAATTGAAGTGTCCCGAAAGACCTCAGAAGAAAAAGCCGAAGGCACCCGACGATTTGCCGCAAACATGCCGAACGCGTCTGAAAAAAGCAGACGATCCGCCAAACACAGCGCCGACCATCCGCCAGACGAAGTCGACAAGCCGATGGACGGGGTGAAAAAAACAAACAAAAAAAAGATTGAAAATTTAAAAATTTGGAGCGCTGTTTGCAAAAAACACTACTGGAAGAAAATGTCTAGAATTAACATATAAGGTCCTATGAATAATAATAAAAAGGTCTGTTACAAGAAAAAAAAAATGGGAACAAAAAATTCGATAAATAGAGAGACTTTTTGCTGGAAATTAAAAGAATAAGGCTAGGGTCAGATGAACGCAGTCTGAGCGCAGTCTGCGTGCGTGCATAACAAATTGAAAGACGTTTTGACGGAAGATACTGTAGACACCACACCGTCCGTTTTTCTTGATGGACGTAGAAAAAAAAGAATTATGGGTAACAAAATTAATATGAAAAATTATAAAAATTGATACATGATATGAAAAGCCATTTGTGCGTCAAGGTGCTGGACGTCACAAATGCGATCCGTCTGACTTCGTGTCATCACTCACACACAACGCTATGCGGATGTGGCGCACTCTGCGCATCCGTCCTAGCGGTTTTACGTTCTTGCCTAACTTGCGTCCGTTTGACACGTGCGTTGGGCATGCGCAGTTCGTTGCGCACCTACTTCGTGTGTGGGTCTCCATTGATCATGATTCTATGCTACGATGAATGTTAAACTGTGCGCCAACACGGACATTAATCCTGCGTTCGTCTGACGCCGGCCTAAACGGTTTATTAGATATTGTATAAAAATGGGAATATTTAACATTGCAGCCTATGGGATTCACCTGAATAAACCTGCCGAATGAAACCACCCAACAGCAGGGCATTTCACTGACATTTCTCTGCTGTTACATGTCTGTGAATAGATTAACCATTGTTTCTCTATGGGGGATTTCGCTGCCGCAAAACGGCACCGTATTTCGCTGGCAATTCGCCAATATTTGGCGAACTGCCAACGTTTTGAATAACCGAATAGCCACGAAATTGCACCATATGGGAAATTCCCTGTTTGGTGCAATTTAGGAGCCAGTTCGGCTCTCTGAATAACCCCTACAGATACTCAAGTGCCCCCCCTACTGGAAGTGGATGACTAAAGAGGTTAGTCACTAACCTCGAAAATGGCCCCGAATTGCACTGGACACTAGTGAATGTCATCGTTCGGTGCACTTTCTGGCCAATTTGTCTATTCACTAAGCTGTCGATTTTGCTAAATACAGGAGAATTGACAGCAAAACATGGTGCGGTTCGCCACAATTTGGCGGCACCAAAATGTCACGTTCCCACGTTCCAAACCTGTCTTCCCGCCCTCTGTATTTGTATTTTGTGTTTTTTCCCTTGTGTTTCTGTTGCTGCCAATTCCTGGGTGGCCTCCCAGGGGTTAATTGGTGTTCTGTGTGCTGCTCACCTGTTGACCCTTGCCTTGATTCCCTGCCTATATTAGAGCAATGTACCTATAGGACATTGCTGGGTCATTTTTCCTTTGCCTGGTCTCCTTGCGTCCTGTGTCCTGAGAGCTCCTTGCTGTGTTCCTGTTATCCTCCGTTTGTTCATCCTTGTTTAGTTTTTGCCTCTGTTATTTCTGTTCCAGTTTATGTCAGTTCTTTTTGTGTATTTAGTTCTGTCTATTGCTGTATTTTGGTTTGCTGTTTATGTTCCATTCTGATTCCCCGGTTACCGATTTTGGCTTGGCTGACTTCCCTTCTGGTTCCTATTCCTATATCCTGTATGTCGTACTCTCTCTGGTTATGACCTTTTGGCTTTCCTCTATATGACTACTCTATAGTATTTTCCTTGTCTGTACCGTTTCCAGGTAACCCTGTCATCTGTATACAACAAAAGACTCTGTACGCCGGCTTCAAGGTAATACTTTCCTTTAGATTAGATCTGGCTATCCTAAAGACCGGCCTTTCAGTGCAGGGAATCTTTGGTATTGCCGTACAGAGGTCTTTTGTTAACCCTGTGTTGCTTTCATCTGTCCTTGCAGTTTAAACTGCATCTCTGCATATAGGGGCTTCTCTCAGGAACCAGGGCCTCATCTTGCTGCGAGTTATATTCATAAGGATATATATACAGACCGATCACTTCCAAGGATCGGAGGGCAAGGATAGGGTGGTGCGTGCCTGGTGGTACTGCCACCGTGACATAATGACCCAGCCTTTACATAAGCCCGCAGAGATGTGTACCGTGTTGGAAACCTTATTGCACATGTTTGAGGAATTTGTGGTTCACCTCAAAGGGTTACTGAGCCTGTGTCTAGACTCTGGCAATCAGGTCTCATTTGAGAGCAGGGTTCTTGGTCCTCTTTCTCCTGATGAAAAGAACAGAAGACGTGAGTACAATCTCTGTTTCTATTGTGCCAGTTCGTTGCACTTTTTGTCTGGCTGTCCCCTCAAGCCGGTGCGTCCTGGGGCTGGAGTGCCGCTGTGTCCTGGTGGTGGAGTGCCGGTGCGTCTCAAGACTTGTGGTGAGTCTGTGCGCCCTGATACTGGCCGAGTGCCAACTGTGCCCATGTCCCACAGTAAGGCCGCTAAAGCTAGACCACGCATGAGATCCACTGGCACCAGTTACAGCTGGGAATCAGAGGGTGCCAGACCACGTAGGGGGTCTGACGGTGCCAGACCTAGCTGGGAGTCGGATAGTGCCAGACCACGTAGGGGATCTGATGGTGCCAGACCCTGCGGGGAGTCAGATGGCACCAGACCCCACTTTGAGTTCAGACCTCCTGAGAAATCCAGGTCTGAGAAAGAGGCACTTGAGTCTATGAAGGATGAATCCTTTTTGGCCACAAGGCCAGAGGATGAAGTACCCATGGAGGTTATGTCGCTCTGGGCATCCGATAATAAACCTCAGACTTATGTGAATACCTCTGATGGCTGTAGGGGTTTAAAGACACAACTGGCTGGTTCTGAGCAGCGACTGGCAGCCAAAAGACAGTCCCTGCGTATTGTTACTGGGTGTATTACATGTAGAGCCGCAACCCCAGTGCCCATTGGCGGTAAGCCAGTCCTGTCTCTGTCTGGCAATGCGCAGCCAGTCCTGTCTCCGTCTGGCAATGCGCAGCCAGTCCTGTCTCCGTCTGGCAATGCGCAGCCAGTCCTGTCTCCGTCTGACAATGCGCAGCCAGTCCTGTCTCCGTCTGGCGATGCGCAGCCAGTCCTGTCTCCGTCTGGCGATGCGCAGCCAGTCCTGTCTCCGTCTGGCAATGCGCAGCCAGTCCTGTCTCCGTCTGGCAATGCGCAGCCAGTCCTGTCTCCGTCTGGCAATGCGCAGCCAGTCCTGTCTCCGTCTGGCAATGCGCAGCCAGTCCTGTCTCCGTCTGGCAATGCGCAGCCAGTCCTGTCTCCGTCTGGCAATGCGCAGCCAGTCCTGTCTCCGTCTGGCAATGCGCAGCCAGTCCTGTCTCCGTCTGGCAATGCGCAGCCAGTCCTGTCTCCGTCTGGCAATGCGCAGCCAGTCCTGTCTCCGTCTGGCAATGCGCAGCCAGTCCTGTCTCCGTCTGGCAATGCGCAGCCAGTCCTGCCTGGCAATGCGCTACCAATGTTGCCTGCGGTAACAGTAGTGATGTCTGATTCTGGTAAGCTGCCAGTCAAATCCATGGCAAGCTGTGTGTCAGCGGTGCCAGTCCCAAGCTGTGTCAGCGGTGCCAGTCCCAAGCTGTGTGTCAGCGGTGCCAGTCCCGAGCTGTGTGCCAGTCCCAAGCTGTGTGTCAGCGGTGCCAGAAACCCAGTCAAGCTGTGTGACAGCGGTGCCAGTCCCAAGCTGTGTGCCAGTATCAAGCTGTGTGTCAGCAGTGCCAGAGCTACATTGCAACACCACTGTACCCATGCCCCACAGAGAGTCCGAGGTTTCCAAATCTCATGGTAAGGCGCAGGTAGGCGAGCCTACTCCCACTGTTGCCGTGTCGGGTGGGGGGGGTCACCAGTTCTAGATCTCGTTCAAGGAGAAGACGGGAAAAGGTGTCTAACCCTAGTCCCACTGATTCTATGTCCAGTCTAATTGATGCCAAGATCCCCCTAACTCGTCATGTCCCTGAGGGCTATGTGCAGTCGCCCTTTGGACTGGTGTTCAGGAAGGACCACTGGGTTGCCATTCAAAGGAACCCTCATAGACGGGGGCGTCTTGTGGAGGAGGATGACGACTCTGAGTGGGACCTCAAAGGACTTTGGTGACTGGTGTTCGTGATCTGGTTTCTGATTCTGTCTGTCGTGTTTGTTGTTTTAGGGGCCCTGAGGTCACCTTTTTTGGAGGGGGCTACTGTCACGTTCCCACGTTCCAAACCTGTCTTCCTGCCCTCTGTATTTGTATTTTGTGTTTTTTCCCTTGTGTTTCTGTTGCTGCCAATTCCTGGGTGGCCTCCCAGGGGTTAATTGGTGTTCTGTGTGCTGCTCACCTGTTGACCCTTGCCTTGATTTCCCCTGCCTATATTAGAGCAATGTACCTATAGTACATTGCTGGGTCATTTTACTTTGTCTGGTCTCCTTGCGACTTGTGTCCTGAGAGCTCCTTGCTGTGTTCCTGTTATCCTCCGTTTGTTCATCCTTGTTTAGTTTTTGCCTCTGTTATTTCTGTTCCAGTTTATGTCTGTTCCTTTTGTGTATTTAGTTCTGTCTATTGCTGTATTTTGGTTTGCTGTTTATGTTCCATTCTGATTCCCCGGTTACCGATTTTGGCTTGGCTGACTTCCCTTCTGGTTCCTATTCCTATATCCTGTATGACGTACTCTCTCTGGTTATGACCTTTTGGCTTTCCTCTATATGACTACTCTATAGTATTTTCCTTGTCTGTACCGTTTCCAGGTAACCCTGTCATCTGTATACAACAAAATACTCTGTACGGCTTCAAGGTAATACTTTCCTTTTAGATTAGATCCGGCTATCCTAAAGACCGGCCTTTCAGGGCAGGGAATCTTTGGTATTGCCGTACAGAGGTCTTTTGTTAACCCTGTGTTGCTTTCATCTGTCCTTGCAGTTTACACTGCATCTCTGCATATAGGGGCTTCTCTCAGGAACCAGGGCCTCACCTTGCTGCGAGTTATATTCATAGGGATATATATACAGACCGACCACTTCCAAGGATCGGAGGGCAAGGATAGGGTCGTGCGTGCCTGGTGGTACTGCCACCGTGACACAAAATTGCTGCTTAGAAGTCTATCGTGTCTTCTATTCACAGAATGCCGAATTGCACCGAAATTTCGGCAAAATGCCCTGATTTTCGGTGTTTCCGTTTGACAGGTTTAAACAGGTTAATCCCATAGATTTCGATGTAAAAATGTAATATCTTTTTATTTTTAAAGACTTTTTTTTCTGTTTCTGCAAAGCCCCTGAAAGAATTGATAGATATTTTTATTTTCCTGTATGAATATAAATATCCTGTAATTCAAATACGTACCTTACGTTAATATGTATTAGTTTGAGTAGCGTGTTCTAATACAGATGGACTGTGGTTCCCCCCCTTTCCCCCTCCCTTTTTATGGCACGTGATCCTGTTAGGAATGTTAGGAAAATGTGCGAATGTTGTAAGCCAGAAAAAAACATCTCTGAACCATATATGGTAATAGGTGCTTGTATGCTAACTGTGCTGGCCAAACTCTGACGTGGAAATTTATCTGTACACTGATTGGCTATAAGTTGTTAGACAGATCTATTTATTAGATTTCAAACAAAGAATAGTCAGACATGATGAAAGTTGTACATTGTGTGTAGCTGATTTTAATGTCTCCGCTATAGAGTGTGCGCGTCTTGCTTCATTTACTTATTTGAGAAGGAACTTGCAGAGGTTTTTGGAATTCCTGTTATGATAATTATAAAATAGGAAAACAGATTTCATTTGTTTAATTTAGTTAAATTTTAGTTAAGCCCCTTTAAAGCCTTTTTTATTTTGTAACAGAACTTTATTATTTTTACTACATTTATACTCCTATTAGGAGAATAGGAGACCTTTTTTTTATTTTCAGTTTGGTGGAATTCGCCAATGCCAATACGGCGGTTGTCGGTGCATTTCTGCGGTTTTCTGCGACGTCGGCAAAATACAGTGACCATTCGCTAGATAGTGAATTCACCGTATTTTCGGCTAAATGGAATTGGTGAAATGAGCTCGAATTGCACACAATTTCTGTGCTTTGTGAATATTCCGTTAAATGTTCACTTCAGTCACTTCCTCGTATGTAAATGCATGGCCGATGCAGGACAGGAAATTTCATAAGCCATCATAATCACAAAAAATACCGTTTTTTTGAGTTTACTTCTTTTAAAATTTTCATAAACCTGAAAGGTTTAGAAAGAACCTCAAAATATATTCCTGCAGTACAGCTTGATGATAGCCTACTCTTATGGTTAGAAGATCCTGTTTTTTTAAAACTTTTCTACAAAAATTATCATTTATTTTCATATGCTAATGATTGTAAGCTCCTGTGGACAGGGCCCTCTATACTTTGGTTCCTGCGTTTTCTTGTGATTTGTTAGTTTCATCCCCATTCCTCGATGTAAAGCTGTCACGCTTCCAGCCCTGTCCCCTTTATGTGAGCTGATCCGGTTCAGGTCTTGGTTCTTGTTGCCATTCCTGGGTTCCAGTCCGGGGGTTTCTTGTTTGCAATCAGCTCACTTACCTGTCTCTCTGATGTTCTGATCCACTCCCTATTTAAGAGCACTGCTCCCATAATGCATTACTCCATGGTTTTTGGTCACTCCAAGTCATTGTTGCTCTGTGCTCTTGTTTCAAGCAAGTCCCTGTTCTGTTTGTATATTTGTGGTTCTCTCTTTCCCTCTGTCTGTTTCTTACTCCTGTCGCCGTGTCCTTGGTTTATTTTGGTTACTCCTTTTGTGGTATTTCCCATCCTGGCTCTTGTGTTGTTCAGTTTGTGGATTTTCCCTTGCTGTGCTTTTGTTTTCTGGTTTATTAATTCTCTGCTGATATTCTGTGTATGACCCTGGCTTGTTCTGACGTCCCTCTCTGGTGTTCTGATCCCTGGTTGTTATACGACCACGAGTTTGTCTTAACACATACCGTGATGAATCCTTTCTGGATTTATTGTTTATATCCTGAGACTCTGCACGGTCCTGTGGTATTTTCTATTAGCTCAGATCCGGCTACTCTAAGGACGGGGTCAGACAAGCGGTCGTAAGAAGAGAATGAAAGGAACGTCTGTGAGAGTGGACGTTTCTTCCAGTGCGCTCGTCTGACTCCGGCCTAAAGACCGGCCTGTCAGTGTTAGGGTTCTTTGTGGTTGTGCCGTGCAGGAGTATCTGTCAAGCCCTGTGGTGTTCTCGCCTTTGTCATTATACGAGCGGTATCTCCTGCCTTATTTGGGCTTTTAATCCTGAACATAGGCCCCACCATGCCGGGTGCCACCGTGACAAAAGTGCCATGGAAACTGATGGCACTGTACAAATGATGATGATACATGTGTGAGTGCATGTCTTCAACTGACATGCTCAGTAAGAGAGTGAAGCCACTGACGCCCTTTCTCTTTGCCCTTACATGGAAGCCACATAGACTGAAGTGGTATGGAGGAAGGATATAATAAACTACTTGGTAACTTTATGGGTCAACAGTACCGGGAGTCAGTGTTGGAGACTGTGAGGAGAGAGAGGGCTGAATACAGGGGGAGCTGTGGGGTCAGTCGCTGCTGAACAGGGAGAAGATTCAGGAGGTTATATTGAGTTTAAATCCCTGTACAGCACAGATACAAGATGTTGCTGTAATTGCCATACACAGGCATTATGCAGCACATACAGATACAAGGTGTTGCTGTAATTGCCATACACAGGCATTATGCAGCACATACAGATACAAGGTGTTGCTGTAATTCCCATGCACAGGCATTATGCAGCACATACAGATACAAGGTGTTGCTGTAATTCCCATGCACAGGCATTATGCAGCACATACAGATACAAGGTGTTGCTGTAATTGCCATACACAGGCATTATGCAGCACATACAGATACAAGGTGTTGCTGTAATTGCCATACACAGGCATTATGCAGCACATACAGATACAAGGTGTTGCTGTAATTGCCATACACAGGCATTATGCAGCACATACAGATATTGCATTGCTAATAATCTCATTCTGATCACTACAAACCCCCATAAGCAGGAGATCTCACCATTTTATTATGTCTGCAGCACATTTACTGACACAAAGGCCATTTCTGCCTGTATGCTGATAATGCAGACCCCCTGTGACATTGTTTGTGACAGATAATGGACGTCATTTAGAGCAGTGGTTCTCAACCTGTGGACAATCAGGACCCACAATTTTTGTTGGTCATTAACCCTTTCGCTGCTGAGGCATTTCACGCCTCTGTGCTAAGGTCATTTTTACCGCTTTCGCTCATGTTTAACCGCATTTTGAAGCCTTATTTTAATATATGACACAGACATATTATATATCGTTCTTTCCGGCAGACTCGGCAGATTCATAATATATCATTATTATATGTATACGTGTTGTCCTGTCTGTATATTATAACAAGAAATTAAATAAAAGTTGAATTTTCAATAATTTACAATGTGTAAAGTATTTTTTTTCCCATTTTAACATGCGAGCATTTGCGGTTATACTTTCTATGGGGTGCGCTTGTTATAAAAATTAGAAATGGGGTCTCGTTACATTTTTTTGTGGGGAAAATTACATGATTTTTAACAAACGCACCGCATACAAAAATCATTAGCGCAGCATCATTGTTCACATAATTGAAATGGGAACAATATTGCTGCATTAACAAAAAAAACAACAAAAAAGACTTGTTTATTTATTTTTTTATTAATTTTTTTTAATATTTTTATTTTTATTTGTATTTTTTATTTATTTGTTTTACACTTACATGGTCATGTTTGGTATCGTTGGAAAGGCCATACTCTGGCTGATCCAACGGTACCAGATATTAACCCCTATCTGCCACGGATAAGGAGATAGGGGGTTCATTGGAACCCCCTATCTCCACCATTGGTGGCAACTAACAGGGTTATCCAAAGAGATCCGAATTACTTGAGAAAGGTAACCGAATGCTGAAAATCAGCGTTCGGTTACCTTTCCTGGCCATTCGGCTATCCAGAGAGCAGGCAATTCGCCAAATCCTGGCGAATTGCCTGCACATACGGTGCCTGTTCGGTTCCTGTTCGAGGGCAGTGAAATCCCCATGAAAATGCACTGCTTCGGCTATTCAGAGAACACAAACCAGCAGTGAAAGGTTCCCCTAATGTCCTGCCATTCGGTGGTTTAATTCGGCACATTTATTCAGGCGAATCCCATAGGCTTCAATGTTAAAAATATTCCCGTTTTAATTCAATATCTAATAAACCGTTCATTATAAAATTCTGCAGCAAAAAGTCTCTTTATTTATAGATTTTTTAGGATACTTTAAGCATTTTTCAGATTTTTTTTATTTTTTTTAAAAAGTCCGATTTTTTTTTTTTTTTTTTTTTTCAGTTTACTTATTTTTTTTGTAACAGCCCTCTTTATTATCATTCCCTGGACCTCCTGTGAAAATTTCAGACATTTTCGCTCAGTAGTTTCTTTGCAAACAGCGTTTCATTTTCCCAGATTCATACAAATGGTTTTTCTAATTTATTCACTGCCTCCTCTACGTCACAGCTGCTTCGGCTCTGTGTGATTCGGCTCCTGTTCGGCTCCTGTTCGGCTCCTCTTCGAAGGTTAATCCAGATGTTTTTGCTTGTTTTCATAGTGCATTCGGTTAGTTTTCGTCAGGTTTTCGGCAGCATTTCCCTGCAATTCGGGGACCCTGTGGTGTTTGCTGAATACACCGCAGGGTCACCGAAATGCAATCGGCAAAAGGAACCGAATTGAAGAGAACGAAAAGTCACCGAACGTGTGGTGACTTTTCGAATCTCTTTGGATAACCCTGTAAGGGTTAACTCCGGGACTGAGTCGTCAGGGGAAATTCCCGGAAGTTTTGCCGAAATCCAAGATGTCGGCCAGCTCCGGGAGAGGATCACGATTTGGCGCTTTTCAGTGCCGAATCGTGATCCGGCACACAAGGGGTTAAAGGCAGGCACGGTTTGGAAGGGCAGGCTTTGCCCTTCCAAACCGTGCCTGCCTTTAGCAGCTGGAGCCCCGCGATCGGGAGGGAGAGAGGTCCGAAGAGGTCCGAGAGGTCCTCGCCCCCTCCCTTTCTGGCACCTCCTCCGCACTTGTGGGGGGGCACCTGAAATAGATGTCATCGCGCCACCGCAATGACATCTATCTTCCCCCCGGGGTCCCGGAGTGCCGGGCTGACATGCTAGATGTCAGCCCGTACCGGGTGGGCCAGCAATCAGCCGGAATCCCGTCTGATTGCTGTGTCCTGTGCTAGGACGCGCTCAGCGCGTCAACAGCACAGGAGGAACACTTGGCAGGGCGCGCTGAGCACGTCCTTAGCAGCCAAGTGGTTAAGTTGCGACCCAAAAATAATTGCATTTCTGAAACCTTATAATTTATTCCACAAAACAACGTGTGCAATATTCTACAATGAATGCTCTTTTTAAACCATTTTGTAAACAATTTGTTTCGTACAGATGAATTTTTCCTAGAAAATTTACCAATTTCGTGCTTCCGTGGGCATTCCGAATCCAAAATTTCGACCACACGAAATTTCGGATCGATTCGAAATTTTTGGATCGATTCGAAATTTCGGGTCAAATTTCGAATTGATAAATAAAAAAGATTCTAAAAATAAAGAGACCTTTTACTGCAGAATATTAGAAGCAACGATTTATTAGACATTGAATTAAAACTGGAATATTTTTAACATTGAAGCCTATGGAATACACACATTTCCCACACTATCGAATTTGATATCAACTATCAAATTGATTTTAGTTCACAATACAACTAATAGTCAGCAAAGGACTTTATGAAACAAATTAATTTAATTTCACTGTTTAATTTGACTCAAGTACAAAATCCGTGACACAGCTTAATATTTAACCACTTCGCTGCTGAGGACGCGCTCAGCGCATCCTCAGCAGTCCCGCTGGTATGCGGAGGACGCGCTGAGCGCGTCCTCCCATCGGGGTCAGCGTTCGGCCGGGTTCCGGCCGATCGCTGGCCCCTCCGGTGCGGGCTGACATCCTGGATGTCAGCCCGGCATCCGGACCAGCAGCCGCCAGAATTAGGTGTCATCGCGGGGGCGCGATGACACCTAATTCAGGCGCCCCCCCCCGCATGTGCGGAGGAGGCGCCTGAAAGGGAGGGGGGGAGGTCCTTCGGACCTCTCCCTCCCAATCGGCGGCGCACAGGGGGTTAACCCAGGCATCATTTGGAAGGCACAGCCTGCCCTTCCAAATGATGCCTGGCATTAACCCCTGGGGAGCTGGATCGCGAATCGGCGCTGAAAAGCGCCGGTTCGCGATCCTTTCCCGGAGCTGGCCGACATCTTAGATGTCGGCCAAGCCTCCGGAACTCCCCCAGAGGACTGGCGTCATCGTGCGTAGCACGATGACGCCAGTCCTAGACTTAACCTCTAACTGCCACCAACTGTGGAGATAGGGAGTTCCAATGAACTCCCTATCTCCCGATCCGTGGCAGCTAGGGGTTAAATTTTGGTATCGTTGGATCGGCCAGAGCATGGCCGTTCCAACGATACCAAACATGAAAGTGAAAATTTTTGTAAAAAAAAAAAAAATGAAAAATAAAAATTAAAAAAAATTAAAAAACAAAATTAAAAAAAAAAAAAAAAACACTTTTTTTTTTTTTTTGGTTTGTTAATGCAGCAATATTGTTCCCATTTCAATTATATATGTGAACAATGATGCTGCACTAACGATTTTTGTATGCGGTGCGTTTGTTAAAAATAGTGTCATTTTCCCCAAAAAAAAATGTAACGAGACCCCATCTCTAATTTTTTTAACAAGCGCACCCCATACAAAATATAACCGCAATTGCTCGCATGTTAAAATGTGGAAAAAACACTTTACACATTGTAAATTATTGAAAATACATATTTTATTGCATTTTTTGTTATAATATACAGACATGACATAACGTATACATATAATAATGACATATTATGAATCTACTGAGTCTGACGGAAAGAACGATATATAATATGTCTGGGTCATATACTAAAATAAGCCTTCAAAACACGTTTAAACATGATGCGCAAAACCGGTAAAAATGACCTCAGCACAGGGGCGGGAAAAGCCTCAGCAGCGAAAGGGTTAATAGGGATGTGCGCTTCAATTCGGACTGATTTTCACGAAAAGGGCCGATTCGGTGCTTCGGATTCGTCCGATGTTCCGAATCGGATCGGCACCGAAATACACAGCATCCAAAAAAATTTCCGATCCGAAACAAAATAATTTCGTTAATTTGTATGAACGTGAAATTTGTAAAATCGCAAGTAATTTTCGTTCCATTCATGATTTCAGTTCCATTTCGGACATCGTATTTTTCGGTTCCATTGCTGATTCCATAATTTTGTATTGTTTCGATCAAATTCGATAGTTACTTGATATCCATTTCATTTCAAATTCGATAGTTGATCCATTTGATAGTTCATTTCAAGTTCGATAGTTGCAGCATATGAGTCCTCACACTGCCGGGCAGCACCTCTACAGTATAATTAATGCAGCGTATGATTCCGCACACTGCCGGGCAGCACCTCTACAGTATAATTAATGCAGCGTATGATTCCGCACACTGCCGGGCAGCACCTCTACAGTATAATTAATGCAGCATATGAATCCTCACACTGCCGGGCAGCACCTCTACAGTATAATTAATGCAGCATTTGAATCCTCACACTGCCGGGCAGCACCTCTACAGTATAATTAATGCAGCATATGAATCCTCACACTGCCGGGCAGCACCTCTACAGTATAATAATGCAGCATATGATTCCGCACACTGCCGGGCAGCACCTCTACAGTATAATTAATGCAGCATATGAATCCTCACACTGCCGGGCAGCACCTCTACAGTATAATAATGCAGCATATGATTCCGCACACTGCCGGGCAGCACCTCTACAGTATAATAATGCAGCATATGAATCCACACACTGCCGGGCAGCACCTCTACAGTATAATTAATGCAGCATATGAATCCTCACACTGCCGGGCAGCACCTCTACAGTATAATTAATGCAGCATATGATTCCGCACACTGCCGGGCAGCACCTCTACAGTATAATTAATGCAGCATATGAATCCTCACACTGCCGGGCAGCACCTCTACAGTATAATTAATGCAGCATATGAATCCACACGCTGCTGGGAAGCGCCTCTCTGCAGTATAATTAATGCAGCATATGAATTCACACACTGCTGGGAAGCGCCTCTCTGCAGTATAATTAATGCAGCATATGAATCCTCACACTGCCGGGCAGCACCTCTACAGTATAATTAATGCAGCATATGAATCCTCACACTGCCGGGCAGCACCTCTACAGTATAATTAATGCAGCATATGAATCCACACGCTGCTGGGAAGCGCCTCTCTGCAGTATAATTAATGCAGCATATGAATTCACACACTGCTGGGAAGCGCCTCTCTGCGGTATAATTAAGGCTAGGGTCAGAATGGGGCAGTCGGAACGCGCGTGCAGGCGCACTAAATCACGGCGGCAGTAGCAGCACATAACGGCCAATGACGGCCAATATACGCAGTACGTGCGTACAAAAGTGCGCCGACACCACGCAACCGGCAAATGAACGCATTTTTCTCAGAACGTGAAACCGCTGCTACAGACGTACAGAGTGCGCTGCGGCCGCATGGCAGCGTGTGTGCGTGATTAGGAGACGTCAGACGCTGCTAGTGTGCGGCCTACATAACGTTCAAACAGCCGGATTTCCCTAGAATTGCGTTGGTGAGTACCTGCGACTGTGCGACTGTGGTCGTCTGACCACTTAAGCGTATTCCGTGAAAAAATGCGTGCGCACGCATCGACGTACATTTTGACGGTGGCCGCAGAAAATGCGCTCATCTGTCCCTAGCCTTATGCAGCATATGATTCCGCACACTGCCGGGCAGCACCTCTACAGTATAATTAATGCAGCATATGATTCCGCACACTGCCGGCAGCACCTCTACAGTATAATTAATGCAGCATATGATTCCGCACACTGCCGGGCAGCACCTCTACAGTATAATTAATGCAGCATATGATTCCGCACAATGCCGGGCAGCACCTCCACAGTATAATTAATGCAGCATATGATCCGCACAATGCCGGGCAGCACCTCCACAGTATAATTAATGCAGCATATGATTCCGCACACTGCCGGCAGCACCTCCACAGTATAATTAATGCAGCATATGATTCCGCACACTGCCGGGCAGCACCTCTACAGTATAATAATGCAGCATATGATTCCGCACACTGCTGGGCAGCACCTCTACAGTATAATAATGCAGCATATGATTCCGCACAATGCCGGGCAGCACCTCTACAGTATAATAATGCAGCATATGATTCCGCACACTGCTGGGCAGCACTTCTATAGCATAATTAATGCGGCATATGAATCCTCACAAGGCCAGGCTGCACCTCTACAGTATAATAATGCAGCATATGATTCCGCACACTGCTGGGCAGCACCTCTACAGTATAATAATGCAGCATATGATTCCGCACAATGCCGGGCAGCACCTCTACAGTATAATAATGCAGCATATGATTCCGCACACTGCCGGGCAGCACCTCTACAGTATAATTAATGCAGCATATGAATCCGCACACTGCCGGGCAGCACCTCTACAGTATAATTAATGCAGCATATGAATCCTCACACTGCCGGGCAGCACCTCTACAGTATAATTAATGCAGCATATGAATCCACACACTGCTGGGAAGCGCCTCTCTGCGGTATAATTAATGCAGCATATGAATCCACACGCTGCTGGGAAGCACCTCTCTGCAGTATAATTAATGCAGCATATGAATCCACACGCTGCTGGGAAGCGCCTCTCTGCGGTATAATTAATGCAGCATATGAATCCACACACTGCTGGGAAGCGCCTCTCTGCAGTATAATTAATGCAGCATATGAATCCACACACTGCTGGGAGGCGCCTCTCTGCAGTATAATTAATGCAGCATATGAATCCACACACTGCTGGGAAGCGCCTCTCTACAGTATAATTAATGCAGCATATGAATCCACACACTGCTGGGAAGCGCCTCTACAGTATAATTAATGCAGCATATGATTCCGCACACTGCTGGGAAGCGCCTCTCTACAGTATAATTAATGCAGCATATGATTCCGCACACTGCCAGGCAGCACCTCTACAGTATAATTAATGCAGCATATGATTCCGCACACTGCCAGGCAGCACCTCTACAGTATAATAATGCAGCCTATGATTCCGCACACTGCTGGGCAGCACTTCTATAGCATAATTAATGCGGCATATGAATCCTCACAAGGCCAGGCAGCACCTCTACAGTAGTGATGGGCGGAAAACCCCCGTGTTCGGCTCGCATTCGAACTCGAACTTTTGAAAAAGTTCGAACGAGAACACGATTCGAACTCAGTCCAAGTCTATGGAGCTCAAAAGTTCGAATTTTAAAGTGCCCTCCAAGAGGGCATATATGCAAGATATTGGCCATAAAAGGTGTATGGGGGTCCGGGTACTGCCCTGGGGGACAGGAAACAATGAAAATAAAGTAAAAAAATAAATAAATAAATGTGCACCAATTTGGATATCGACTTACTATCGAATTTGAAATGAACTATCAAATGGATACCATTATCCAAATGGATATTCATTTCAAATGTTAAAAAAGGTGTGAGAAATATTTTACCCCATAGGCTTCAATGTTAAAAAAGGTGTGGGAAATGTTTTACTCCATAGGCTTCAATGTTAAAAATGGTGTGGGAATTTTTTACCCCATAGGCTTCAATGTTAAAGGTGTGGGAAATGTTTTATACCATAGGCTTCAATGTTAAAAAATGGTGTGGAAAATGTTTTACCCAATAGGCTTCAATGTTAAAGGTGTGGGAAATGGTTTACTCCATAGGCTTCAATGTTAAAAATATTCCCGTTTTAATTAAATATCTAATAAACCGTTGCTTATAATATTCTGCAGTAAAGTATTTCTTTATTCTTCGGTTTTTTAGGATCTTTTGAGCATTTAAAAAACAAAATCGAAATTTTTTAAAAAATTTGAATCGATCTGAAAGTTCGAATCGATCCGAAATTTCGAATCGAAACGAAACGAAAACGGTCCGAAACCAGCCGGAATAAAAAAAACACATGGAAAGAAAAACGAAGCGAAACGAAACAAAATTTTTAGCGGTGCAAATCTCTAACAGGGATTCTTTCCAAAATGGATAGTGCAGTAATCACAGAACTAGTGAAAATGAAAGCACTGTTGATGCAAAAACCCAATAAAGTAAACTGTAATTGAAACATATGAAATTAATTAGAACTTATGGGAAAATTGGGGAAGTTTCTTGCGCTTAATAAGTGTCTCAAAGTCTGGGGTGATGGCGGACAAAGCAACTCTAATTTAAATCACTACTGAATGAATAACAAGATATATTATAAAAAAAACGTAACTCATCTGCTCCATGCTCCCCCGCCATCTGTCTCTGCCGCTGTGCACATTATTTTTTCACGGCAGCCTGCTCTCCATAAGCCAATGCAATGTGTGTAGCTGAACTCTACATTAATCGTGTAAGCTCAAGCTGGCAAACAGATTGAGAAGTCTGCAACGCACGTCTGGCGCTTCCTACTTCCTGAACCTACGCTCTTCAGTGCCTCAGAGAGACACTGAAGAGCAATGGAGTTGCTTGGACCAATGGGAAAGCACCATTGGTCCAAGCCATTCCAGAAACGCCTCCATGGGAAGCTGGCCTATATAAATATACTTTGCTTCACTGAGGTGGGCATTGTGCATAGTGGCTCCTGGTGTTGGGAGTACAGAGTGTGCCACCAGTCACTGAGTCTCCCCCACACCTTGCCATTACAGAGTATCTTACCTGATGCAGCGGGTCCCAGGTGGAGCCCAAGAACATTCAGAGGTAGCCTCGCCGCCTGGGACCCGCTGCCGCAGGTAAGATGCAAGAGCGGGTCCCAGGCATTAGAGAGGCCTGGGGGCATTTGCCCCACAATCCAGTCCACCCCTGGTCGTGACCAGTGGCGTCGTAACGTGGGGGCGGGGGGTGCGGCCCGCACCAGGTGACACCCGCCTTTAGGGTGACACCCAGTGGGTATCTAGTGGACCCGCCGCCCCCATGTTCCGAAAAACCCCGCAGCCAAGCGTTCACGCGCAGCTATTACTGTCTGCGCTGGGAGGAAGTGATATAACGTCACTTCCCCCCAAGCACTCCGTCTCCACCACGCAGATGCCGCTGAGGAGAGAGGTGGCGCGATGTGGCTGATCCTTCCGTGCCACCCTGACAGCCCTGTCGCCTCACACGCCTGAGCTTGCAAGAGGAGGAGCTGGGCTATGACCGTGGAGCAAGCAGCAACCCTCCCAGATGGTAAGCAGCGGCACCCCTTCCCCCGGGAGCTCCGGGGAATGTCACATACACCCGACCATTCCCTGCCTCCTGTCCTCGTTACCCGCCAGGCCCGGTCCCTCTCTGCCCATCATCGGAAGGAGTATGCTGGGAGTCCCTGGGCCCCCCCTTCCCCTGCTGGCCGCTTGCTCTACTTGAGCCCCCCCCTGTCTCCAAAAACTGACAGGGGGGTTGAAACAAAAAGAGTGGGGGGTTTGAATGAAATCAGGAGAGAGTGGGGGGGGGGTTGGAATTTAATAAAGATAGGTGGGGGCTTTGAATTTTTAATATAGAGAGGGTGGGGGTTGTAATGAAATGGAGAGGGTGGGGCTTTGAATTTAATATGGAGAGGGTGGGGGGCTTTGAATTTAATATGGAGAGGGTGGGGGCTTTGAATTTAACATGGAGAGGGTGGGGGGCTTTGAATTAATATGGAGAGGGTGGGGCTTTGAATTTAATATGGAGAGGGTGGGGGGCTTTGAATTTAATATGGAGAGGGTGGGAGGTTGGAATAAAATGGAGAGGGTGGGGGGTTGGAATTTAATAAGGGGAGGGTGGGGGTTGTAATGAAACAAAGAGGGTGGGGGTTGTAATGAAACGAAGAGGGTGGGGGGTTGGAATTTAATAAGGAGAGGTGGGGGTTGGAATGAAATGATGAGAGTGGGGGTGAGATGAAAAGAGGGGTCCGTTTGGAATGAAAAGATCTAGTCTCCCAATTACATGGATACTTTACCTGGATTTATCTTTTGTTTAGGATAGCCCCAGTATATCCATGAGAGGAGCTGGGGCAGTATATCCATGAGAGGAGCTGGGGCAGTATATCCATGTGTGCTGGGGGCAGTATCCATGTGTGAGCTGGTCTGGGGCAGTATATCCATGTGTGAGCTGAGGCGCAATATATCCATATGTGAGCTGAGGCGCAATATATCCATATGTGAGCTGAGGCGCAATATATATCCATGGGTGAGCTGCTGGGGGCAATATATAACTGTGAACTGGGGCAATATATCCATATGTGAGCTGGGGACAATATATATCCAGAGCTGCTGGGGGCAATATATAACTGTGAACTGGGGCAATATATCCATATGTGAGCTGGGGACAATATATATCCAGAGCTGCTGGGGGCAATATATATCCATGTGTGCTTTCACTGCCTTCGAACAGGCAACGTACTTGCTGGCAGTTGAAAAAAGTTCTGTGAGCATATGAGAGAGCTCCACAGCAATAAACCTCACAGTAATGTGCGCTGTGTGTATGAGCATTCAGTGTTATATGGGAGTACTGATTTAGGAGTAAGAGTAGTTAAAAAAAAAAATCTTTAAAACTCGGGGGGGGGGGGGTGACACCATAAGTTACCGCACCGGGTGACACCAACCCTAGTGACGCCACTGGTCGTGACCCACTTTTGAGTCACAAGTCGACCCACCACTTGAGAAACACTGATTTAGAGTATAGAACCTTTCATCCCAGCGTTATTTCCGTAAAGGATAAACCAATACATTAAAATAATGTCAAATTGCTCATTTGTAAAAAAAATTTAATCTCAGAATAACAATTCCTGCACAAGATTTCTATTTCACCTTATGTTTAATTGTTAGCTTCGCATCCCATGTTTCAAAAAAAATGTTAGGGGAATATTTTCTGCAAGGAAAAGTGCATGGTAGTGAAGGGGTTAAGGGGCGCTTTGATGAAGAACAAACAATCATGACGATTTTGGCCATTTCAAACCGCTCCAAAAAAAAAAAAGATAATAGTTCTCAACGGTTGGTAAATGTCGTCATTTAAATCGACAAAACTCTACAAAAAAACGTGACTTTGGGAAGCTTTGCGCGCACACTGTGGATGTCATGCTTGGTGTGCAATGCGAGATTGGTGCCCCCCCAACATCATTTGCGTTCATAAAAGCGTTGCTTTGTCTGACATCTATAAACCCGAATTATTAGCTTCTCCCCCAAGACCCCCGATATTTAATTCTTGTCAGTCATTGTTATTTTCCTACAGGGGCCAAATATCCTATTTACAATCACAGACTCATTACCGCGTTCTATGATTATAGACAGCTGGACGTCTAATGAGTGTTTGCTCGGGCTCCGGCGCTGGCGTCGCTGGAATTCAAGGATAAATGTTAGGATAAGAAAAGAAAGAATTATTCTCGCAGAACAAGGGGGGATTCAATGTCATTTTCGGAACCTTACGAACATTCTAAGGTTTATGCCGAGCCACGGAGTGCGTCGTCTCTCTTGTCCATCCTTACCGAGCCTACCCGTAAAGCTGGCTTTGCAAAGCTCCGCGCGCATCTCGATAATCTGTACGGTATATCGCTTTATTAATTAGCATCTAGGCTAAGCCGCCAGTTCCCTGGAATATCTGCAAACGCTTCCGTCACGTTACCAGGAGCCCAAAAATCAATCGCTCAGAGATAATTAATGGGGCTTAAAGAAATTAAACTACGAGGATAATAAAGACAAAGTATCTCATTATGGCGTCTGTGGAAAGAATTCTGTTTCCGGGGACAATAAATATTTATGTTGGGGGAGAGCGGCGCTTACTGTCTGCATGGCTTTTATTACTCCTATATCTACATAAACTCAAAATCAATATTTATTTAATTTCCGTACCATGTGGTTTGCTCTTAAAAGGGTTATTCGCTAACCTCCGTTCGGTGCAATTTCAGGGCAATTCGTACGTCTATTCACTAAGCTGTCAATTTGCCAAATACAGCCGAACTGACAGCGAAATACGGTGCAATTCGGCAGCACCGAAAGTGTCCCATGGAAGACTATTGTGTCTATAGTCTAAATCTATACATAAAGAGACTTTTTGCTGCAGATTAAAATAATAAACGGTTTATTTTTTATTTTTTAAATGTTTTTATTACAGTTTCATCACATACAGATTAGACAAACTGATAAACAATTAAACTAAGACATACAGAGGGAAAGGGGTGTACCATTAGTACGGGGATGTGTCCATAAAGAGATAGATTTAGCCAACTGAGAATCAAAGTCCACAGGCCTTAGAGTTTTGTATGTCCTAGAGAGCCCACAGATCTTGTTTGGGTGGTTTAAGACCAGCGATGTCTGACTGTCACTTTAGAATCGAAGTGGCGATATTGACCAAGTAAATCCACTATCTGTTTTCTGGTGGGTATTACCACGGTCTTCCAATTGCTGCCAACAACAGAGCAGTGGTAGAGATGGGAATATTTTTAACATTGAAGCCTATGGGATTCGTCTGAATAAACCTGTCGAGTGAAACCACTGAACAGCAGGGCACTTCAGCTACTTTTCACTGCAGTTCGGTGTCTCTGAATAGATTAACCATTGCTTCTCTATGGAGGATTTCACTGCCTTAGAACAGGCACCGTACTTGCTGGCAGTTCACCAAAATTTGGCGAACTGCCTGCTCTCTGAATAGCCGAATGGCCCCGAAATGTCACTGTATGGGGAAATTCACTGTCCACTGTCCACTGTCCACTCTCTGAATAACCACCTTAACTTTTACATTGTGGGAAATGAGAAGGTGAGTTAGTGCAGCATCATTGTTCATATTATAATAGAAAAGTGAACAATAGTGCTGCATTACAAATAAAGAAAAAAAGGAAATATTTATTTTTATTTTTATGTTTATTTTTACACATGACTTGGCCATGTTTGGTATTGGAAAGGCCATGATCTGGCACCAGATCGTGGTACTTGCAGGTAAGGAGTTAGGCGGGGCATCGCTGGAAAGGGCAGACTGTGACCTTTCCAGCGATGCCTTACTTGTAGCTCTACCCTTTACCAATGGAGAGATAGAGGGGTCCAAAAGACACCCCTGCTCCCCATCAGGCACTCTCGCTGCTCTGCCATGGGCAGTGCCTGCAAAAGACGTAACGCATTTTGGAGATTCCATTTCATCAAAGATATGGCAAATTCACTATTTAGCGAATGGTCATCATATGTTGCCAAAATTTGAGTCACTGATAACCACCGATTTGCATCAAAGTTGACTTGATTTCCAATTCTGTCTAAATAATAGGAACATGTCCTTTAATGTACCGGCTGGGTGGAGTAGAGGCAATGTCACTGCTCTATAACCATGGAGACACAGGTTCGATCCTGGCAAGAGCACCTCTCCAATAAGTGTCCATGAGCAAGACACCTAGTGGTACGTACTCACCACCCAGGACATACTTGAAAACGAGAGAAATCTCAATGTATCCTTCCTGTTAAAATACTTTCTCAAAAAAAACCAAAAAACACTTGAACTCGGACATAGGTGGTACATCCTTCGGGTTCACGAAGGACATACCACAGGCCTCAAACTTTCCACTCTCCTGCTCGCATTTGGCGAGTGGAAATTACATGAGGACGAGTGGAAATGCAGATGCAGGCAGGGCAGGATAAGGGTTAGGTGGGGCGACAAGTGGCGAGTAACTCTTAAGGCCTGGCTAGTTGCTTGGGAATTGAAATTTTGAGCCCTGACTTACCACTCTCAACCCCCTTGCCGCCCAATACCTTCCTCTCTGTCTGGGGTTCCACGCACGTCTGACTTCCTCAAAGTCAAATCTGCGTATTTATTGCAGTTTTAGCCCCCCCCAGGCAAAGCTGGAAGAGCGCCTGAAAGGGGGGGTCCTTTGGATCAGGCTGATATACGCATGGTATAGGTTTCCTTATGGGAGGGTTCAGACTGATATGCACATGGTATAGGTTTCCTCATTGGAGGGATCAGGCTGATTTACACATGGTATATGTTTCCTCATGGGAGGGATCAGACTGCTATACACGTGGTTAAGGATTCCTCACGGGAGGGATCAGACGGATATGCCATGGTATATGTTACCTCATGGGAGGGATCAGATTGATATAAGCATGGTTTAGGATTCCTCATGGGAGGGATCAGAATGATATACACATGGTATAGGTTTCCTCATGGGAGGGATCAGACTGATATGCACATGGTATAGGTTTCTTCATGGGAGGGATCAGACTGATATACACACAGTATATGTTTCCTCATGGGAGGGATCAGACTGATATACACATGGTATAGGTTTCTTCATGGGAGGGATCAGATTGATATAAGCATGGTTTAGGATTCCTCATGGGAGGGATCAGACTGATATACACACAGTATATGTTTCCTCATGGGAGGGATCAGACTGATATACACACGGTATAGGTTTCTTCATGGGAGGGATCAGGCTGATATAAGCATGGTATAGGTTTAGGTTTCCTCATGGGAGGGATAAGACTGATATACACATGGTATACTGTAGGTTTCCTCATCTATCTATATCTATAATGTCTTTGAGATTTGAGTGTGGGCTCCGTCAAAGTTACCTGTTTTGCTTTTATGGACATGGAGCTGTTCGGAGTCTATTGGTGAGGTTGTGCTTTGAATCTTTCCTTTTTTTTTTTTTTTTGCAGTTTCCTGCTTTGTGTTACAGAATAAAGCCAAAAATGTGTGTTTTCCAGAGCTTTATTTAATTCACTTCAGCTGAATACTTGATAAACTAGAGGAAGCGTGAAAATCGCATTTGCTCTCTTCGCTGCCCTGACTAATCTGCTGTTTACTTGATAAAAATTTGTGTTTCTTCGCCTTAACCATGAATAAAGAGACGGAAGAACAACACGGTTACAAACATGCGCAATAATAATCTGTTAAATATCAATGTAACCTGTTAACAAACAACACAGTATCACATGAACACTGTTATCCCCAAATCTGGGCGATCATACGGAAATCACATCCTTCTGCCATGTCTCTTGACCTAAATCAAAAATGGTGGGCAGCATCATGACTTTATTTAACCGTAGAGGTGCATGGAGATTCTTTGTCTGTGCACCTGTATGGTTAAATAAAGTCATTGGAGATGCAGACCCCTTCAGAGGAGCACCTGGTGTCCTGGCTGGTGGATTGAAGGCTTTCCCTGCAGTGGATAGCGCCACTCATTTTGGGTTGTTCCTCTATCGTTTCCTGACCTAGACAGTTTATTAACATGACCAGGAGGCGTAAAAGACAGCAGGACCAAGATTTTAAAATGCTGGATTCATGAACGTTCTAAGTAAACCTGCTCATTGGTAACGAAATGGATCAAACCTATAGTAATACAAGAGGTAAGGGAAGACTGGCTGCCCTCACGGCCCCTGGCAGACTTAATCTCTGGGTCCCTTTCATGAGTAACGGGGATTATTCTGTTCTCTCCTCCCCTCCCCTCCCCTCCCCATGCATGGTAACACAAGGTGCTTTTTCTCATAACCTTTTTTGTCTATTCACAGAGCACACACACAAACACACACAAACTGCTCAGCTACTTACCCTTTGCTTTTCCACCTAACCCAGGTCTCTAATTTCAGATCTCCTTTCCAGCTGTCTCCACTTCTCTCGCTAATTACTTTCACTAAGCCCAGGCTTCTGGTTCTCCCCATGCTGCCCTGCTAACCATCTTCCATTCCTTCTGCTCCCATTTATTTCACCTACCCCAGTCCCTTAGATTGTAAGCTCACGGGCTGTCTGGCTGAGCACTTGCTTAATTGGCTACCTGGAGAGTTATCCTACGGGCAGGGTCATCTTTTCATCATGTATCATGTATGTCTCCTGTTTGAGCTCCCCTATTGTAAAGCGCTGCAGAATATGCTGGTGCTGTATAAATGCCTGTAACTGTGGGGGCGTGGCCGGACGTTGCAGCGCGCGGTCGCAAGTAGAGAGCGCTCCTGTGACCGGTGCTGAGTTTTCAATCCCAACGGCTACAATACAGCAACCCCGGGGCTGAAACTTCACCCACAGGTGGGTGATACCTCCTAGTCCCCAGATGGTGCCACCTAAGGCGCAGCGGGCGCTGGATTCGCTAAAATCGGCGAAAAAAGACCGGGTTCGTGAGGCCCAAGTTGGCGGATCTCCCTCGTCTGTTTCCTCTCTCACGTTGGAGGCAGCTGCCGCAGGCTCATCCTGCATGTCTGACACATCACCACCATCGGAAGCAGACTTCATGCCATGCTGCAAGAACTCCGATCTACCATCCAAACGGATCTTAAAGAGGCGCTGCAGGAGCTGAGGCGCGATGTACAAGACCTGGGTGAGAGGACTGACTCTTTAGAATCTAAGACAGACGACTTATGCTTAGCCCATAATGACCTGGTGGATCGTCACATAGCTTTGCAAACAGCACATGACACCATGGCAACGAAATTAGCCGATATGGAAGACCGTTCACGGCGTAATAATGTACGGATCCGGGGCATTCCGGAGGCAGTGGGCTCTGCTGATCTCCAGCCTTATATTATGGAACTTTTCCAGATCTTGGCACCTGCATACTCACCGCAGGATTTCCTGATGGATCGGGCACACAGATTGCCGCGTGCAAAAAACCTGCCGCCCTCAGCCTCTAGAGATGTTTTAGTCCGGGTGCACTTTTTCCACGTTAAAGAAGCGTTAATGAGAGCGTCACAGAAATCTATGCCTCTACCTTCTCCATATGCCGAAGTTTCTTTCTATGCAGACCTGTCAACAGCTACTATGTCTAAAAGACGGGAATTTTCGTCCTTCACCAAAATTTTACATGACCACAACATGGCGTATCGATGGGGATTTCCCACAAAGATCTTGTTATGGCGGGAGGGAGTCCTGCACGTCATCCCTGAGCCCCTCACTGGCATGCGTTTGCTGACGGAATGGAAGGTGGTGTCTGAGTTTACTCCCCCTCGTGAGGAATCGTCTTCGCCGCTGAAAGTTTCTCCGGAGTGGCACCGGGTCCGGCCTAAGTGAGATGCTATGGTCCTGCATTTTCTCGCTTCCGGGCGTGTTTCTTTTATTCCGCCAGGTGTTCTATCGTGGTTGCAGGACTCACCCCTTTTGATTCGTCCTATGGGTGGCGCTTTCTGGGGTTCTGTTCCTTCAATCGGCTAGCCCGAGGCCTTTCAATGGCCTTTATATTGGCGCAGTCACCTCCACGTGTAGAGTTGGGACTGTTGTTTTTTTCCCCTACTGGAGTTTTTTCTTGAACGTGCCCATTTATATCAATCTGCTGTGTTGATTGACTCCACTCAACTGCATTTATGGAGTGCAGTTTTTTCTTTTTGTGGTTTGTTTGGGTTTCTTTTGTTTTTTTTTTTTTTTTTTTTTTCTTTTTTTCCTGGTTCGACTTATGTTTGTAATGTATGTACTGTTTGTCTCATTGGTATGCACTGTGATATATCATTCCAGGCACTGTTGTGAACAGAGGAGTCCCTCCATCCTCCCACGGAGGTTGTATGTCATGACCGCTGTGAGATCTAGACGGATGGGCGCAATTGACGATGAGTAAACCTCAATTCCAAATTTACTCCTTAAATGTTCGAGGCTTGAATACTCCGTACAAACGACATGCTTTATTTCGTGACCTGCATAAGTCTCAACCAGCTATTGTATGTTTGCAAGAGACTCATTTTTGTAAGAGGCGCCCGCCGTTTTTAAAATCGCGCATGTATACTGATGCATATCACTCCACTGCTCAGACGAAGTCCAAAGGTGTCTCGATCCTGTTCCATAGAGACTGGACCTTTGTGTGTTCGGCTCAGTATGTTGATCCGTTGGCCGCCTTGTGCTTCTTGTGGGCACGCTGAACGAATTACCAATCACTATAGCCAATCTATATCTTCCTAATGACAACCCAATTTCTTATCTTCGGAAAGCTTATGGTAGAGTGAAAAAAATGTCTAGTGGTACGTTGTTTCTATGTGGGGATTTTAATTGCACTCCTGATCCTGACGTTGACACCCAGACAAGCCAACCCCGCTCCCAAGCCCGCTCCCCCCCATCCTCTAGTAAACAATTACGGGAATTCATGCATTCGTTTGAACTAGATGATACTTGGAGGATATGTCACCCTGATACGCGCGATTACACTTTTTTTTTCTCATGTTCATTCCTCATATAGCAGAATTGACTTGTGTTTGGTACATAGCTCTGCTCTGTCTCGCCTAATGGAGGCGACCATCGGCATTATCACGTGGTCTGACCATGCTCCACTTACGCTTACCTTTTGAGGCGGCTTTTCCGCCGAGGGGTATGGGGAACTGGAGACTCAATGACTCGCTTATTGTGAATAGGGATGACGTGACAAATACACTACAACTCCTTCAGGAGTATTTCACGGCGAACATGACTGAGGATGTTGCGACATCGTCGGTTTGGTTGGCCCACAAAGCTGTTCTGCGAGGACATTTTATACAGAAAGGAGCGCAGAGGAAGAGACGTTTTAATGCTCAGACGACTGCCCTTCTACGACGAATCACTGTATTAGAGTCCCAGAATAAAACCTCTCCTGCCCCAAATATTACCGCTCAGTTGACTTTACAGCACCGCGAGTTGGAGCATCTTATGCTCCAGGTCACGGCGCGTTCAATTAGACGGCTTAATTATGCTCATTATACCCAAGGGAATAAACCGGAGAAATTGCTGGCGTCTAAATTGAAAGTGAAAAGAATGCAAACTAACATACCGTTCCTTTTGGATGCTAATAGCATGAAGATTTTTAATTCAGCCCTTATCACTGATGAATTTGCACGCTATTATGCCTCCTTGTACAACCTGGGACTAAACAACACCATGCCGACCCCTGCACCGGACGACATAGAGCTCTTTCTTCAGACGGCTAGTCTCCCTTCTATCTCTCCCTCTCAGGCTACAGGTTTGCTAGCTGCGTTTACAGAGGAGGAGGTACATAAGGCTATTAATGCACTTCCAAAAAATAAAGCTCCAGGCCCTGATGGTTTTACGAATCTGTATTACCAGAAATTTGCTTCCTCTCTAGTCCCGATTCTCACCCTGGTTTTTAATGATATTAAGGGTACCGGCATTATTCCCCCGGAGATGCTGCAAGCGACTGTAGTCACCCTGCCTAAACCCGGTAAACCCCCGACACATTGTGCCAATTTCCGTCCCATTTCCCTGTCGAATGTAGATGCAAAACTGTATGCTAAATTACTAGCTAATAGATTGGCTCCTTTACTTCCTTCCTTGATCGCGAATGAACAAACTGGCTTTGTCCCAGGCCGCCAAACGTGTGACAAGACCCGACGTTTTTATGACATAATCGACTTGGCTCATAGGACTAATACCTCTGGACTCTTGCTGGCATTGGATGCTGAAAAGGCGTTTGATCGCCTGCACTGGGGGTATATGTGGACGGTGTTACTAAAGTTTGGTTTCCCAGAACAATTTGTAAATAGTGTTATGGCCCTCTACTCAGATCCGTCGGCGAAAGTATTGGCTTCGGGGTTTTTATCCTCTTTCTATATAACCAATGGCACCCGACAGGGTTGTCCACTATCCCCGTTAATATTCATTCTGGCATTGCAGATCAAAACCGCTCCAGCAATTAAGGGCTTACCAACCCCGAATGGGGAACATAAGTTGGCACTTTTCGCGGACGACATACTGCTTTTTCTGACCACACCGGAGACCACACTCCCTCCCCTGTTTAATCTCCTCGATAGATTTGGCGCAATATCTTATATATAAAATAATATGAGTAAAACGCAAGCTCTCCCCATAAATATTGCTGCTTCATCCCTCCGCTTTATGCGTAGCAAGTACCCTTTTGATTGGCGTTCTACCTCTTTAAAATATCTGGGTATATCCCTCTCTAAATCGCAAGGAACCATCCTTAAGGAAAATTTTACGCCAGTATTGACCTCTATAGAGACACAGCTCTCCAACTGGAGCACAAACGACACCTCTTGGTTGGGCCGTATGGCGGCCATAAAGATGTGTATCTTACCCCAAATTTTATATTATTTCAGGAATATCCCTGTTTTTATTCCGGCGCATTTATTGCTCCGGCTGCAAAAACTACTCCATGCACACATTTGGAAGGGGAAACCTCCTCGAGTGTCAGCCTCCACGGTTACAATGCCGCGGCGTAATGGAGGGTTGGGTTTTCTGGATCTACAATCTTATTACAAAGCAGCCTTGCCAGCCCAATTGTTGTCATCAATGCACCAAAAAGAACCACCACTATGGTTACAGCTGGAGAATGCCATGATTTTCCCAAACAGACTTCATGACCTGATGTGGCTTACGTTTCTACCGAGGAATAGCACCACGGGTCTGTTGCCCGCTTCGATGCTCTCCCTCATGTCATGGCGCCTGTGGGGTCGCCACTTGGTACGGCCTTATGATTTACTATGCCTTGCTCCCTTAAGGGTTTTGTGTCACTTTATCCCCGACTTAACTTTAGACTCCTGGTTCTGGCGAGGCTTGACTCATGTGTGGCAGCTCTTCACGCCCCGTTCCCTGAAAACCTTCCCCGATCTGGTACAGGAGTTCGCTATCCCATCGAGTGAATGTTTCACATACCTTCGTGTGAAACATGCTTTGACCCAGAAACGCCTCACCTCTTTCACTGATGTGAACCTCTCAGCTTTTCATAAACTGTGTATGGGACGGAAATGTCAAATGAAACCACTGTCCCTTTGTTAAAACAGCCTCCTAACTCCGACCCCGCCTAAAAAATTACCCTATATGGTTAAATGGGAAAAAGACTTAGCTTTAACACTTTCCATAGAGGATTGGTCATATGCCATGGAAATGATATACAAATATTCTAGAAGCACCAATTTACGTGAGGCCCATATCAAACTGCTGTGTAGATGGTACTTAACACCCACCCAGTTGGCCCATATCTCAGGGAACTCAGGCCTCTGTTGGAGATGCCTTACCGGCCTTGGCTCTCTATTGCATACATTCTGGCTCTGTCCCACACTGGGGGGATATTGGGAAAAAATAAATAGACTGATCTCCCATTGTACTTCACTTAAACTCCCACTTTGCCCGAAAATGTACCTCCTACACCTTTTACCCGTTAATATTCAGACCCGTCATAGGAGGTTTATTTCCATGGTACTTGGGACAGCTAAAATAGTTATAGCAAGACATGGGCGTTCTTCCATCTGTCCCCCTATGGAGGAGGTTATGGGGGCCCTCGAAAGTGTTTTTAAATATGAGGAAATGTTCCACACCGCGAATAATTCTATGTGCCAACTTTATGATACGTGGGAGGGATGGAGGGTGTTTGTCGAATCTGGAACTTTGATATAAGATATTTTGACATGTAAGATTGTAGTGCTGCCATGTTTTATGTTTTATGTTAGTTTAGGAATTTTATATGTTATTGGAAAATGGAGTCCGCACAACTGACCCCCTTTTCAGATTACAATGATAACCCACTTGAATTACACTGTTTATTGCCAATGCTGCTCATCTATGTTTCTTCCTTTTGATGGTTTCTTTCATTTATATGTTTCTACCAATTCCTGTGTGAACTCCAATAAAAATCTTTTATATGAAAGAAAAAAAAAATGCCTGTAACTGTAACTATTCACTAAAGAAAAAAAAAATTATGGGTTATTGACAAAAAAAAATCAGCTGTTTTCAGGTCAAAAAGGTTAGGATTGTGAATTTCGGAAATGTTTTCTTAATCAGCTGCTTTGGGGTCGGCATCCTCAGCCCTTTCGATGTTTTGGATTTACATTTTCCATTTCTCACCTGTGCTTTAAGGCTAGGGTCAAACGAAAGCATTTTTACACGCGAACGTAAAAAAGTGCGTCCGAACGCATTGACGTATTTTTTCACGGAATTCGCGAAAACGGTCATACGATGCGCATTTTCGTGCGTGATTTTTTACGGATCCAAACCAGGAAACTTTTTGCGTCTGGACGTTATGTTGGCCGGACACAAGCAGGGTCTGACGTCTCCTAATCACACATACACACCGCTAGCGGACGCAGCGCACTCTGTATGTCAGTACTAGCGGTTCTGCGTTCTCGAAAAAATGCGTTCATTTTCCACTTGCGTTTTGCGTGGCCGGACTTTCGTGCGACCGTACTTCGTATATTGGCCGTCATTTCCTGTCATTTGCTGCTAGTGCGGCCGTAATTAAGTGCGCCAGAACGCACGTTAAAAGTGCACTGGTCTGACCCCAGCCTAAAGGAGAAACAGTTCCACAAATATGAGCAACGTTTGAGCCTCGTGTCCTTCATCATGCTTCAAAAAACATTGGCAATACTATACAATACAGTATATATACATATGGGCTGGGTATCCTTTATATCAAATGCTGGGCACCAGAAGTGCTTTGGATTTAGGATTTTTCCATATTTTGGAATCTTTACAAAATAATAATGAGATATCTCAGGGGCCCAAGTAATTACTTTGTTTCACCCCTGCTCCCCATCAGGCACTCTCGCTGCTCTGCCATGGGGAGTGCCTGCAAAGACGTAACGCATTTTGGAGATTCCATTTCATCAAAGATATGGCAAATTCACTATTTAGCGAATGGTCATCATATGTTGCCAGAATTGGAGTCACCGATAACCGCCAATTTGCGTCAAAGTTGACTCTGCGAATTCCAATTCTGTCTAAATAATAGGAACATGTCCTTTAATGTACCGGCTGGGTGGAGTAGAGGCAATGTCACTGCTCTATAACCATGGAGACACAGGTTCGATTCTGGCAAGAGCACCTCTCCAATAAGTGTCCTTGAGCAAGACACCTAGTGGTACGTACTCCCCACCCAGGACATACTTGAAAACGAGAGAAATCTCAATGTATCCTTCCTGTTAAAATACTTTCTCAAAACCCCCCAAAAAACCACTTGAACTCGAAGGACATAGGTGGTACGTCCTTCGGGTTCACGAAGGACGTACCATGCTCAACCCCCTTGCCGCCCAATACTTTCCTCTCTGTCTGGGGTCCCACGCAGGTCTGACTTCCTTAAAGTCAAATCTGTGTGTTTATTGCAGTTTTAGCCCCCCCAGGCAAAGCTGGAAGAGCACCTGAAAGGGGGATCCTTTGGATCAGGTTGATATACGCATGGTATAGGTTTCCTCATGGGAGGGATCAAACTGATATACACATGGTATAGGTTTCCTCATGGGAGGGATCAGGCTGATATACACATGGTTTAGGATTCCTCATGGGAGGGATCAGACTGATATACACATGGTATATGTTACCTCATGGAAGGGATCAGACTGATGTGCACTTGGTATAGGTTTCCTCTAGGGATGTGCGTTTCGGGTTTCGGAATTTCGGAATTTTCACGAAATTTCCCGATTCGTGTTTTCGGATGCGGCCGATTTTCCGAAAATTTTTAGATCCGAAAATGGCAGATCCGAAAAGTTTTCAAAGCCGAAACGAAATATTTTCGGAATTTTCAAATGTACTTGAAATGTGTCAAATCGAAATTTATTGCTTTGAAACGAGGAGAACAGACGTTCCGAAAAACGAAAATTTTCGAAAATACGAAAAGTCGATACAAAAAACGAGCTAAGTGACACGAAAATACGAAAAATGGTCGATATTCCGAAACCATTTACAATTCCGAAAAACGAAAATTTCCGAAAATACGAAAAGTCGATACAAAAAACGAGCTAAGTGACACGAAAATCCGAAAAATGGTCGAAATTCCAAAAAAAAATGTACACGAAAAACGAGTCGAGCCGAACCGAATCAAAACAGAAATCGGTCGAAACGAGCCGAATCGAAAAGTTTAAAAATCCGAAAAATCGAATCGAACCGAAAAAAAAATCGGTGCACAAGCCTAGTTTCCTCATGGGTGGGATCAGACTGATATGCACATGGTATAGGTTTCCTCATGGGAGGGATCAGACTGATATGCACTTGGTATAGGTTTCCTCATGGAAGGGATCAGGCTGATATACACATGGTTTAGGATTCCTCATGGGAGGGATCAGACTGATATACACATGGTATAGGTTTCCTCATGGGAGGGATCAGACTGATATGCACTTGGTATAGGTTTCCTCATGGAAGGGATCAGACTGATATGCACATGGTATATGTTTCCTCATGGGAGGGATCAGACTGATATAAGCATGGTATAGGTTTCCTTCCGATGACAATGAGGTGTTATTTCCGAGAATTTAAAATGAGTACTTCCAGTCAGCACGGCATGTTGGGCTCATCAGACTTCTCAGACGTCGCCCATCGACGTGATTCAATGAATTGGCATTTATTAATAAGGGCTTCAATTTATTCCTCAAGAGTTGGGTTATCAAAATAATTTAGCTTAGCAAAAAATGGTCCGCCTTCTGGTCTATAATGTCACTCACTTTCGGGCATGATCAGCACAGGAATGGACTTGGACAACACTTTGTGGTCCATCTACTATTGCCTTTCAGATGAGCTCATTATCCACCTAGATTGAATGGTTTTAAAGGGACAGTCTACTCATCCTGACCACTTTATAGTTTTAAAGTGGTTAGGATCTGAGAAGTGCCTCCCCAGCTCTCCTGATTAGGGGAAAACACTGGGTGAAGTGGAAAGGTTTCCACCACCCCACCCAGCGTCACTAGCAGCCGGGATTTTAAATTTTCCACCCGCCGGTCACCAGGTTGGTGACTAGTGGTGTCACTCACAGGGAGCGTCCGACATCACCCGCAATTTCTGGTTCCTACCCTACGTAAACTGTGTAGGAGCAAATTGAGCAGAAAAGATTCAGGGACTTCTGGGTTCACGACGAGTCCCTGAGCCGAAGAGGAGGAGCAACGCGTGGTGGAACAGATATGATATTTAATAGAATATCCCTTTAAGATCATTTAAGGAGGCCATCTTGAAGACTGTATGAAAACCCCAAGCTGGTATTTCAATCCCATTGAATTTTTTTTTTTATACAAGCAATACATTAAATTGCATAAGAACATAAAAAGTCTGAGTTACCTTAGAACAGTCACACTCACCCCAAGAGAAGCTGATGCCTACAATTCCTAGGAAGTGTTTCCATGCAACAAATTGCTAGAGAATCCTGTGACGAGGATGCTAGAGTTTGGTCAGCTCTAGTTTAGAAGATCATGTATCTCCTGTAAAGCTCTGCAGATCTCCTGTTATGACAGGGAAGTTGGTCGGACCAAGTAGAAACTGAATTAGTTTTCCCATCCGGATACCATAAAATTATTATCACTCTTTATTTATATAGCACCAGCAGATTCCACAACGCCGTACAAGATAGATGAACAAAGTGATGATACATTAGAACAACACATGGTGCTTTACAAGGATACATTATGACCAGGAGACCCAGTTTCCGAGGCAACTTACAGTGTATGAGGGATTTACAGTATATATATATATATGTTGTGAGGTCTCTTGCCCATGGACACTTGCTGCTGTGGTTTTCTGAGACTGATCGAATCCTGCCTTGTAGAGCAGGAAGATGACAGTGAGGTTGAACCAGCTACTCCAAGGTCATAAGGCAGGGACCTGTTTCTCCATGTAGGAGAGACGTTCCAGTTGGGTGTCCTGGTCGGGCCTCGTATTTGCTTCTCCACAGTCGTAGAGGAGAGACGCGCTGGTCCCGTGTTCTGATTGGGACTCGTACCTGTTTCTCCATGGTTGTAGTGAAGAAAGATGCCAGTCCTGACTCCTGATCAGGATGCGTGCCTGCTTCTCTATAGTTATTGAACTGAGATGTGGTTGTGACGGTTGACCCTGCATCTCCATGGTTGTAGAGGAGAGACATGCTGAGGATTTGTAACTGCTTCTTCAAAGTTGTAGACCCGAAACGTTTCGCTATGTAGAAGTTATTTTAAGTTAGGTAAGTATCTGTCATTAGGTGATTTTCCTAATGACACTTACTGAAGAGGTTCCCTTCCCTGTTTTGTTTCTCCTTGTGTATCTGTTGAATCCCTAGTTACCTGTCTCGTGTCTGGCCACTTCCAGGACCACTATTCTAGTAGTGCCTCAGGCTCATACTCTACATGATCGGTTTACCTGACCCCTGACATTACCAACCACTACTTAAACCACTTGACTACCTATCCCCCACTACATAAGCTCCCCACTAACCCCCCATTAACTAACCCCCACTACCTAAACTCCCCACTACCTAAACTCCCTATTTCCTAATCCACATTACCTAACCCCAATACCTAACCCCACACTACCTAAACTCCCTAATTACTAATCCACACTACCTAATCACCACTACCTAACCCACTAACCCTAACCTCCCACTACCTAAACTCCCTAATTACTAATCCACACTACCTAATCACCACTACCTAACCCACTAACCCTAACCTCCCACTACCTAAACTCCCTAATTACTAATACACATTACCTAACCCCAATACCTAACCCCCCACTACCTAAACCCCCTAATTACTAATCCACACTACCTAATCACCACTACCTAACCCACTAACCCTAACCTCCCACTACCTAAACTTCCCAAAACCTAAACCCCTCACTCCCTCTTCGCCACTACCTAGCAACCCTTATCTAATACTCCACTATCTAACCCCCACTACCTAATCCCTACTATTTAACACTGCACTACCTAGTCCCCACCGCCTAAACTCCCCTACAACATAACCCCACACTTCCTAATCCCTCACCATCTGCATTCTGTGCTCACTATCCTAAACACCCCATTACCTAATCTGCATAAAGTTCCATTAGGGGGTAATCCATGACTCCTTCTAAACTCCCACTACTTTAACTCCCCTTGCTACCTAAACGGCCCTCATACCTAAACTCCCCCTACTATCTAAACCCCCCACTGTGTAACTCCCCCATTAGCTAATTCCCGCAACATAAGACCCACTGTCTAAACCCCCACTACCTTACTGCCCCCCTACCTATTCTCCCTACTTGAAAACTGTATATTCCTCCCTTTTATTCCCATTTCCAGAGATCTCCTGACGCTGACTCCCCGGGTTATGGTTAATATTTGCCCCAGACACACTGCTGCCCTCTTCCCCAGCAACACGACCACGGTCCAGCACCTCCTGTGATGACGAGTCGAGCAAAAACCCCACTTTATTGCGTGAAGTTATGTGCGAAACATAAAAAGGGGTAATGGAGAAAAATACAGTCACACCACTAATGGTGGACAACAACGCCCATCATCCAGCAGATGTGACGGGAATTTAATGGCCGCCTAGGGACAAACAACAACAAAACAAGCACACATTGGCTTCCACGAGTTATCAAAGAAAAGTGCCGTCTGATCGAAGATTAAGAGCGGCTTGAGGATTTTAAATGGATTATAAGCGCGCCCGCGTCTCGGTGTTGGGGAAAGAGCCCAGAAGATCACAGGCAGCGGGCGGTTTCATGTTTGCTCTTGATCTGGACGTGACACAGCTCCTTAGCGCGGAGAGCAGGCTGCTGATTGCTTCGAAAGATGGGATCCAGATTCTCTCATTGTCCCGATGACTCGTAGCGACACGGAAATTCAAAGGACAGCTGCGGCGTAGCGGCGCGGGATCTGCGCGGTGAAAAACATCGCAAAAAGCTAATTGCCATTAATGGGGTGGGGGGTGACATGATTAAAGGTGCCATGGCGTGTCAATTTCTGCAGAGGCCTTGAAGTCAAACCTGGGATTAAATGTTGGCATCAGGGAAAAAAGTTATATTAGGAAACGCTCTATATTAGGAGCTGTGGCTGCTCCGGTCAGACGTCCAGCAGAGGCAGTAGGGACTGTTAACCATGGAGTACTGCACCGACAGTCTGGAAGGGACATGGTTGTACCAAGACAACAATAAGACCCAAAATAAGACCCATGGTGTCCCGGACCAGACCCATGGAGTCCAAACGGTCTCTTTTTGTCCCAAAAATGTATTTTCTTTATTTTTTTATAAGAAGATCCACGGTAGGACAGAAGCCGCGAAGAACAGGGGTTTGGAAATTCAGAATTTGAACGCGATGATTGTTTCATACTCATTTATCGTCTTTTTTCATCACTGGGGTCACTGGTTTCGTGAAACGCTCGCAAGGCGAATACAATTTTTTTTTAGGCGACAAAACCATAAAAACATATGAACAAATATATCAACTACGGGGTAAAAAAATAGCACAATTGGAAATTTTTCCCCCCGTATCTCGGGTCATACATATTTTATGCCTCTACCCACCCAAAAAAAACGTAGATTCTACCGTAGAATCTCCGCAGCCGAAATCGCAATCAATGGAAAATTAAAGGAAAACGAGCTGCGCCGTGATGTGATTCTCCAATCGATGCCCCTCGCTCTTCGCCGTCCATCGAGGTGGCCGGCGGGGCGCGGAGGATGGACGTCGCTGTCCGTTTTGGATGCTGTGCAGCTAATGATAGTAAGGTTAATTACACAACGTTTCCAGAGATAACGCCAAGAAAACCCACTTCCATCGACCATTTCGCCATCGCCGGGGACACCCTCCACCTTGGACATCCCCGCATCCAGATTAAAAAGACGAGGACCACGACGTGACGTCAATTTTTTTTTTTTTTACTTGACGATGCTGGAAAAGGGGTAGGTGGGAATTCGCTGGTCTTCATCTGTTAGCGTGTCAGTCAGAATTTGTGAGGGGGTGGATACACACACACACAGGCAGTGCGATGTATGGGAGTGAGAGCCTGAGAGGTTGGGGGAATGCACGAGTATAAATATACCACCGAGAGCTCTGCAACAGCCACATATCAGAAGGGGTCCAGACACTGACTCGAGGTAGGAGACCACTTTCCAGCCATCATCATATCATTCCAGAGCACGGGCAGGAGGGCTAAATGCTGAGTGCTCCGTCTGCACAGACATCTGCTGCAGCTTTCACGTTTGCAACAGTAACAGAGCTTTTTGTTTCTTTTTCTTTTCTTTTTTCTTTTTGTACCTTGCAAGCGCATTCATTGACATTTTTTATACACACATATATATCTATATATATTCCAAAGGGGTAATGGGGTATAATAACAATGGGGTATATAATGCTGTGCTATTTTAAGTTATTTCTTGTTTTTTTTGTTGTTGTTGTTTGTTTCTTTTCTTCGTTTTAACATTTTGTAAGGGGACGAGTGAAGTTGTGTTTCGGATCTGTCTGTAGTGGTTTCCCTGGACCTGAGAAGTGCTGGGGTGCGCGTATTTTGCAAACACATTTTTGTTGAAGTGAGTTGTAGGAAATTAAAATGTAAATTAGAATTTATTATTAAGTGTATATATATATATATATATATATATATATTCTGAATATTATACATAATTATATGTATTTGATTATGTATATTAATATGTGTGTCTATTTATATAAAAGTTTGATATTCTGGATGTAAATTTTTGTATTTGATATATTTATTTAAATTTAAATATATTTATATATAATATCAAACAATTATATATATAGTTTGATATTATATATAAATATATGTATTTGATATATATATATATATTTATATACACGAGTGCAACCTCTCCACTGTTATACATATATTTATATATAATCTAAAACAATTATATATATATATATATAGTTTGATATTATATATATATGTATTTGATAGATATATATATGTATATACATGAGCGCAACCTCTCCACTGTTATACATATATTTATATATAATATCAAAATATATCAATATTGTTTCTTATATTTTCATTTTTATATATATATATATTATGCAACTGGATAACTGCTTATTTTTTTTATAGAAGGCTAATTTCATTGTGTTTTTTTTAAATATTTTTTTAACTTTTTATGCTTTACAACTTTCTGGGATTTCCAGACTTTAATGTGCAGGCTGAGGGTCCCTTATCCAGAATTCTGAAATCCGAAATGTTTCAAAATCCCCATAATCTTTATTAATGCCACTAGTGTAAAATCCCACCTCTGACCTCATGAATAAAATCCTGTATAAAATACCCTTTAAAATGCTGTGTGTATAAGGTGTACGTGAAACATAAACGGATTTCTTGTTTAGACTTAGGTCCCACCGCCACCAACATATCCCATTATTATATGCAAAGATCCTAAAATCTCCCAAAATTCCAAGTCGAAGACACTTCTGATCCTGAGCATTTCAGATAACGAACCCTCAGCCTGAATTAATTACGCTATGGATGGATACATGTATCGGTATCGGTGATGGTATCAGCATTCCATCAATAGAATCTTTCATTTCATTGCAGAAAGTCTTGCATTTGGTAAAGTGTTAAGAAAAAAAAATGAGAAAAGTTCTAAAAAACGCGCAGTAATCGTCCTGTATAGATGTTAATCTAGAAGTGAATCACTATTCGTGTAAAAATATGTAAGCCGCGCGCGCGTGTTGTTTATGTTGTTTTCGCTCTCTCCGTTTATTATAGTGGACTGTCTAGTACGTTAAGGTCTCGCGAAGCACAATGTAACCATTAACATTCTGCAGTCCTGTGTATTTGTGTCTATGTATGTATGTATGTATGATTATCGGTTTACTGAATATACATATAGGTTTTGACATTTTTTAACAAGTTTGGTAGGAACATCTTTCTAAGTAAAAAAAGTAAAAAAAAAAAAATATATATATATATATATTTCCTTCCAAACGAGGAAATGTTTGTAAGCAGGAGGTTGCACTGGGGCTCTATCTACTAAATGGTGGAATACAGCAGAGAGCCATTTACTGGATGTATATGTGTGTATGTGTGTGTGTGTGTATATATATATCTACAGTTGTGTTCAAAATTATTCAACCCCCACTGAAATTGAGTGTTTTGGCCAGTTTGACATTGATTTTGATCATTCAGTCATCTTGCTTACAATTAAATCAAAGAGGCACGTGTAGGTCAGACAAATATAACATAACATTTATAATGAAATGACCACAAATGTCTTTTCTGTGCTCACATCATTATCAGTTTTATTCAACCCCCAAGTGACATTCAATCTTAGTACTTAGTACAACATCCTTTTACAGTTATAACAGCTTTTAAACGTGTAGCATAGCTTGACACAAGTGTCTTGCAGCGATCTACGGGTATCTTCGCCCATTCGTCATGGGCAAAAGCCTCCAGTTCAGTCACATTCTTAGGTTTGCGCACTGCAACTGCTTTCTTTAAGTCCCACCAGAGGTTCTCAATCGGATTTAAGTCAGGTGACTGCGATGGCCACTCCAAAATGTTCCAGCCTTTAATCTGCAACCATGCTCTAGTGGACTTGGAGGTATGCTTGGGATCATTGTCCTGTTGAAAGGTCCAACGTCTCCCAAGCCTCAGGTTTGTGACGGACTGCATCACATTGTCATCCAATATCTCCTGGTACTGAAGAGAATTCATGGTACCTTGCACACGCTGAAGCTTCCCTGTACCTGCAGAAGCAAAACAGCCCCAAAGCATGATTGACCCCCCGCCATGCTTCACAGTAGGCAAGGTGTTCTTTTCTTCATAGGCCTTATTCTTCCTCCTCCAAACATAGCGTTGATCCATGGGCCCAAACAGTTCTCATTTTGTTTCATCAGTCCACAGAACACTATCCCAAAACTTCTGTGGTTTGTCCACATGACTTTTGGCATACTGCAGTCGACTCTTCTTATTCTTTGGAGACAGCAAGGGGGTGCACCTGGGAGTTCTGGCATGGAGGCCTTCATTACGCAGTGTGCGCCGTATTGTCTGAGCTGAAACTTCAGTACCCACATCTGACAAATCTTTTCTCAGTTCCTCAGCAGTCACACGGGGACTTTTCTCCACTCTACGCTTCAGGTAGCGCACAGCCGTCGAAGTCAGCATCTTCTTTCTGCCACGACCAGGTAGCGTTTCAACAGTGCCCTTTGCCTTGAATTTGCGAATGATGCTTCCTATGGTCTCTCTTGGTATGTTTAACATCTTTGCAATCTTCTTATAGCCACTGCCCTTCCTGTGAAGAGTAATCACCTCTTCTCTTGTCTTCCTGGACCATTCTCTTGACTTCACTATGTTTGTAACCACACCAGTAAATGTCTAGAAGGAGCTGAGTATCACAGTCATTTTAAAGCTGCCTAATTGGTGCTTATTATGCTTTATTGCTGCTCCGTGACATCCACAGGTGTTTTCAATACCTGATTGAAAACACTTGAATGAACCTCTGTTCTTCAGAGTGGTAGTCTTTAAGGGGTTGAATAATTGTGTCAATAAAGAATTCACAAAAGAAACATTTACTACTGTATTACAAAACCAATTGATGTCATTTTAGTTGCATATGGTTCTTTAAAAAGTCCTTGTAGGATTTCATTCTGAATACAATTACAAATGTACACTAAATTCCCTAAAACCCTTTACAGCATTGGGGGTTGAATAATTTTGAACACAACTGTATACTGAATACTGTGTGTATGTATATATATATATGTATGTATGTGTGTATATATGTATTTCCTTCAAAACGAGGAAATGTATGAATGTATGTAAGGTGGATGTAGCATGGGGACTCTTGGAATACGGTAGAGAGCCCTTTACTGGATCAATATGTATATATATATCATTTGACGTTAAAGCCGCCGGGGTGATGTGCGAACACATCTGTTTTTTTTTCAAATAAAATTAGATCTCCTACCAATATAGTTTAGCTTGGAGCATAGACGCGCGCCGCACGGATCTAAATAACACAAACCACTGCAGAAAGAGTAACAATATCCACTACGGGAGAGCTAGAAGACGCGCTGCCGTCCGAAGAGCTTGCCATCGCCGCTCCCAGCCGCACCTCTAGAGAAAAAAAGGATAAAAAAATCTGGTATTCCGATTTGTTTGGGGGGTTGTTTTTTTTTTTGTTAAAAAAAAAGAGGACGATTGCCCCTTCATTAAAGGACCGGATCAAGAGTTTCTGATCTGTGGATTTCTGGATAGGGAAAGTGCGACGCCTGGAAGGGAGCGCTCTGCGCGCTGCATCTTTTTCTATTTTGTGTTTTTTTTCTAAACAAAGAGCCGAGACCCATGAGGAGATACTTAATAGGAAAGCCACAGGGGAGGCGATTTGCGGAACGTGTCTAGGTTGGCGCCCAGCTGTTCCCGTTCAGTGCTTCCTCTCAAATCCGAAGAGTCTACATCTGTGCTCAGGCAGATAACGACTCGGTTCTTGCCGTCTGATCGCGGCTCGTAACTGTTCCTGGAAGATTAACGAACGGCGACCCTGGGGACGGTAACGGCGGACACGTGGTGACGCAAAGAAGACTCTTCACTTGTGATGCTAATGTATTCTCCGTCCCCGAGAGACCGAAACCATAGTGTCTCAACAAATTGCCAAAGCCTCTCTCTCTGCAGCCACTGGATATCGGGGGAACAAAGTGTCGAGAGGACGGTGCAACAGGGATTTCAGAGGATTGCGGAGCAGGGTGTACAAGGCACTTGTTGCACTCCTTATAGGTTAGGGTGTCTTCCACTTCAATAGTTTTCGAACATGTCTTGAGTTCTCCATGTTGCCATCACCAGACTTGTCTTGTTGACCTCAGATACAAAGACGCCAGGTTGACCTTGGACAGTCCCGAAGCCAATGCCGCAGTTGGGCGCATGCAGTTGCGTGCAGAGTGCCCTATGCTGCCCATCACTTGAGGGGGCTGTTTGCTAGTGCTCAGCTGGCCCCCCTGCCCTGGATCACGATGTTAGCTCCACCGGATTGTGGATGCTGGAGCTGATTTTTTTTTCGGTTCGATTCAGTTCGATTTTTCGGATTTTTAAACTTTTCGATTCGGCTCGTTTCGACCGATTTCGGTTTCGATTCGATTCGGTTCGGCTCGTTTTTCGGGTACATTTTTTTTTCGGAATATCGACCATTTTTCGTATTTTCGTGTCACTGTGCTCGGTTTTTGTATCGACTTTTCGTGATTTCGGAAATTTTCGTTTTTCGGAATTGTACATTTTTCGGAATATCGACCATTTTTCGTATTTTTCGTGTCACTTTGCTAGTTTTTTGTATCGACTTTTCGTTTTTTCAGAAAATTTTCGTTTTTCAGAAAATTTTCGTTTTTTCGGAACGCCTGTTCTCCTCGTTTGACACATTTCAAGTCCATTCGAAAAATCCGAAAATATTTCGTTTCGGCTCGGAAAACGTTTCGGATCTGACATTTTCGGATCTAAATATTTTCGGAAATTCGGCCGCATCCGAAAACACGAATCGTGAAAATTCCGAAATTCCGAAAACCCGAAACGCACATCCCTACCTGCAACCCGCGGGCAGTGCCAGAGTGCCCGCCGGGTCAGTCCGCCCCTGGGGCGCAACCCACTGAGCTACCACATTAAACACGAGAAAACAAAAAACAATCAAACCAGTGACTTGGAGATATTGCAGTCAGAGCACTAGCCTCTCCATCTTCTCATTCACACCAGGTTATCCATCAATAAAACACCAAGATCAGGAGGTGCTGCCATCAGGGCATTAACCACTGAGCTATCACACAGGTTATGTCAGCAATCAGCTGAAATCTTGAAATCCTAAAAAATTTGGCAATCTTTTGCTAGAGCTCCAGCCGGTAGCTGCCTCGATCCACCTGAATTAATCATAATCGAAATGACAACGTACGCAGTTGGAGCGCTAACCAATGAGCTACCTACTTTACGTCAAGTCGTTGTATAGAAAATCCCTACGGCTTGGAAACACTGCAATCGGAGCACTGACCACTGAGCTGCCTCACTTTTCAAAAATGATTCTGCCTAAGCTAATATGACTCTGAGATGCTGTAGTTAGGGTACTGACCACTGAGCTCCCCCAAATATGCTGAATAATTAATGTAGAGACGATAAAATGGTATAAATACAAGCTACAAAAATATATATAAAACTTTCGACTCGCGTCTTTAAAAACTGATCCACCTCACTCATATCAAGTAATCGACCAAAAATATACTATAGGGCAGGGCTCAAAATTTCAAGTCCCAAGCTACTAGCCAGGCCTTAAGAGTTACTTGCCACTAGTTGCCCCACCTAACCCCTTATCCTGCCCTACCTGCATTTCCAAATTTTGAGGCCTGCTATAGGGGGTTATTCAAAGAGAGACGATCTGGCTCCGAAATTTCACCAAACAGTGAATTTCCCCATACGGTGCTATTTCGTGGCCATTCGGCTGTTCAAAAAGCAGGCAGTTCGCCAAATATTGGCGAATTGCCAGCGAAATATGGTGCTGATTGACGGCAGTGAAATCCCCCATAGAGAAGCAATGGTTAGTCTATTCAGAGACACCGAACAGCAAAGAAATGTCAGTGAAATGCCCTGATTTTCGATAGTTTCATTCGGCAGGTTTAATCAGGCGAATCCCATAGGCTTCAATGTTAAAAATATTCCCCGTTTTTATCAAATATTTATTCAACCGCTTATTATTTTCACTTGCAACAAAAAGTCTCTTTATTTATTTTTTTAGGATTTAGCCATTTTTCAGTGAATTTTTTTTTCTGATTTTATTTTTAAAATAGCTTTTTATTTTTCTGTATCAGACCAATTATTATTATTCATAAGATCACATATTATTTTCAGGCATTTTCATTCAGTAGTTTTTTTGTAAACAGCTTTAAAATTTGCGGTTATATTGTTATCTTTTATTACCCGTTCCTCGCCGACGGCTGGTCGGCGCTCTCTTCGGCGGGTCATCGGCTTTTTTCGGATCGACTCCAGTGTTTTTTCTGCGGTTTTTAAAATTGATTCGCTGGGTTTTCTGAGTTTTTTTCGGATCGATTCAGTGTTTTTTTCGGACTCGTCAAAGTGCAGGGAACGGGAGAGCACTCTCTGAATAACCCTGTACGACTCTGCGATGATGCAATTAGGGCACTAACCACTAAGCTCCCCAGCATTTCTGATTAATAATACAACCCCCCAAAACATTTACAGGTGTCTTTAATACTGCACTATACACACTGAGCCACCCCCACTCATATCAAATAACTTATCCAACATATACTATAGTGCTGAAATGAGGCAGTTAGGGCACTAACCACTGAGCTCCCGCAGCTTTTCTGAATAATTATCCAAAAAATATATATAAAAATACTCTTAGTATCTTTAAGTTTTTTTTTTGTCATACTGCAACATTAAATTCCACTAGTAGCTCTGATTCTGTATTGTCTGTCTGTGTGGATATTCCACTGATTCTCTTCTAAGTGCATATTCTACTGATTATGTGGTGCCTATATGGGTATTCTCATGGTATATTATCTGTTTGTGTAGATATTGTGTACTGTGTGCAGTACTGGAGACCGTATCTCCAGAAGGATATAGACATCTTAGAGAGAGTTCAGAGAAGGGCTACTAAAATGGTGTACGGCTTGAAGGAGAAAGGTTACCAGGAAAGGGTTAATGATCTTAACATGTACAGCTTGGAAAAAAGACGAGACAGAGGAGATATGATAGAAACATTTAAATACGTAAAGGGAATCCACAAAGTAGAGGAAGGGAGTATATTTAAAAGGAAACAAAGTAGCAAAACAAGAGGACATAGTCTTAGATTAGAGGGGCAAAGGTTTAAAAGTAACATCAGGAAGCATTATTTTACTGAGAGGGTGGTGGATACATGGAACAGTCTTCCAGTTGAAGTGGTAGAGGCCAAAACAGTAATTGAATTTAAGCAGGCATGGGATAGGCATAAGGCTATCCTAAACAAAAGATAAATCCAGGTAAAGTATCCATGTAATTGGGCAGACTAGATGGGCCGAAAGGTTCTTATCTGCCGACATTTTCTATGTTTCTATATTCCACTAGTTTTGTATTATTCATTTGTGTTTTTTGAAGTGTTTTATTCACAGCAATTTTGCAACTTTTTCTGGTTGTTATCTCATGCATTTCTAAATTGATGCTGTAGGTTATTATTATTCTTTATTTATATAGCGCCAGCATATTTCGCAGCGCTGTACAATGGGCACAGTATAGACAGGGTTACAATACATTGAACAGCATTTGATAAACAAGTACAGGAGGAAATGAGAGCCCTATTTCCGTAGGAACTCACAATCTAGAAGGGCTAGGGGTGGAAACAGGAGGAAACAGGAGGAGAGGACTGCAAGGTGAGAGTGATGGACTGCAAGGTGAGAGTGATGGACTGCAAGGTGAGAGCGATGGACTGCAAGGTGAGAGCGATGGACTGCAAGGTGAGACTGATGGACTGCAAGGTGGGAGTGACGGACCACAAGGTGAGAGTGACGGACTGCAAGGTGAGAGTGACGGACCGCAAGGTGAGAGTGACGGACCGCAAGGTGAGAGTGACAGACTGCAAGGTGAGAGTGACAGACTGCAAGGTGAGAGTGATGGACCGCAAAGTGAGAGTGATAGACTGCAAGGTGAGAGTGACATACTGGTGAGAGTGATGGACTGCAAGGTGAGAGTAATGGACTGCAAGGTGAGAGTGATGGGCTGCAAGGTGAAACTGATGGACTGATGGACTGGTGAGCGTGATGGACTGCAAGGTGGGAGTGATGGACTGTAAGATGGGAGTGATGGACTGGTTGCGTCAGTGAGTCGCGTGGTAGGTTTGCCTGAATAGGAAAGTCTTAAGGGAGCGTTTTGAAGGAAGGGAAACTAGGGGGAAGTCTGACAGTACGAGAGACAGCGTTCCAGAGGATGGGGGCTGCGTGGGAGAGGTAGCGATATCATCGACATGGTAATTGTATTCTGCATTGATAATATTGTATACATTCAACAACATAAAAAAAGGAGCAGCTCTACTGCAACAAATATAAACGGTCTACAAGAAATTGTCAATACACAATCCGTATGTATATAGATACATTTATATTGCTGTTATCTAGAAAAGTTATCCGAGAAAGCAGAAGCTCGAAGACAAAGTCTCCGGTGAAGTCCGGGAAAGTTTGCTTTTGAGACTAAGTTGGAGACCCTGGGGTGTCCCTTTAAATGAATCTGATTTATCTTTCCTCTCACTCCTAGCACTGACAGAACATTGCGTTTTTTTGTTTTCCTTCTAAACAACTCTTACTCTAGCAATTTTGTAGAAACTGTATCACTGACTTTTCTAATCCATCCGGAGACAGGTTTTCGATGCCCAAGGCCAAACTTCATCCTTTATTTGATGCAGAACATCGTAATTCGCAAAAGCAATAAGTTCCAGGCAACTTACGTCAAACACGGCAGCAGGTGCAGGCACCACGCATCATGGGTACGCTACCTTGACATACACAAATCAACTTAAAGGAACTGATGCTATCCTTAATTAAACAAATTGGTTTACAAATAAATCAAAAGTGTTTAAAGCCAAATGAAAAAAAGGTTCCAAAAAGTGATGTGAGTGGAATGATCAGGGATGTATCTGAGAGGGATTAGGCATCTAGGGCAGCCTGTGGTGAGAGATGGTTTAGACCAGGGCTGCCACACTCACGGCCCACCAGATGTCGATGCCTACAATTCCCAGAATTCTTTCAATGCAATAGATGGCCCAAGAATCATAGGAGTTGTAGTTCAGAAACATCTGGGGGGCCAGAGTTTGACAGCCCAGGTTTAGACATTGGGATCCATAATGGTCAAAAGAGGACAATCAGATTTAAAAAGGAAAAGATATATGTGAGGACTTCTTGTATGGGCTAAAAGATCTATGGTTAGTAGATATAGGGTTTGGATCATTGACATGCTGATGCAGATAGACCTGACTGTTCAACACGCTATATCTACCAACCATACGTCTTTCAGCTGATAGCAAATGCCACCACCACTGGATACGTCATGTTCTGATCCATAACAAAGAACGTATGACCGACTTGTGTCCTACTGGATAGATAAGGTTATTATTTGGAACACCAAGCCTATGTTCTCTAACTCTCTTTCTAGATACACAAGGTATGGATCTGGACCACTTCCTCCATGGCCTGGTCTTCTACTGGCGGATACACATTGCTCTTGTTTGGAACATAGACATGCAGATGCACACCAGAGCTTCGTGTTTCTGTCAGCAGAAGAGGAGGCCATAGCGTTTATCAGATCCAAACTTTGTATATCCAGAAAGAGAGTGGGAGAGCATAGGTTTGGCGTTCCAAATAAGAACCTTGTCTATTCAGTAGGACACAAGTAGGTCGCTGGTTCTTTGTTCTGAATCAGAACACGACGTATCCAGTGGTGGAGCAATTGTTATGGGCTGAAAGACCTATGGTTGGTAGGGATAGGTTTTGGTACGCTTAGGTTGGTCTCCATTTGCATGTCCATGTCACAAAAGCAGAACTTTGTGTGTTCGTCAGCAAAAGAGTGGGCCATACAGTTAGTGTTCTAGATAAGATCGTTGAGTATCCAGCAAGAGATTAGGACAACATATGCTTGGTGCTCCAAATAAGAACCTTGTCTATCCAGTAGGACTCAAGTCCTTCATAGATTCAGTGTTCCGAATCAGAACATGGTGTATCCAGTGGTTCTGGCATCTGTTATGAGCTGGTAGAACTGTGGTTGGTTATTAGATGGTTTGGAACAGCCAGGTTAGTCTGTATCTGTATGTTAATGTTCCAAACCAAAACATTTTCACGGTTATTCAAAGAGATCCGAATTGTGGCCGAAAGGTAACTGAACAGTGAAATTCAGCGTACGGTTATCTTTCTTGGCCATTCTGCTATCCAGAGAGCAGGCAATTCGCCAAATCCTGGCGAATTGCCTGCACATTCGGTGCCTGTTCGGTGCCTGTTCGAGGGCAGTGAAATCCCCATAGAGAAGCAATGCTTCGTCTATTCAGAGAACAAACACCAGCAGTGAAAAGTTCCCCTAATGCCCTGCCATTCGGTGGTTTCATTCGACAGGTTTATTCAGGAGAATCCCATAGGCTTCAATGTTAAAAATATTCCCGTTTTAATACAATATCTAATAAACCATTTATTATTATATTCTCCTGTAAAAAAAAAGTCTATCGATTTTTTTTAGGAACTTTTATGCATTTTTTGGGATTTTTTGCAAAAAAAATTCCTGTTTTTTTTTAAATAGTTTTTTCTTTTTTCTGTAAAATACCTTTTTATTATCATTCCAGGCATTTTTCGTTCAGTAGCTTTTTTGCAAACAGCGTTTAAAATGTTACTTTCAAGCGTACTGGTTTTTGTTTTTTTTCACCTCATTCGTCTGCGTGTCGGGTTTTTCCGGCGACTGCTCTGCGCTGTGATCGGCGGCTAGTCAGCGTGTACGGCAGGGTTAATCCAGCTGTTTCTGCGGTTTCGGTGAGTGATCGGTGAGTGTTCGGCAGGTTTTGCAAGGAGTGTTCGTCGGGTTTGCGGCGGGTTTCCCTGCAGTACGGCGGCCCTGTGGTACTTGCTGAATACACCGCAGGGTCGACGAACTAGGATCGCCGAATTGCAGGGAACGAAAAGTCACCGAACGTGTGGTGACTTTTCGATTCTCTTTGAATAACCCTGTATGTATTTGTCAGTGGAAGAGCAAGCCGTAGTGTTAGTGTTCCAGATCAGAACCTTGATTATCCAAAAAGAGATTTGGGAACATAGTCTTGGTTTCCCAAATAAGAACCTTGTCTATTCAGTAGAACACTACTCGGTCATCGGTTCAGTGTTTTGAATCAGAATATGATGTATCCAGTGGTGGCGTCAGCTGCAGTGAGCTGAAAGACCTATGGTTGGTAGGTATAGGTTTTGGAAAAGTCATGTTGGATTGCATCTGCATGTCCATTTTCCAAAAACAGAACAATGAGGTCCCAGCAGCAGAATAGCAGGTAGCAAAACTACTGTTCCAGATCAGATTGTTGCGTATCCAGCAAGAGACTAGAAGAACATAGGCTTGGTGTTCCAAATAAGAACCTTGTTTATACAGTAGAACATTATTATTTTTTTATTATTATTATTGTCATCATTTATATAGCGCCAACAGATTCCGCAGCGCTTTACATAAGCAGGTCATGGGCAGGGGTGGATCCAGACACAGGTTTCGGGGGGGCATTTTACCAGTTTTGGCCAAGAGCTGGTGCTGGGTTCGCAGTGACAGGCGGATATATTTGCCCCCAGCTCACATGGATATATATATTGCCCCCAGCTCACATGGATATATTGCCCCCCTGCTCACATGGATATATTGCCCCCCAGCTCACATGGATATATTGCCCCCAGCTCACATGGATATATTGCCCCCAGCTCACATGGATATATATTGCCCCCAGCTCACATGGATATATATTGCCCCCAGCTCACATGGATATATTGCCCCCAGTTCACATGGATATTTTTGCCCCAGTTCACATGAATATATTGCCCCCAGCTCACAAGAACCATGTGTGTCTGGTTGTTGATTAAGAAGTTATAAGTTCAAGTTTCCAAATCAGAACCTTGCATATCTTGTTGTTAATTAAGAAGTAATAGGTTCAGCGTTCCAACGTTCCAAGCCTTGACTTTGTGCATAAAGTAGAAGATAAGCCAGTTGAGGATTCTCCATCTTCCATTTGCCCACATACAGTTCAGTAAACACAAGCTTAGCACCTGGGATATATTTACCCGGGCGCATAATTAAACTATAGTACAGTACAGAAGGGAGACCAGGTCACAAAGCAGCCGTTCTAGTGGATGTTATCCAGGCGACTGAAAAATCATAATTACTTTTTTCATATTTATAAATAAATATACATGAGACGTCCATCGCTACCCTACCTAATATTCAGCTAATCAAACCTTTGCTTCTTAGCAGCCACACATTTATGGCTACCGTCAACACTCTGGCTCATTCCAGACTTACCGCCATCCTATGGACGCACAGCAGGATTAAGAACACATATTATCCGGCTGGTTGAACACCATTCCAATCCATCGACCCCCAGGCCGAATAATTCTTAATTTGTCGGAAAATACTCGCATTGCTCTGAGGGCAAAATTTTATTCTTCCCTGCTCTGTTTATTAGGATTTGAATGGAATCTGTCCCTGAGTTAATCTTTTAACCCTTGTTCATCACCTCAAACCCTTTGAGTAGCAGAAGGCCAAGGAGTACTTTTCCCCTTCGCCACGTCACCGCACTAGTTAATGGCATTTCGGTAGCTTCTGTTGCTCGTTGCCGCGCCGCGGTGTTTATCTTGCTGAGCACATCATTGCAGACTTCCCTTTTTTTTTGTTGAAAATCATTACGAAACAACTAGTTTTAGAGCAGCCGTCTAAAATTGATGCGTGAAAATCCTTTTTTTTCAGTCGTAATAAACCTTTTGAGCGATAATGAGTTTTTCAGTAAAAGGCACATGGTGTGTGAAGGGGGGGGGGTGGACGCAAGGCAGGATTCCAATCATTCACTTCATTTTTTTTCTTCCAGATCGTTTTACATTTACATAGCTATGTACGGAGACGAAACCAGAATCAATTATTCAAAAATGAGCGAGTGCAATTTGTATTGAAAGAGTGTGTGTAGTGGGTGGTGGGGGGGGGGGGCATCAAAGGTTGGGGGTTTGACAGTATTTAAATTGTTCTTTTTTTCTGGTTCAATAAAAATAAGTAGTTTAGAATGGTATGTACTGCTATGAGCATCTTTGGATAACTGTGATATTTTGGAGCTACATTTCCCACGATGCCCAGCCAGCCACATGTTTTTATGAAGACCTCTAATAGTTGTGAGCCACTGGCAGGTTCCAATTGGGGTGTTGCAACAAACCAGTGTTGCTTGGAATTTTGAGAAAGCCCTTATGCTATGGCAAAACGCGTTAGCCATCTCTTACGCTCTTAGTTCTTCGTCATCTCCACCCCGGGATTTGACATTCTGTGAATTCCAGAGCTGCCGACCAAATACACATAGAACACAGACAGACAAGTTTGTCCGGGAATACAGATGCTAAAGAACTGGGCCTTATTCTTGTGATTTGAGTTTTTTGTGGGCATAAGCATCTATTTAGTCCCGACCCACTGCAGGGCAGACCATTTATGATGTTACCTGTTCCCAGGTCCCTCACAAACCTTATGATGTTGCCTGTTCTCGGGGCCTTTACATACTTTTGCTCACTCATACTGTACAGGGTAATCCAGATGTGGACCTCTTGCTTGAAGCGGCCAGAGGGGTCTCCGCTATGCCCTCCTGACGAGGCCAAGCAAGGCCGAAATGGTTGTTGGGGCTGCGGTTTCTCTCACTCAGAGGCAGTGGCCTTGACATTTCAACATTGACCGCCATAGCATCTGATTTGCATATAGAATAGTCTCTTCTATAATGGCACCATCGAGCTAAATGTCACGTTTCCACTTTTCAGCCAGGCCCCCTGGTGGTGAGAGCAATCCAGGCCAGCTCTTGTATTGTCTGGGCCTCCGCCCCTGGACTTCCATGTAGCTGATCTGGCCTGAGGTCACATGGTCTGCCCAGTTCCCATAAATATTGCTAGCAGTGCAATAGCTCCTGGCTCCTGCATGGGTCATTGTTTCCTGAAAGTCTGCTATTGATATATATGTTCTGTGTTACTCTGTGAATGATATTGATCTGGTATTTGACAACTCTTTTGGATTATACTTGTCTGCTATTCATTGTTATTCTGTGTATGACTTAGGCCTGGTTTTGACTGTTCTGTTGTCTGCTCCCTGTACTCTGTATTTTGCTATCTGTGTACCAACTTCTGCTTGTCTGACCTGCTTGCCTGGCTCTTGATCCCTGGCATAGGGCTGACTCAGTACCCTGGCGTTTAGACCCTCTTGCAGCTCTGACTACTCTCTTGATCATCCCTGTTTATATTTCTGTGTTTATTCTTTGTGCCCTGTATCCTGTTTAGTATTAGAAGCCAATATAAGGACCTTACCCCAGATCAGGGTTTCCTCGTGTTTATGTGCCATTTCCTATTGTTCCAGCTCTCACTCTCTTGTCCCGTATCTGTGCTGTGGTCTGTCTATGCAGCCATCAGCAAATCTGCCTAAAGGGCTCAACACCCAGTACAAACGGCCCACCTTGGCTCACGCCAAGTGCCCCCGTGACACTAAAACCTTGTCAGCCTTGTCCGCCACCATAGGGCAGGACATTTCTCAGGACCCTCACAAACCATATGATGTTGCCAGTTCTCGGGGCCTTCACACACTTTGATTAGTCCTACCAACTACTGAAGAAAAGCTTTTTTAAATACTTATAATAAATTTGATATTACACACTATCCTGATCATTTTTATTTTCTGGTTCTGCTGCCTGCTATTCGTATCGTATCATCTTGAGAACCCAAGGGGGTCGCCTCTCTGGATATGATTGAGCAAAAGTAAACTCTTTTCCACTTGGAAATGTGAGTTGGCACTTTGCAAACAAGTTTATTGGAATTTTTAGTTGTCTTTTAGTCACTTTGGTATTGCTTTTACATGGTATCCTGTTCTAAAGTCGCCAGCTGGATGCAGATAAAAATGACACAATGATTTAAGGGGTTATTCAAAGAGAGCTGATCTGGCCCCGAAATTGCACCGAATGGTGAATTTCCCGGTACGGTGACATTTTGGGGCCATTTGTCTATTCAGAAAGCAGGCAGTTCGCTAAATTTTGGCGAATTGCCTGCACACATGGTGCCTGTTCGGCGGCAGTGAAATCCCCCATAGAGAAGAAATGGTTAATCTATTCACAGACACCGAACAGCAGAGAAATGTCAGTGAAATGCCCTGCTGTTCGGTGTTTTCATTCGACAGCTTTAATTAGGCAAATCCCATAGGTTTCAATGTTAAAAATATTCCCATTTTTATTAAATATCTAATAAACCGTTTATTCTTTTAATCTGCAGCAAAAAGTCTCTTTATTTATTTATTTTTATGAGTTTTAAGGCATTTTTCGGAATTTTTTTACATACAGGGTTATTCAAAGAGAATCAAAGTCACCGCACGTTCGGTGACATTTCTTTCTCTTCAATTCGGCACGATTTGGTGATCCCATTTCGACGACCCTGCGGTGTATTCAGCAAGCACCACAGGGCCGCCGTCAGGGCTCGAGTCGAGCGGGAACGCGCAGGAACGGCGTTCCCGCACTTTTCCCACAGCGGGAACGCTGCGGGAACGCAGCGTTCCCGCTGTGGCCGAGCCCGAACGCCGCCGCCGCACATTGCCGGCGGCCGGCGTGCTTCCTGTTACAACGGCCAGCTGACAGGAGGTGGAGCCGCTCGCCTGGCTGTTTCATAGTTCCCAGGCGAGCGGCTGCACTTCCTGTCAGCGGCCGCTGAAGCAGGAAGCACGCGGCCGCTGGCAATGTGGAGCAGCAGCAAAGGTGAGCGGGGAGCGGGGGGGGCAGTATCCATGAGACAAGGGGGGCAGTATCCATGAGACAAGGGGGGCACTATCCATGAGACAAGGGGGGCACTATCCATGAGACCAGGGGGGCAATATCCATGAGACCAGGGGGGCAATATCCATGAGACCAGGGGGGCACTATCCATGAGACAAGGGGGGCAGTATCCATGAGACAAGGGGGGCAGTATCCATGAGACAAGGGGGGCACTATCCATGAGACAAGGGGGGCACTATCCATGAGACCAGGGGGGCAATATCCATGAGACCAGGGGGGCAATATCCATGAGACCAGGGGGGCAGTATCCATGAGACCAGGGGGGCAGTATCCATGAGACCAGGGGGCAGTATCCATGAGACCAGGGGGGCAGTATGCATGAGACCAGGGGGGCAGTATCCATGAGACCAGGGGGGCAGTATCCATGAGACCGGGGGGCAATATCCATGAGACCAGGGGGCAGTATCCATGAGACCAGGGGGGCAGTATCCATGAGACCAGGGGGGCAGTATCCATGAGACCAGGGGGGCAGTATTCATGAGACCAGGGGGGCAGTATCCATGAGACCAGGGGGGCAGTATCCATGAGACCTGGGGCATTATCCATGAGAGCTGGGGCATTATCCATGAGAGCTGGGGCATTATCCATGAGACCAGGGGGGCAATATCCATGAGACCAGGGGGGCAATATCCATGAGACCTGGGGCATTATCCATGAGACCTGGGGCAATATCCATGAGACCAGGGGGCAATATCCATGAGAGCTGGGGCATATCCATGAGACCAGGGGGCAATATCCATGAGACCTGGGGCATATCCATGAGACCAGGGGGCAATATCCATGAGAGCTGGGTCAATATCCATGAGACCTGGGGCATTATCCATGAGAGCTGGGGGCATTATCCATGAGACCAGGGGGGCAATATCCATGAGACAAGGGGGGCAGTATCCATGAGAACAGGGGGGCACTATCCATGAGACCAGGGGGGCAGTATGCATGAGACCAGGGGGGCAGTATCCATGAGACCAGGGGGGCAGTATCCATGAGACCAGGGGGCAGTATCCATGAGACCAGGGGGGCAGTATCCATGAGACCAGGGGGCAATATCCATGAGACCAGGGAGGCAGTATCCATGAGACCAGGGGGCAGTATCCATGAGACCGGGGGGCAGTATCCATGAGACCAGGGGGGCAGTATTCATGAGACCAGGGGGGCAGTATCCATGAGACCAGGGGGCAGTATCCATGAGACCTGGGGCATTATCCATGAGAGCTGGGGCATTATCCATGAGACCAGGGGGGCAATATCCATGAGAACCAGGGGGGCAATATCCATGAGACCTGGGGCATTATCCATGAGACCTGGGGCAATATCCATGAGACCAGGGGGCAATATCCATGAGAGCTGGGGCATATCCATGAGACCAGGGGGCAATATCCATGAGACCTGGGGCATATCCATGAGACCAGGGGGCAATATCCATGAGAGCTGGGTCAATATCATGAGACCGGGGCATTATCCATGAGAGCTGGGGGCATTATCCATGAGACCTGGGGGCATTATCCATGAGAGCGGCTGGCATTATCCATGAGAGCTGGGGCAATTATATCCATGTGAACTGGGGAAAATATATCCATATAACCAGTGCTGTGTATATTATTCTTGGGGTTCAGTGCTGTGTATATTATCCTGGAGGCTCAGTGCTGTGTATATTATTCTGGGGGCTCAGTGCTGTGTATATTATTCTGGGGGCTCAGCGCTGTGTATATTATTCTGGGGGCTCAGTGCTGTGTATATTATCCTGGAGGCTCAGTGCTGTGTATATTATTCTGGGGGCTCAGTGCTGTGTATGTTATTCTGGGGGTTCAGTGTTGTGTATGTTATTCTGGGGGCACAATGTTGTGTATATTATTCTGGGGGCTCAGTGCTGTGTATATTTATCCTTGGGGTTCAGTGCTGTGTATGTTATTCTGGGGCTCCGTGTTGTGTATACTATCCTGGGGGCTCAGTGCTGTGTATATTATTCTGGGGGCTCAGTGCTGTGTATATTATTCTGGGGGCTCAGTGCTGTGTATATTATTCTGGGGGCTCAGCGCTGTGTATATTATTCTGGGGGCTCAGCGCTGTGTATATTATTCTGGGGGTTCAGCGCTGTGTATATTATTCTGGGGGTTCAGCGCTGTGTATATTATTCTGGGGGTCTGTGCCTGGAGATAGATAGAATATATATATATATATATATATATATATATATATATTGCGTTAGTCCAGTTGCCACAATAACGAGTATACCTGTACGTAGTGATACCTTTCACTGATCAGTATAGTTTCCAGTTTACACTCTTGAAAGCTTGTCTTTTAAATGTAAAGTTAACCCAATAAAAATGGTATCACCGGCACGCGCTGCTATACTCGTGATTATATATATAATTTTCTTCAGGTAATGGGGGTTGTGGAATTCGTGGGTGAGTTCCCTCACTTTTTTTCCCAGGACTTGACCCCTGGCCGCCGTAATGCAGGAAAAGTCGCCGCAAACCCGCCGAAAACTCACCGCAAAACCCGGCGAAAGCACACCGAAAACCCGCAAAACATCTGGATTAACCTCGCCAATAACGCCGGAAAAACCCGAGCAGGAGCCGATCACACGCAGCGCAGCTGCCGGAAAAACCCAACACCGCAGACGAATGGAGTTAAAAAAAAGTTTGCTTGAATGTTTGAAAAGTGAAACGCTGTTTGCAAAGAAACTACTGAGCGAAAATGTCTGAAATTTACATATAAAATCCAATGAATGATAATAAAAAGAGCTGTTACAGAAAAAAGAAAAAACGTTAAAAAAAAAAAAAATCGGCAGAAATCTTTTGGCAAAAAAATCCCGTAAAAAAGCTTAAAATATCCAAAAAAATCTACAAATAAAGAGACTTTTTACTGCAGAATATTATAATCAACGGTTTATTAGATATTGAATTAAAACTGGAATATTTTTAACATTGAAGTCTATGGGATTCGCCTGAATAAATCTGCCACATGAAGCAAGTGAAAGGCAGGGCAATTCGTCAACTTTTCACTGCTGGTTTTTGTTCTCTGAATAGACGAAGCATTGCTTGAATTTCAGCGTTCGGTTACCTTTTCGACAGCCATTTGGATCTCTTTGAATAACCCTGATAGCGTTATTTTTTTTCTGTAACAGACCTTTTTATTATTATTCATAGTATCTTACATGTTAATGCCAGACATTTTCGTCCAGTAGTTTTTTTGCAAACAGCCTTTCAAATTTGGAACTTTCAATTGTTTTGTTCTTTTATTATTTTTTTTTACCCGTCCGGCGGCTTGTCGGCTCTTTTCTACAGCTGGTCAGCGATGTGCTCGGCAGATTGTCGGCTGTGTTTGGCGGCTGTCTGGTGGGTTGGCGGTGGTGGGTTTGCGGCGGTGTTCGGCGGCTGATTCACTGGAACTTTGGGGACCCTGATGTGAATGCTGAATTCACCGCAGGGTCAGCAAATTGGACTCGCTGAAGTGCGGCGAATCAGAGAGCACCGAAATGTCGGTGGCATTTCAGTGCTCTCTGAATAACCCTGTAAGTCTTTGGATCGAAGAATGAGAGAGGAAACGGCACTCTGATCTTGTTGATGACCAATTTAATGGGTAGAGAAAATATTCACTCGCAACCCAGCAACACCCTTTCAGTTAAGACAGATGCTCAGAGAACTTGAAGCCGACAAAAACACTACCATTAAATCGAATATCGACAAGACTGGAGCGCTGGATCCCTCTTTTTGGTTTGATAGAGTTTTTGGCTACGCATGGTTCTCTGAGCACCTCTCTTACATAACTGGAAGAGTATTCTTGGGTTGTGATTGTATTTTTCCTCTGTCTTTATCCAGAGTCAAATTGCAAAAGATGTTCGGCGTGTCCGCGTACGCGGTATGGGGGAAATATCTAATAATAAAACGAGATGAACATACAATGATTTGTAAGGAGAAATAACATACAATATAAATAGCTGGGTTAGATGACTCAAAGTTCGTCAAAATGTTCCTAAAAAAGAAAAAAAGTATAATAGTGAAGTCCAGTCATTAAAAAAAGAGAAAATGAAGGGGGGGGGGATGGATCCACTCACACTTTCCAGAGCCTCGTTAGGCTCGATCACCTCGCCTGTGGGTGTTTACGTGGCTCACCCAGTAGCTCTCAGGGGTAGACTTGTCTCACAGTCTTGGTGTCCTTACAGGATCCTGGGTCATCCACAGGTTCTCCAATACTTAGTTGCCAATGGTTCTCAACAGCTCACTTATCTCAGGCCTTGGCATTCCTTTGGGGTCCTGAGTGTTCACAGGTCGTAACTTGTCGTAATTTGTAGAAATCTGGACTATATATGCTGGCAGGAACAAGAGGAAGAACCTGCACCCATCACCAGCATATATAGTCCAGATTTCTACAAATTACGACAAGTTACGACCTGTGAACACTCAGGACCCCAAAGGAATGCCAAGGCGAGGTTTCTTTTTTAGGAACATTTTGACGAACTTTGAGTCATCTAACCCAGCTATTTATATTGTATGTTATTTCTCCTTACAAATTATTGTATGTTCATCTCGTTTTATTATTAGATATTTCTCCCATACCGCGTACGCGGACACGCCGAACACCGACTTTTCTCTTTTTTTGTTCATTTGGTGCGGATTAGGACCGCACTTGTGGTGCCTTGGGCGACGGGGTTATATTTCGTATTTTTCATTTTTGCTCTTAGTGTTCGTTCTCCACATTTCTTTGTTGTAAATTGCAAAAGATACTCCATTTTTGATGCTTCCGAACTCGACGCCTTTTTTTTTTAAGCATTTTCTGTAAGCGATCGAAAATGTTCAAATCCATTTGAAATCGAACCTTTTCAGAAGCTATCGAATTTAAAGGTTAAGGTAGGTTTTTGGGTTATGATTAGGGTTATCCTAACTCTAACCCTATATGATCCTGTTCCATTTTTGCTTCATTTTTAGGTAATAGATACTGCTTATTCTTTTAATTTATGTTTTTATTTTTGTCGTCTCACTACATATTGATATTGGAATCCCGAGAAAACAAATTATTGGCAACTGGCACATAAATATTTATTTTTTATCTGTTAAATATTTAACACCGAGGTGAGATGTTTCTTTCCTTGCATGTTTTCCATCGTAACAGTATTCAATATAACCCAGCGCGTTTCACACTTTTCGGAGTTGCAGATTCCTCCTTTCTCATTTTATGGAGAATTATAACTCTTCAAATATCTCTCTGTTGTGTCTATTGTCATAGATTGCTAGTCGGTGATTCCTTTTAGGGAAAATATCTTTTTAACTCTCAATCAGGAAGGATAAACAGTATATAAGTTAATGGAGGTTTAACTTCCACAACCAATGGTGGAACAACTATGTTGTAACTAAAGTGATTTCACCATATAGGTCACTTCCGTTCACATTGCTTTTGTCACGTTTCCACATTCCCTGTGGATGAGAGCTATCCAGGACAGCTTTTCCTTTGTGAAGCCTTACCATTCCGTCCTGTGCAGCTTCTGGATTCCCGTGCTGCTGTTCTGGTCTGGGGTCACATGGTCCGCCTTGTCCCTATAAATATGCAAGCAGCACAGAGGCTCCTTGCTCTTGCATGGATTTCTGTTCAGGAGTGTTTCTGTTTCCTGAAGGTCTTGATTCCTGAGTCATTGCTTCCTGTGATCTTGTCCTGATATATCCTGTGTATGATCTCTGCTATTCCTGGCTATCCGCTATGTGTATGATCTTGGCTTGTATTTCTGTCTACGCTCTTGTTAATCCCTGTTTGCTCTTCTGGTTCCTGATTCCTGGCTGTTCTGACTTCCCTCTCTGGTATCTGATCTTGGTTTGTCTGCAATACTCTCCTGGCTCTTGATCCTTTGGCTCTGGTTCTGATAATTCTATTGTATGTTCCTTGTGTGCTTTTCTGTGTATTACCCAGCAGCATTATATTCAGTTAGTTTCGGAGGCCATTTCAAGGACCTCATCCCAGTTCAGGTTTTCCCTGTGTTGTTGCCCGGTGTGAAATTTATTGTCGTGCTGAATCCTGTTTAACCCTCGCCCTTCCTGTTCTGTGTTATTTCTTGTGAGGTTCCCTTTCCCTAGATAGAAGGACATACAAGGACCTTATTCTAGAGTTAGGGATAACTTTAATGTTCTGTTGGTTTCTCCTTGTTCTTCTGCCATTCCTGTTCCAGTTGTTCTGTTGTTTATCTTCTCTGTGGTCTGCGTCCATGCAGCCAGCAGATAACCTGCCTCAAGGGCTAAATATCCAGTACAAAGGGCCCACCTAGTTCTCACAGTAGGTTTCTGTGGGGTTTCTACTCATATGTAGGTTTTCTACCCGCAGTCTACGTATTACTTTTGCATTTATTTTTTATATTTTTATCATTATTATAATTACGTTTTATTTTTTCTTTTGCCAGTTCTCAAAAAGACTTCCAATTCGGACGCATCCGAAAATTACTCCTAGACAGGAATTTGCGTTGCCCTTTTTCAGTAACAACCAAAAAAATTGAATTTATATTTTTCATTGTTCTCGAGTTGGACCATTTTTAGAAGCTATGTATTACTAGGGTTAGGGTTAGAGTCAGGGCTTGGGTAAGGGTTAGATTGAGAAACGAGGGGTAAGTTACTATTTGTGCTTGTCTCTTGAAAAAAAAATTGCCACTTGAAAAATGATTGATTGTGCCCGAATTGGATCATTTTTGGAAGGTATCAATTTATAGGGTTAGACTTAGAAAAAGGGTTAGAATTTAAGGTTAGGTTATTACTTGTGCTTGTTTTTAGGGTTAGTGTTGACCCTAACCCTAAACCCTACCATTCTGCACCATTTCTGCTCATTCTTTTCAGTTGCCTGAAAGATAAAGCAAAAGTGGAGCAGAATAACCTTAAATGTAACCTTAACCCTAACCTTAAAACTATCACCACCATCATTGTGCTTGTTTTAGGGTTAGTGTTACTTTTAGGGTTAGTGTTGACCCTAACCCTAAACCCTACCATTCTGCACCATTTCTGCTCATTCTTTTCAGTTGCCTGAAAGATGAAGCAAAAGTGGAGCAGAATAACCTTAAATGTAACCTTAACCCTAACCTTAAACCTATCACCACCATCATTGTGCTTGTTTTAGGGTTAGTGTTACTTTTAGGGTTAGTGTTGACCCTAACCCTAAACCCTACCATTCTGCACCATTTCTGCTCATTCTTTTCAGTTGCCTGAAAGATAAAGCAAAAGTGGAGCAGAATAACCTTAAATGTAACCTTAACCCTAACCTTAAAACTATCACCACCTTCATTTTAAAAGTATTTTATATATATATAATTATAGCAGAATTTATAAAATATTTTTTTTGCCTATGCCAAACACAAATAGTTACCTAACCCTAACCCTAAATATCAGTAGCTTCTGAATACGTTTCCATTCGGGAGCAGTTGAACATTCTTAAATGGAGTTGAAATATTTGAAAAAAATTCACATAAAGAGAAATTTATTTTCAATTGCTCCTGAAAAACACTTCTGAAAACAACATGAGGCTTCAGTTTTGAATTGGAGCGACTTTTTTCTATTCGGCATAAGTTTTGCGGATGCATATTTTTTTGCCGACCCGGCCTCCATTTATAGTTAAACCATCCACATGCCTTGTTCTAAAAACACACCTGTCCTTTTCTTAAGACAAGGATTTACTGTGTGAGCTGGAGAAAAAGTTACACGCGAGTGCAGGAGAATCCTCCTATGGCTCATTCAGTGTTGGCAGATGTGCTGGCAACGAAGCCGGCGTATTGTTGTCCCTGGGAAGGTGTACTACTCAAGCGGTAGGGGGCTTCTGTAATGTAAAATAAAGATATTGTCCAAGCCCTGTAAATATGGTCTATTTTGCTTGACTATCTTTTAAGCTTGTGCACCGATTTTTTTTTCGGTTCGATTCGGTTCGATTTTTCGGATGTTTAAACTTTTCGATTCGGCTCGTTTCAACCGATTTCTGTTTAGATTCGGTTCGGCTCGACTCGTTTTTCGTGTACATTTTTTCGGAATATCGACCATTTTTCGTATTTTCGTGTCAGCTCGTTTTTTGTATCGACTTTTCGGAATTTCGGAAATTTTCGTTTTTTGGAATTGTACATGTTTTCGGAATATCGACCATTTTTCGTATTTTTGTGTCACTTTGCTCGTTTTTTGTATCGACTTTTCGTAATTTCGGAAATTTTTGTTTTTTCGGAACGTCTGTTTCCACTCGTTTCAAAGCAATAAATTTCGATTTGACACATTTCAAGTCCATTCGAAAATTCAGAAAATATTTCGTTTCGGCTCGGAAAACTTTTCGGATCTGCCATTTTCGGATCTAAAAATTTTCGGAAAATCGTCCGTATCCGAAAACACGAATCGGGAAATTTCGTGAAAATTCCGAAATTCCGAAACCCGAAACGCACATCCCTACTATCTTTCTGTTGCGGACCGTGAATTACAACACCTCCCATGTTTTCCGTATCAGATATTTGGATGGTGTCACAACTGATTAGGTTATTTTTTTACTCCGCCTAGCAACAGTACAAGGAATAAGGAAAGAAGCTGTCGTGCTGATAATTAAAGCGAATTAATGCAATTTATTTATCAGACACATTTTAAATGACACAAAAAGCAGAAAACATTTTAAATTTATTATATTTTTATACTGCAAAAAAAAAAAAAATGGTGGAGCGCTGCCCCAGTTGCCCCTGCAGGTGAACCTCCACTGTTGCCTTTGTACACCAGAAACATCTTGCTGTAATGCGGAATTCTACATCCTTTTTTGGAGAATTTTCTGGGGAAAAGGAAACCACCACCAAACAAAGGTTTCCTCGGGATAGGATTATAGTGATTTGGAAAGAAAAGAAATCCAACCCTAACACGATCCATGTAATAGTTATTTATTATAGCACTTGGCCTTTGGATATGAGTAAAGTCTGCAGCGCCGTGTATCAGAAGCTGAGAAAAGGGTTCTACACTTATATCATTTTTCTATAAAACCTTTTATTTTTCAAGCAGCTTGATTCCTGTAAAAGGCTCCTCCTGCGAATGCACTTCCCAATAAAATGGTATCTTTACAGCCGACGTGCTCTTAAATCTGAACATATATGATAAGACGTGGCTACTATACGGTTTATTTGAGCAGACCCCGCTATGCAACAGATAATGGTTCTACGCTAGTTATTTCAATTTTTTATCTGTTCTGCGGTGCTTCTTTGAGATATATATATATTTCTATGTGCATATTTTTGTTTTCATATATACATAAAAATTTATTTATATATATATTATTACCCGATATTCAATATATTCGATATGTTTCATCGCAAAACAACTGTGTTGTAAAAGTGTAATTTTTTTCATTTTTATCGAAAATTGGAACAGATTTCATATACAGCAGAGAAAAGGAGACTTTAAAAAATTGCAAATATTTCATTAACCCCTTCACTTCCCAAGTGATTTTCAAGGGAAAAAAAATTGTCAGGAACCAGTATTTTCGTTAAAATTTTTTTTTTTAATTAATTATGCAGTAAGAAATATTTGGGAATTTTCCAGTGTATTCATTAATGTAATAACCTATTTGGCAGGCAGGCGGCGCCATCTACTGGTCAAATAGAATTACACTGGTTTGAGCTGTAGCTCGTGGTTCCCTGCATCAGCTGCTGAAAGCCTGATATGTCAGGGCATTCTTCAGCCGATTTTTAAACTGTTTTAGCACCTTGGGCATAATACCCATAGAGCTAAAACTTTCGGGGCACCTTCTGCAGCCCAAAAGCAAACAAAATTAATTTGCAGCAAACAAATTTAATTTGCTTTTGTTTTTCAGAGCTGCAGATCGAGATATCTCGATATCGGGACCTGATGGTGCCTTTTGAAGTCCCGAGTTATCTCGATCTTGGCAGTGAAGAGGTTAAGAGGCTACATGAATTGTCCGGGGAATGCTTAAATACAATTTTTCGAGCAATAATCAAGAATGCAGTTTCTTAGCAATATGATATATAGTATATATATACAGTTGTGTTCAAAATTATTTAACCCCCAATGCTGTAAAGGGTTTTAGGGAATTTAGTGTACATTTGTAATTGTATTCAGAATGAAATCCTACAAGGACTTTTTAACCACTTCAATGCTAAGGACGCGCTCAGCGCGTCCTCAGCATTGCCGCTGGTATGCGGAGGACGCGCTGAGCGCGTCCTCGCATTGGGGTCAGCGTTCGGCCGGGTTCCGGCCGATCGCTGGCCCCTCCGGTGCGGGCTGACATCCTGGATGTCAGCCCGGCATCCGGAGCAGTGGCCGCCATTATTATGTGTCATCGCGCCCCGCGATGACACATAATTCAGGCGCCCCCCCTGCATGTGCGGAGGAGGTGCCTGAAAGGGAGGGGGGGGAGGTCCTTCGGACCTCTCTCCCTCCCGATCGGCGGCTCACAGGGGCTTAACCCAGGCATCATTTGGAAGGGCACAGCCTGCCCTTCCAAATGATGCCTGGCATTAACCCCTGGGGAGCTGGATCGCAAATCGGCGCTGAAAAGCGCCGATTTGCGATCCTTCCCGGGAGCTGGCCGACATCTTGGATGTCGGCCAAGCTTCCGGGAACTCCCCCAGAGGACTGGCGTCATCGTGCGTAGCACGATGACGCCAGTCCTAGCATTAACCCCTAACTGCCACGAACTGTGGAGATAGGGAGTTCCAATGAACTCCCTATCTCCCGATCCGTGGCAGTTAGGGGTTAAATTTTGATATCGTTGGATCGGCCAGAGCATGGCCGTTCCAACGATACCAAACATGAAAGTAAAAAAAATTGTAAAAAAAAAAAAAAAAAAAAAAAAAAAAAAAAATTAAAAAAAAAAATAAAAAAAAAAAAAAAAACACTTTTTTTTTTTTTTTTGTTTTGTTAATGCAGCAATATTGTTCCCATTTCAATTATAATGTGAACAATGATGCTGCATTAACGATTTTTGTATGCGGTGCGTTTGTTAAAAATGGTGTCATTTTCCCCAAAAAAAAATGTAACGAGACCCCATCTCTAATTTTTTTAACAAGCGCACCCCATACAAAATATAACCGCAATTGCTCGCATGTTAAAATGTGGAAAAAAACACTTTACACGCTGTAAATTATTGAAAATACATATTTTATTGCATTTTTTGTTATAATATACAAACATGACATAACGTATACATATAATAATGACATATTATGAATCTACCGAGTCTGACGGAAAGAACGATATATAATATGTCGATGTCATATACTAAAATAAGCCTTAAAAACACGTTTAAACATGATGCGCAAAACAGGTAAAAAATGACCTCAGCACAGGGGCGGGAAAAGCCTCAGCAGCGAAAGGGTTAAAGAACCATATGCAACTAAAATGACATCAATTGGTTTTGTAATACAGTAGTAAATGTTTCTTTTGTGAATTCTTCATTGACACAATTATTCAACCCCTTAAAGACTACCACTCTGAAGAACAGAGGTTCATTCAAGTGTTTTCAATCAGGTATTGAAAACACCTGTGGATGTCACGGAGCAGCAATAAAGCCTAATAAGCACCAATTAGGCAGCTTTAAAATGACTGTGATACTCAGCTCCTTCTAGACATTTACTGGTGTGGTTACAAACATGGTGAAGTCAAGAGAATGGTCCAGGAAGACAAGAGAAGAGGTGATTACTCTTCACAGGAAGGGCAATGGCTAGAAGAAGATTGCAAAGATGTTAAACATACCAAGAGAGACCATAGGAAGCATCATTCGCAAATTCAAGGCAAAGGGCACTGTTGAAACGCTACCTGGTCGTGGCAGAAAGAAGATGCTGACTTCGACTGCTGTGCGCTACCTGAAGCGTAGAGTGGAGAAAAGTCCCCGTGTGAATGCTGAGGAACTGAGAAAAGATTTGTCAGATGTGGGTACTGAAGTTTCAGCTCAGACAATACGGCGGCGCACACTGCGTAATGAAGGCCTCCATGCCAGAACTCCCAGGCGCACCCCCTTGCTGTCTCCAAAGAATAAGAAGAGTCGACTGCAGTATGCCAAAAGTCATGTGGACAAACCACAGAAGTTTTGGGATAGTGTTCTGTGGACTGATGAAACAAAATTAGAACTGTTTGGGCCCATGGATCAACGCTATGTTTGGAGGAGGAAGAACAAGGCCCATGAAGAAAAGAACACCTTGCCTACTGTGAAGCATGGCGGGGGGTCAATCATGCTTTGGGGCTGTTTTGCTTCTGCAGGTAAAGGGAAGCTTCAGCGTGTGCAAGGTACCATGAATTCTCTTCAGTACCAGGAGATATTGGATGACAATGTGATGCAGTCCGTCACAAACCTGAGGCTTGGGAGACGTTGGACCTTTCAACAGGACAATGATCCCAAGCATACCTCCAAGTCCACTAGAGCATGGTTGCAGATTAAAGGCTGGAACATTTTGGAGTGGCCATCGCAGTCACCTGACTTAAATCCGATTGAGAACCTCTGGTGGGGCTTAAAGAAAGCAGTTGCAGTGCGCAAGCCTAAGAATGTGACTGAACTGGAGGCTTTTGCCCATGACGAATGGGCGAAGATACATATAGATCGCTGCAAGACACTTGTGTCAAGCTATGCTTCACGTTTAAAAGCTGTTATAACTGTAAAAGGATGTTGTACTAAGTACTAAGATTGAATGTCACTTGGGGGTTGAATAAAACTGATAATGATGTGAGCACAGAAAAGACATTTGTGGTTATTTCATTATAAATGTTATGTTATATTTGTCTGACCTACACGTGCCTCTTTGATTTAATTGTAAGCAAGATGACTGAATGATCAAAATCAATGTCAAACTGGCCAAAACACTCAATTTCAGTGGGGGTTGAATAATTTTGAACACAACTGTATACATATACACACTATATTGCCAAAAGTATTCGCTCACCCACCCAAATCAGGAGCTGGGCAGGCGAGCGAATACTTTTGGCAATATAGTGTGTATATATATATATTAGATAATTATACTATTCCACGGGTGCTGGGACCTGACCTCAGTATAACAAAAATACAGAGTCACAGAACACAGGAACCCTAACCCAATGTTAACAAAAGAAAGGAGGTGGTAAGCATAGGCCATTTGTAGACAGTCTGTCTTATCGTGGACACATGAACATCAAGGCTTTTGGAGATACTTTTGTAACCCTTTCCAGCTTCATGCAAGTCAACAATTCCTGATCGTAGGTCTTCTGAGAGCTTTTTTCATGTGAGGCATGGTTCACATCAGGCAGTGCTTCTTGAAACCAGTAAACCCAAAACTGGTGTGTGTTTTTAAAGGGCATGACAGCTTTCAGCAACACATCCAATAATATCACACTGATTGGACTAGAGGTTGGCTCACTCCTGGCTCCAATTAGCTCTTGGAGAAGTCATTAGGCTAGGGGTTCACATACGTTTTCCACCCTGCACTGTGAATGTTTACATGTTATGTTCAATAAAAACGTGAAAACATATAATGTTTGTGTTGTATTATTTTAAGCAGACTGTGTTTTTCAAATTGTTGTGACTCAGATGAAGATCAGAGCACATTTTATGACCAATTCATGCAAAACTCCTCGTAATCCCAAAGGGTTCACATACTTTTTCTTGCCACTATATGTATATTTCTTATTCTGTCTCTCCCATTGTACAGCGCTAAGGAATTTGTTGGTGCTTTATAAATACTTGTAACTGTAAATATAAGTTTTAAATTAATACCGTAGATACTTGAGTATAGCGCGACCTGAATATAACACGATGGATATAGATTTATTATGGAAATGAGAGCATACCTGTTACGGTGGCAGTACCACCAGACACGCACCACCCTATCCTTTCCCTCCGATCATTGGAAGTGGTCGGTCTGTATATATATCCCTATGAATATAACTCGCAGCAAGGTGAGGCCCTGGTTCCTGAGAGAAGCCCCTATATGCAGAGATGCACTGTAAACTGCAAGGACAGATGAAAGCAACACAGGGTTAACTAAAGACCTCTGTATGGCAATACCAAAGATTCCCTGCACTGAAAGGCCGGTCTTTAGGATAGCCGGATCTAATCTAAAGGAAAGTATTACCTTGAAGCCGTACAGAGTCTTTTGTTGTATGCAGAGGACAGGGTTTCCTGGAAACGGTACAGACAAGGAATATACTATAGAGTAGTCATATAGAGGAAAGCCAAAGGTCATAACCAGAGAGAGTACGACATACGGGATATAGAAATAGGAACCAGAAGGGAAGTCAGCCAAGCCAAAATCGGTAACCGGGGAATCAGAATGGAACATAAACAGCAAACCAAAATACAGAAATAGACAGAACTAAATACATAGAAGGAACGGACATAAACTGGAACAGAAATAACAGAGGCAAAAACTGAACAAGGATATACAAACGGAGGTTATCAGGAACACAGCAAGGAGCTCTCAGGACACAAGTCACAAGGAGACCAGGCAAAGTAAAATGACCCAGCAATGTACTATAGGTACATTGCTCTAATATAGGCAGGGAATCAAGGCAAGGGTAAACAGGTGAGCAGCACACAGAACACCAATTAACCCCTGGGAGGCCACCCAGTAATTGGCAGCAACAGAAACACAAGGGAAAAAACACAATATACAAATACAGAGGGCAGGAAGACAGGTTTGCCAGCATGGAACGTATCAATACCCAAGACTCGAATATATAACGCGAGGAACAACATTTTACTGTACCGGTATACAATTAAAATCGTTCCAGATTCTCTTAACACAGGCTCCCCCTCAGGCCCGGGTGCTCTGCTCTAGAATGTTTGCAGTTGTTACTAAGTATGAAGCCACCAGCCACCCGTCTTCTTTAGTTGTGATTAGATGGCCGGTGGAGGCGAGCGAGGTGAATGATTGGCTTAAACCAAGAGTGCCCTCTGGCCATGATGGATCACACCTCTCCCAAATCCGGGAGTTCCTGAAGTATTTGCAAGCATCAGAGAGCCCGCATTCACTTCAGCGAGACTACCGGAACTTCCGGGAGACTTGGGATCCAGAGCAAGGCAAGTTTTTTTTCTTTCTTACAAGCGATACAGATGTCTCGAATATAACGCGACCCCTCCAATTTTAAGATACATTCTTGTCACCAAAATCTAGCGGTATACTCGAGTATCTACAGTAAATGTCCTTTGGTGCACACCCTAATGTAACGGGCTGCGCGCTCCAGTGGCGGTAAGTAAAGGAATAGGCTTGTTCCAAATATTTCAGAATCTGACATTTTAGGATTCGGAAATATTCCAAACCAAGCTGAATTTTTTGCCCATGCGCATCGTCTAAACTTTATTACCACCGGCTTTTATAAACTTTGTTACGGTGCGTTTTATCCGTGCGAGTTCAGTTCATGTTATTTTTAGTTTTTGTTAAGCGAGAAATACCGTTATTACGCTCACCTGTTGCGACGCTTTCCTCGCAGGATCTGTTTTCTTGCTTTTTTTTCCCCTTCCTAGCAAACTTGGCAGTGGAAGTACAGTTAATTACAGACGCACAGATTCTGATGCCAGATGAGGACCACTTAGAGGAAAATTATACCAATAATTAAAGCTTAATTACCTTTACGAGATGTGCGGTGTGCGCCGACACTAACCCTTTCTGATGCAAGCCGTCGATCTAATCCGGCGTATATGAATGAATCGTAGGAATGGGTTTTCTGGTCCCTTTTTAGCTGAAAATATAAATTCTCAGCCACAGGTAACGGGGGTAACAGTGCCGATTCACAGCAATCCGCGATGGATACAAAAAGTAAAACGATGTATGCACTATTACAATCTTCGCGCAAAAATGTGCGCGTGCGCAAAAATGCATTAACGCGAGGGGCAAAACCCTTCGCGGTGAACGTCGTATTACGACGTTCACGCAAACAATGCTCGTTAACGTCCAACGTTAGTGACCCTGCGCGAGTGCAAGTTCGTGCGCGCATCCCATACTTAACATTGTGAGCGCAGATGCGTTTGTGCGCTGGTACGCGGATGGTATTACAATCGATGTGCAAATTTTTACAAACGACGTAAAATACAGCACAGTATAGTTACACATTCTACACATACCCAAACAATAAAACTGAGAGGTTGTGTGTGTTTTTATTATTGCTGCAGCATATATGCGCAGATTGATTTTGACAGGTGCAAAAACTGAACGATTCTGACAATTGTGGTTCTTAATTCAGATTGGCTGAATTGCGTGAAAAAACACGCTGCGCGTCCGAATTTGCGCGGAGAATGTAATAGAGCCCATAGAAAGTAGCGGTGAGATCTCGCGGGGTTCTGTCAGACAAAAAGAGACCCTGTACTCACCCTGACTACTTTATAAAGTGATCAGTATGAGGAGTGCCCCCCTTCTCCCCCCTGCTACCACGATCTGGTGAAATCACAGGATGAAGTGGAAGAGTTTCCTCCACCCCACCCAGCGTCACCGGCAGCCAGAATTCTTAAATTTCCCAGCTGCCAGTCACCAGATCGGTCACTAATGATGTCACACATAGAGACCGGCCGACTTCACCCCCTGAGACCGATCGCTGTAGCGAACGTTCCCAGAGAGGCAGCGATGGATCAGATAAAATAGTCCACTGGTGGAGCTCCACTTGAGTGTCTGGAGTGTCTTCTAATGTTCTGTACCCTACAGAGAACGAGATACCTCCAAAAAAGAAAAAAGACCTATAGTGCAGAAAGAATGGATACTATAGCGGTATAAATACTTCCAGTTAGTCTCGCTCACGCGGTAAAGAGCCTACAGATTCTGGCTCAGTATTCTGTGTATCTAGAACCAAACATTCAATCCCCCTTCTTCCAAGATCCACTTCTTAGGTCACTCACCAACCCTCCAAAGTAAGTAGAAGGGTATAGTGCAGTGACCTCAATAGACAGGATAACAATATACTGTATAAATGAACTACTCACATGTTCAGGCGCCCTGAAAAGGCACCCACTTGACAGCCAACAGTGTTTAATAGGAGCACCGGACCTCCTGTTATCCTCAGCCACCTCCTCAAGACAGACTGGGAACAAGTATTGATAAAATATCCTTTGTCATTAAAATAGAAATACAGAAACACCAAAACGCGTTTCGCCAGAAAAATATGGCTTCCTATGTTTGTAATAAACACACTCTGTCTCCATTGCTTGTTTTATACTCCCTTAATCAGAGAAGATTAGAAATAATGGAAAAAGACGTGTAGTTGCGAGCATTAGTCCCGTAATAACTTCCGGGTTCAGATCTGTGCATGCGCGTGCAGCTTCGATCCATTGCTCTGCACAGGCGCTACGGAACATGTGTGCATAAAGTGTGCGAGTCCTGTAGCGCTGCACAATTTGCGGGTCCTACGCTACGCAAGTTGCACTGGAGCATAAATTGCATGGAAAAACTTTAGGGACTTCCGGGATCGGAAGTCCTTGAGCTGAACAGGAAGAGTAGCGCGCGGCGAGAGGGGAAATAGTGAGTAAAATCACCCAAAAATTAAAAATAAATAAATTATAGGGCAATGGCTGTCAATGGGATCCACCTAAATATTTAATGGCAATAAAGTAAATTCTATTTTCAGCAGATATTCAGTATCCTTTTAAACTCCGACTCTGACTTGTAAATCACAAATGTATCGAATGAATGAGCCAACAATGTAGAGAGTTGTAGCAAAAGATTATAGTTTTATGCTTCCAAAAATTGTTCTTTCTCTGTATTATCCAGATAATGCAATGTAGATTTTTTTTGGGGGGGGGGGGGGGGTTCCATCCACTTCCTGCGCACTTACAGCACTGATTTAATTAGCGTTGCGGTGACCGATGCAGATCGCTGAACGTAAAACGACTCCTGGGATGCTCTGAAACACTGAATTGCAAAGTGACCCATTATTTGCGAAGGAGTCGGGGCTGGACGAGGAGAAACGGAATCTTAATCACAGATCCGGTGATGTAAAGGACCTGGAACATTAGCCACGAGCGTCATTATTGAGGACGTATTACTGTAACTCAGACTGGAATCTTCTGTATCGCTGCTAAAGTCCCAGCGTGCCGAGAAAGTCAAGACAAAACTAGGGTATAGACTGCTCTGCCCACACACTGTGGCTGATAGCGACTCTATCACATATCCCTAGTGTCCCTTTTTAGTGGGGGCAGTCCCTCTGACCCCTCTTTTATTATACGGTCCCTAATCTGAGGATCTATACTATATATAATGGTCAGGGCTGGATTAACATAGGGGCTGATGGAGCAGCAGCTCCAGGCCCATGCCCCAGAATAGGCCCACAGAAAGGATAACTGTGTCTGTATTGATGGGCATTTGGACCCCTGTATCTCCAACACCATAGCAGCTACAGGGTCATGTGAGGTATCACTGGAAAGGCCAGAGCATGGGGAAGATGATTTCTTCTAAATTTTTGTATTTATTATTATTAAGATTATTAATTATTATTATTTTTTATAGTTTTTAGTTTGGCAGAGAAAGACGCCCCCCTGTGGTGGACAACTTTCGCTATAAAATAAAAATATTCCTAAAAAAAAAAATGTAAATAAAAACAAAGTTTTTTTTAAGTTGATATCCTGGCTAAAAATTACCTAAAATAAAGCAGCGTCAAAAAAATCTGGGTATCCTATGGATTCCTGGAGCTGATAACACCAGCGGCGCTAAGCACCGCACTGTTATCATGTCACGGCTTCAAAGTATTAACACTTGAGCTGCTTGTACTTCTCATATAGATTGTAAGTTCTTGGGAACTGAATCAGGCCGTATCATGCATGTGTGGTATTACAATGTATTAACCCCTTGTACACTGATCTTGTAAAGCGCTGCCGAATATGTGGCGCTATATAAATAAAGGATAATAATAATAATAATTTAAGGACAAACAATAAAACAGACAGCACGAACAATTGATCTAAATAGGATTCCTTAAACAAACCTAATTCTTAAGACATACAGGGTTATTCAAAGAGATCCGAATTGCTGGCGAAAGGTAACCGAACACTGAAATTCAGGGTACGGTTACCTTTCTTTGCCATTCGGCTATTCAGAGAGCAGGCAGTTTGCCAAATCCTGGCGAATTGCCTGCACATACGGTGCCTGTTCGATGCCTGTTCGAGGGCAGTGAAATCCCCATAGAGAAGCAATGCTTCGTCTATTCAGAGAACACAAACCAGCAGTGAAAGGTTGCCGAAATGCCCTGACATTCAGTGGCTTCATTCGACAGGTTTATTCAGGCGAATCCCATAGGCTTCAATGTTAAAAATAATCCCGTTTTAATTCAATATCTAATAAACCGTTCATTATAAAATTCTTCAGTAAAGAGTCTTTTTATTTATAGATTTTTTAGGATCTTTTAGGCATTTTTTGGGATTTTTTCTTTTTTCTGTAACAGCCCTTTTTATTATCATTCATTGGATCTTATATGTAAATTTCAGACATTTTCGTTCGGTAGTTTCTTTGCAAACAGCGTTTCACTTTCACGCGTACTCAAACATTCAAGCGTACTGTTTTTTTTTTCCACTCCATTCGTCTGCGGTGTCGTTTTTTTTCCGGAGGCTGCTTTGCACTGTGATCGGCTCCTGCTCGGGTTTCTCCGGCGTGTTCGGTGGTGTTAATCCAGATGTTTTTGCGGGTTTCGGGTGTGTGTTCGCTGGGTTTTGCGATGAGTGTTCGGCAGGTTTGCGGCGGCTTTTCCCTGCAGTACAACGGCCCTGTGGTGCTTGCTGAATACACCGCAGGGTCGCCGAAATGGGATCGCCAAATCGTACCGAATTGAAGAGAGCGAAAAGTCACCGAACGTGCAGTGACTTTTCGATTCTCTTTGAATAACCCTGATAGTTTTAAGAAATAATACATTTAGCAACATTAATCCTTAGAAATCCACTTATGCCCACTGTCAGTTAGAGGTTGGCTTTGTCACATTGGTCCCTTAGCAAGAGGCCGGCATCCACACTTCTACATGAGGCACAGAGGCCGTGCATAGTGCGAGCAAAAGTGAAACATGTGCCATGGAGGGTGAGGGCACAAGGATGGAGGGAGCTTCTGTTACACAGACATTAAAGATGAGCCACAAATGGAAATCGGCAGACACACAAGATCTCAATATGTATTTTGCCTTTAAGTTGTGATCTGGCCCGTACCTTACATTTTGGATTATTCACGGTGTCCCGCGCGCAGTCTTATTTTCCTCTTATTTTCTCATTCCTGTAGGTTCCCGTGGGGGAATATTCTATTAGTCAGGGGAATGTGTTTAATCTGAGGGCAATCTCCCTTAATGACTAGTGTTGTAGATCAAAGCCTCTGATAACTTTATTATTGTCGATACTTTTCCAGATCTAAACTCAAAAAAATAATAATCTGTATTAGCGCGCTCGTCTGACGCCAACCTATGTGCGCCGTGCACTCGGCGAGGTGGCCAGAAGGGCATCGAGTGGAAGGAACGTCCACTCTCACGGACGTTCCTTCCGCTCTCCAAAGACGCTCGTCTGACACTAGCCTAAGCCGTGGCATTAGTCCAGATGTTGCCAAGGTTGGGAGGGAGGGAAACATCTGCAATTCTGCTCCAAATCTTTGTTAAAAAATTGCCTCCATACCATCCACCCAGTGGTTGTCCTAAAACTCAAAATCTAGGTGGGCTTACTAATGTGGTCGTAAGGTTGACTGGAGTAGGGTGATGTTGGTGGGTTCCTTTATCTCCCTCTTGACTTCAACTCGTTTTTCAGTCTCCCCTTTTCTCCTCGTCCCTTTGCCCGAACATCCTTCTTTTACATCTTCTTCCCCCAATCATCTCACCTCCCCATCTTCCTCACCCAGCCGTAATATCTTTTCCCCGTGTCCCCTCACTCCAATAGTCTTTCCATAAGCCCCACCATCATCTGTCCCATCCCTTGTATCCTCCCACATTTCTCCTGTTGACTGTCGTCTCTGTTTTGTCAGCGTTTCCCATGTCCCCTCACCCCCTTTCCATGCCCTCCGCATCGTTGCCTACTATCTCTTCTTGTTTTGTTCCCCTCCTTATGTATCTCTCCAGTTTCCATTGCCATTTAATTCTTCAGTGTTTATTCACCAAGCACCGCCGTCCCAACAAAGTTCACCGTGTTTGCGGACAGCAGTAGAAAATCACTGTTGTTGCAAGAAAGTCAAACTTGGGCCGGTGCGGAGGAGAGACGTTTGGACAACAGTTAACAATGCTGAAAAATGGCACCATTATTGCTCTTCTGTAATATGGGTTAATGGCGGCGAGTCTCCATCCTGTGTTGTTCTACCGTTGATTATAACACAGGGAAATTACTAAAGAGGTGATCTTCATTCAATTCCCATAAAAACTATGGTGAAACCCATGGTGGACAACTCTGACACTACAGAGAAAACAATGGTGAAATCTACACTGAATAACTTCGACAGGAACTATGGAGAAAACCACGCAAGACAACTTTGGCCGAAACTATGGTCGAAAGAATGGTTAAAACTACAGATAACAATGCCAGCCCTTCCTTAAGTTATGAATTTATTGTAGTTTGACCGTACTTGAGCCTCGATCTGTGACAATACTGGGTGAAGCAGAAGAGTTTCCTCCACCCCACCCAGCGTCACCAGCAGCTGGGATTTTGAATTTCCCAGCTGCCGGTCACCAGATTGGTCACTAGTGATGTCACACACAGAGAACGGCCGATGTCACCCTCTGAGACCGATCGCTGTAGCGATCGTTCTCAGAGAGGCAGCTGATTGGTCAGATCTGTGCATGCGCGTGCAGCTCCGATCCATCGCTCTGCGCAGGTGCTACGGAACTCGTGTATGTAACATGTGAAAGTCCCGTAGTGCTGTGCAATTTGCGGTTCTCACTCTATGCAAGTTGCAAAGGAACGCAAATTGTATTGAACAGTAGACCTATGCAAGGACAAAATTTTGGATTTTTTCGGAATGTAAATTTTCTTTTTGGAACGATTCGTTAACGACATTAGTATCGATTCGTTCATTTTGGACGATCCGTATTTTGTTTTTTGGATCGATTCGTTTTCCATTTTATATTATTTTATAATGATTAAAAACAAGTAAAAAAATAAAATAAATAGATACAGGGGACCCTGTGAGATGCCCCCATTAACCCTTTGCTTGGGACATACGCTGTGCCCTGTGAGATGCCGCCATTAACCCTTTGCTTGGGACATACGCTGTGCCCTGTGAGATGCCCCCATTAACCCTTTGCTAGGGACATACGCTGTGCCCTGTGAGATGCCCCATTAACCCTTTGCTAGGGACATAGGCTGTGCCCTGTGAGATGCCCAATGCTCATTAACCCATTGCTTTGCCTTGAATTGCATTGAATTATTTTTATTTTTTTCCGTTTCTGATCAATTTCGTTTTTCGTTCTCACCGCGATCCAGATTTTCGTATCGACTCGGATTTTTGGACGCCCGATTATCATTTTCGGAAATGCTTCCGAAAATGAAAAATTATGGATTTTCGGACGAATTAGAATTCGGAGAAAACGAAATGTACATGTCTATAGAACAGCTTCATGGACTTCTGGATTCGGAAGCCCCTGAGCTGGAGGTGAGGACCTGCATGCAACGAGGGACAAAAATCACCAAAAATCCCAAAAATTGGGCAAAGGCTGACATTATTTAAGGGCAAATAAGAAAGGGTTTAGTTTTAGGTTAGAAAGTTCCTTTTTTGTGTTCTTCCCTCACATTCTAATATCGTTTGTCGATGGTCTCCTCTTCAACCCCTATTATCTATCTTCCCTTTTCCCCCATGTCCCTCTTCGCGGCTCCCCTCACTGGTCCAATGGGGGGGTGCTACATGGGGATCTTGGGGAGCGCAGCGACTTTCAGATGTGTTTTATTCCTGCTGAGAACAGTTTTATTTGTGTTTCATTGTATCGCACCCCAAAACGTAATTAATGTCACGGCCGCGAGCGAAGCTGAGTGTTTGCCATGTCAGCACCATGGGCACTGGCATCTGGATTGCTGCTGATCGCTGAAGGCCGATGATGAATGGGAGGAAGCGTTGGTTTACAGGGAGGGAGGGATAATAGACAAATAGTTTTCCAGCCGAGAGATGGCGGAGGTTAATACGTGTCGAACAATTCCCCTCAGTCTGGAATTACCACGAAGGAACGGGATTATTTACCGGTTAATGAACTGCGGGAGAATTCAAAGCTGAAACTCAATATTGTATCCAACCCCCCCCTCTCTCCGCAGCCCCCAATAACAAAAAAATACTAAAATCTGGATATATTACCCAGCTCAGCAATAACTGAGACATCAATTCATCACATTTAATGTTTTATATTAATATATATATTTGTCAATGTTTACGAGACGTTTAATCACCTTGGAAGATGATGATGTGGTTATTAATGCTGAGGATGTTTTGGAGTTGTGTTTGGTTTATTAGAGATGTGCGTTTCGGGTTTCGGAATTTTCACGAAATTTCCCGATTCGTGTTTTCGGATGCGGCCGAATTTCCGAAAATTTTTAGATCAGAAAATGGCAGATCCGAAAAGTTTTCCGAGCCGAAACGAAATATTTTCGAATGGACTTGAAATGTGTCAAATCGAAATTTATTGCTTTGAAACGAGGAGAACAGACGTTCCGAAAAAACAAAAATTTCCGAAGTTACGAAAAGTCGATACAAAAAAACGAGCAAAGTGACACGAAAATACGAAAAACGGTCGATATTCCGAAAACATGTATAATTCGGAAAAACTAAAATTTCCAAAATTACGAAAAGTCGATACAAAAACGAGCAAAGTGACACTAAAATACGAAAAATGGTCGATATCCCGAAAAAAAATATGTACACGAAAAACGAGTCGAGCCGAACCGAATCGACACAGAAATCGGTCGAAACGAGCCGAATCGAAAAGTTTAAAAATCTGAAAAATCGAACCGAAAAAAAAATCGGTGCACAAGCCTATGGTTTATTATATATTTATAGATACTAGGGGAAACAGGACTCGTATATTTATTAGGCTTTATTATTTTTTATAAAGAGATTTTATTATATTTTTTTATGTTTTTATTTTAATTCCGTATTTTAATTAAGTAGAGAGGTTTGTGAGGACATTTACATGTGTTTATTTAACCCTCCCTGCTGTACCCAGCAAAAGACAATACTGAACCTGCAGGTTCGGTGACTTTTCGTTCTCTTCAATTCGGTGCGATTTGGCAATCCCATTTCGGCGACCCTGCGGTGTATTCAGCAAGCACCACAGAGCCGCCGTAGCGCAGGGAAAAGTTGCCGCAAACCTGACGAACACTCACCGCAAAACCCGGCGAATGCACACCGAAACCTGCAAAAAACATCTGGATTAACCCCGCCGTACACACCAGAGAAACCCAAGCAGTCGCCAATCACAGCGCAGAGCAGCCACCGGAAAAAGCAGACACCGCAGACGAATGGAGTAAACAAAAAACAGTTTGCTTGAATGTTTGAAAAGTGAAACACTGTTTGCAAAGAAACTACAGAACGAAAATGTCTGAAATTTACATATAAGATCCAATGAATGATAATAAAAAGGGCTGTTACAGAAAAAAGAAAAAACGATTTAAAAAAAAAGGAAAAAAAAGTTTTGCTACAAAAAATCCCGAAAAATGCTTAAAATATCCTAAAAAATCTAAAAATAAAGAGACTTTTTACTGCAGAATATTATAATAAACGGTTTATTAGATATTGAAATAAAACGGGAATATTTTTAACATTGAAGCCTACATGGGATTCGCCTGAATAAACCTGCCGAATGAAACCACCGAACAGGGCATTTCGGCAACTTTTCACTGCTGGTTTTTGTTATCTGAATAGACGAAGCATTGCTTCTCTATGGGGATTTCACTGCCCTCGAACAGACACCGAACAGGCACCGTATGTGCAGGCAATTCGCCAGGATTTGGCAAACTGCCTGCTCTCTGAATAGCCGAATGGCCAAGAAAGGTAACCGAACGATGAATTTCACTGTTTGGTTACCTGTCGGCCACAATTCGGATCTCTTTGAATAACCCTGATAGACACTAATCTTACATAAAGGCGCAATATTAACTATGAAGGTTATTCAGAGAGCGCCGAAATGTCACCGAACAGCCACCAGAAAAAGCTGACTAGCTGCAGAACAAGGATATAAAAAAAAAAAACCCACATTTCAAAAGGCGTTTTAAAAAAAAATACTGCACAAAATTGCTTGTAAATAATATACTGTAAAAGGTCCTATGAATAATAATAGAAAGGTCTGTTACCGAAAAAAATAAAACCATATTAAAAAGAAATTGCTAAAAAATACGGAACAAACAAATGAAGAGACTTTTTGCTGTAAATGAAAAGAATAAACGGTTAAATAAACATTTAATAAAAACAAAAATATTTTTTACATTGGCTCCTATGGGATTCGCCTGTTTAAAAAACCTGTCGAACTGAAACACCGAAAATCAGGGCATTTCACTGACATTTCACTTCTGTTCGGTGTCTCTGAATAGATTAACCATTGCTTCTCTATGGGGGATTTTACTGCATCGAACAGGCACCCGTATTTTATTGGCAATTTGCCAATATTTGGCAAACTGCCAGCTTTTTGCATAGCCCAATGGCCACAAAATTGCACCATACGGGGAAATTCACTGTTCGGTGCAATTTTGGGGCCAATTCGACTCTCTCTGAATACCCCTGAATACCTCCTGCTGATGAGGGTTCAACAAACCCGAAACAGCGCTGTCCTGGGAGTGAGTTTGACCAGTCTGCTACAAAGCCACAGTGTGGCATAGCATTGATTTTAGGGTTCTGTGTAATAACAGATCCAGGATGCATAAAAGTGAGACAGAGGTCATTTGCATATCCTACCCAGAGTTCCTTGCTGCATATGGGGAATGTGGCACAGGAGCTCTGGGATGCAATTCATCGAACTGCTGTGATCTGCAGGTGGCTTCTGCTATAACAAACACACTATGTATATCTATACTATAATTGAGTAAGGCTTGGAGTGTCCGTCGCCAAGCCTTACTCTGCGCATGCGCGCGCAACCAGCGGCGGTTGGTTGCGCGCGCATGCAACCGCCGCGGCACGAGCCGGCTGTGCGCTCGCCGCGGCGGTTACAAGATGCACACAGCAGCCGGGTAGAGGCTGCGCTCGCAGTCTCTACCCGGCTGCCGCGCACATCCAACCCCCGAGCGGCGAAGGGAAAGTTCCCTCCGCCGCTCGGGGTTGGATGCGCGCGGCAGCCGGGTAGAGGCTGCGCTCGCAGCCTCTACCCGGCTGCCGCGCGCATCCAACCCGTCCACCGAGCGGCGAAGGGAAAGTTCCCTCGCTTCCGCTCTTTGAAGGACCCAAGCCCCGGTCACGTGGGAGTCCCACGTGACCGCGGCTTGGGTCCTTCAAAGAACGGAAGCTGGGAAACTTCCACTTCGCCGCTTGGGAAGGTAAGTATGAGGATCTCATGGGGCGGCTGTCCGAATGCCGATAGAGCATTCGAACAGCCGCCCCATGTCTGGTCTGGGGTCTGAGCTTGGGGCAATATCCATGTGATGGGGCAATATCCATGTGATGGGGCAATATCCATGTGATGGGGCAGTATCCATGTGATGGGGCAATATCCATGTGATGGGGCAGTATCCATGTGATGGGGCAATATCCATGTGATGGGGCAGTATCCATGTGATGGGGCAATATCCATGTGATGGGGCAGTATCCACACGCTGGGGCAATATCCATGTGATGGGGCAATATCCATGTGAAGGGGCAATATCCATGTACTGGGGCAGTATCCACGTGATGGGGCAGTATCCACACGCTGGGGCAATATCCATGTGATGGGGCAATATCCTCACGCTGGGGCAATATCCATGTGATGGGGCAATATCCATGTGATGGGGCAGTATCCACACGCTGGGGTAATATCCATGTGATGGGGCAGTATCCACACGCTGGGGCAATATCCATGTGATGGGGCAGTATCCACACGCTGGGGCAGTATCCACACGCTGGGGCAATATCCATGTGATGGGGCAATATCCATGTGATGGGGCAGTATCCACACGCTGGGGCAATATCCATGTGATGGGGCAGTATCCACGTGATGGGGCAGTATCCACACGCTGGGGCAATATCCATGTGATGGGGCAATATCCATGTGATGGGGCAGTATCCACACGCTGGGGTAATATCCATGTGATGGGGCAGTATCCACACGCTGGGGCAATATCCATGTGATGGGGCAGTATCCACACGCTGGGGCAGTATCCACACGCTGGGGCAATATCCATGTGATGGGGCAGTATCCACACGCTGGGGCAATATCCATGTGATGGGGCAGTATCCACACGCTGGGGCAATATCTATGTGATGGGGCAGTATCCACACGCTGGGGCAAAATCCATGTGATGGGGCAATATCCATGTGATGGGGCAATATCCATGTGATGGGGCAATATCCACACGCTGGGGCAATATCCATGTGATGGGGCAGTATCCACACACTGGGACAGTATCCACACGCTGGGGCAGTATCCACTGCCCCAGCGCAGTATCCACTGCCCCAGCGCAGTATCCACGCGCTGGGGCAGTATCCACGCGCTGGGGCAGTATCCACGCGCTGGGGCAATATCCACGAGCTGGGGCATATATCCACGAGCTGGGGCAATATCCACAATAGACTGCCCTCTGGGCAGGCTTTCCACCTTGTACTAACATAAAGGTGCAGTATTAGCTATGTGTATCTAGTAGTTTATACATTTAAACATAAAGATTTTAGCAAATTTTAATCCTTCAAAACTTCCAACAACTCTTACTCTTTTCAGATTCTTTTACAAGATTTTTCACCCTAAGCTCTGTTAGAAAATGATAGAATTTAGTTCACAATATATGGCCATAAATTGCTTAAGCCTGTCGACATCGCCAATGTATCCCACCTTTGACAGGTCCTACTGTACATAATGACCGCTTTTATGAGATCAACTCACTTACTGAGAACGAAATCCTTTCTGGAGCTCCCTGCGATTCAAGGTTATATAGAGACTGTGTCACGGTTCCCAGATCCCACCACGCAGTACTTAACGCCCCACACTCCACAGAGCCCAGAAGCTACCAACAGAGTAGCCGTGAAAGATCTCTAACTGTCTGGTCCTTAGAATTGGCCAGGTAAACTAGCTAGACAGAAAGGGTTAACAACACGGGGAGTAGTCAGCCGAGCCAGAATCAGGAATACAGAGTTCAGAATGGTCAAATGGAATAGCCGGGTCGATATCAGAGCAGTGGCGTAGTACAAGAAAATGGTCTAGGCAACAGAAGGCAGAATAGTCAGAAACAAGCAGAGGTCAATAACGGGTTAATTCAATATAGCAGTCAGGTACAAGGAGCTCAGGTATGGATAACCACAATCTGGCAACTGCTGAGAATACACTGAGGGTTTTTAAAGACCTTCACAAGGCCACGCCCCCACTCAAGCCACGCCTCATGCAACCACCTCCCTGCCTGTCTCCATTTAATCCGGGCATTGGTCAGCGAGCAGCATCAGACATGCTGCCCTCAAGCACACAGGTAGGGCTGGAAGCTCCCAACGTTACAGCCTGTGGGTGGAACACCTGTGACAGGGAGGGGTGCACGCCTGGAGGGTTGTCAGCCCTTTTCATACAGAATACACAAGGAAGGCAGCACTCAGCCTTTACTAAGCAGAGGGCATGCGTTTCTCAAGACAATGTAATGCATTAAGCCGGGATGTTGAATTTTCCAGCTGCGGTCACTAGTGATATCAGCACTATCGCAGGCGGTCCAGGAGAGGCAGCCGTCTATCGGATCCGCGCAGGCGCTATGGAATGTTTGTATGTAAAGTGTGCATGTGTGTAACGCTGTACAATTTGCGGTTCCTACGTTACGCAATTTAAAACCACCACTATGGTATTGTACGTTTTTTTTCTTCAAACAGCTTTCTGATTAGAATATTGGCATATTATTTGGTTTCTTTGCTTAACCCCTTCACTACCAAGTGATTTTCCAAAATTATCATTGTCAGGAACCAGTGTTTTTTTGAAAAAATCATTTTTAATTAATTATACTGTATGACATATTTAGAAATACTCCCAATGAATCTTTTACCGTAATAGCATATTTGACCAGTAGATGGTGCCATCTGCTGCCAAATTGAGTTACAGTTGCAGCCTGTGGTTCACTGCAACAAATGTATCCAGTATCCAGCCTGCATCATGTATAAAACAAGAATGTTTTTATACATTGTGGGCCAAATTACATACTTGATGCTAACGTTAGCGCTCACCTGCGTGAGCGTTAACGTTAGCCCAAGTATTTTCTGCATATTACAATCCAAACGCTAACGGGTTAAGTAACCCGTTAGCGTTTGGTATCTTGCTCTTTTCAGCGCGAGGTTACTGTACTTTGCGCTCCCTATACTAAACATGGGGAGCGCAAAGTGTTAATCAGCGCTGGATTACAAAGTCCTAACGCTGATTAACGTCCGGCCGCAGTAACAAAAAGTTAACCAGAGCCAGGACTTGGTGTTAACACCAGCCAAAAAAAATAATAAAAAGAATCGTATACTCACCTCCTGTCCCGCGGCGAGGGCCGCGGCTCTGTCCGACTCCTCAGTCCGGCGGGAGCAGGGAAAGACTGGGGGAAAAGGTGCCCCAGTCTCCCCCTGCGTATCACTACGCTGACCGGCCGGATCTCGCGGGCACAGTTTTTCCTCCTTAGCGCCCCCATTTTACGGTTAGGAATGTAATTTGACCCGAAGTGGGCTGGAGACTTTTGGTTTACGCAGCCGCCCTTTAGGGAATAGGCGCGAAACCGTTTTTTTCTGCACTTAATGTATATTTTGTTGTATCCCCAGCCAGGTCATTATTGCTCCTGCCTCTTTCCGTGTTTTTCTTTTTAATCATAAAGTGAAATTGTTCCTGATGAGGGTATAAATATAAACCCACCAGTCTCTCTCATGACTGAGAAACAGCATGAGGATATGCGGTTGATTACAGTAGAAAGCAGCTCTTGGTTTTGTTAAATTAGATACATATCAATATTTACCAAGACACGTAAATTAGAAGATTTCTGTTTTTCCATCGTGTAAGGTGCAGCGCTACGCTAGGTAGCGGAGGTAAATGAAGGCATCAGACACAGAGTTCGTTCTTCATATATCTGGTATTCCATTGTTAGGTCAACTCTTTTATAGAAGATAGGACATACAAAAATTTTCAGATTTACAAGCCAATAAAATATTCCCAACGTCACAGATTATAATTAGCATAGGTCAACACCGTTACCATATATGGTTTAGACAAAGACATTCTTATGACCAGAGTCACGTGCTGCAGCATGGCCACAGAAAGGGGAGGAGGAACTCTCTACAGCAAGTAGTCTACAATTATATTTATTTAAGAAAAGGGTTTATTAACTAAGTGGTATATTTCGATAGCCTTTTATATGTATAGAACAGGGAAATTATTATTTATCAGGTTTCATTAGGTAGGACCCACATGACCCAGAAGTGGCGTGATGTGGCAGGTGGGCTTACACTTTAATGGCCATTCATGTAAACCAAAACCTCTGATTGTGTTTTGTTTCGCAGGGAGATACAGGGGTGAACGCAAACGACAACCTTTTCTTGTTATGTTTTATACATGGAGCAGGCTGGATACTTCTGGTCTTCGCAGCCACCCTGTTAGGGAATAGGCAAGAAACCTTTTTTTCTGCACATTATGCCCACGAGGCTAAAACTTTGGGGACACCTTCTGCAGCCAAAACGCAAACATTTGTTTTCAGCAAACTAATTTCATTTGCTTTCGGGCTGCAGAGCTGCAGATCGAGATATCTCGATATTGGGGCACCACGTGATGCCTTTGAAGCCCGAGATATCTCAATCTCAGTGGTGAAGGGGTTACATACTATTTTTAAATAAAATTCAAGCTTGTCATTTTTACATTTGGCTGACTTCAGGTTGACCCACTCCAGAGCAACGACAGCCCAATAGAATGCAGAATAATCACCCAGGAAGGGCATAGACATCCGATCGCTACATTTACACAGCGATAGCAAAGAGCCTGTGGTGGATAAAGGATCTAAATTGAAGTATAAAGGAGAGTTAGTTAAAAGCACAAGTTTCCGGAATAATAATCTGTCGCGAAAATGCCTGAAAACCCAGATTTTATGAGTCATCCTGATATAGTGGTGGCGCCGTGTGTGCAAACAGAGAGCTGTGAGAAGAAGTTCAAGGTTCCATCATTTAAAAACTGTAATAGACGTATCATTTCATTTTGCAGATATACAGTATATATATAGAGGCAGATGTTCTACCAGCTGTTAATGTAAAGTGGGGGAAATAAATTATTGCGGAGGCACCGGCGGCAGACGTACCGAATGTATCCGTTTATGACACATGGCACCTGAGGCGTCTCATCTAATTGGTAAACTTTTACCATTCCAGCAGGACGGGTTCCTAAAACATATGATGTAATGTTGCAACAAAGTAACTACTTAAAGGGATATTCTATTATTATTAGTATTTACTAAGCGCCAACACATTCCACAGCGCTGTACAATGGTTCAATGGGTAAAGACGGGACAATTCTACAATAGATACAGGAGACAGGTCAGCAGCATTACTGCCAACAGATACAGGAGGAGGTGAGGGCCCTATTCCTGTTGAAACTTACAATCTAGACCAGGGATGGCAAACCTTTTGAGCCCGAGTGCCCAAACTGGATCGCTGAACCAACTTATGTGTCTCAAAGTGCCAGCCCCGCAATTAGACCTGAATACTGATTTATTTTAGAAAAAACACTTCGTACGACTGGTTGAACTAATTATGTTCTTAAGTTTTAGAAGAAAAATACAGTATAAAGAAGATGAATATATTGCCCCCAGCTCACATATGGATATATTTGCCCCCAGCACACACAAGGATATATTACCCCAGCTCACACAAGGATATATTACCCCCAGCTCACACGTGGATATAATTGGCCCAGCTCACATTTATATATTGCCCCCAGCTCACACATGGATATAATTGGCCCCAGCTCACACATGGATATAACAGGCCCAGCTCACATTTATATATTGCCCCCAGCTCACACATGGATATATCTGCCGCCAGCTCACACATGGATATATCTGTCCCAAGCTCATACATGGATATATCTGCCCCACGCTCACACATGGATATAATTGGCCCCAGCTCACACATGGATATAATTGCCCCCAGCTCACACAATAATATAATTGCCCCAGCTCACACATGGATATTATTGGCCCCAGCTCACACATGGATATAATTGGCCCCAGCTCACACAAGGATATAATTGGCCCCAGCTAACACATGGATATAATTGCCCCCAGATCACACATGGATATATTGCCCCAACTCACACATGGATATAATTGCCCCAGCTCACACACGGATATATACTGGCCCCAGCTCCCATTTATATATTACCCCCAGCTCACACATGGATATATTTGCCCCAGCTCACACATGGATATAATTGCCCCAAGCTCACAAAGGGATATATATTGGCCCCCAGCTCACACAGGGATATATACTGAACCCCAGCTCACACAGGGATATATACTGGCCCCGAGCTCACACAGGGATATATACTGGCCCCCAGCTCACACTATACTGGCTCCCCCACCCCGCACACACACTCGCAGAAATCTACATGCTGTGGATCCCCATCAATTCTCCAATCTACTTCACCACCTCCCTCACACCTCATCCTTCACCTGCCCTGATGCTGCCACTAATCACTACAACACTACTCTTATCTCTGCTCTAGACACTCTTGCTCCACTTCCACTCTGTAAGGCCCCACGCCGCCAGCTTCAGCCCTGGCACACCCTCCAGACTCGCTACCTGCAAAGATGCTCCCGCACTGCAGAGCGTGCCTGGAGGAAATCCCGCTCTGAAGCTGATTTTATTCACTTCAAGTTTATTCACCGGTCATACACCTCTGCCCTCCACTTGGCCAAACAATCCTTCTTCTCATCTCTTATATGTACGCTGTCCTCCAACCCTAAACGGCTCTGGTCCACCTTCAACACCCTCCTCTACCCACCTGCACCTCCCCCCTCAGCTGCCTTCAGCGATCAAGACCTGGCAGACTACTTCCTCAGTAAAACTATCAGAAGCAACATCCCAACACAAGATAGTTATCTGCCACCTCCACTCCCAGAGGTCCCCTCTGCCACCCTCTGCCGCTTCCTCCCAGCCACTGAGGAGGAAGTCAATTCCTTATTGTCCTCCTCACATCTCACCACGTGCCTGATCGACCCCATTCCCTCACATCTAATTCCTCCCCTCTCCTCCTCCCTCACCCCTGCTCTCACACACATCTTCAACCTATCTCTCTCCACTGGCTCCTTTCCATCCGCCTTCAAACACGCGCTAGTTACCCCTTTACTAAAGAAACCATCCCTAGACCCCAACTCTCCATCCAACTACTGCCCTGTATCCCTGCTTCCCTTTACCTCTAAGCTCTTAGAAAAACTAGTCTTCAACCGCCTCTCCCTCTTCCTGTCCTCCAATTCCCTACTTGACACCCTGCAATCTGGCTTCCGTCCCCTACACTCAACTGAAATTGCCCTCACCAAAGTCACCAACGACCTCCTAACTGCTAAAAAATACGGCCACTATTCTATTCTCATCCTGCTTGACCTCTCGGCTGCTTTTGACACTGTTGACCACCTCCTCCTTCTACAGACCCTCAACTCTCTGGGTCTCGGTGACACTGCACTTGCTTGGGTTGACTCCTATTTATCCAACAGGTCCTTCTGTGTGTCCTTTGCTGGTAACTCCTCCTCTTCATTGCCTCTATCTGTTGGTGTACCTCAAGGCTCTGTCCTTGGTCCTCTGCTCTTTTCCATCTACATCTCCTCCCTGGGCAAAATCATCAACAGCTTTGGCTTTAATTACCACCTCTACGCTGATGACACTCAGATCTACCTCTCTACCCATGATCTCTCTCCCCCTGTCCTTTCAAAAGTCAGTGACTGTTTATCTGGCATCTCCTCCTGGATGGCCTCCCACCACCTAAAGATCAACATGTCAAAGCCTGAGCTCCTACTTATTCCTCCCTCAATGCCTCCCCACCTCCTGACTTCTCTATCACGGTGGAGGGTATCACCATCTCCCCATCAAACCAAGTTCGCTGTCTTGGAGTTACACTTGACTCTGCTCTTTCCTTCATCCCCCACATCAAGTCTCTTTCCTCCTCCTGCCGATACCAACTGCGTAATATTTCCAGAATTCGGCCATTTCTTACCGCTGTCACCACAAAACAACTCATACACGCCCTGGTAATCTCCCGACTCGACTATTGCAATAATCTCTTATCTGGCCTCCCTCTGTCCCGCCTCTCACCCCTACAATCCATCCTGAACGCCTCCGCCAGGCTAATTCACCTCACCCGCCGCTCTGTCTCTGCCGCTCCCCTCTGCGAGTCCCTTCACTGGCTCCCCATCCACTGCAGAATTAAGTTCAAAATCCTTATCCACCTACAAAACCCTCACTAACTCAGCTCCCCACCACCTGTCCTCACTAATCACCAAATACACCCCAGCCCGCTCCCTAAGGTCAAACAGTGACCTGCGCCTAGCTTCTCCCCGCATCACCTCTTCCCATGATAGACTGCAGGATTTCTCACGCGCAGCCCCCACTCTCTGGAACGCTCTCCCTCGTACTGTCAGACTTTCCCCTAACTTCTCTTCCTTCAAACGCTCCCTTAAAACATTCCTATTTAGGGAAGCCTACCACCCAACTCACTGACGCAACCATCAATCACTCTCACCTTACAGTCCTCTCCTCCTGTTTCCAACCCCAACCCTCCCAGATTGTGAGTTCCTACGGGAATAGGGCCCTCATCTCCTCCTGTACTGTTTGTCAAATGTTGTTCAATGTATTGTAACCCTGTCTATACTGTGCTTATTGTACACCTCTACGCTGATGACACTCAGATCTACCTCTCTACCCATGATCTCTCTCCCCCTGTCCTTTCAAAAGTCAGTGACTGTTTATCTGGCATCTCCTCCTGGATGGCCTCCCACCACCTAAAGATCAACATGTCAAAGCCTGAGCTCCTACTTATTCCTCCTCCAATGCCTCCCCACCTCCTGACTTCTCTATCACGGTGGAGGGTATCACCATCTCCCCATCAAACCAGTTCGCTGTCTTGGAGTTACACTTGACTCTGCTCTTTCCTTCATCCCCCACATCAAGTCTCTTTCCTCCTCCTGCCGATACCAACTGCGTAATATTTCCAGAATTCGGCCATTTCTTACCGCTGTCACCACAAAACAACTCATACACGCCCTGGTAATCTCCCGACTCGACTATTGCAATAATCTCTTATCTGGCCTCCCTCTGTCCCGCCTCTCACCCCTACAATCCATCCTGAACGCCTCCGCCAGCCCAGGCTAATTCACCTCACCCGCCGCTCTGTCTCTGCCGCTCCCCTCTGCGAGTCCCTTCACTGGCTCCCCATCCACTGCAGAATTAAGTTCAAAATCCTTATCCTTACCTACAAAACCCTCACTAACTCAGCTCCCCACCACCTGTCCTCACTAATCACCAAATACACCCCAGCCCGCTCCCTAATGTCAAACAGTGACCTGCGCCTAGCTTCTCCCCGCATCACCTCTTCCCATGATAGACTGCAGGATTTCTCACGCGCAGCCCCCACTCTCTGGAACGCTCTCCCTCGTACTGTCAGACTTTCCCCTAACTTCTCTTCCTTCAAACGCTCCCTTAAAACATTCCTATTTAGGGAAGCCTACCACCCAACTCACTGACGCAACCATCAATCACTCTCACCTTACAGTCCTCTCCTCCTGTTTCCAACCCCAACCCTCCCAGATTGTGAGTTCCTACGGGAATAGGGCCCTCATCTCCTCCTGTACTGTTTGTCAAATGTTGTTCAATGTATTGTAACCCTGTCTATACTGTGCTTATTGTACAGTGCTGCGGAATATGCTGGCGCTTTATAAATAAATAATAATAATAATAAAATAATAATAACACAGGGATATATATTGGCCCCAGCTCACAAAGGGATATATACTGACCCCCAGCTCACACAGGGATATAGTGGCCCCCAGCTCACACAGGGATATATACTGACCCCTAGCTCACACCGGGATATATACCTGCCCCCAGCTCACACAGGGATATATACTGACCCCCAGCTCACAAAGGGATATATAGTGGCCCCCAGCTCACACAGGGATATATACTGACCCCCAGCTCACACAGGGATATATAGTGGCCCCCAGCTCACACAGGGATATTTACTGACTCCTAGCTCACACCGGGATATATACCGGCCCCCAGCTCACACAGGGATATATACTGACCCCCAGCTCACACAGGGATATATAGTGGCCCCCAGCTCACACAGGGATATATACTGACCCCCAGCTCACACAGGGATATTTACTGACTCCTAGCTCACACCGGGATATATACCGGCCCCCAGCTCACACAGGGATATATATGCGCCCCCCCAGCTCACACTGGGATATATATGCGCCCTCACACTGGGATATATATGCGCTCTGAGCATCTTCCTCCCAGCGTGCGCAGGCAAATGATGCTGCCCGGCCACTCGTTAAAGTCCGCCAGCCGTGATCTCGCAAGATTGTGGCGTTAACTCCGGAGTTAACGCCGCAATCTCGCGAGATCACAGCTGGCGGACTTCAACAAGTGGTCGGGCAGCATCGTTTGCCCGTGCGCGCTGGGAGGAAGACGCTCAGAGCGGCAGTGAGGCAAGCCTATGGCATAGTCGGCCCCGCGTGCTAGGTGTGGCACGCATGCCATAGGTTCGCCATCACTGATCTAGACGGATGTAGGGTGAGAAACAGGAGGGGGTGGGCTGCAGAAATGAGTTAATGCAGGGAGAGGTGAAGAGCGTTTTTGGGTTTTCAGATGTCTTGTTACTTCTACACACCAGTTTGTATGTGTCTTTATTGCTTCCCGCTTGCGAGTGCTGCGCTGCACCACGCCTTACATGATGTCACATCCCACGCTAATAGTACCCGGCGCCCGTCAACATCCTCCTCACTGCACCCTTGCCAGGCGCCGAGTGAAGAGCAGAGGTCTTGTGGTCACGTGAGATGCCAGGGGGCGGGGTGTGGCTTGATGATGCAGTGCCCACCAGGTTTAAAGTCCAGCGTCTCACTTACTCCTGTGCCCTGACATGGTATTCACTTCCCTCAGTGCTCTCAGTGTATCTAGATAATTTGTGTACGACCTGGCTTTCCCTGACAATCCTGCTCTGTGTACCGACTTGGCATTCTCTAACAAACCTGCTCTGTGTACCGACCTGGCATTCTCTGATGAACTCGCTCTGTGTACCGACCTGGCTTTCCCTGACAACCCTGCCCTTTGTAGGACCTGGCTTTCTCTGACGAACCCACTCTGTGTACCGACCTGGCATTCTCTGAAGAACCCGCTCTGTGTACCGACCTGGCATTCTCTGACGAACCCACTCTGCGTACCGACCTGGCATTCCCTGACGAACCCGCACTGTGTACTGACCTGGCATTCTCTGACGAACCCGCTCTGTGTACCGACCTGGCATTCTTTGATGAACCAGCTTTGTGTACCGACCTGACATTCTTTGACGAACCCACTTTGTTTACCCACCTGGCATTGACTGGCAAACTTGCTCTGTGTACCGACCTGGCAAGTACTAGTGATCCTGCTCTGGGTATCAATATTGGCACACGTCTGACTGGTGCTAAGATCCATGCTCCACCAACCAAGACTGTTATAATATTCTGGGTTCTAATTACCCTTGCTGTTTACGTGTCACTTGGTTCCCTGAAGATAGCCAGTTGTACCGACCACCTAAGGATCGGAGGGGTAGATAGTATACCGTACACAGGGACCAATATCATAGACCAAGGTGGGATCCGTGACACATGTTGAACAAAGGATTACAGAAATCTTCTGGGTTGTATTTCTTGGTAAATATGAATCTAATCTTTAACATTATGTAAGAATAATAGGGCTGGTAATGATTAAAATTTTCATGTTCGATTAATCAATTTTTTTAAATCGATTAAACGATTAATTTCGATTAATTATAATGCACATACAGATCCAACTACTTTTAGCTGATATGCTTGCATTGCAACTCTGCATTAGTCAGTGGTAAATGTGGTATACACTATATAAAATCACCCGACACTTGTTAGTTTCAACAATCCATGACTTTACTTCATAGTTCACACAAATACGTTTTAAATTCAAACTGTAGCACTGACGTAAGTTATTATATTGCCCCAGCTCACACATGGATATATTGCCCCCAGCTCACACATGGATATATTGCCCCAGCTCATATGGATATATTTCCCCAGCTCATATGGATATATTGCCCCAGCTCACTCGGATATATTGCCCCAGCTCACACATGGATATATTGCCCCCAGCTTACACATGGATATATTGATTTGCCCCAGCTCATATGGATATATTGCCCCAGCTCATATGGATATATTGCCCCAGCTCACGCATGGATATATTGCCGCCAGCTCACACATGGATATATTGCCCAAGCTCACACATGGATATATTGCCCAAGCTCACACATGGATATAGTGCCCCCAGCTCACACATGGATATATTGCCCCCCAGCTCTCACCTCCTCTGCGTCTGCCAGGCCCCTCTGAGTGCTTTGCTCCCAACTAGCGTGCATGAAGTTTGGCCGCTCGCCTGGGAACCACCTGACCAACCTGAACACATGAACTCTGCGATCTCGCGAGATCGAGGCTGTTGGATCCCAGACGAGCGGCCAAGCTTCATGGACGCTCGTAGAGAGCAAAGTACGCAGCGGAGCACGCGGCAGCTGGCGGTCGATTACAGAGAAATTTAATCGACCAAAGAAATTAACAATTAATCGAACAAGTAATCATTAATTTCCGCAGCCCTAAAGAATAATGTTATTGTCTATCTGGTGATAGAATTAGCCTTCCAGCATGTCCTCTGTCAGGAATGTGTTAATTTTATTATTAGTCTTAATTTCTATAGCGCCAGCATATTCCGCAACATTGTACAATGGGCACAGTATAGATAGAGTTACAATACATTGAACAACATTTTGACAAACCAGTACAGGAGGAAACGAGGGCTCTATTTCCGTGGGAACTCACAATCTAGAAGGGTTGGAGGTGGAAACAGGAGGAGAGGACTGCAAAGTGAGAGTGGAGGACTGCGAGGTGAGAGTGATGGACTGCGAGGTGAGAGTGATGGACCACAAGGTGAGAGTGATGTACTGCAAGATGAGAGTGATGGGCTGCAAGGTGAGAGTGATGGACTGCAAGGTGAGAGTGAAGGGCTGCAAGGTCAGAGTGATGGACTGCAAGGTCAGAGCGATGGACTGTGAGGTGAGAGTGATGGACCGCAAGGTGAGAGTGATGTACTGCTAGGTGAGAGTATCAGTGAGTCGGGTGGTCGGCTTCCCTAAATAGGAAAGTCTTAAGGGAGTGTTCGAAGGAAGAAAAACTAGGGGAAAGTCTGACAATATGAGGGAGAGCGTTCCAGAGGATGGGGGCTGTGGATGAGAAATCCTGCAGTCTATCATGGGAAGAGGTGATGCGGGGAGAAGCTAGATGCAGGTCACTGTTTGACCTTAGGGAGCGGGCTGGGGTGTAGTTGGTGATTAGTGAGGACAGGTAGTGAGAGCTTTGGAGGTCAGGGTAAGGATTTTAAATTTAATTCTGCTGTATGTTTGAGTAGTTTGTTAATCTTCCTTGTCAGGCAAACACTGCCCCATTATCTGCTGTGTTTATACTGTAATCTGTTTTCCAATCACGTTTGCCATTGTCCGGCCTCGTTTAGGAATATTATGTAATGTTTATTACATTGTATTGACCTAGTATAATTATGAAAAACACTCGGAGACGGGACGTGCTTGCAGAGTAACGAAGACTTGTAAGGAGTGGTCGAGTTATTTAGTGATTATTAATGAGCAGGTCACTGCTGCTACTGACGGACGGCCCATCCGACCTTATAAAGCAATGATCAGCAATCTTGGCCCTCCAGATGTTTTGGAACTACATTTCCCATGAGGCTCAGCCTATTTAATGAGTACTTTAGCATCATGGTAGGTGAGGTGTAGCTCCAAAACATCTGGAAGGCAAAGGTTTCTGAGCCCTGCTATAAAGTACGGGCATGAGGGCAATTTTCCTCTAAGCCCCCTGGATCAGCCCACCATTTTTCTCTTTTCTACATTGGTGGATGACAGCAAAACCATCCCTAACCAGTCCTCTATTTCTGAATCCTTAAATCTAGATAACGTCTCCTTGCAAGGAGAATCTGTGCTGCACAATTCTTTCATTATATCAGGCCGACGTGAAGGGCTCGCAATCAGCTGCATTGTCACAGCCCTGACAAATTAATTCATGGCCACATGGAAATGAGGATTGACAGCCCGACCGAACGCTCGACAAAGGGGTCCTAATTACCTGATTATTTTTATTCATAGGAATGAGTTCTCTCAAATGGCTCGTGGGATTTTAGGTAAATTGGCTAATAATGTGTTTCGATACGCGTCGGCTCATGGGACTTTCGCCAAAGAGATGCAGAGGATGCGTGTTCTGACACTTTACCAGCCCACAATACACTGATACAGCAGGTTCATTGACTAATTCTCCTGATCAATGAATATGAAGTTTTTGAAGAAAATACTGTATTTATTAGCAGCAAATACAGAGTTTTGGAATTAAAGTAATATTCTATTAGAAATGGATTTCCCTTTTAAACAATTCGGCAGAGACAGCCGGCAGCTTCTGCCCTATTATTGGTTAATCTATTTATTTAAGGTGATATTACTCACCTTTTGTCCTTCGCCCATGCTGCTCCGCATCCTTTGGCTCATGGACCCCTGAGGCTTTTTTACACATTATGAGTTCCTATGGAACTTGCGTAGCGAATGAACCGAAAATTGTGCATCTCTACAGGATTCACTGTCACATCCTGGGTCCGGGATTCGACCCGGCACCTGGCAGTGCCATCCTCGCTGCTTGCTGGCCGGGTGCTGAGTGTTGTACACGCTCGCAGCTGTCCCGTGGGTGGTCAGAGGGTGAGGCGTGGCATGATGACGCGGCGTCGCCAGGTTTAAAGTCAGTCTGCTTGGGCAGACTCATTGCCCTGATGTGGTTTAGCTTCCCTCAGTGCTGTATACAATATTTTCTGATTCTAGTGCATGACTCTGGCTATCTCTGACGAACTCTCTATGCATATGACCCTGGCTACTTCAGAGAACCCTGCTTTGTGTACTGACCCGGCTATTCCTGAGAACCCTGCTTTGTGTACTGACCCGGCAATTCCCGAGAACCCTGTTTTGTGTATGACCCCAGCTATTTCTGAGAACTCTGCTTTGCGTATGACCCCGGCTATTTCTGAGACCCCTGTTTTGTGTATGACTCCGGCTATTTCTGAGAACCTTGCTTTGTGTACTGACCCGGTTATTCCTGACAACTCTGCTCTGAGTGTCACCCTAGGTATCAGGTTAATCATCTATCCTGGTATTAAGATCTCTGCTACCTGGGCTAAGAGTGTCCTCCTTATCTGGTGTCTGTTAACCCTTGCTGGGTGCTTCAAGACCTGTTCCCTACAGGTAGTTAGAATTACCGGCCATCCAGGGATTGGAGGGGTAGATAGTATACTGTGTACAGGGACCAGTATCGTAAACCCAAGGGGGATCCGTGACATTTGCACACTTTACATACACAAGTTCTAAAAGCACCTGCGCCTGAGCGATGGATCGGAGCTGCACGTGCATGCACAGTTCTGATCCATTGACTGCCTCTCTGAAAATGCATTTCAATCAACCAAAATCGAACAGGTTTAAAGTGTATTGTGCATTATTTAATATTTTCCCCAGAATTTCCACACTCATTATATATGCCTAGAGCAGGGATGTCCAAACTCTGGCCCCCCCAGATGTCCTTGAACTACAACTCCCATGTTTCTCCATCCATCTAATGCAGTCAGAGATTTCTGGGAGTTGTAGTTCAGGAACATCTGTGGGGCCGGAGTTTGGACATCCTTGGCTTAGAGTAACACCTTATCCGAATAAAGAAAATTCATCATTTCTCTCTTACATGAGATTAGTTCTGATAGGATCTTCCTGTCATGGAACTGACGTAGCGCTCCACGCTTCAAACCCCAAGAGACTTTATGTTCAGTTATATTGTGTGGTGTGATTTTAAATGTAAATTGCTTGGTTTTAGTTTAAATTAGTTTAGTGTAAATTGCTTAGCTTTAGTTTTAAATGTACTTTAATTACTGAATGTGAATTTAGATATGTGTTTTTGTATAGAACGTAAACAAATTTGAGTACTGTGTGATTATGCCAGATGGGTTTTCCCCTTTTCTAGTTGCATGTTTGAGCATTCAAAAGTCTGGCTTTAATCTGATCTATTGGAACAATAGATTATGTAAATGATGTGTGATAGGGAGAAAAAGGAATGTTTATTGTAAATATCTAACTGACATAATGTAATTAGCATTTTAGTAGGTCAATGTGCGTCATTTATGCAAATTATGGCTGTTGGAGCTCAGCATAAATAGTGACGTTGTTGTTCATTAAAGCTCAGAGAGAGAATCCTGTTTGAACATACAGCTTGTCTGGTGTCTCATTCAGCTACGCTACCTACACTACACTCAACATCAGAAGGCACAGAGCGGCCATCTGAAAAGACTGACCTACCTTCGAGGCTACAGGTCTGGAGCTGCAGATCAGGCTGCTCGAGGCACTGAGTTCCGAGCAACTCAGCGGCCTAGCTGATCATTAAGGGGGTGTCTGGAGAGCCAGGACAGACGGAAGAATGAGATTCCCGTCACACTTCCCAAATAGCCCCTCCCTAAAATTTTAGTCTAGTTTTTTTTTTAGACTAATATGTCAATGGGTTTTCATCATTGTTTTAGTCATTATAGCTTAGTCAACTAGATTTCTTTAAAATTAAATCTAAGACTTTGACGAAAATTAGTTGATTAAATTAAAACTGATTTAGACTTTGGTCCCATACCCAAGATATCTCATTATTATACACAAAAATATTCCAAAAACCCAAAAATCCCCAATTTGGAACATGGACAAATCCATGTTGAATAAGGAATACTTCACCATTAACACCAAAATGCACGAAAACCTGCTAAAGCCTCAATCTTGCTCACTTTTGGCATCCCCATTATGGCCTCCTACATTCCGGCATTCTGCACCTTCAGTATATGCTGAACTGCACCAATACTTTAATCGACATCACTCTGTTTAATAAACAAACTGGGAGTGGTTTATTCAGACATAAATTACATTCGCCACAATACATGATATCAACCACTTAGTTCTGCTACTGGTAACCAAGACATAACCCTCTTTAATGGCCAGGAGATTGACGTTAGGAATAGGATACAACCGGTGCACCCTCTATTTGACTAAAATGGCTGAGTGAATAATTCTATTTATTAAGAATTCGAAGAATGGAGTTTTGTAAACTTAAACTTTTTTGAAGATGAGTAGAATATGCAGCTTTGTGGATCTCTGCTGGTGGGTGTCACTGTCTGTCCAGCTCAAAAGCACAGCCATCTTGGATTCTGAAGCCATTGATGAAGCCATCATGCAGTCTGTCTATAGCACAGGCCACACCAAAATAACCATAGAAAAAAAATCTTTATTCACCGCCCAAGGGGGGCTAAAACTGCGACTTTTCGGCTCTAGCCTTAGTCATGCATGACTAAGGCCTAGAGCCGAAACGTCGCAATTTTAGCCCCCCTTGGGCGTTGGTTAAAGATTTTTTCTATGGTTATTTTGGTGTGGCCCATCGTTTTTATGAAAGACTGGTACGGGACGGCGGACCCCTTGGGTGGAGCACCCAGAGGATTACCATACGGCAGGTCCCACTAGGGTAGCCACGCTTTTCTGCCTCTGCATTGTCTATAGGACAGAATAGTTTATTGACATTACTCTAGAGTTTTCGCTTAATGCCTGTAAAATTATCAGCAAGATAATCTTCGAATAATTCTGAAACTGTCTGTCAGAAATTTTACTTAAAGCTTGATGACATCTGATTATCCTAGAATGACATGTAAAGTAGTCCGCTGATCATCTAATGACTTCAAGATTTATTTATTTATTTTACCATGAAGGATACAATGAGATTTCTCTCGTTTTCAAGTATGTCCTGGGTTCAGGAAGATGGCTTCTACTGTAAGCCTGTTTGGTGAAACGATAGTTCGGATTTTCTACTGTACAAACACTGATTTTGTTTCTAATTTCTAAGGTTATGTATGTGTTTCATAGTCTGTCAGTCATTCAAAGATGGCTTGTAAAGTCATCCTGTTTGGTGACATGATAGTTCTGGTTTTCTACATTAGTAGTGATATCAATGGAGGCGTTAGTATACGAATCATCGTTTACAATTTCCATAACAATTTAGGTATTTGATAGTCTGTTGATCATCCATTGACTCCAAGATGGCTTCTAAAGTCATCCTGTTTGGAAAAATGATCACGTATTCTACCTAATGGCAGTGATTTCAATGAACGTGTTAGTACCCAAATAACTGTTTCCACTTTTGATAACTTTATACATGTTGGTTAGTGTCTCGATCATTCAATGACTTTGAGATGGTTCTAAAGTAATCCTGTTTTGTGAGATGATCGTTTCCAATTTTGTACGCCACCAGCACCGATTTCAAAAGAAGTCTCAGTACTCAAATCATCGTTTCTTACTTCCATAGCGATATAAGTGTTTGATAGCCCTTCAATCATCCAATGAATGACTCCAAGATGGCTTCATAAGTAATCCTGTTGAATGCCGTAAAATGGTAGTTCTGGTTTTCTATGCTACCGACATTGATTTCGATGGAAGTGTCCGTACTCAACTAATCATTTCCAATTTCTGTAACTATGTAAGCGCTTTGATAGTCTGTCGATCATCCAAAGATGACTTCTAAAGTAATCCTGTTTAGTGAAATGATAGTTCTGGTTTTCTATGCTACTATCACTGAGTTCAATAGACGTATCAGTACCCAAATCATCTTTTACAATTTCTTTATCCCATTACCTGTGAAATATGTCTCTTGATGAGACCATTAAGGGCCAGATGGACTTGAAGACACTCCACACGTCAATGCATTAGTGAGGTACTCGAAGAGCTTCTGGCTCCATCCTCTGGCAATATCAGAAAGATGATACCAGGTGGAGGAGAAGAGCCAGGTGGTTTGACGTTCCTGTATATATAATAACAGAGGCTACGTCTTATATCATTGAACATGTTGATCGATGATATGTCTTATTGTTTAATGATACAGACCAAGATGCCACTTACCGTAGCCCCACGGCTAAATTTAAGAGGTCCGTCCACTCATTGATACAGAAACTGCAATGAGAATTTTGATTATTATTTATGAAATATATTCAATTATAAAAAAATGTACCAGGTAGGTTATGCAGGATTAGTGCTACATATTACACTTTTTATGGGATTATTATTGAGTGATTGGTGATGTGATTAAGCCTAAAAATCTGGATTTTGTCTCTATGCTCCCTCTGTCTGAAATTTGCTGGTTTTGTCTCTGACCTCGCAGCTTCGGAAAACGGTTCTTGATACTAAGCTAGACCTAGGATAGAGCTTAGAAGTTTCCCAAGGACTGCACAGCTCAACGAATGAGTGCTTCTAGAAGAATTGCATTATGGACAGAGTAAAAAAAAACTGTCCATAAAAGGACCAAACAGAGTAATTCTAAAATCTCAGAACGGGTCTAACCCCACTAACAATATATCACACCACAGCGAAAGATGGTGGTAAAAAAACACGTATCTATACCAAACTGAGCTTAAAGATATATAATATACATATAAAATCTAACTTTACTATACCATCAAATGTAAAAACAAACAATATTTCCCAGCATTTACATAAAACAGGACACACAGAAACGTGTCAGACACACCAACATACAACTGCGTGCATCATTCACAGTAACACAACGATATTAAATATTAAATAATAATATTATTTATATATATATAAATTTATTTGTAAGCTTAGTTTGGTATCGATGTGCATTTTCTTACCACCATCATTCGGTGTGGTGTGACTTTATGGACAGTGGTTCCTCTCATTATAAGTACAAGAGGTTTGAGGTCTTAGATGTGACCCGGAAACAGCGTCTGCCGAATCCTAGTTAAAACTAAAAATGTGTTTTTCAGCTGAAATCTTTTTTTTTTTTCTGTGCAGAGAGAAACCTCATGACCTTAATAAATAATTTGGCTAATTATGCCAATATTCATAATACTGAATGTCTGAATATTCACTTAAGTCATTATTAATAACTTCATTAAAAAAATAAGTCATTATTAATAACTTCAATAAAAAAGTCATTATTAATAACTTCATTAAAAAGTCATTATTAATAACTTCAATAAAAAAATAAGTCATTATTAATAACTTCAATAAATAAGTCATTAATAACTTCAATAAAAAAAGTCATTATTAATAACTTCATTAAAAAGTCATTATTAATAACTTCATTAAAAAAATAAGTCATTATTAATACCTTCAATAAAAAAGTCATTATTAATAACTTCAATAAAAAAATAAGTCATTATTAATAACTTCAATAAATAAGTCATTATTAATAACTTCAATAAAAAAAGTCATTATTAATAACTTCATTAAAAAGTCATTATTAATAACTTCAGTAAAAAAGAAGTCATTATTAATAACTTCATTAAAAAATAAAATGAAAAGTCATTATTAAAAACTTCTTTAAAAAAGTCATTAATAATCAATAAAAAAACTAAATAAAAAGTAATTATTAATAACTTCAATAATTTTTTTAATAAAAAGTCATTATTAATAACTTCAATAAAAAAGTCATTATTAATAACTTCATTAAAAAATAAAATGAAAAGTCATTATTAAAAACTTCTTTAAAAAAGTCATTAATAATCAATAAAAAAACTAAATAAAAAGTAATTATTAATAACTTCAATAATTTTTTTTAATAAAAAGTCATTATTAATAACTTCAATAAAAAAGTCATTATTAATAACTTCATTAAAAAATAAAATGAAAGTCATTATTAAAAACTTCATTAAAAAAGTAATTAATAATCAAAAAATTTTAATACAAAGGCATTATTAATAATTTCAATAAAAACATTAAATAAAAAGGCATTATTAATAACTTCAGTAAAAAAATTAAATAAGTCATTATTAATAACCCAGGACATACTTGAAAATGAGAGAAATCTCAATGTAAAATCCTTTATAAATAAATAAATAAACTTCAGTAAAAAAATTAAATAAGTCGTTAATAATGACTTTTTTTAATTAAGTTATTAATAATGACTTTTTTAAATTAAGTTATTAATAATAACTTAATTTAAAAAAGTCATTATTAATAACTTTGATAAAAAAGAAGTCATTATTAATAACTTCATTGAAAAAATAAAATAAAAAGTCATTATTAAAAACTTCAGTAAAAAAATAAATAAGTCGTTATTAATAACTTAATTAAAAAAAGTCATTATTAATAACTTTGATAAAAAAATAAGTCATTATTAATAACTTCATTACAAAAATAAAAATTGCACAAAACCCGCTATGGCTTTCCCAAATCAGAAAGAACTTAATACTACAATATTCTCGACAATAGCGTATTCCATCTTATAGGAATAAATGCCACAAGCCTTGATACAGAAAAATAAATAAACACACAAAAAACAACACTTCAAATTGTACTTTTTTTATTGTTTTCGGTATGGTTGTTTATGTATTTTTTTTGCCAGCCTTTATTCGTGTTCATATCAGAGGCAGAGCCACATACAGTGTATATGTTAAAATGTGGGGAAGTTAGGAAGGATATTAATATCATAAGTGCTGGGGTGACTGAAACGTTAGATCCATGTACAGTTTGGGCACAATTCCTGCAATTATTGGAGTCTTCCAGGATGAATTTTTATTTACCTCCCTGACGCTCTAGATAGGTTCTCTTGCAGTCTGATGTTCCTCTGAGGGCTGCAGCATCTGGGAGACTCTGTGCAGCTCCTGTGTGTGGCATGCCGCACAGAGTCAGCGCAAGATATCCAAGCTCTTTCCTCTCAAAGCGGTGCACAGTATCTTCCAGCGTGCATTTCATTGCAGCCAGTGTATTATGGTACCCCTGTCGTGTCCACCCTCCCCATCTGGAAATGGAATCCTAGCAGGATTATGAATTGTGGAGGAATCCCAAATACGGAATGTTCGAGTCCCGAGCATTCCAGAGAAGGGGTGCTCAACCTGTATGTGACACGAAGCAGTGCTTGAGGGATGTAATATATATCTCTTGCTTCCTTGCACTCCTCTCTGGAGACAACTTTCTCTCTCTCGGATGAATAAATCTAGACTGGTGTCAGAGGTTAACGTAGCGGTACTTGTTTTTCATGCATTTTTGTTCTAGCTTTCATCGCTCCATTGTAATTCTGAATTTCCTGTAAATGTTATTTAAAGGGACGCTCTACTCATCCTGACCAATTTCTTATTTTAAAGTGGTGGTGATGAAAGGAGTGGCCCCCCTCCCAGCCGCCCCGATCTGCCACAAACATCGGGTGAAGTGGAGACGTTTCCTCCTCTCCACCAAGAGTCACCAGCAGCCTGGATTTTTAATTTCCCGGCTGCCAATCACCAGATCTGTCACTAGTGATGTCACACACAGAGAGCAGCCAACATCACCCTCTAAGACCAAGCGCTGTAGCGACCGTTCCCAGAGAAGCAGCGATGGATCAGATATGTGCATGCGCGTGCAGCTCCGACCCATCGCTCTGCGCAGGCGCTACGGAACTTGTGAACGTAAAGTGTGCGAGTCCTTCAGTGTTGCGTGGTTTGTGGTTCCTACGCTACGCAAGTTGCATAGGAGCACGAACTGCGCAGAAAAGCTCCAGGGACTTCTGGGTTTGGGAGTCCGAGAGCCGAAGAGGAGGAGCAGCGCGCGGCGAGGGAGAAGGTGAGTGAAATAGCCAGAAATAAAAAAAATATTCAAAAATAATTGTTCAGAGGCTGTCCGCAGGATCTGCCCAATTACTTAAGGTAAAAAAAAACAGAACTAAGCTTTCAATAAAATATCCCTTTAATCTGAGTAATCGGATTTCTGTTGTTTTGATGACACTGAAAAACTGCATTTATTCTGGTAAAAACCCTTTGAATCACCAGGTTTTGAGTCACTCAACCTTCGAAAACTGGTTGCTCACCAAGCTTTAAGGAGTCTTTATAATGTAAAACAGCCTCCCGCATCTCGACGGCCAAGTTCTTCGCCAAGGTGGGAGAATAACTCTGACACGAAACAGCATAAATAAAATTTAGTAAGGATCCGAAGGAGACGTTTTTGACATTAACATGGTAACAGTTGTGCTTACGTGCGCATTATAAATGTGCTCTTCAGATCCTGAAGATGATGTATCTGAACCTGAGTTCGTGACGGGTTCTTTTGCCAATCTCATCGCGTCGCCCACAATTCAGACATTCTCATTGTGTTTTCAGATGTGTCAGAAACCGGTGTTAGGGCCCAGTTGGGGCCGACTATTGTCGTATACTGTCTAACACCAAGGTCACTTGACAAGACGACTAAGGCAGGTCCCATGTATGTACCACGTCAAGAACCGTGTTCGCGCTCGTCCTTCATCTATATGATTGTATGATGATCAATCTACATCCAAATGTAATAAAAATGTCATTTTGTCCTTTTTTTCAGCCTCCTAATCATCCCTTATCCCACCACAATGAAGTCTCACCTGTGGACTGTAGTGTTGCTGAGCCTCCTCGCACACGTGTCGTGTGATTGCCAAAACGACTGCATGACCTGCAACAAGCACTTGTATCAACGCGACAACTTCAACACCCTGGTAAGCCATCCGGCAGCCTTCTGAATTGTCAGGGTTATTAGCAGAGCTAGAGGTGTTAGTTTTTCGAAGGTGCGCGTTACTGGAATGCGGTCTTTTCAGGATGCGAGGGGTGTAGACCCCTTATTTTTAATACAATTGTGTTTTTGTAAGATTTTTCTGTCTGCTAAAAGTATAAATAATGAAAGATATCACATGTTTTTGATGGATCAATGCGATCAATGGAATCGAACCACCCTTGTTTTCCGTAGGAGGCCATTTTGAACCTTCACTTCCTGTGTCTCGATTCTTCCAAATCAAAGCAGCTCCAAGATGAAAATCCTTGTGTTAGCAGGCAAATGGACACTATTACACATGTCAAACCATTTTTCAGTCACGACAATAGTCTATTTAGGGAACGTGTAATCAAATTTTTATCCTCCAATGATTCAGCCGACAAGGTGTCCATGAAGTCTTCACGGCTTCTCTGACAATGGTCATAATGCGCTCACATTCTTCTAAAATTGTACGAAAAGATTACTTTTTTCATTCAAGCCGGGAGTTTGTAGGTCTGCGAACAAAAGCAATTATGTATGAAAGAATGAACATTGCCAGACAGGGCTTTGAAATAATAGCGTGTGGCAAACCCCATCATTACAGACGCGTTTGATGTGCTTCGATGAGATTGCTAAACAGGTAAATGAGGCTGATTGTAAAGAACGTGGATTTTTTTAAAGGCTGCGACTCGTTCGAGGCAGTAAGGAGATTGAGTGATCAAGAAATATAATTTGAAAACGAGCTCATTATCCACTTGCGTTAGATGTTGATTAGCTAGACGTCAGCGAAACGCGCAGCAGACCTTAGCGCTCCATAGACATCCAAAGGCTATTGTTTTGATAAAGGTTAAACGTCATGAGATGCTCCAGGATGGTTGTGCATCACACGCAAATCTGTGATGCCACCTGCGGCTGGATGCAAAGACGTAGTTTACTGGAAATAGCAACTGGTAAGATGTCACCAGTTGTATGAATAAGGTAGGACTTATGTTGGGGAACGGGAATAGTTGACGTAGGCTGAGAAACATTAATTCTTGGGTTTACAATGACGTGAGAGCTACAGGTTCCCGCAGGTTAATCGGTGCTTGAAAAACCCAAAGGTCTCTGTAAACTGCAGGAGCAGAGCAAAGAAGAAGATCTCCTCACTTATATATGAACCGGAACCCACATGCACTGATGGGTGTCTGTTGACCTATGCTTCACCCAAAATGTCGCGGTCAACACCAAAAAACTAAAATTACCATGTGTCAGGATCCCTGGCTGTAACCATCCTGGAAACCCCCTGGTGGTGAACTTCATGTTCTGCTCCTGTCTTGCAACCAGCAATGTAAACAGTTAAAACACCAAACACGTCACACACACCAGAAATAAAGGCACCACGCCCCAGCCAGACCTTTGATGGTTCATACAGCTCATGTCCTGAGAAAGTGAGGTGCTGTTACTCACTGCTTTGCTTTACCCAACTGTTCTGTTATTCCTGGTTCCTGCATTTTGTTTCCACCACGCTTCCCACCATCCTGCAGAATTCAACCGGTCAGTTCCCATATTTCATCCCCTTCCAAACCATACCCACCTGGTCATCTGTGCAGGAAACTGCATACTGGGTCCATAACCCCCACTTCCCGGTGCCACCCTGGTACCTGGGCCTGACAGAATGAACCAGCCAAACTTTAATGAACCCGCAGCCCTGCACTCCACCTTGCTATGTCTCCAGGAGATGCTGAAAAGCTTTGCTACTCTGGTGGGGAGTTTGCTGCACAATCTGCAGACAACCACACCCAAGGAATGTGTTCCTACGACCAGCAGACACAGAGACCCCCTGTCTCCCGAGGAATGGGCCAAGAGACAGACTGCCAACCTATGCCTCTATTGTGGGGACCCCACCCATTGGCTCGTGGACTGCCCACTAAGACCCCAGAGACCTACTGCTGTTTCTAAGCCTGTTGTTACCTCCAAGCAAGCTCCAGTGCTTAGATCTCTGCAGCAACCCCGAGCTCCCAGGCCTACTGCTGTCTCCAAGCAAGTCCCTGATGTGAAGCCAGCTTCGAGGAGACCTGCAGCACCTAAGCCGGTACCCTTTCCCAAACCGGCCCCAGGGGGTCTGCTGCACGAGAGGGTGCAACCAGAAAACCTCCTGTGCCCAAGACGTCTCCAAGACCTGCACCCCCACCTAAACCTGCACCCAGAAAACCTCCGGTACCCAGACCCACTCCTAGGAGAGCTGTACCCCAAACTACGGCGTCACCAAAGTCCAGCTCTGTAGAGGAGTCTGACAGCTCCATGGATATGGAGGACTCCCTGCCCTTGCCCAGGGAGCCCGAGCTTGATCCAGTTCCTCCTATGGACTTTGAAAATATACCTGTGGAACCAGAACCTCCGTTTCCTATGGAGGTTATGTGTATACAGATTCCAGGTACAACCACAACTCCCCCCGCTCTCAGCCAACAAGATCCGGCCATCACTGAAGTTGAAGGTACTGGTTATGACACTCTGTGTGATTTTTTACCATTTGGCCGTCTACCCTCTGATTATTTAAATCCAGATCAGATACCAAGGGGTACCACCTGGGACAGTTTACCTACCAAGGAGGAAGGGGTGGAGGCTGCCACCACCTCACCCCATATGAGAGCATGGAGCAACCTCGATACACCCGGTGAGGCATCTGATCATGAGTGGGACAGTGCTGAAGAGGACTATATGCCTACCTGTGTGCCTACCGATACAAAGTATGACATGCCCAGCAGACCAGTAATCGCTGCGACATTGAAACTTGCACTCCATGAAAATTCAGACGTTGACTGGGAGACAGATGACTCTGAAGCTAAAAGCCTGTCACATATCGCACGGCGTAGCAAAGGACCACCAGGCCAACGACATGAATATATGGGCACCATCGTGGTGACCGATCCTGTTGTCCTCAGCACCCGGGTGGAAGACCCCTGTAAGAAAATATCTACCTCAAAGGCGTGGAGACAACAGAGGAAGAACCGTCTCCAAGCCTGTGTTACAGGCTCCCCCGTTGGAGTGACCCAGGACCTCCCACAGGCTACATCTACCCCGATGCCATCTGCCTATGTTGGCACGAAGTTCCCTGGTGACCCTGCCTCCTACCAGTGTCCCTCTGTTTCCAGGAGCCTACGAGGTCATGACCCTTGTACACGTCCAGAACCCCCACCTGAAGAAGCAGGCTTTTACACTGTACAAGGAACTATTGTTATACCTGCCCGGGACCCGGTATCAGGAGAATGGACGCTGCAATCTGTCCGCTGATGCCAGTCTTCGCTATACCCATGCAGGGCCCTGTATCAGGACACTGGATGTCTTCTCCTGCCCACTGAGGTCCAGCTCCAGTTCTTGGTCACCCAGAGTGTGCCCGTGACGGGGAGGGTACTGTCAGGATCCCTGGCTGTAACCATCCTGGAAACCCCCTGGTGGTGAACTTCAGGTTCTGCTCCTGTCTTGTAAACAGTTAAAACCCCAAACACTTCACACACACCAGAAATAAAAGCACCACGCCCCAGCCAGACCTTTGCTGGTTCATACAGCTCATGTCCTGAGAGAGTGAGGTGCTGTTACTCACTGCTTTGCTTTACCCAACTGTTCTCTGTTATTCCTGGTTCCTGCATCTTGTTTCCACCACGCTTCCCACCATCCTACAGAATTCATCCGGTCAGTTCCCTTATTTCTTCCCCTTCCAAACCATACCCACCTGGTCATCTGTGCAGGAAACTGCATACTGGGTTCATACCCCCCACTTCCTGCCCTGGTACCTGGGCTTGACACCATGTGTGGGTAAAACAAAATCAAGAACAGCGAGGAAAGGATTGGCTTGATCTACGTACTTTTCCCATGGTCCCATATTCAATGAGTGAATCAGATTATGATTAGGGATGTGCGTTTCGGGTTTCGGAATTTCCACGAAATTTCCCGATTCGTGAATTCGAATTTAAACGATTTTCCAAAAATTTTCAGATCCGAAAACGCCAGATCCGAAAAAAAATTCGAGCCGAAACGAAAACTTTTTGGAATGGACTAGAAATGTGTAAAATCGAAATTCATTTTCGTTCCATTCGTGATTTCGGCTCCATTCCTGATTTCGGTTCCATTTCAGTAATTTCGGACATCATATTTATATCGCTGATTCTGTAATTAAATTTTGTATCATTCCCATCTCAATGTATCCTTCCTGGAAAACCAGAGAAATCTCAATGTATCCTTCTTGTAAAACATGAGAAATCTCAATGTATCCTTCTTGTAAAACATGGGAAATCTCAATGTATCCTTCTTGTAAAACATGAGAAATCTCAATGTATCCTTCCTGGAAAACCAGAGAAATCTCAATGTATCCTTCTTGTAAAACATGAGAAATCTCAATGTATCCTTCCTGGAAAACCAGAGAAATCTCAATGTATCCTTCTTGTAAAACCAGAGAAATCTCAATGTATCCTTCTTGTAAAACATGAGAAATCAATGTATCCCTCTTGTAAAACCAGAGAAATCTCAATGGCAGAATTATCGTATCGTATAATTATCGTATCGTATATTTATCGTATCCTAAAAAACATTAGTTTACGTCAAAACGAATAGACACTCTGAAACGAGGAGAACAGACGTTCCCGAAAAACTCAAAAATTTCCGAAATCACGAAAAAAAAGTCGATATGAAAAACGAACCGAAACGAACCGAAACCGGCCGAAATGAGTCGAAACGAAAATTTACAAAATGAACCGAACTAGAATCGAACCGAAAAAAAATCGGTGCACAAGCCTAATTGTGATGGAGCCCATCCCAGCCTTCAAACATCCTGATTTGATTGAAGAACTCCTTAAATAAACATCCGTGCAAATTTTGAGAGTACAGTGGACAAATGATATTTTGACTGCTGTGTTGTTTGTCCACTGTTGTCGGATGGGTGCCGAGCCACTTTACACTTGTATCCAAAAAGGCAGGTACCGCTTGGAAGGGCACAGCCTGCCCTTCCAGCGGCAGCTGTCTTTAACCTCTAGGGGGCTGGATCGCGATTCGGCACCATCAGGCTCCGTATCGCGGTCCCCTCCCAGAGCTGGCCGACATCTTAGATGTCGGCCAAGCTTCCGGGATCTCCCCCTGATGACTGGCGTCATCGTGCATAGTGCGATGACGTCAGTCCTGGAGGTAACCCTAGCTGCCAACTATGGTGGAGATAGGGAATTCCAATGAGCCCCCTATCTCCCGATCAGTGGCAGCTAGGGGTTAATGTTTGGTATCATTGGAACGGCCAGAGCATGACCTTTTTAGTGATACCAAACATGACTATGTAAAATGTAAAACAAAATTAGAAAAATAATAAAAATGAAAATAAAAAAATAATAATAATAAAAAAAAAACAGTTTTTTCTTTTTTTGTTTTATTAATGCAGCAAAATTGTTCCTATTTCAATTATAATGTAAACAATGAGGCTGCACTAACAATTTTTTCTATCGGGCGTTTGCTAAAAATCACGTAATTTCCCCCCAAAAATGTAATGAGTCCCCATTTCTAATTTTTTTAATAGTGCACCTGCTTGAGCATTAACGTTTGCTGCGGTATTTACCGCATATTACAAACGGGTTAAAAAACCCGTTTGCATTTGGTACCTTGCGCTTCTCAGCTCGAGGTCACTGCACTTTGCGCTCCCTATACTTAACATGGAGAGCGCAAAGCGTTAATCAGCGCTGGATAACAAAGGATTTTTTTAGGCATTTTTCCCGATTTATTTATTTATTTTTAAATAGTATTTTTTTTCTGTAACGGACCTTTTTATCATTATTCATAGGATCTTCTAAGTTAATTCCAGACATTGTTATCCAGTAGGTTATTTGCAAACAGCGTTTGAAATTTTTACATTTTCAATTGTTCGTTTTTTTTTTTTACCCTGTTCGTCGGCTTGTTGTTTTTTTCCGGCAGCTGGTTGGCGCTGTGTTCGGCGGAATGTCGGCTTTTTTTCGGACGCGATTGGCAGGTTTGCAGCGGATCGTTGGGTATATTTGCCAGGTTTTCTGGGGCGTTTTGGATCATTCCGATTTTTTTGCATCTTATCGGCGGATTTTCGAATGCGTTCCCTGCACTTCGGGGACCCTGCAGTGAATGCTGAAGTCACCAGATCGGTCGCTAGTGATGTCACACACCGAGAGCGGCCGACGTCACCCTCTGAGACCAATCGCTGTAGCGAGTGTTCTCAGAGAGGCAGCCGATGGATCATATCTGTGCATGCGCGTGCAGCTCCGACCCATCGCTCTGCGCAGGCGCTACGGAACATGTGTACGTATTGTGTGCGAGCCCTGTAGCGCTGCGCAATGTGCAGTTCCTGCGCTACACAAGCTGTGAGCACAAATTGTAAAGAAAATCTTCAGGGACTTCTGGGTTTAAAAGTCGAAGAAGAGGAGCAGCGTGTGGCGATAGAGAAAAAGTGAGTAAAATCACCCAATTATTTTTTTTAAAGTTTTTTTTAAAAAAAAATTTAAAAAAATTGGGCAGAGTGCAGAGGCTGCCAGCAGGATCTGCCCAATTATTTAAAGGCCAAAAAAAGGAACTGTATTTTCAGTAGAGTGTCCCTTTAAGAGGTCCTCTCCTCGCACAGAGTCCCGGTGGCCCTTGCCGTTCAGACCTGTCATGTTTACTCGCGGGGGATTAGGCCTCTGACACGACATTATTAAATGCTAAGCGCTGCCGAGCCGCTTGATGTGCTTCGAGTACTGCTCGCTCTTTTTAATTTGACATCCTTCCCGCGTGCGCGTCTCGTCTTTGCTTTGACATCTGCTGGCCGCGTCACAACAAACCACGCGACGGCGCGGACGCCTGGCGGAGCTTTCCTTATTTACTGACTGTCTTGTCGCATCTTGATTAGTGACGGGAGATGAAAGGGAATGAATATGAGTTTCCGTTTAATGAAATAAGCTGTCACTCTTATGATAATTTTTAATTGCCTGGCTCTGCCGTTTCCAGTCGTTACGCTTCAGCCTCCATTAACCCTTCACGTGCCAAAGGACAGTGCCCTTTCTAGCACTACGACTGTGGCTCGCTGATTCCTCCGGTGCAAACCAGCTAGCAGAGATTTTTGGGTCTCCTGGAAGATTTCTTTTAAATATTTTGGGTCTGTAAAGTAGAAAGTGTATCGGTTCACCCCTCTGTTATAAATGTTCGGCGATTGAAAACGGAAAGAGGTGTGCACGGCTGAAAAATTTGTTTCGTTTCGAAATAATTTCGTTTAGTGATTTCGTTTCGTTTGGTATCTCGGTTCACTAAAGAAAACACATTGTAATTTCGGATCGATTCGATGTTTAATATCGAGTCAAATTTCAGATCACTAAATAAAACCCCAATAAATCAAATCCAGCTGTTAAAAGGCGAGCTAGGGTTAAATATTCAGCTGTCCATTGGCCTGTGGTGCTGACAACAGATTCAGCACCACAGGCCAATTTACAGGGATGGGGCGCTTTGTGAAACAGTTAAACGAAACTGATTTGTTTCATAATGTCGTTTGCTTTGTAGTACTTGTATTGTAATATAGGATCGATTCGATAGTTGATATCGATTCGTATTTCGGATCACTAAATAAAACCCCAATAGATCAAATCCAGCTCAGGAATCATTTAATCAATGGTTCTCTTGTGAAAAAGTATAACGAATCAATTTAGTTATATACTGTTTCGTTTTAATTTCAATTCGTTTTAAATCAATCGATTGTTTCGTAAGTGCTTCAGATATACGGACTAACAAATTTCCAAATGAATTGAGATTCGTTACGAAATCAATGCACACCACTCAAACACTGATCCTTGAGAGAAATCTCCACCAGCCCCTATGTCCAGGTCCAGACTGGCCATCGGTCAACAAGCTCTTCCTATTTGGACCATGTATGTCAGCACCATGTCAGCTTTGTGAGCCTGGAAGAAGATGAAATAATCTCACCAAACAGACGAAATTTGACCAACGTGGCTAGAACTTCTAAACCTGCTTCTTATTCCCTTGACCACATCTCCAACCAAGGTCCCGCCCAGGCCAGGGACTTTAAAAATGCCCAGTCAAGTCCCGTCAATGCTGACCTGGTCCTGGATATTGATAATCATTAGTACACGAGAAAGACTTCCATAATGGAATAGATTTCTTATGCCATCGTTGGTATGACATCAAACACGTCAATGACTTTAAAAAGGGCTGAGACACCTGAGGGTCAACTGTAAATCAAAAGCAAGCAACATCCCAGCATTTTGGAATTTCTTGCAAGATGTGAAGAGCATAGGAGACGTGTACTTTAACACAATCCCTATCTGCACTGAATTGTCTACTAATTACACAATAATAAACTAGCAATCAATCCAATTTAAGGAAATTCAGCTCTGGTCACCTAGCCACACGCAGAACCATAAAAACGTATATAGCGAAATATGAGAAAGTGCAGACTCACCAATAAACACCAGTAGACATCTGGGGCTCCCAATAATCGACTTAGGGCTAGTATTTTAAAATGTAACTTTATTTATAAATAAGAAAAATCTTTTGATTTCACAAAAAAACATGGATGTCTCAAATGGACTCCTTGGTCTCATTCTTAGAGATCTCACTGACTGATTAGAGAGAATCAGTAACATTTCCAGTGCAAGGTCATTAAAGAAATTCGGCTTCGCAAACCCAAGGTTGGACATCACTGTCCAGTTACGAAACGAATGCACACCTCTAAAAATGAAGGCTGCAATTCCAGTTACTGCAAGGTCTGACATAAATGTCAACCCTCCACTTGCCATTCTATGTCCAATGGTCGTATGCGCTACATCTCGGCTTTTACTGAGGTTACTGCATTGCACTGGCGTGCGCAGCCAGTTAATTAGGGTGTGCACCGATTGGACATTTATTATCTGAAAACGAAAGTTTCGAGGATTTTGCAAAAAAAGCAAATTTTTCATTCGAAATATCGAGCTTGTAAACAGAGATACACTCAGTTTTAATGCTATATATCATGAACCAGATAAGGGACATCTAAAATGTCAATGTAGGAGGTGAAAAAGGACTTCTTCATCTTCTTCTTGGGCACACCAGGCACACCCCTTGTGCACGCCTATGGGCATAACCAATGTTTATGCTGAGATACTGTCACTATTCATTTATCAGATAAGGACATCCAAAATATCAATGTAGGGGGTCAAAGATGAACCCTTCACCCAACATTAGGGTGTGCCTGGGCTCACCAGGCACACCATGTGCGCACACCTATGCTGTATTGTTACTGATGTATTAAAAGGAAGCTCTACTCATCCTCGCCACTTAGTTTAAAAAGGGTCAGGATGTGAGGATTGCCCCCCCCCCTCCTGTCCCGATCAGGAGATATCATGGGGTGAAGTGGAAGAGTTTCCTCCACCCCTTCCAGAGTCACCAGGAGCTGGGATTTTGAATTTCCCGACTGCCGGTCACCAGATCGGACACTAGTGATGTCACATGCAGAAAGCGGCCGTCGTCACCCTCTGAGACCAATCGCTGTAACAAGCGTTCTCAGAGAGGCAACAATGGATCAGATCTGTGCATGCGCGTGTGACTTCACAAGGTAAGCCCCTCCCTCACAGGCACCTATATACCTGGTGAGTGCAACATTGTTGCGTCCCCGCCAATCAGCCAGCAAAACCATTCCTGACTGTCCAGCACAGGCCATCAGTCATGTTCCCCCTCCCTATAGGTCCAGGGGATTACTTTCCCCTCCCCAAAATAGAGAGGTGGCGGTCGATGACACTTCCTATCTCCTAGTGGGTGCCACCAGTGGTGCAAGGCCCACCAAAGTGCGCAGCCCAGGTTGTGCACCCCAGAACGTACCACCAAGGGACAGACCTGTTGTTAAATAAACCCTAAATCGTTACCTTCCAGCTTAAAAGGCAACAAAACATAACTCAAAGAGGAAAACCCATCGGTGAGCGTAATGGCCTATGCTGGAGGCTGAGCATGGCGGGATATGTTCCACGGCAGCGAGAATGGCAAATTGGTTGTCAGTTTCTCTAAATTACATGTAGCTCTTACACCCTATCGCATGAGCCCCGGGCGCTGTCACACACTGATATCTTCTGACACATTTGTAGCAGATTTAATTGCTTTCCCTATAACATAGTTGCTAATGTGGATGTCACAGGGGTTTGGGTGCTATAACAGATGTCCTGTAGTTGACTCACACCGCAACTCTGTTTCTCACTGTGATTAATATGAGAAAATACAGTAAAATGGGCATTATTTGATTTATAGCTTAGGTTGTGACAATCTGGGTTCTGTTTTTATGCATTTATTTAAACGACCCTTAGGGAAGTTTTGGCCAGGGTCTATATTCTCTATATTCGCAAAATATGGTTTATTACAGAAACTAAAGGGGTTATTCAGAGGTACGAAATGTAACTGGACACGGAAATTCTGCATACGGGACATTTTGGGGCCATTCTATCCCCCATAGAGAAGCAATGGTTAATCTATTCAGAGACACCGAACAGCAGAGAAATGTCAGTGAAATGCCCTGATGTTCGGTGCTTTCATTCGGCAGGTTTATTCTGGCGAATCCCCTTGGTTTCAATGTTAAAAATATTCCCGTTTTAATTCAATATCTAATAAACCATTTATTCTTTTAATTTGCAGCAAAAAGTCTCTTTATTTATAGAATTTTTAGGATCTTTTAGGCATTTGTTGGGATTTTGTTCGGCAAATTCTTTTTCCCTTTTTTCTTTTTTTCCTGTAACAGCCCTTTTTATTATCATTCATTGGACCTTATATGTAAATTCCAGACATTTTCGTTCAGTAGTTTCTTTGCAAACTTTCAAGTGTACTGTTTTTTTTATTTTTTACCCTGTTCACCAGTTTGTCGGCTTTTTCTGGCAGCTGGTCTGCGCTGTGATCGTCGGCTCGTCGGCTTTTTCCGGCGTGTTCGACTTGGTTATTCCAGCGGTTCCTACAGGTATTCGGTGGGTTTTCGGCAGGATTGTGGCGAGTTTTCCCTGCACTACAGAGATCCTGCAGTTAATGCTGAATTCACCGCAGGGTGGGGAACTTTGATTCCCCAAAGTGCAGGGAAGTGCGAGGAACGAGAAAGTTGCGGGGAGCGCTCTCTGAATAGCCCCCTAAGCTACCTCTTTAACGCGCTGGAAAATGTCGTGATAAAATTTATGCAGATTAAATAAAGGCACTCCAATTCAGACGCTTCCAAATTGGTCGCTTCACATATTCAGATCATTTTCTGAGTTTTCCGAATGCTCCCGAATTGAAGGATTTTAACCACTGCAATGTGGAGGACGCGCTCAGCGCGTCCTCCGCATTACCGCTGCTGTGCTGAGGACGCGCTGAGCGCGTCCTCCCATTGGCGTCAGCGTTCGGCCGGGTTCCTTCGGACCTCTCTCCCTCCCGATCGGCGGCTCTGCGGGGGTTAACCCAGGCATCATTTGGAAGGGCACAGCCTGCCCTTCCAAATGGTGCCTGGCATTAACCCCTGGGGAGCTGGATCGCGAATCGGCGCTGAAAAGCGCCGGTTCGCGATCCTTTCCCGGAGCTGGCCGACATCTTGGATGTCGGCCAAGCCTCCTGGAACTCCCCCTGAGGACTGGCATCATCGTGCGTAGCACGATGACGCCAGTCCTGGACTTAACCCCTAACTGCCACCAACGGTGGAGATAGGGAGTTCCAATGAACTCCCTATCTCCCGATCCGTGGCAGCTAGGGGTTAAATTTTGGTATGGTTGGATCGGCCAGAGCATGGCCGTTCCAACGATACCAAACACTACTGTGAAAAATGTTGTAAAAAAATAAATAAAAATAAAAATAAAAATAAAAAAAAATTAAAAATCAATTATAAAAAAAAAAAATAAACACTTTTTTTTTCTTTTTTTTGGTTCGTTAATGCAGCAATATTGTTCCCATTTCAATTAATTATAATGTGAACAATGATGCTGCACTAACGATTTTTGTATGCGGTGCGTTTGTTAAAAATAGTGTAATTTTCCCCAAAAAAAAATGTGACGAGACCCCATCTCTAATTTTTTTAACAAGCGCACCCCATACAAAATATAACCGCAATTGCTCGCATGTTAAAATGTGAAAAAAAACACTTTACACATTGTAAATTATTGAAAATACATATTTTATTGCATTTTTTGTTATAATATACAGACATGACATAACGTATACATATAATAATGACATATTATGAATCTACCGAGTCTGACGGAAAGAACGATATATAATATGTCTGGGTCATATACTAAAATAAGCCTTCAAAACACGTTTAAACATGATGAGCAAAACCGGTAAAAATGACCTCAGCACAGGGGCGGGAAAAGCCTCAGCAGCGAAAGGGTTAAATTCAGCTGAAAGCAAAAAAAAAAATTCTTTTGAATCCTCTTTTTTTTTTTTTTGCTGATTTAGGGTTAGGTTACCGATACATTTAGGGTTAGGGTTAACCCTAACGTTCAGCCCCATTTCGCTTCATTCTTAGGCAAAAGATTCTGCTTTTTCTTTTGAGAAAAGTTCAGGGAAGAAATAGAATGTATTGACTTAAAAATGCAGAAATAATGGAGCAGAATATTAGGGTAAGCCCTATCCCCAACCCTAAATGTAACCTTATCCCTACAACAAGAACAAATGGTATCCTAACCCTAAATACAAATCCTATTCCTGCAACAAGCACAGATACTAACCTAACCCTAATTACAAACCTTAACCCTACAACAAGCACAGATATTAACCTAACCCTAATTACAAACCTTAACCCTACAACAAGCACAGATACTAACCTAACCCTAATTACAAACCTTAACCCTACAACAAGCACAGATACTAACCTAACCCTAATTACAAACCTTAACCCTACAACAAGCACAGATACTAACCTAACCCTAATTACAAACCCCAACCCTAAATGGTTCTTGATTAAGAAAGGGACAGATGCACGCAACGTTTTTTAGGTGGAAGTAGCAAGCTTTGGTTAGAGACTGAATGTGAGGAGTAAAGGATAGATTGGAGTCCAAGAGGACCCTGAGGCAATGAGCCTGAGAGGTAGAAGTAATGGTGGCACCGTTCACCTGAAGAGAAATGGGTGCAGGAATGGAGGTTTTAGAGCGAGGGAAGATGAGAAGTTCAGTTTTTGAGAGGTTGAGCTTTAGGAAATGGGAAGCCATCCAGTCGGAGACAGCTGACAGGCAAGCCGTAACACGGTCCAACACAGGAGGAGAGAGATCGGGAGAGGAAAGGTAGATTTGGGTGTCGTCAGCATAGAGGTGATAACTGAATCCATAGAAAGAGATGAGGTTGCCCAGAGAGGTGGTATAGATTGAGAACCCAGGGGACCCAGAACAGAGCCTTGAGGTACCCCAACCGAAAGAGGAACTGGTGGTGAAGAGGCACCAGCAAAGGAGACAGTGAAGGAGTGAAAAGAGATATAAGAAGAGAACCAGGAGAGAGTGGCATCACTGAGGCCAAGCTGACGCAGCGTGAGGAGCAGGAGAGGGTGGTCAACAGTGTCAAATGCAGCGGAAAGGTCTAGAAGAAAAAGGAGGGAGAAGTGACCTTTGGATTTAGCGGCAGCTAAATCATTAATCACCTTAATCAGAGCAGGCTCAGTAGATTGTTGGTGAGCTGGTTATAGACCAGGCGTTCTAGGATCTTGGAGGCAAAGGGGAGCAAAGAGATGGGGCGGTAGTTTGAAAGGGAGGTGGGATCAAGAGATGGCTTCTTTAGAATAGGGGCGATCAAAGCACATTTGAATGCAGAGGTTAAAAATCTGAGTCAAAGCAGGGACTGTGACTGGTTCAACAGACCGAATAATGTGTGATGGGATCAAGTGGACAGGTGGTCAGACAGGAGGACATGAGAATTTCTGAGACATCATCCTCCGAGACCGGAGAAAAGGAAGACATGGTAGAAGAGGGGGCAGGGAGTGAGGAAGTCAATGCGGTAGAATGGTTAAAGAAGAAGGGACGTGAAGAATTTTCTAATCTATGTTTAGCAATCTTATCGATGAAAAAGTTAGCAAAGCCGGCAGCAGTGAGGTCTGTGGAAGGTTGAGTGGAAGTGGAGCGCATCAATAGATTGAAAGTATGAAACAGACGTCTGGAATCATGAGAAAAGAATGAGATAAGGGAGAAGTTTGTTTAGTGAAGGATAAAGCGAGACTATAGGAATGGAGAATGAATTTTTAGTGCAGGAAGTCAGCCGAAGTGTGAGACTTCCTCCAACCGCGTTCAACTGCCCTGGAACATTGACGAAGATAGCGTGTGTGCCATGGTTGGTGGTTAGGCCAGCATGTAGGACGGAGAGAGGTAGGAGCGAGTTTGTCAGGTGATGTGGAGAGGGCGGAGTTGTGGATGTTGGTGGCATGGTCAGTGCAGTTAGATGTTGAGATCGGAAGGAGAAGAGAATGGATAGCGGTGGAGAGTAGCTTAGGATTCAGGGCACCAAGGTGCCTTCGAGGTAGAAGAGGAGTGGGAGTAGATGTAGGAGACTGGGTTGGTAGCAGGAGAAATTTCCAGGAAAGGAGATGGTGATCGGACAGCAGAAGCACAAATACTAACCTAACCCTAATTACAAAACCTAACCGTAGAACAAGTGAAAATAGTAACTTAACCCTAATTAAAAAACCCTAACCCTAAAACTAACCTTAACCTTAAAATTTATAGCTTCCAAAAATGGTCCAATTCACCAGCACCCATATATTTTCCATTGCTTGGGAAAACTACGCGAAGTCTTGAATTCAGGAGCACCCCACAGGAGTGTCTTTTTTCAATTGCCCTTTTTAGTGTGACGTTTTACGTCGTGACCAGATGATAGTGTTGTTTTCATAGGATACCGAAAAAATTCTAGTAATTGCAAATAAATATTATGAGTTGCCTCATTGCGTTACATCCCAATCTACGGGCCCTTCAGAGATAACCTGCAATATCTGAGGTTTCAAATAACTATTAGGCTAGATGAAAATGCGGTGAAGTTGCCGTGGAAGCTGAAGGATGATCCTACCGATGTGATTGCACCGCATTTTGCAACTTTTTCTGATTTTGAGATAAGATTGTGAATACTGTAATTCTTTGCACAGTGGGTTCGGCAGGTTAATTGGTCAACTGCCCGTAAAGCCATCAACTGTCAATCTCCTCTGAACAGTTAGTCACTAAATCCAATTGTAATGGTTTGTTAAGGAAGCTCTGTCCAGGGACTGCCTCGTTGGGTTTTGGTACAGAAATCCCTTTTCAGGCATGATTGATTTATTCAGTACAACTCCCTTTGCTGTCAATGTAATTACACACCTAATAAAAGAAACAAAAGGAGAGTGCGCATCCGTAACTGCAGAGGACGGCGAGACGTTCTTTTTGGAATATAACACCTGGAGGACAATCTAGTCCTCTGAATATTTCATTTGAAAGTAACAATGTAATGTTTCCTTTTTAATACGTTTTGGAGGAATGAAGCGTTCGGTGTCAAGAAATGCGGATAATTAATTCATTAATAGAATCGCAGGATGCGCGCTTTGATCGCCGATGCTGTCTACATGATGATTAAAATACACCCAATTAAGATTCTTAGTGGAGTATCAATTTAATTAGCTGAACATCTGCCAATTGATTATCCTGTTGTGTGATATCATCTTCCATCGTGTAAATATGACTGTAGGAGTCAACAGATGTGCTGTGTCACGCCGGCGTGGAATTATAGTGTTTGACTGGATCCGCAAACTGCCTGATGCCCCCGGGATACTCGGCAAGACAAACACTCCGCAGCTTCGACCTACAGTTTACCCAATGTTATTCCAAAAAAGTTAAGGAAATCCAATACAATAATAAAGCAACTGATATGATATATTGCTTAAGGTGGATAAGAATTCCATGAGCCCTTACAGGAGATTATTATTATCATTCTTTATTTATAGAGCGCCACAAATTCCACAGCGCTTTACAAGATCAGTCTACAAGGGGTTGATACATTGGAATACCACACGTGGATGATACGGCCTGATTCAGGGGACCCTGATCCAAAGGGAACTTTCAATCTATGAGATGTGCAAGTATTTTGTGAGGTGGACACATCCGTATCGTTAGGTGTCTTGCCCAAGGACACTCGCTGGTGGCATCTTCTGAGTCGGATCGAGTTGTCTTTCCATGATTGTAGATCTGCGACCTGGTGGTTAGGATGAACCTGATTCTCGTAAAGTCGAGACGTCTCCACAGTTGTATTGGAGGGATGTGCTGAATGGTATTTTGACTTGTTTCTCCACGGTCGAAGGGTAGAGATGACCACTGGATTCCACAGCCGATACTGTGTGGTAGGCAAGTATGTACCATTGAGTAATAGAATACGTATCTGGTCAGCGCGAAATGGGAAATCGCTAGGGATATGTGGGCAATCCTGTGGTTACATCCGTAGAGGTTCAACATATGAGAGAATTGGAAGAGAGAAAAAAATATGCCACATTGGTGCAGTATGTTATGTTCAAAGGTGACAAATTATGTATGGAGAGAATTCCACTCACAAATCTAGAGCCCCAACACTGGCTCTGAGTGGGAAGATGCCTCTGGGTTATTTATCTGGAGATGTTCTCAGGAAACCCACTCCTTCCAACTGTTGTTGATCGTCGCTCTCTCGATGGGGCAAATATACAATTAACAAAAGTTAAAATAAAACAATTAAGAGTCCAGGACGCGTTTCACCGCTATCACGGTGATAGCGGTGAAACGCGTCCTGGACTCTTAATTGTTTTATTTTAACTTTTGTTAATTTTATTAAACTTTTTAGAACGTAATCCGGCATCCACTGGTCTTTTTTGGGTTTGACCACACAAAACCCATAGGCGCATATCTTGAGCTTGAACAAGCTCCATCAAATGTGAGTTTACACTCCAATAGGAGTTTTCCTTTCCAATACTTACATTCAGATACACACAGGGTTTTTCCATTTGTGTCTTTATTGTATATTTGCCCCATCGAGAGAGCGACGATCAACAACAGTTGGAAGGAGTGGGTTTCCTGAGAACATCTCCAGATAAATAACCCAGAGGCATCTTCCCACTCAGAGCCAGTGTTGGGGCTCTAGATTTGTGAGTGGAATTCTCTCCATACATAATTTGTCACCTTTGAACATAACATACTGCACCAATGTGGCATATTTTTTTTCTCTCTTCCAATTCTCTCATATGTTGAACCTCTACGGATGTAACCACAGGATTGCCCACATATCCCTAGCGATTTCCCATTTCGCGCTGACCAGATACGTATTCTATTGCTAATATCTGTTCTTGGTTTGGGGGAAACCACTAATTTCTGGTCTAGCTGGGTACTGGGCACATCACTTTGTTCTGGGCGCTTACCACTCCCTATTCCAACTATGTACCATTGAGTGTCTTGCCCACTGACACTTACTGGAGAGGTGCTCTGGCCGGGATTTGCACCTGGTTCTCCACGGTTATAGAGCAGCGATGTTACCTCTACTCCATCCAGCCGGTACATTCAACTCCGTAGTTCCTACAGGAATTCAAGCCGTACATCCTTGGTGAAGCCAGTGATGGGCTGAAACATACGTCTTAGATTACTGTCGTCTTTTGAAAATTACACTTCTCTGGCTTTTGGTGGGATTGATTTGTTACACCTTGTAAGGACATAGGTTGTTAAGGCCTTGCTTGAGATGTCCTTGAGCTGGTACCTCCAACTGGACAGTGATGTACAACCTTGGGTTTGCGAAGCCCATTTTCTTTAATGACCTTGCACTGGAAATGTTTCTAATTCTCTAATCAGTCTGTGAGATCTCTAAGAATGAGACCAAGGAGTCCATTTGAGACATCCATGTTTTTTTGTGAAATCAAACGATTTTTCTTATTTATAAATAAAGTTACATTTTAAAATACTGGCCCTACGTCGATTATTGGGAGCCCCAGATGTCTATTGGTGTTTATTGGTGAGTCTGCACTTTCTCATATTTCGCTATATACGTTTTTAAGGTTCTGCACGTGGCTAGGTGACCAGGTGAATTTCCTTAAAATGACCTGAACAAAAAAAATTGATTGATTGGTAGTTTATTATTGTGTAGTTAGTAGACAATTCAGTGCAGATAGGGATTGTGTTAAAGTACACGTCTCCTATGCTCTTCACATCTTGAAAGAAATCCAAAATGCTGGGATGTTGCTTGCTTTTGATTTACAGTTGACCCTCAGGTGTCTCAGCCCTTTTTAAAGTCATTGATGTGTTTGATGTCATACCAACGATGGCATAAGAAATCTATTCCATTATGGAAGTCTTTCTCGTGTACTAATGATTATCAATATCCAGGACCAGGTCAGCATTGACGGGACTTGACTGGGCATTTTTAAAGTCCCTGGCCTGGGCGGGACCTTGGTTGGAGATGTGGTCAAGGGAAGAAGAAGCAGGGTTAGAAGTTCTAGCCACGTTGGTCAAATTTCGTCTGTTTGGTGAGATTATTTCATCTTCTTCCAGGCTCACAAAGCTGACATGGTGCTGACATACATGGTCCAAATAGGAAGAGCTTGTTGACCGATGGCCAGTCTGGGCCTGGACATAGGGGCTGGTGGAGATTTCTCACAAGGATCAGTGTTTGAGTGGTGTGCATTGATTTCGTAACGAATCTCAATTCATTTGGAAATTTGTTAGTCCGTATATCTGAAGCACTTCTGAAATAATGAATTGATTTAATCCAAAATAAAAACTAAACAGTATATAACGAAATTGATTCGCTATACTGTTTCACTGATATGATTCCTGAGCTGGATTTGATTTATTGGGGTTTTATTTAGTGATCCGAAATACCACTCGATATAAACTATTGAATCGATCCCATATTACAATACAAGTCAGTACTAAAGCAAATGAGATTATGAAACAAATCAGTTTCATTTAGGAATGCGCCGAAACGGAAATTTCCGGCCGATACCGAAACCGAAAATCAGACATGAGAACCTGGGTCTGGAGGCAGGGGACTCGCCTGATCCCAAAGGCCGGACGAGCCCCGGGCTCGGTTGGGCCTTGAAGACCTCCAGTGCATCCCTACGGCTGTCTAATATATATATATATATATTATATATCAGTATATATATATATATATCAGTGTATGTATATATATATGTATGTATATATATATATATTATATATCAGTGTATATATATATATATATATATCAGTATATATATATATATATATATCAGTGTGTATTATATATTATATATATATCAGTGTATATTATATATATATATATATCAGTATATATATATATATATATATATCAGTGTGTTATATATATATATATATATATATCAGTAAATATATATATATATATATATCAGTGCATATATATATCAGTATGTGTATATATATATATATATATCAGTATATATATGTATTCAGTATATATATATCAGTATGATATAATTATATATATACTATTATATCAGTATATGTGTGTATATATATATATATATATAGCAGTATATATATATATATATATATATCAGTATATATATATCAGTGTGTATATATATATGTATCAGTATATATATATATCAGTATATATATATCAGTATATATATATATAATCAGTGTATATATAATATATATATATCAGTGTATGTATTATATATGTATGTATATATATATATATATTATATATCAGTGTATATATATATATATATATCAGTATATATATATATATATATATCAGTGTGTATATATATATATATATATATCAGTGTATATATATATATATATATATCAGTATATATATATATATAATATATCAGTGTGTATATATATATATATATATATATATCAGTAATATTATATATATATATATCAGTGCAATATATATCAGTATGTGTATATATATATATATATATCAGTATATATATGTATATCAGTATATATATATCAGTATGTATATATATATATATATATATATATCAGTATATGTGTGTATATATATATATATATATAGCAGTAATATATATATATATATATATATCAGTATATATATATCAGTGTGTATATATATATGTATCAGTATATATATATATCAGTATATATATATCAGTATATATATATATAATCAGTGTATATATATATATATATATAAATATCAGTATGTATATATATATATAATCAGTATGTATATATATATATATATATATATATATAATCAGTATATATATATCAGTGTGTATATATATCAGTATATAATCAGTGTATATATATATATATATATATAATCAGTGTATATATATATATATATATAATCAGTAATATATATATCAGTGTGTATATATATCAGTATATAATCAGTGTATATATATATATATATATATAATCAGTATATATATATATTATAAAAAATAAATCCCATCATTTACCTCAGTCGGGTTTTTTTGAACATTTTTAAAACTGCTTTTTTTTGTCACAGAAATTGATGGAAGAAGGTGGTCAATTTTATTGAGTGCTCTTTTTTGGTGTTTTGTCTTTAATGTCTTAGATGCACCCGCTTAGTTTTGTCATGCTGAGTGCAACCTTCTGCTGTTTTGTTCTGTATATATAAATACATATATATATAATATTTTCATTTATTTATATATATTATAGTAAAGTAGAACTTTAGAGCCATGGGCGCCCAGACTTCTTGGATTTTGTTCAGCCGCTGGAGAGGACAGCGACATTATCCCACGCATCCTCCGAATGTCCAGCACCAAGTGTACAAAACCGAAAAAAACACCCATTTATCAATTCGTTATCAGTTCTCAGCCGAGGCTTATCGAAGCCGTCCTCGCTCTCCCCCGTGGGACCTGCCGCCTCCCGTAAAAGGGGAATTAAATCGAGCCGGGCGAGGGCTGATAAGGCCGGTGCGGCTGACACATAGCATTAAGGATAAGGACGTCTCTCCGATACGATCTGATTGGGAGAAATTAGGTTTTTTCGCTCTTTCTTATTTTCGTCGTTAAAACAACGTTCGAAAATTAAATAAAGTGAGAAAATGGATAAATTTAAAGAAAAAAAAACAAATGTCTACAACGTGACGAAGGGAAGACGGGTGATTGCTGCCGGAAAGTAGAAATCGATGCCGAATAGGGAAATTAAGCTCTGCGGCTGCAAAGCGCGATAAACAGAATACGCAATCAGCGGCAAACCACGGCGGGGATCATAAACAACATTACGCATGGCATTTTCATAATGTCCCGTCTCGGCGGACCGGATATAACACCCAGCGTTAAAATCGCACATCACGGGTACTACTGCGGGTATGCTGGCGACACTGAGCACCCGTTTCAGTCTTGCAGCACTCACTGGTGTCCATGATGTCATCTCAATAGTTGTTTTCAGCTATGATGATGTCATAGAATATATATCATTAAAATCCAAGCCACAGAAACAACCGATCGACGATTTATTATTTATTTGCATTTTTACCGCAAAGGAAACATAAACCCACCAGGTAAAATAACAATGGAAAAACAAAAGCCGCTGGTGTCCAGGGGTTAAATCGAGATGAGGCAGCCCGGAAAGCAGTACCCGAGGGGAGGGACATGTTGATGCCTGCCCTGGGCTGCCCTGGAAATTTATACACGTCTTCCTGATCTTTCTGCACAGACAACCCACACTTACAGTATATTGGTATCCTACACTAAATAACTTGCTAATAATGTCATTTGTGGACAGAAAATGTTTTTTTTGGATTTTTATTCTTTCCAAAAAGGGGACATTTTTCCAGATTTTTGCTGCATTCAAAACTAGCCTATATACAGTTGTGTTCAAAATTATTCAACCCCCACTGAAATTGAGTGTTTTGGCCAGTTTGACATTGATTTTGATCATTCAATCATCTTGCTTACAATTAAATCAAAGAGGCACGTGTAGGTCAGACAAATATAACATAACATTTATAATGAAATAACCACAAATGTCTTTTCTGTGCTCACATCATTATCAGTTTTATTCAACCCCCAAGTGACATTCAATCTTAGTACTTAGTACAACATCCTTTTACAGTTATAACAGCTTTTAAACGTGAAGCATAGCTTGACACAAGTGTCTTGCAGCGATCTACGGGTATCTTCGCCCATTCGTCATGGGCAAAAGCCTCCAGTTCAGTCACATTCTTAGGCTTGCGCACTGCAACTGCTTTCTTTAAGTCCCACCAGAGGTTCTCAATCGGATTTAAGTCTGGTGACTGCGATGGCCACTCCAAAATGTTCCAGCCTTTAATCTGCAACCATGCTCTAGTGGACTTGGAGGTATGCTTGGGATCATTGTCCTGTTGAAAGGTCCAACGTCTCCCAAGCCTCAGGTTTGTGACGGACTGCATCACATTGTCATCCAATATCTCCTGGTACTGAAGAGAATTCATGGTACCTTGCACATGCTGAAGCTTCCCTGTACCTGCAGAAGCAAAACAGCCCCAAAGCATGATTGACCCCCCGCCATGCTTCACAGTAGGCAAGGTGTTCTTTTCTTCATAGGCCTTGTTCTTCCTCCTCCAAACATAGCGTTGATCCATGGCCCCAACAGTTCTAATTTTCTTTCATCAGTCCACAGAACACTATCCAAAAACTTCTGTGGTTTGTCCACATGACTTTTGGCATACTGCAGTCTACTCTTCTTATTCTTTGGAGACAGCAAGGGGGTGTGCCTGGGAGTTCTGGCATGGAGGCCTTCATTACGCAGTGTGCCCCGTATTGTCTGAGCTGAAACTTCAGTACCCACATCGGACAAATCTTTTCTCAGTTCTTCAGCAGTCACACGGGGACTTTTCTCCACTCTACGCTTCAGGTAGCGCACAGCAGTCGAAGTCAGCATCTTCTTTCTGCCACGACCAGGTAGCGTTTCAACAGTGCCCTTTGCCTTGAATTTGCGAATGATGCTTCCTATGGTCTCTCTTGGTATGTTTAACATCTTTGCAATCTTCTTATAGCCATTGCCCTTCCTGTGAAGAGTAATCACCTCTTCTCTTGTCTTCCTGGACCATTCTCTTGACTTCACCATGTTTGTAACCACACCAGTAAATGTCTAGAAGGAGCTGAGTATCACAGTCATTTTAAAGCTGCCTAATTGGTGCTTATTATGCTTTATTGCTGCTCCGTGACATCCACAGGTGTTTTCAATACTGATTGAAAACACTTGAATGAACCTCTGTTCTTCAGAGTGGTAGTCTTTAAGGGGTTGAATAATTGTGTCAATGAAGAATTCCCAAAAGAAATATTTACTACTGTATTACAAAACCAATTGATGTCATTTTAGTTGCATATGGTTCTTTAAAAAGTCCTTGTAGGATTTCATTCTGAATACAATTACAAATGTACACTAAATTCCCTAAAACCCTTTACAGCATTGGGGGTTGAATAATTTTGAACACAACTGTATACTATGTGTGTTTATATATATATATATATATATATATTTAAAGGGAAAGTTGAAAATACAGTTCCCTTTTCTTCTTCTTCTTTTTTTTAAATTCATTTGGTGATTTTACTCCCCTTTCGTCCCTTGCCACGCGCAGCTCTTTGGCTAAGGGGTTCCCAAACCCAGACGACTGTGAAGCTTTTCTGCACAACTTGCGTAGCGTAGGAGCTGCAAATTGCGCAGCGCTACGAGACGCACACACTTTACATACGCAAGTTCCGTAGCGCCTGCGCAGAGCGATGGATCGGAGCTGCATGCGCATGCACAGATCTGATTCATCGGCTGCCTCTCTGAGAACGCTCGCTACAGCGATTGGTGTCAGAGGGTGACGTCGGCAGCTCTCTGTGTGTGACATCACTAGTGACTGATCTGGCGACTGGCAGCCGGGAAAGTTAAAGGGGGTTATTTAGAGAGCACCGAAATGTCATCGACATTTCGGTGCTCTCTCATTCCCTACACTTTCCTGCACTTCAGGAAATCCCTAGATTCCCCTATACATTTGACGGGGAATCAAGATTATAAATAAAGACACGGAGGCGAATATTATGCTTTACTCTTCTTTACTCTTCCAACAGCAGCAAAGAAAAATTCAATAAAGCTTTGGAATTTTGAACAAAGGAAAAAAGGTTTCACATATATACTGTATAATATCACAACCAATCACTGTAGGGCACTCCAACTTGGGCCAATCAGTGTCCAGCATCGGTTATATATCCTTCGACCCGCGTCACATTCTTCTCTTTTCTTGGATGCAAACTTTTAACTTGGAACAGCAACATCGAAATCCGAACGAAAACTTATAGAAGAACAATATGTCGCTATTGCGGACCTGAAAAAAAACAAACGAGAATCTATAGATTAGAAACCTGAACATGCAAACATCATGTGCAACCTTCAGGTGTGATTATATTTATCCGAACACAATTCCATCTATACGTAACAATAACATGTCATGGGTAGGGCAAAATACTCAATGTATAACATAGTATATGGGCGGGATAATATTCGCCTCCGTGTCTTTATTTATAATCTTGATTCCCCGTCAAATGTATAGGGGAATCTAGGGATTATACACCAAGACACGGAGGCTTCATATTATGCTTGTTGAAAGCTAATTAATAATAGAATGCGCAAAATGAACTATAGGCTTAAAATAAAATTCTTTAAAGGTTGACTCGTTAGACCAATTAGCTGTTTTCATAATATCTTCTAGTCTGCAACCCCGAAAAGCAGCCGTAGAGGCCGCCGCACTGCGAGAGGAGTGGGCCCCGAAAATAGAGGTATCTACTCCTGCCTCTGTCATGAGCCATTTAACCCACCTAGCTAAGGTAGTGGTTGAAACCGGGTGATACGGCTTTGTCATGGTTAGAAACAATCTGTCAAAGGAAGGTAGACGGTATGGAGCCGTCACCCGTTCGTATTCCTGTAAACAAAGTACTGGGCATAAATTAGTTTTTTGTGGAAAAGCCGGATAAAATACCTGGAAATGGCAGTTTTAGTGCGTCTAGATATGGAAAACAAAACACCTAATGGAGTGAAAGATCGCCCCGACAAATCTAAAGCACGAACGTCAGAGACCCTCTTACAGGAAATTAGACATAAAAGCATAGTTAATTTAGCAGATAATTGTTTAATTGATAGCTCAGTATTGGAAGGCCACTGATCCAAAAAGTCTAAGACCAAGTTAACGTCCCATGTAAACGAGTAACGGGACCTAGGCGGACGTTTCAACCGAATACCTTTTAACAATCTACAGACTAATCTATGTTGACCTACAGGGAGTCCCTCAATGCTAGGGTGATAAGCAGAAATAGCTGACCTAAAATTATTAATGGTACGATAAGCTCTGCCTTCCTCAAACAAAGAGGTCAGAAACTGCAGAATGTCCTCTATAGGGGCTGAAAGGGAATTAACTTGTTTGCCCAAACACCAAGAAACCCAGCAGTTCCAGTAACAAAGGTATCGCTTTCTAGTACCTGGTGCCCAAGCGCTGGAGAGTAATTCGGAAGTGACTTCCGAAAGTTGACCGACAGTGAAAGATTGCCTGACACCTTCCAAGCGACGAGACGGAACGATGGTACTGACAGAATGTTCTGTATAGTGTTCTCTGGATCCTCCAGGGGAGGGGGGTTCGACCGGAGAATCCGAGGAACGTCTACCACTAGCTCTAATAACTGTGGAAACCATGGTTGAGTCGTCCACCATGGGGTAATCAGAATTAAAGTCGTCTGATTGGAACGCATCAATCGAATTACCCTTGAAATCAGAAGAAATGGGGGAAATGCGTACAGAATTCCCCGTGGCCACGTTTGGTAAAACGCGTCTGTCCCTAGTGAGTCTGGATCTGGTTTCCAACTGAAATAATCTGGGATCTGCGCGTTCAGACGAGAAGCGAAAAGATCCAATTTGAAAGGACCCCACATTGAAGACAAAAATTTTAATATTGTCTTGTCTAACCTCCAGTCGCTGGAATCCATCAGATACCTTGAATTCCAATCCGCTACAATGTTGCATAGCCCCGGGATGAATTGAGCGGTCACTGTAACATTGTGGGATAGGCAAAATCCCCAAAACAGTTTGGAGACTTCCGACAGTTGCTTTGACCTGGGGCCACCTAGATGATTGATATGCCTTACTGCGGCAAAATTGTCCATGCGAAGTAGGACTGAATTGAAAGGTTTGTCTTTTAGAAAACTCCGAATAGCGAAAAAACCAGCTAGGAGTTCGAGAACATTTATGTGAAAAGAAGCTTCTACAGAAGCCCATCTGCCTCCTGTGGATGTAGGACCTAAACGCGCACCCCAGCCATAGTTGCTGGCGTCGGATTCTATAACGACCTCTGGTTGAGGAGGGAAAAAAGAGCGGCCATTCCAGGTTACGAGGTGGTCCCGCCACCATCGCAACTCTTCTCGAGATTCGTCGTCTAGAGAAACATGTCGGAATATAGTAACCCTTGACGGAGATAGACTGCCTTTAGTCGTTGAAGGGCCCGATAGAACAGAGGTCCCGGGAAGATGGCCTGGATCGATGCTGACAGCATTCCCAACAGACGAGCAAGGGCTCTCAAAGGAAATGTTGGCCGCATGGACAACCTTCGTACTTCCTTCCGAATCTGACTGACTTTCTGGGCTGGAAGACTGAGTGACATTTGTACTGAGTCCACCAGAAATCCCAGAAATTCCATGCTCTTGGCTGGATCTAGATTGGACTTCTCCCAATTTATCATGAAACCCAGGTTCGTCAGAAGATTGATGGTCCAATCTCTGTGGAGAATTATTACGGAAAAATCCTGAGCCATTAGAAGTATATCGTCTAGATATACGACCAAACGAACCCCTTTGGTTCTGAGCAACGCAACCACCGGTTTCATGATTTTGGTGAAGCAACGAGGGGCGGATGAGAGACCGAACGGGAGAGATTTGAACCTCCACAATTGATCTTTCCAGAGGAACTGGAGGTAATTTCTGCTGTGAATAGCAATTGGAATTGTCAAGTAAGCATCCTTGAGGTCTATCTTGACCATCCAGTCCCCTGGGCATAAGCTGTCTTTGAGAGATGGGATACCCTCCATCTTGAAATGATGATATTGAACATGCATGTTCAATTTTTTTAAGTTTATCACAGGACGGTACTCGCCGCTTTTCTTTTGGACAAGGAACACATTGCTCACGTAGCCTGGATGCGAGGGAACTACCCTTTCGATAGCACCTTTCTGAAATAGATCCAGAACCTCCTGATTTATCAAACGCTGGTGATTTGATGTCATAAACAGAGGTTGAGGTAACTCTCTTTGAAATGGTAAAGTGTCGAATTTTATTTCGTAACCCATAATTGCGTCTAACACCCAAGGGTCTGATGTGATCTGACTCCAATGATGGAAAAAAAGATGAACCCTGCCCCCTATTGGAGCCTGTAAAAAAGGTAAGTTGTGTGGCGTATTCACCAGAATATGCTGCTCTGCGGTAACCGCGATAAGGTCGTCCTCGACCTGGTCTGGACCTCTGAGGAAAGAAGGTTGAATGTCCAGCCGACTCAGAGCGTCCTGTTGGAGCATGGGCGAAGCCTCTGGAGTGGAATTGAGAACCTCGGCCGGGAAAACGGCCTCTATTTCTCCCGGCCCTGTCAAAAACCTTGTTTGGGAAGGTTTTCCTCATAGTGGCCTGGACTTTTTTTATATTATGAAAAGAGTTCGCTCGGGAACCCATTTGTTTGATAAAATCTTCGGCGAACAGACCTCCGCTTTCCTGCGGGCCAGGTTCCTTATTGGCCATAGAGACCAGTTTTGGTTCCACCTTAAGTAGAATAGAGCGTCTGCGCTCTGTTGAAATGGCTGTATTGGCATTTCCTAACATACACACCATTCTCTGTACCCAGCCGCGGTACTCGAAAATATCAGGCTTAGCATTTCCCAAAAGGGAGTGTTCGATGGCATTGAACAATTTAGTTAATGGACCTAAGATGTCCAAAAGTTTATCTTGGCATACTCTCAGGGTTGCTTCCAGACCTCTTTTAGGGGACCAACCTGTTTTGCTGAGGAATTCAATAATATCCTCGTTTACAACGGGCGCAGAGGCCACTTCGTTGGATAGAACAGGTCTTGGGCATTCAGCCCTCATTTTGTTCCGTGTCTTACTGTCCATGGGTTTTCTGATCCGAGCCTCAATATAGCTAGCCACATGTTCCAAAGGGGCCCATTCAGACGAGCGGGGATGCTTCAGCATCTCAGGAACAAACATAGCCTGTCCCAAAGCGTCCAATGGAGCCGCACTGTCCCCATGCCTTCTTGAAAAAGAAGAGGAAATTGAGGAGATTGAATCTGAAACCCCTTCGGAATCATTCGGGGCCCAGTCTGTGTCGCTAGTGTCCGACTCCTCATCCTCTGCAGCTTCTGAACTAACCTCATCAGAGCTGTTAGACTCGGTGCGCCTGGCCCTTTTCCAGCCGCGTTTTTTGGCCTTGCGGATAGGCCTTCGTTTACGGGTTTTGCCACTTTTGTGTGGTAATTTCTGTAATTCCAGCTCCTTAGCAGGAGTCGCTTCTATAGCTGTTTTTTTTAGGGAGACAGTCAACTCCCTTAGTCAGGGTATAGGGTACCCCACCCTCTTGGGCCGACAAGTATTTGTCTGATGTGGAAGGCACCATAACGTTAGGGTTTTCCCCCAGAGTCTTATCAGTATTTTGAGCCGCCAATAGCTTCAATAGGGTGTTTTCAAAATTGGTGGACATTAAGGCAATGGCTGAAATTACCTCCGCCGAAACGGCGGGTCATTGAGCGGAGCTCATAGCTGTCGTTGGTGTTTCAGGGTCCGACATGAGGAGCGAATAACTAGCCGTTTGTTACCACAGGGAAAACTCGTCCGCTCTGAGGTAACTACGCGCGAGCGCAGGGCAGAGCTCCCGCCTTAGCAGGCTAAAAGCGCGAAGCCACGCCTGTCTGCAAAAGGCAGTTGCTCTGTATAATGAAGGCGCTACCGTGCCCGAACTGGGGAAAAAAACGGGAAATAATAAACTTATATTGTGGGCTCCTTGAGAGACCGGCGGTACGCCGCTACCCTTTATTAAAACTGGGAATAAAGCGCACGCCGCCGCTCGCCCGTAGAGACCTAGTTATAGGAAAGGAAAAAAACTGGTGAAAATTGCACCAGACGCTGAAAATACTTAAAAACCAAGGAAATATAAGCATATGAGCGCAAATGTAATAAAATATACTTAGCTGTCGAAAGCAGCAAAGAAAAGAGAAGAATGTGACGCGGGTCGAAGGATATATAACCGATGCTGGACACTGATTGGCCCAAGTTGGAGTGCCCTACAGTGATTGGTTTGATATTATACAGTATATATGTGAAACCTTTTTTCCTTTGTTCAAAATTCCAAAGCTTTATTGAATTTTTCTTTGCTGCTGTTGGAAGAGTAAAGAAGAGTAAAGCATAATATGAAGCCTCCGTGTCTTGGTGTATAATCAAACATCCCCACCCTGCGGTGAATTCAGCATTCACCGCAGTGACCCTGAAACACAAGGAATCGGCCGCCGAATGCCGCAAGCAACCCGCCGACTGCCGCTGCAAACCCTTCACCGCCAACCCCCTGAACATCTGCTGCAAACACGATGGACGGCCGCCAATCGCAGCCGATAAGCCACCGCTCACCGCACAGAGCAGCTGACGGAAAAAGCAGACAAGCCACCGGACGGGTAAAAAAATAACAAAACAACACGATCGAAAGTGTCAAATTTGAAACGCTGTTTGCAAAAAAAAATACTCAACGAAAATGCCTGGAATTTACATGCAAGATCCTATGAATGCTAATAAAAAAAAAAGGAAAAATATTTTGCCTAAAAAATCTCGAAAAACGTCTAAAAGATCCTAAAATATCAATAAATAAAGAGACTTTTTGCTGCAGATTAAAATAATAAAAGGTTTATTAGATACTGGATTAAAACAGGAATATTTTTAACATTGAAGCCTATGGGATTCGCCTGAATAAACCTGCCAAATGAAACCACTGAACAGCAGAGCATTTCAGCAACTTTTCTCTGCTGTTCGGTGTTTGTGAATAGATTAACCATTGCTTCTCTATGGGGGATTTCACTGCCGCCGAACAGGCACCGTATTTGCTGGCAGTTTGGCAAAATTTGGCGAACTGCCTGCTCTCTGAATAAACAAATATCCCCAAAATGTCACCGTACGGGGAGATTCCCTGTTCGTTGACATTTCGGGGCCAGATCGGCTCTCTCTGAATAACCCCTATTGTGTGTTGAAGTGAAGGAGTTTCCTTCACCCCACCCAGTGTCACCAGCAGCCGGTATTGTTGCTGCTCTGAATAGATTAATAACCTGAGGGCCGGTGCAAGAATCCATGAAGGGCCCCCCTCGGCAAAAAATTCTATATTTTTACTTTTTTTTCCTGCAATATAAAAAAGATAGTATTGCCCCTAGATCATGTGGATATATATATATTGCCCCCAGCTCACACGGATATAATTGCCCCCAGTTCACATGGACGTAATTGCCCCCAGTTCACATGGATATAATTGCCCACAGCTCATATGGATATATATTGCCCCAGCTCACATGGATATAATTGCCCCAGTTGACATGGATATAATTGCCCCCAGCTCACATGGATATAATTGCCCCAGTTCACATGGATATAATTGCCCCCAGTTCACATGGATATAATTGCCCACAGCTCATATGGATATATATTGCCCCAGCTCACATGGATATAATTTCCCCAGTTGACATGGATATAATTGCCCCCAGCTCACATGGATATAATTGCCCCAGTTGACATGGATATAATTGCCCCAGTTGACATGGATATAATTGCCCCCAGCTCACATGATTATATATTGTCCCCAGTTCATATGGATGTATATTGCCCCAGCTCACATGATTATATATTGTCCCCAGTTCACATATATATAATTGCCCCAGCTCACATGGATATAATTGCCCCCAGTTGACATGGATATAATTGCCCCCAGCTCACATGGATATAATTGCCCCCAGTTCACATGGATATAATTGCCCCAGTTGACATGGATATAATTGCCCCCAGCTCACATGATTATATATTGTCCCCAGTTCATATGGATGTATATTGCCCCCAGCTCACATGATTATATATTGTCCCCAGTTCACATATATATAATTGCCCCAGCTCACATGGATATAATTGCCCCAGCTCACATGGATATTATTGCCCCCAGTTGACATGGATATAATTGCCCCAGTTGACATGGATATAATTTCCCCCAGCTCACATGATTATATATTGTCCCCAGTTCACATGTATATAATTTCCCCAGCTCACATGGATATAATTGCCCCAGCTCACATGGATATAATTGCCCCCAGCTGACATGGATATAATTGCCCCAGCTCACATGATTATATGTTGTCCCCAGTTAACATGGTGTGACATTTGGGGGCCCACAGAGCACGTGCACAATGTCTTTCACAAACAGAACAGCTTTATTCACCCTTTCAGGGCAGTCAAAAAGGCAACATAATAAGTACACGCTTGGGTTCAGCGAAATTAAAGCAAAGTCCTGATCTTCAGCACAAATAAACAGAAAAATAATGGTGGCTCACCAACGCTTTAAACAGTCCCAAACCTGGGGAATCCTTTCCCCAAAAGGTAGAAGCCTCTCCAGCAATGCACAGCACGTCTCCTGCTTTTGGAACACACACCCAGCTTCCACTGATTACTTTCCTTTTTCCTTAACTCCCACAATCCTGTCTGGGAGTTGCTGGCTTTTAAATCTCTTCCTGGACAGGAAGATTATCCCTGTGATTGCCCTTAAAGGGACCACAACCCAGATAGGGGTGAAACATATTGTCCATCCAGGACCCAGCCCTGCCGACCTCTACAATGGCTATAACTGCCCCAGCTCACATGGATATAATTGCCCCCAGCTCACATGATTATATATTGTCCCCAGTTCACATGGATATAATTGCCCCTGGCTCTCACCTCCTCTATGCAGCCTTTTTCCGCTGGCATGCAGCCTGACTGCTTGCCGGGACCCACCTGACCAGTGCAGCTGCGTTCTCGCGAGATAGCGTGCGCTGGTCAGGTGGTTCCGACCAAGCTGCATGCCGGCGGCGCTGCTTGCAGATTCCAGCGCTGATTGACGGAATCTGCAGGCTGCCTGGGCCCCCCCTCCAGTGGCGGAATGCCAGGGCCCGGTTGCAAGTGTGACCGCTGCGACCCTGGTACTTCCGCCACTGGCCATTGCTTCTCTATGGGGGATTTCACTGCCGTTGAACAGGCACCGTATTTTGCTGCCAATTCGTCAAAGTATGGCAAACTGCCTGTTCTCTGAATAGCCTAATGGCCCTGAAATTGCACCGTACAGGGAAATTCACTGTTCGGTGCAATTTCGGGACCAGATCGGCTCTCGCTGAATAACCCCTTAAGCTTTCTGCTGCCTATTTAGAATATATGATGATTACATAAAGATTTCAGTCTGGTTTTCCATGTTTTCCCACCTTAAAATACATTTATCAGCACCTTTCAGCACCAAGAAAAATCGTTAGTGCAGCACCATTGTTCACATTAAAATTGAAATGTGACAAATAATGCTACATTAATAAAAAATAAAAAAAATGTTTTTTTTATTATTATTTTAATTTTGTATTTCACTTGTCACATGGTCATTTTTGGTATCAATGGAAAAGCCATGCTCCAACCTCTCCAATGGTAACTAAGATGACCTTCCAAAGGACCCCACTATCTCCACCATAGGGTTTCCATAAAGAAACCCCTTGGCAGCTACGGGTTAATTCTCTAACTGATGTCATCACACCATGTGCGACGACATCAGTGGGCGGGGAGAGGCCCTGGAAGCTTGGCTGGCATCAAAGATGTCACCCACCTCCGGGAGAGGTCCGTGATCCAGTGCTGAATGGCGCCGTATCGCAGACCGGCTCCTCAGGGGTTAAAGAGACCTTTCCAGCGCTGCCTCTCTTTTACAAATATCTCCACCCGATCAGGAGGGAGAGCTATCCAAAGGACCCCTTCCCTCCTTTCAGGCTCTCTTCTGGCTCTGCCGGAGGGGGCACCTGAAACTGACATCATCGTGCACGTCACAATGACGCCAGGAGGAGGTATAAAGCGGGGTCTGACTTCAAGGAAGTCAGATCCCCATGGGTCCCGGAGAGAGAGGTGAGTATTCTGTCAGAATACCCCTCTAAGAGGATGACGTGTGTGGAACGTCCTCCACATACAGCGGGGGATTCCCATGACGTTCCCCACACGTCTTCCACAGTGAAGGGGTTAAAGGGTCACTGCCACCAAACAATAAAATGTCCTTATTGTGTTTATGTGATGTTCCTGATAACTTACATGTGCTTTGTTTTACTCTTGTATGTTTAGTTAAGAAAATATTTCCCTTTATATGTGTCACTGGGTGCATCCATTGTGTGATATTTTCCTCTATATGTGTCACTGGGCGCATCCATTGTGTGATATTTTCCTCTATATGTGTCACTGGGTGCATCCATTGTGTGATATTTTCCTCTATGTGTCACTGGGCGCATCCATTGTGTGATATTTTCCTCTATATGTGTCACTGGGTGCATCCATTGTGTGATATTTTCCTCTATATGTGTCACTGGGCGCATCCATTGTGTGATATTTTCCTCTATATGTGTCACTGGGTGCATCCATTGTGGGATATTTCCCTCTATATGTGTCACTGGGTGCATCCATTGTGTGATATTTTCCTCTATATGTGTCACTGGGTGCATCCATTGTGGGATATTTCCCTCTATATGTGTCACTGGGTGCATCCATTGTGTGATATTTTCCTCTATATGTGTCACTGGGTGCATCCATTGTGTGATATTTTCCTCTATATGTGTCACTGGGTGCATCCATTGTGTGATATTTTCCTCTATATGTTTCACTGGGCGTATCCATTGTGTGATATTTCCCTCTATATGTGTCACTGGTGCACCCATTGTGTGATATTTTCCTCTATATGTATCACTGGGTCCATCAATTGTGTGATATTTTCCTCTATATGTATCACTGGGCGCATCCATTGTGTGATATTTCCTCTATGCGTGTCACTGGGCGCATCCATTGTGTGATATTTTCCTCTATATGTGTCACTGGGTGCATCCATTGTGTGATATTTTCCTCTATGTGTCACTGGGCGCATCCATTGTGTGATATTTTCCTCTATATGTGTCACTGGGTGCATCCATTGTGTGATATTTTCCTCTATATGTGTCACTGGGCGCATCCATTGTGTGATATTTTCCTCTATATGTGTCACTGGGTGCATCCATTGTGGGATATTTCCCTCTATATGTGTCACTGGGTGCATCCACTGTGTGATATTTTCCTCTATATGTGTCACTGGGTGCATCCATTGTGGGATATTTCCTCTATATGTGTCACTGGGTGCATCCATTGTGTGATATTTTCCTCTATATGTGTCACTGGGTGCATCCATTGTGGGATATTTCCCTCTATATGTGTCACTGGGTGCATCCATTGTGTGATATTTTCCTCTATATGTGTCACTGGGTGCATCCATTGTGTGATATTTTCCTCTATATGTGTCACTGGGCGCATCCATTGTGTGATATTTTCCTCTATATGTGTCACTGGGTGCATCCATTGTGTGATATTTTCCTCTATATGTGTCACTGGGTGCATCCATGTGTGATATTTCCTCTATATGTGTCACTGGGTGCATCCATTGTGTGATATTTTCCTCTATATGTGTCACTGGGTGCATCCATTGTGTGATATTTTCCTCTATATGTGTCACTGGGTGCATCCATTGTGGGATATTTCCTCTATATGTGTCACTGGGTGCATCCAGTGTGTGATATTTTCCTCTATATGTGTCACTGGTTGCATCCATTGTGTGATATTTTCCTCTATATGTGTCACTGGTGCATCCATTGTGGGATATTTCCCTCTATATGTGTCACTGGTGCATCCATTGTGTGATATTTTCCTCTATATGTGTCACTGGGTGCATCCATTGTGTGATATTTTCCTCTATATGTGTCACTGGGTGCATCCATTGTGAGATATTTCCCTCTATAGTGTCACTGGGTGCATCCATTGTGTGATATTTTCCTCTATATGTGTCACTGGGTGCATCCATTGTGGGATATTTCCCTCTATATGTGTCACTGGGTGCATCCATTGTGTGATATTTTCCTCTATATGTGTCACTGGGTGCATCCATTGTGTGATATTTTCCTCTATATGTGTCACTGGGTGCATCCATTGTGAGATATTTCCCTCTATATGTGTCACTGGGTGCATCCATTGTGTGATATTTTCCTCTATATGTGTCACTGGGTGCATCCATTGTGGGATATTTCCCTCTATATGTGTCACTGGGTGCATCCATTGTGTGATATTTTCCTCTATATGTGTCACTGGGTGCATCCATTGTGTGATATTTTCTCTATATGTGTCACTGGGTGCATCCATTGTGTGATATTTTCCTCTATATGTTTCACTGGGCGTATCCATTGTGTGATATTTCCCTCTATATGTGTCACTGGTGCACCCATTGTGTGATATTTTCCTCTATATGTATCACTGGTCCATCAATTGTGTGTGATATTTTCCTCTATATGTATCACTGGGCGCATCCATTGTGTGATATTTCCTCTATGCGTGTCACTGGGCGCATCCATTGTGTGATATTTTCCTCTATATGTGTCACTGGGTGCATCCATTGTGTGATATTTTCCTCTATGTGTCACTGGGCGCATCCATTGTGTGATATTTTCCTCTATATTGTGTCACTGGGTGCATCCATTGTGGGATATTTCCTCTATATGTGTCACTGGGTGCATCCATTGTGTGATATTTTCCTCTATATGTGTCACTGGTTGCATCCATTGTGTGATATTTTCCTCTATATGTGTCACTGGGTGCATCCATTGTGGGATATTTCCCTCTATATGTGTCACTGGGTGCATCCATTGTGTGATATTTTCCTCTATATGTGTCACTGGGTGCATCCATTGTGTGATATTTTCCTCTATATGTGTCACTGGGTGCATCCATTGTGAGATATTTCCCTCTATATGTGTCACTGGGTGCATCCATTGTGTGATATTTTCCTCTATATGTGTCACTGGGTGCATCCATTGTGTGATATTTTCCTCTATATGTGTCACTGGGTGCATCCATTGTGTGATATTTTCCTCTATATGTATCACTGGATGCATCCATTGTGTGATATTTTCCTCTATATGTGTCACTGGGCGCACCCATTGTGTGATATTTTCCTCTATGTGTCACTGGGTGCATCCATTGTGTGATATTCTCCTCTATGTGTCACTGGGCGCTAGACATGTGCACAACACAAAATTTCGTTTTGAACTAATGGATTAGTCCTAAAACGCAATTTATTTAGTTGCTAAAGAAATTCGTTTTCAGGTCTTTAGTATGAAAACTAATTTCATTCATCCGAAAACCAGCAGATACAATTACTATTGCAGTGGCTCCTCAGAGGGCTGAGATTGCTGCTTGTTACAGTATTTCTCACTCTCAGGACAATGTGTCAGGCAAAGCTGTTACAGTAACTGACTGCTGCTCATCACAGTGCTCAGAGTTTACGTAAAACTAGTAAATAATATTTTTATATATAAGAGGTTAAAACAATATTATTTCCTTGTTTTACTGAAACTCTGAGATCTGTGATGAGCAGCAGTCAGTTACTGTAACAGCTGAGACTGATACATTGTACTGAGAGATAATATAACAAGCAGCCGATCTCAGCGCTCACAACCACTGGATTTAAAGGGCTAAAAAAAATGTTCCTCTCTGTATAATGTAGATAACATCCTCCTGCATTAATTAATACCCCTCTCTGTATAATGTAGATAACATCCTCCTGCATTAATTAATACCCCTCTCTGTATAATGTATAGAACATCCACCTGCATTAATTAATGCCCCTCTCTGTATAGAAGAGAACAGCCTACTGCATTGGCATGTGGAGGATGCAGAACTTCGGAATGCAATGCTTACCCAGCACATCCACCTGCATTAATTAATGCTCCTCTCTGTATAATGTATAGAACATCGACCTGCATTAATACCCCTCTCTGTATAATGTAGAATAGATAACATCCTCCTGCATTAATTAATACCCCTCTCTGTATAATGTATAGAACATCCTCCTGAATTAATGTCCCTCTCTGTAAAGAACATCCTCCTCAATTTATCCCTTCCTCTGTATAATGTATAGAACATCCTCCTGCATTAATTAATGCCCCTCTCTGTACAGAAGAGAACAGCCAACTGCATTGGCATGTGGAGGGTGCAGAACTTCGGAATGCAATGCTTATCCAGCACAGGAGAGGGAACTTTTACTAAAACTTTGTATCTCTGTAGGGGATACAGACAAGATTATAAAAGCAAGGGAGAGGGAAAATATTAACGTAAATCAGTCTGAAAGCTCAGAGAAGAGATGACTGGCGCAAATTAATTTTTATAATAAAATAAAGCACTTTAAATCCAGGGAAAACATTCAAATAAATCACACTGAAGGCTCATAATGACAGAGTAACTGAGAGAACTGGATACTAAATGTATCAGATGTAAAAACCCTTTATAACAAGCAGCACTGGGAGAGGAGAGGGACTTTATATAAAACGTGTATTATAGATGAGGAAAGGAGGATAGTGCTCCTGGATAATATAAAATGTATCAGACCTAAGCCCCTATTATGCAGAGCGGGAGGGGAGATAACACACGTTTTATAAAGTCCCTCTCTTCTGCCAGCGCTGCTTGTTATAAAGGGGTTTTTACTATCCAGCCCTCCTCTGTCATTAGCTTTCAGTGTGATTTATTTGAATGTTTTCCTTCTCCAGCTGCTTTTATCATCTTGTGTGCCTCATAGACATGCAAGGGTTAAGTAAAGGTTTCCTCTCCTGTGCTGGCTGTCTGTGCTGCGAGTGAGTATTCTGGAGCTCTATCACTGGCAGATTTTCGGGTAGGAGTCGGGAAGGATTACACATACAAACCTTTTCTGTAGCTTTGCGATGTTGCGCTCTTCATTGCTGGTCTCCTTCACTCATCAAAGTAATATCACAAAAAGGACTGAAACTAAAATTTAATGCATTTTCCTTTAGTTTCTTTTGTTTTTTGGACTGAGCAGTTTCGTATCTCTTGAGTCAAATGAAAACTAAATTATCCCAAATTTGAACTAAATCTTTATAGTACTAAAACGAATGCACATGTCTACTGGGCGCATCCATTGTGTGATATTTTCCTCTATATGTTTCACTGGGTGCATCCATTGTGTGATATTTTCCTCTATGTGTCACTGGGTGCATGCATTGTGTGATATTCTCCTCTATGTGTCACTGGGCGCATCCATTGTGTGATATTTTCCTCTATGTGTCACTTTGTGCATTCAAAGGACATCACCCGGGGGGTAGATTAGAAGCCTTTTAAACTCACAGTTTTATCTCATTCAGCTGCTAGCTCTTATCTCCGCTAGACTGGAGAACACAACCCCCCCTGCCGCCTTATCTAAACACCGCCTCCTCCACCTCATTAACTGGTAAATACTGTAGATTAGTTAAACCACAGAAGTAAAGAAAAACGTTTGGTAAATGTTGCCTCATGGGAAAAATCAACAAAATGGTAGGGAGAAAAAAAAAAGTTTTAGTTTTCCTTTTCACATACAAATACTTAGAATTTTTTTTTCGCAACCTATGTTTTATAATGCGTTTCATAATGTGTTTTTTTTGTTCGTAATGCAAAAATAATCTAGTTCCAGCCTCTGTAAGTTTATTCTTGATCCGGAGGCAAAGGATCTGCTCTTACAGTAACGGGAAAGAGATTACAAAAGTAAATCACGTCCGAAAAGTTTCATTTTATTATATTCCTGCCAGAATATTCTTTTCCGACCACGAAGAACAGGTTTTAAGGTGGGAAGGAGCGGAAATGTGTGGAGCCGGCGTCGCTCGCCAACTCGTCAACATGTTATCCTTTTTTCTCATGTTATTATTTCTCTATTAAAATTATCTTGGGCTTTTATCCAAAACTTAACTATGCGACCCATTTTGGAAATTATCTTTGCCGAGTTCCAAATTGTTTTTAATTATCATTATGTGTTCTTTTGTGCCCCCCCCCACCCCGTCTCCCTGATTGCTATGCAGTGATTGTCGCCGACGTTTGTTTTGGGTTTTTTTTTCCGTCTGATGGAGGTTGATAAATGCTCCCATTAGACAGCAGCTGTGGGTGGTAATTTGACTGGAAACGAGTAATAATTCAGTTTGATCTGATGTATGAATTATGCTAATGTGTCGTTCAGTCATTTTAATCTATCAAACATTCATTAGCGGACGTCTCCGACATCGAGAGAGAGAGGTACACGGTCAACAGGAACGATGTGGTGGCACTAAGTATCGAAGCTCGAAGTATATAACTTTACATAGAGAAAAACGGCAGTAAAATACATTTTCTTAACATCGTATTCTAGGCTTAGCTCTTTAATTTTCACGTGCTTTTGAAAAAATATCAGGATTTATTTGAAACATGGCCTCTGCGGTTATTAACTACATGTAGGGCAAGAAATAGAAATTATTATTTAGAAAGATTATTATGGTGAAACAGATAAAATATTAAAATAATCAGTGTTTTTTATTTTTCATGTATCGGTTTATCCTTTACACAAATATCAATGGGATGAAAGGTTCTGAACTCTAGATGGTGTCACTTATCTGGCAATGTCACATGGGGTCAGCATTATCAGCATACAGGCAGAAATGGCCTTTGTGTCAGTAAATGTGCTGCAGACAGATAATAAGATGGTGAGATCTCCTACTTATGGGGATTTGTATTGATCATAATGACATTATTAGCAATGCAATATCTGTATGTGCTACATAATGCCTGTGTATGGCAATTACAGCAACACCTTGTATCTGTATGTGCTGCATAATGCCTGTGTATGGCAATTACAGCAACACCTTGTATCTGTATGTGCCACATAATGCCTGTGTATGGCAATTACAGCAACACCTTGTATCTGTATGTGCTACATAATGCCTGTGTATGGCAATTAAAGCAATACCTTGTATCTGTATGTGCTGCATAATGCCTGTATATGGCAATTACAGCAACACCTTGTATCTGTATGTGCTGCATAATGCCTGTGTATGGCAATTACAGCAACACCTTGTATCTGTATTTGCTGCATAATGCCTGCGTATGACAATTACAGCAACACCATGTATCCAGTGGCGGAACTACCAGGGTCGCAGTGGTCGCACTTGCGACCAGGCCCTGGCATTCCACCACTTTAGGGGGGCCCAGCGGCTCAGGCAAGCATTTGTGCCCGCAGCCATGTCAGCGCACCTGCTCTGCTTCCCACATTCTACTGGAGCAGGCACACGTTGCATTGGCGCCGCCCCCTGTCACGCGGTGGGGGGCGGCACCAAGTTAACATGCGCCTGCTCCAGTAGAATGTGGGAAGCAGAGCAGGCGCGCTACAGCGCCGCCGCCACGGTGTCCCTGCGGCGCCTGTTCCCTGGCTCCCGGCACACTCCAGCCTGGGATGTCAGGAAGTGCGGGCAGGCTGTGGGAGAAGGCGGTCAGCTGCTGGTGCTGAGCAGGTGGCCCCTACAACCCAAAGAATGCAGCGATCAGTCTGGGAGCGATACATCCATGTGAGGTGGGGGCAATAATTTATTTCCATGTGTGAGCAGCTGGGGGCAATTATATCCATGTTTGAGCCTCTGGGGCAATTATATCCATGTTTGAGCTGCTGGGGGCATTTATATCCATGTGTGAGCTGGGGGCAAATATATCCATGTGTGAATTGGGGCAAATATATCCATGTGTGAGTTGCTGTGCAGTGTGTCAGGTCACCACCATATCGAAAGCCCCCCACCCCCCGATAATCCTAAATTGAACTAATTAATATAAATGGCATACTCTCGTTTTATATTTAAGGGAAAAAAAATAAAAAATATGGATTTTGGGGGGGGCCTTCATGGATTCTCGCACCGGGGCCCTCAGGTTTCTAGTTACGCCACTGCTTGTATGTGTATGTGCTGCATAATGCCTGCGTATGGCAATAACAGCAACACCTTGTATCTGTATGTGCTGCATAATGCCTGCGTATGGCAATAACAGCAACACCTTGTATCTGTATGTGCTGCATAATGCCTGTGTATGGGAATTACAGCAACACCTTGTATCTGTGTGTGCTGCATAATGCCTGTGTGTGTATGGCAATTACAGCAACACGTTGTATCTGTGTGTGCTGCATAATGCCTGTGTGTGCTGCATAATGCCTGTGTATGGCAATTACAGTAACACCTTGTATCTGTATGTGCTGCATAATGCCTGTGTATGGCAATTACAGCAATACCTTGTATCTGTATGTGCTGCATAATACCTGTGTATGGCAATTACAGCAACACCTTGTATCTGTATGTGCTGCATAATGCCTGTGTATGGCAATTACAGCAACACCTTGTATCTGTATGTGCTGCATAATACCTGTGTATGGCAATTACAGCAACACCTTGTATCTGTATGTGCTGCATAATACCTGTGTATGGCAATTACAGCAACACCTTGTATCTGTACGTGCTGCATATTTCCTGTGTGTGGCAATTACAGCAACACCTTGTATTTGTATGTGCCGCATAATGCCTGTGTATGGCAACTACAGCAACACCTTGTATCTGTATGTGCTGCATAATGCATGTGTATGGCAATTACAGCAACACCTTGTATCTGTATTGTACAGGGATTTACACTCATTATAAGTTTATTACCCCCTGAATCTTATCCCTGTACAGCAGTGAGTGACCCTACTGCTCTCTGCTTGGCTGCTGTAATGCAGAAATAAAGTTTGTTGAGCTTTTTGTTACAGTGAGGGTGGGGGCTGCTCCTTGCAGCTTCTTTCCAGTCATACAGGGTGAATGAGGAAGTGAGGTCTAAGTAAGAAAATCATTACTCCACATTGCTTCTTTAAAAAGAGATGTGGAAGTTAAATTTCACAATTTTTAAAAATGTTTTTCGAAGGATAGATGTGTCTACATGTGTTTGGCAGTGAAAGGGTTAAAGAGTAATAAAACTGAAATTTTTAGTATGAATCATCTGGAGGGGAGCTTTGTGAGAGGCTGTAAATAGTCGGAAGGGGTTGTTTTCCCAGCAGTCCCCATTCTGCCTCTTTCTCCTGCACAGTGGGGAAGGGGTTAAAGCAGGATAAGTAATCAAGTCAGATAGTAATAAGAGGGATAACGAGCAATGACAAACATTTTTGCTATAGGGAGTTGATTCACAGGTGGATTAGGAATGGAGTTGGCTGTGGGATGGGGGTGTTCGTGGGTGTGAATCAAGGGTTGGTTGGGGTTGCAGTCAGTTGTAGGTTGGAGTAGTGTTGCAGGTGAGTTGGGCATGAAGTCACTGGTAGGTTGAGGGTAGTGTTGTAGATCAGTTGAGTGTAGAGTCAGTGGTAGTTGGTTGAAGGTGAAGGCTTGGATGTGTTGGGCATGGAGTTGGTGGTGAGTGGTAGTGCTGGTAAGTTGGGGTGGAGTAGTGAATGGGTTTGCAATGAAGTCAGTGGTGAATTGGGATGGACCACAGGTATATTGGTGGTGCAGCTGGTGGTGGTTTGTGTTGGAGTGAGTAAGGGTGGAGTAAGGTTGGCAAGCTGGGGGTACAATCTTGGGTTTGTTGGACATGGAGTTGGGCTTAGTTTGGGGTAGAGTAGCTGGTGGATTGGATGTGAAGTCAATGGTGGGTGGAACCACAGGTGTGTTAGGCATGGAGATGGTGATGTGGTGGGTGTCGACTAGTGGGTCGGTTGTGTGTTTATGTGAAGTCACTGGTAGATCGAGGGTAGACTGCGTTGCATTTAGCGATGGTGGTAGGTTGAAAGTAGAGCCATGGATGGGTTGGACATGAAATCGGTGGTGGGTGGAATCGCAGGTGCCTTAGGCATGGAGTTAGTAATATGTTGAGGATTGAGTAGTGGGCGGGTTGTGTATATCTGAAGTCAGTGGTGGATTGAAGGTAGACTGGGTTACATGTAGAGCTGGTGGTGTGTTGAAGGTGGAGTCATGGATGGGTTGGACATGGAATTGCTGGTGTCAGTGATGGGTTGGGGGTGTTGTGGGTGAGGTGGAGTCGCAGTGTGTAAGGTGTGGAGCTTGTAGCGAGTTTGGGGTTGAGTAGTCAGTGGGCCATGCACATACACAGATCCAAGGGGGTCCCCAGTGTCTTGCAGAGGGACCTCTCTAGCCAGAGGTCTGCAGTCCACTCCCACTGCAACTCCAAATTCTTAGTTTACTCAAAGGTTACACCTGGGAATGGGAGTTTATCTGCAACTGCACCTCTTTGCTCACACGCCCAATGGGTGGCTGGCTACCAGGAGGGATCCACAGCAACAACTTTTTATTTGTCCACTTTTAAACCAGATCGACAGACGAGTCCTTCATCGATGAGTCGGATGAACTTGCTGCTAAAAATAATCAAAAAAATCCGAATTAATGTGTCATGAAACAACAAACCAGAGAAAATGAAGCTCGAAAGAGGCAATGTGAACATCAGATCCCTTTTATAAATTTTGGATTTGTTTGTTCTTTTTAGCACCTTCAGGTTTTTCCTCTGTTTGTCCGAAGAAGCAAAAGAAGGAGAAACATGGTCCCGAGTCCTCTATAAAGCAGGTGCAGCCATCGTGCTCTTTCCTCTGCTCAGCGATCTATGGCGTCGGCGCGTGAGGGATATAATGAAGTGGATCTCAACAACACTTTCTTCTGGCCGTCCAATTACAGACGGTTTATTTACTACATGAGCAAAATTATAATTTAAATGGACATAATAACCTTTAAAGGGCACACGCCGCGTCCATCGCAGCATCTACAGAGCAAAGAGAACGTTCCTGTTCATTAAAATAATGATATTTGTTGAAATAAATGCAGGATGTAACAAAACTGGAGAGGAGGGGGGTGAGAACGCCTGGAATCGGGACATACATGACTCTATATCAGAACAAAGAGGTAATAAAACATTGAAATAAATTGTAACTGCCATGGGTGGGGGCTGTGAACCCTGTGAGGGTTAAACAAGTTCCGTGTGTTCTGCAGAGGAGGAACATGTCATTCCCTGATCTGAAATTCCTAAGATTTCTATTCCTCTGAGTTTCATAAATGGCGGTTTCTGAAAATGTTTGCATGGAGATGACATAACCTAGGCCAGCGGTCCCCAACCCTGGTCTTCATGTCCTCCTAACAAGCCAGGTTTTAAGGATTCCCTTGGGAAAATGCCGAATGAGTCCTGCAATCACTGAGCAGCAAATCATATCACCTGTGCTGCGCTTCACATATCCTGCAAACCTGGCCTGTTAGGGAGAGGACCAGGACTGGAAACACTATGGACCCTATTACATTCTTCATGCAAAAACGCATGCGCAACGCGTGAATTTGTGCGCCCAGCGTTAAACGTTAACGCGTGTAAATCAACGCTGGAATTGCAATCCTCGCGTATTTTTTCATCCGTCGAGCAATGACGGGTGTAAAACGTGCCGTAGTAGCTCACCGTGCCCTAGTAGCTCACTGTTTTATGGCAGCTCACTGTGCCATGCTAGCTCTCTGTTCTTTGGTAGCTCACTGTGCCATGCTAGCTCGCGGTTCCTTGGAAGCTCACTGTGCCATGCTAGCTCTCTGTTCCTTGCTAGCTCACTGTTCCTTGCTAGCTCTCTGTTCCTTGCTAGCTCTCTGTTCCTTGCTAGCTCGCTGTTCCTTGGAAGCTCACTGTGCCATGCTAGTTCTCTGTTCCTTGGTAGCTCACTGTTCCATGGTAGCTCGCTGGTCCTTGGTAGCTCACTGTGCCATGCTAGCTCTCTGTTCCTTGGTAGCTCGCTGGTCCTTGGTAGCTCACTGTGCCATGCTAGCTCTCTGTTCCTTGGTAGCTCACTGTTCCTTGGAAGCTCACTGTGCCATGCTAGCTCTCTGTTCCTTGGTAGCTCACTGTTCCTTGGTAGCTCGCTGGTCCTTGGTAGCTCACTGTGCCATGCTAGCTCTCTGTTCCTTGGTAGCTCACTGTTCCTTGGTAGCTCACTGTGCCATGCTAGTTCCCTCTTCCTTGGTAGCTCGCTGGTCCTTGGTAGCTCACTGTGCCATGCTAGCTCTCTGTTCCTTGGTAGCTCACTGATCCTTGGTAGCTCACTGTGCCATGCTAGTTCTCTGTTCCTTGGTAGCTCTCTGTTCCTTGGTAGCTCACTGTTCCTTGGAAGCTCTCTGTTACTTGGTAGCTCACTGTTCCTTGGTAGCTCACTGTGCCATGCTAGTTCTCTGTTCCTTGGTAGCTCTCTGTTCCTTGGTAGCTCACTGTTCCTTGGAAGCTCACTGTGCCATGCTAGCTCTCAGTTCCTTGGTAGCTCACTGTTCCTTGGTAGCTCACTGTGCCATGCTAGCTCTCTGTTCCTTGGTAGCTCACTGTTCCTTGGTAGCTCACTGTGCCATGCTAGTTCTCTGTTCCTTGGTAGCTCGCTGTTCCTTGGTAGCTCACTGTGCCATGCTAGCTCTCTGTTCCTTGGTAACTCACTCTTCCTTGGTAGCTCACTGTGCCATGCTAACTCTCTGTTCATTGGTAGCTCGCGATTCCTTGGTAGCTCACTGTGCCATGCTAGCTCTCTGTTCCTTGGCAGCTCTCTGTTCCTTGGCAGCTCTCTATTCCTTGCTAGCACACTGTTCCTTGCTAGTTCTCTGTTCCTTGGTAGCTCACTGTGCCATGCTAGCTCTCTGTTCCTTGCTAGCTCACTGTTCCTTGGTAGCTCGCTGTTCCTTGGTAGCTCACTGTGCCATGCTAGCTCTCTGTTCCTTGGTAACTCACTCTTCCTTGGTAGCTCACTGTGCCATGCTAACTCTCTGTTCATTGGTAGCTCGCGATTCCTTGGTAGCTCACTGTGCCATGCTAGCTCTCTGTTCCTTGGCAGCTCTCTGTTCCTTGGCAGCTCTCTGTTCCTTGCTAGCTCACTGTTCCTTGCTAGTTCTCTGTTCCTTGGTAGCTCACTGTGCCATGCTAGCTCTCTGTTCCTTGCTAGCTCACTGTTCCTTGGTAGCTCACTGTTCCTTGGTAGCTCACTGTGCCATGATAGTGTAGCGCTCACTCCCGGAGGAGCCGCTGAATTTTAACCTCGGGTCAGTCTCCCCGCACTAGGGAATAAATATACTCCAGCACCGTCGTGGATTTTATAAATTATATAGTTTACTGAATAAACTGGCATATAATGAGTAACACGGTATATGTATATATACAGTATTTACAGTACTTCGTAATGAGGGAAACGCGCAGCGGAAAAGAAATACAATACTTCGTAATGCGGGAAACGCGCAGCGGAAAAGAAATACAATATTTTTAACCCCCTTAGTGGTTGGAGTGTGAGTCCCGTACAGGTTATGTCCCAAGGAATGTATGTGTATGTGTGTATTGGTACCCGGGTACAATATTCAACTGGCCAGTGAATTATTTATGAGGTATCTTCGACTAGTCACGTTGGGGCCCTGTGGGTTTTGAACAAACTGCAGCGTGCTTTAGTATTTCACAGCGGCCTGGAAGGCCTCTCACCCATCCGCCAGATACTCTGTGCTCCGCTCGACCCAGGACGTCTCTCCGCTCGATTTTGACTGGGATTCTCTGTGTCACCGGATCCGCTGTCTTGCTTGTCTGTATCTGCCACAAGATGTCCAGCTCACCGCCTGCACTCCCTGTTAGATCGTCTGCGGTTCTCCTAACTCGGGGTCCTTCAGCTTACTCTGTATCAGCGTGGGTTACTAGCGGTGGATCACTGGGTCTTCGATTAATAAGAAGGGAAAATCCCGATCTCCAGCTCTGCTAGGCCGCACCTGCGCTCTGGCCTGGTCGTGATCACTGTCTGCTACACTGCGTCTTGCTCCTCTCACTCCTCGGCGCGCTCTGCCAGCTCTTTCCACGAGGTTGCGGATATCAGTCTCTCTCTCCCACCCACTTCCTGTTCCCGCCCGCAAAGCATGCTGGAAAATGTAGTCCCAATGTTCAGTGTCTTACATCGCGCTTGTCTCCCTCCGGTGGCCAAAAACAAGTACTACAACGACAGGGAATTTAAAACCAGCGCTACACTCTCCCCCTCCTAGAACTCTTGGGTCTCTCCAAGGAGGTACAACAGTTGCATTACATTTTCCACATATATTAGGCAACATATATAGAGGCTCAGCAGCAAGCATACAATGGGTTAGATACACTTCCTCAAGTTGACTCAGCAGACACTTCGGGCAACCTTCGCACTGTGGTGACGGCCTCTTCAGTGCTATGTCCTGGTGAGTCATAGGTGAGTCTCTGAGGCGGTCGAACAGAGCGTTTTGGTTCTGGCTCAATCAGTTCCTCTTCGGGTGGAAGTACTATAGGCGCGGGTTCAGTTCTTCTTTCTACCACTGGAGCAGACATCTCTTCGGAGTATGATCCTTCCAGTGAAGGCATAGAACTGTAGTCATAAGATTCAGCTTCAGGAACTACAGGGATTTCAATAGCCTCGGGGACTTCTAACTGAAATTCAGGAGCCTCAGGCCTCAAATTACTTTCCCACCGTTCAGGAACCGAGATAACCTCTTCAGGCTCCGGTGAGCGCATCCAGTCCAGACAAAAACTTTCTTCCTCACTGTCCCTTTCGCTCTCTTCGATAGCCCGGGTCTGCTGAGACCGAGTAACGGGAGGCAAATGTGGAGCAGGCGGATTCGGCAGAGGAAGTTCGTCCCCAACTGGTATCCTCACAGCCTCTCTCAAAGGTAATAAATGATTCCGGTGCCAGTTCTTAAGAGGCCCAGCCTTTCCATCCGGCCGGATTTGATACACCGGCAGACCCGGCAGTTGCTTGCAGACAATGTAGACCTGAGAACTCCATCTATCCGCTAACTTGTGCCTTGCAGCAGCACCCAAGTTCTTCAACAAACCCCTATCACCGGGTTGTAGATCCTGTATCCGAACTTTCAAGTCATAGTTCCGTTTATTCCTTTGTTCCCTGTTTCCTGAGGTCAAACGGGCCTGTTCAAACGCAGAGGCCAGATTCTTTCGAAGTCTATCCACGTAATTTCTATGGGAAGCTACCGACGTCTGGTCCAGAGATAGCCCAAACGCCAAATCAACCGGCAGTCGAGCTTCTCTTCCGAACATAAGACGGTACGGTGAGTATCCAGTAGCGTCACTCTCCGTACTGTTATATGCATGTACTAGCGTAGCTATGTGACGACTCCAGCTCTGCTTCTCTGTGTTTGACAGCGTCCCCAGCATATTTAGCAGCGTGCGATTGAACCTTTCGGGCTGAGCATCACCTTGAGGGTGATATGGTGTAGTTCGGGTCTTTTGGATTCCCAGCAGTTCCAGTAATTGCCCAACAAGCCGGCTTTCAAAGTCTCTACCCTGATCAGAGTGTATTTTCCTTGGTAGGCCGTAGTGAACAAAGAACTTTTCCATCAGAACCTTCGCCACTGTCGGAGCGCGTTGATCTTTTGTAGAAAAGGCTTGGGCGTAACGTGTGAAGTGATCAGTCACTATTAGAATATTTCCCTGCCCACTAGCATCCGGCTCTAAGCACAGGAAGTCAATGCACACCAAATCCATGGGTCCTTGACTTTGCAGATGGCTCATTGGAGCGGTTCGGGTCGGTAGGGCCTTCCTTTGAATACACCTCAGACATGAATGGCAGTAACTTTCCACTTCAGCTCTCATGCAAGGCCAATAGAACCTGTCTCGCACCAGCTTAAAAGTCCTTTCTGCGCCCAAATGTCCGTGCTCATCATGTAGCGATCGCAGTACACTCTCCCTATGTTTAGTGGGAAGGAACAACTGTTGGGTCTCTTCAGCATTGGTTGAGGGGCCCCTTCGGTAGACCACCCCATCCAACATCTTCAACCGTTCCCACTCTTTGTAGACCAATCTGGCTCCATCTGGGGAATTGGTCAGCAGAATTTCCCGCTGGTTCGCAGTTAGGGCCTTTATGGTTAACGCAATTAAAGGGTCTCTAGCCTGATCAGCTTTCAGATCCTGTTTTGAAAAGGTAGGCAGATTTTCATCCCTCAACTGCGTAGGGTTGCAGTAGAACTCCGGAACAGCCGCAGCCATGACTCCTATGGCCTCCGCTTCAATCCCTCCCTTGACCCGGCGCGCTGCATCCTTGACACAAAGCTTGTACCCCGTCTGGAGTTAACTGAGTCCATTCTGTAGTGTAGGGTCTTCTCGACAAAGCATCAGCATCTCGATTATTCACCCCAGGGCGATATTTCAGGCTGAACCGAAACCCTGACAGAGCGGCCAACCACCGATGTCCCGTTGCGTCCAGTTTCGCAGTAGTAAGGATGTAGGTAAGAGGATTGTTATCCGTCTTTATCACAAACTCGGCCCATACAGATAGTCCTTTAGCTTGTCTACCACTGCCCACTTTAAGGCTAGGAACTCCAACTTGTGGGTAGGATAGTTCTTTTCTGAAGGCGTAACGCTCCGGCTCACATACTCTACAGGCCTCAGCAATCCACCATACTCTTGATACAGGACTCCTCCTAGACCTTCTCTGCTGGCATCCACATGTAACTCGTACGGCTTGTGAGGGTCCGCATAGGCCAAGACAGGAGCTCGAGTTAAGCTCTCTTTCAGCTTCGTAAAAGCACCCTCAATTTGACTAGTCCATTCTCCCTGGATGGACTCTCGAGCTTTCCTTGGCCCTGGAGCTGACGGATTTCGGTCAGAGACCTTGCAGCCTTCTTCTGTGCTTTCCTTCTGTAGGAGTTTGTTCAGTGGTTGAGCTATTTTAGCGAATCCTCCTACAAATCTTCGATAATAGGAACAAACCCCCAAGAAAGATCTAAGTTCAGTGAAGTTTCGGGGTCTAGGCCAAGAAGCTAAGGCCTCCAACTTCCGAGGGTCTGTTGAAACGCCTTCTGCTGAGACCACATGTCCCAGATACGTAACAGACGGTAAACAGAATTGACATTTCTCCAGAGACAGTTTCAATCCCTCTTCATGGAGCCTCTTCAAGACCTTCTCCAAACGTTGTTCATGTTCTTCCAGTGTCTTCCCGAACACAATTATGTCATCCAGGTACACTAATACTTCGATCAGGTTCATGTCCCCGACTGTCTTCTCCATTAACCGTTGGAACGTGGCTGGAGCCCCCGAAAGGCCTTGAGGCATTCTGTTGAATTCGAAGAACCCCAATGGGCAGATGAACGCAGTCTTCTCTTTGTCTTCAGGATGCATTGGTATCTGGTGATACCCACTTCGCAGGTCTAGTACACTAAACCATTTTGCTCCAGACAAACACTGTAAGGCATCTTCTATCCGAGGAGTGGCATATTGATCTGGGATGGTTCTCCGATTCAGCGTGCGGTAGTCTATGCATAGGCGGACAGAACCATTCTTCTTCCGGACCATCACTATTGGAGATGCATAAGGGCTCCTGGACTCTTGGATCACCTTGGTTCTTTGCAGTTCATTCAGCTGTTCTCGTAGATCATCCAAGTCTCCCAGCGGAACTCGTCTTGACCTTTCACGAAACGGCTTGTCCTCTTGTAATCGAATGCGGTGCTCAGTACTTTTAGCTAGGCCTACGTCAAACTCCTCTTTCGAGAACAAGTCTCTCCACTTTAGAACTTGGGACTGAAGACGTTTCTTCCATTCAGGTGAAATGGGAGCGTCCTTGGGGTAGAACCTTTCATCTGGAATCTCTTTATCCACTCCCCCTCCTAAATCGGTAGGAGAGAGGGGCGTAGCGGACGCTACTTGCCCAATAGGCATTCGTGCTTTAAGGACTACTGGAGAATCAGACACATTGCACACGCTGACTGAGACTCTTCCTCGTGTTCTTTTCAAAGCTTTAGTGGAGATTATTTCAGGGATTACTTCTACTCCGGCTTCACTCCCATGATTATAATATCGGTTTCCAGTACCACATAGGGGCCTGGTTGCGATCCGTTCAACTTGACTGAAGCCCGGAAACTCGTTACTTCTCCTGCTTGCAGAACCTTCTCTGTTCCTTCCAATCTCCACAGGCGCCCCACTTCAGCAGGTGCCTTCTGTTCTTCGACCATTCTCTGATAGACTGGACGTAACATTGGGTGTATTCCTTTAGTAGAACCTTCTTCCAGTACGATAGGTGTCAGGAGACGTCGCACCAAATCGGTATTCGTCCCCACTATCATGGAACTCCTGTTTGCCCCTGAAGGCCGAGGACACACAATGGCCAATGCATCACAACCTCCGGACTGTCCAATGACTTCGGATCCGATCTCCGACTTCACCTGTAGATACCCGTCATAGGGGAGTTTCTCAGTTCCGATACCCCAGATTTCCAGATCCTTCAATTTCTGTAGAGGTATGTGCTTAAAGTGTCTCTCATAGAAATCTCTGTAAATCAATGTCACTTGAGCCCCTGAGTCCAACAGAGCTGTAGTGTAGACTCCCTCCACTTGGATTGGCACAATAGGGTAGGGATGTGTGTTTCGGGTTTCGGAATTTTCACGAAATTTCCCGATTCGTGTTTTCGGATGCGGCCGATTTTACCGAAAATTTTTAGATCCAAAAACGGCAGATCCGAAAAGTTTTCCGAGCCGAAACTAAATATTTTCGGAATTTTCGAATGGACTTGAAATGTGTCAAATCGAAATTTATTGCTTTGAAACGAGGAGAACAGACGTTTCCGAAAAAACGTAAATTTCCGAACTTACGAAAAGTCGATACAAAAAACGAGCAAAGTGACACGAAAATACGAAAAATGGTCGAAATTCCGAAAACATGTACAATTCCGAAAAACGAAAATTTCCGAAATCACGAAAAGTCGATACAAAAAACGAGCAAAGTGACACGAAAATACGAAAAATGGTCGATATTCCGAAAAAAAAAATGTACCCGAAAAACGAGTCGAACCGAACCGAATCAAAACAGAAATCGGTCGAAACGAGCCAAATCGAAAAGTTTAAACATCCGAAAAATCGAAGGGGAAGGACCTATCAGCTGGTCAGGAAACTTGGTTGTAGTAACAGGAAGTTTAGACCCAGTTTGTTGTACCCTGGCCTTCTTCTTGGCCCGTGTAGGTTTTGGGTGTGCATTGCTTCCCCATGACGTAGGTCCGGATGCTAAAGGAGTGACTCTTTCAGTCCTGGCAGGCTTGGCAGTTGGCCAGACTTTGGGCCCTCTCGCCCTCTTAGTCCTGGCTTGATTTTTGGAGCGGGTTTCAACCTTCGGGCACCTGGTTTGCTCCCTTACCAGGGCCCTCTGGAGTTTCCCGCCTGCAGGGCGGACAACAGTTTCTCCACAGCCTTTAGGAGTTCTTCGACCGGTTTCTTTTCAGCCCTCCCTTGTGGGCATTGAGCCCTGAAATGGCCGATTTCCCCGCAGCCCAAATATTTCTTTCTCCGGAGTGTGAACATATTTCCTTCTTGCGGTTCACTTGGAGACCCCCTGTTCGAGGCTACAGCAACCCCTTCAGTTCTGGTGTCCTTAGCCGACAGCAACGTCATTAACTCCATCATTTGCAACATCTGAGTTTTTAGAGCCAGCACTTCAGTCTGCATGTCTGCTACACAGAGAGTTCCTACTTCTACTGTGAAAACTGTGTGCGAAGCATTTGCAACCTTTTTAGCCTTAATCAAGGCCTCTTCTTCTCGGATAGCTTTGACCAGTTTGGAATAGGTCAGTCTCGTGCTCTGGTATCTAGTCTGAAATTTCAACTTTATGGGATCCAGTGGGAGTGCTCCTTTTGAAAATTTGATCCATCAAAGCTTTGCTTGCATGACTCGGTTCCATGCCCCCTTTAAGAATTACCTGATGGATGATTTTATCCAGCCGCCAGACATATGTGGACAATTCTTCTCCTTCCTTTTGATAGGTGTGAGTGAACTTGTGGATAAGCTCGGCACAATCCTCCACTCCCCCGAAAATTTCCTGTAAAGCTTCTAGATACTCTGCAGCAGTGCAGCCGGGCTTGTCCCTTTTTAGATTTTGAATGACATCTGAAGCAGGACCTCTTAGGCTCTCGATCAACCTTTGTCTCTTCACGGTGTCAGCAACTTCCCATTCTTCCACTGCTTGCACTGCCTGATCTATCCAAGTCTCAAAGTCCTCTTCTCCAGTTGGCACAGGGACCTTACCAGAATAAAAACATAACTTGCGATATCCGTAATTGGGAGACGCAGCAGAGTTTTTGGCTAGTGTTTCCACCAGTTTCCCCATAGTGGTGAAAAATGTAGCAGGAGGGAACCCTGTAGTTGGGGTAACATCGGGAACATTCGCGTGATCACCACGTGCCGTACTTGGCTGGACCAGTCGAACTTCCACATCGTCGGTCAGCTTCACACTCGCGCCCTGAAAACACACTGGAACACCCTTTCTCCACTCAAAAAGAACATACGTGTGAGAGGTATCTGGGTTCTCTTTAATGTCCAGGATTAACCCCCAATGATCTGGTGTCAGCGCGGCCACGGCCTGGCGAATCTGATCTTCGGCCCAAGTGTCTGCAGGAATATCCATAACTATACATAATTCTATCTGACTACTGTGCTCCTCACACCATTTGGCAGCAGTGTCTGGATCCATATTTAACCCTTTAAATGTGTTTTTTCCAGAGACTGGATCCCGGAAACGAGCCCCCACGTGTAGCGCTCACTCCCGGAGGAGCCGCTGAATTTGAACCTCGAGTCAGTCTCCCCGCACTAGGGAATAAATATACTCCAGCACCGTCATGGATTTTATAAATTATATAGTTTACTGAATAAACTGGCATATAATGAGTAACACGGTATATGTATATATATTTACAGTACTTCGTAATGCGGGAAACGCGCAGCGGAAAAGAAATACAATACTTCGTAATGCGGGAAACGCGCAGCGGAAAAGAAATACAATATTTTTAACCCCCTTAGTGGTTGGAGTGTGAGTCCCGTACAGGTTATGTCCCAAGGAATGTATGTGTATGTGTGTATTGGTACCCGGGTACAATATTCAACTGGCCAGTGAATTATTTATGAGGTATCTTTGACTAGTCATGTTGGGGCCCTGTGGGTTTTGAACAAACTGCAGCGTGCTTTAGTATTTCACAGCGGCCTGGAAGGCCTCTCACCCATCCGCCAGATACTCTGTGCTCCGCTCGACCCAGGACGTCTCTCCGCTCGATTTTGACTGGGATTCTCTGTGTCACCGGATCCGCTGTCTTGCTTGTCTGTATCTGCCACAAGATGTCCAGCTCACCGCCTGCACTCCCTGTTAGATCGTCTGCGGTTCTCCTAACTCGGGGTCCTTCAGCTTACTCTGTATCAGCGTGGGTTACTAGCGGTGGATCACTGGGTCTTCGATTAATAATAAGAAGGGAAAAACCCGATCTCCAGCTCTGCTAGGCCGCACTTGCGCTCTGGCCTGGTCGTGATCACTGTCTGCTACACTGCGTCTTGCTCCTCTCACTCCTCGGCGCGCTCTGCCAGCTCTTTCCACGAGGCTGCGGATATCAGTCTCTCTCTCCCACCCACTTCCTGTTCCCGCCCGCAAAGCATGCTGGAAAATGTAGTCCCAATGTTCAGTGTCTTACATCGCGCTTGTCTCCCTCCGGTGGCCAAAAACAAGTACTACAACAACAGGGAATTTAAAACCAGCGCTACACTAGTTCTCTGTTCCTTGGTAGCTCGCTGTTCCTTGGTAGCTCACTGTGCCTTGCTAGCTCTCTGTTCCTTGGTAGCTCGCTGTTCCTTGGTAGCTCACTGTGCCATGCTAACTCTCTGTTCCTTGGTAGCTCGCTGTTCCTTGGTAGCTCACTGTGCCTTGCTAGCTCTCTGTTCCTTGGTAGCTCGCTGTTCCTTGGTAGCTCACTGTGCCATGCTAACTCTCTGTTCCTTGGTAGCTCACTGTTCCTTGGTAGCTCACTGTGCCATGCTAGCTCTCTGTTCCTTGATAACTCACTGTGCCATGCTAGCTCTCTGTTCATTGGTAGCTCACTTTGCCATGCTAGCTCTCTGTTCCTTGGTAGCTCACTGTGCCATGTTAGCTCTCTGTTCCTTGGTAGCTCGCTGGTCCTTGGTAGCTCACTGTGCAATGCTAGCTCACTGTTCCTTGCTAGCTCTCTGTTCCTTGGAAGCTCACTGTGCCATGCTAGCTCTCTGTTCCTTCGTAGCTCTCTGTTCCTTGGTAGCTCTCTGTTCCTTGGTAGCTCGCTGTTCCTTGGAAGCTCACTGTGCCATGCTAACTCTCTGTTCCTTGGTAGCTCACTGTTCCTTGGTAGCTCTCTGTTCCTTGGTAGCTCTCTGTTCCTTGGTAGCTCGCTGTTCCTTGGTAGCTCACTTGCCATGCTAGCTCTCTGTTCCTTGGTAGCTCACTGTGCCATGCTAGCTCTCTGTTCCTTGGTAGCTCACTGTGCCATGCTAGCTCTCTGTTCCTTGGTAGCTCACTGTTCCTTGGTAGTTCACTGTGCCATGCTAGTTCGCTGTTCCTTGGTAGCTCGCTGTGCCATGCTAACTCTCTGTTCCTTGGTAGCTCACTGTTCCTTGGTAGCTCACTGTTCCTTTGGTAGTTCGCTGTTCCTTGGTAGCTCACTGTGCCATGCTAGTTCTCTGTTCCTTGGTAGCTCACTGTTCCTTGGTAACTCACTGTTCCTTGGTAGCTCACTGTGCCATGCTAACTCTCTGTTCCTTGGTAGCTCACTGTTCCTTGGTAGACTACTGTGCCATGCTAACTCTCTGTTCCTTGGTAGCTCACTGTTCCTTGGTAGCTCAAAGTGCCATGCTAACTCACTGTGCCATGCTAGCTCTCTGTTCCTTGGTAGCTGCACGTACGGTGCCTGCACGTACGGTGCCTGTTCGGCGGCAGTGTAATCCCCCATAGAGAAGCAATGGTTAATCTATTCACAGACACCGACCAGCGGGGAAAAGTTGCCGAAATGCCCTTCTGTTCGGTGGTTTCATTCGGCAGGTTTATTCAGGCGATTCCCATAGGCTTCAATGTTAAAAATATTCCCGTTTTAATTCAATATCTAATAAACTGTTTATTATTTTATTCTGCAGCAAAAAATCTCTTTATTTTATAGATTTTTTTAGAATCTTTTAGGCAGTTTTCGGGATTTTTCGTCACATTTTTTTTCTGTTTTTTTTTTTAAATCGTTTTTTCTTTTTTCTGTAACAGCCCTTTTTATTATCATTCATTGGATTTTTTATGTAAATTCAAGACATTTTCGCTCAGTAGTTTTTTTTGCAAACAGCATTTCAATATTCAAACTTTCAAGCGTACTTGAAATAGAGCAGCAGGAAATGCTGGCAGAATGCTTGGTTGTGTAGGGAGAGGTATTAGCAGTAGGAAAAGGGAAGTGCTCATGCCACTGTACAGAGCACTGGTGAGACCTCACTTGGAGTACTGTGTGCAGTACTGGAGACCGTATCTCCAGAAGGATATAGACATCTTAGAGAGAGTTCAGAGAAGGGCTACTAAAATGATGTACGGCTTGAAGGAGAAAAGTTACCAGGAAAGGCTTAATGATCTTAACATGTACAGCTTGGAAAAAAGATGAGACAGAGGAGATATGATAGAAACATTTAAATACGTAAAGGGAATCCACAAGGTAGAGGAAGTGAGTATATTTAAAAGGAAACAAAGTAGCAAAACAAGAGGACATAGTCTTAGATTAGAGGGGCAAAGGTTTAAAAGTAACATCAGGAAGCATTATTTTACTGAGAGGGTGGTGGATACATGGAACAGTCTTCCAGTTGAAGTGGTAGAGGCCAAAACAGTGATTGAATTTAAGCAGGCATGGGATAGGCATAAGGCTATCCTAAACAAAAGATAAATCCAGGTAAAGTATCCATGTAATTGGGCAGACTAGATGGGCCGAAAGGTTCTTATCTGCCGACATTTTCGATGTTTCTACTTTTTTTCGTTTTTTACCACGTTCGCCTGCGTGTTGACTTTTTCCGGCGGCTGCTCTGCGTTGTGATCGGCGGCTCGTCAAGGTTTTCCCGGCGTGTTCAGTGGGGTTTTTGCAGCAGTTTCTGCGTTGTTTGTCGGGTTTGGGGCAAGTATTCCCTGCACTACGGGGTGCTTGCTGAATACACCGCAGGGTCGGCAAACTAGAATCGCCGAATCGCCCTGAAGTGCGGGGAACGAAAGGTCACAGAACGTGCAGTGACTTTTCGATACTCTCTGAATTTCTTTGTGTAGGATTTTTGTTCCAGTGCCGGGAATTCACTGGATACCAGACATAGAGACCCGAAAATAAATGTCTTTTTGGTGTAAGTATGTTCTGCTGCCGTTGACCTTTATATCTTAGTAAAATATTATCATTTCCGCTATTAATTACTATTATTTCCTACAAAACCTTTTGTAATGGCCGCTATAAATGCAAAACCATTGGAGGGGAGCTTAACGACGCTGATATTTAACTTCCCTGGTCCTCAATTACCGGCGCTAACCGAAACCAGTCATGTAGAACATCGATCACCTGGAGGAGCTGCTCCGAGGGTCACCTTTACCTTCCTCTAGCTCAACGCATGTCATGGCAGGGCTCGTCAAACGCAAATCATTGCCGGTTTTTCAGTGCTTGGATGTGAAATATACATCGTGCTAAGGGTTAATTCTCTTTTTATTTAATGAGTCAGGTTACAGAGGTCACCATACCCCAAAACACGTCAAAACAGGGACTTGATACGATACACGCTGCCTGGCCTTGTGACACCTTTCGCTGTGATTGCGGCACGGATTTCCCCACAGCATCGTGTCGATAAGCTCATGCAATGTCACAGCATTTATTTGCGTCCAGAGTGACATTCATTTGTGGCCAAGATCTTGTATTGATGATTCAACTGATAAAAATTCATCCCGAGCAGATATCCCAAAACTGACGCTGGTCTGAAAAACATTGGTCGGTAAAGCATCTGAAAAAGCCTTTTTTTCGGTCAGCATCATAACACAGATTTTTGCCTTTTAAACATGACTTTTTGAAATCTTTTTTTAAACCTCAGATTTTTCTGTCTTATTCCTTCTATTTCCCTGCCGGAAATTCCATTTATCAGCAGTTTTAAGCACTTTCAGGTATCGCCATACTGATAAACTCGAATGGAATCAGTAGAGCCGACATTTCCGTTAAAGAAGAGGCGCAACAGCTGATATTTGTGCTGAAATTGTATCGGGGATCGAAATGTTAGTAAAGAGGCGCGACAGCTGATATTTGTGCTGAAATTGTATCGGGGATCGAAATGTTAGTAAGTCCGAAATGGAATCCCCTGAACCGAAAAATGGCTGAACTATTACCGAAAAGGCAACAATTTCAGCTACCCGGCCGAATGAAATCCAGCCCACAGTTGGTTACTTCCCATTGATGTGCACCTGCACTGGGTTAGTTGTCTCATGGGCAGATGACCTTCTTTACCATGGGGCAGATCATCCTCTTTACCATGGGGCAAATAACCTTGTTTACCATGCAGCAGATCACCCTCTTTACCATGGGGCAGATCGTCCCCTTTACCATGGGGCAGATCGTCCCCTTTACCATGGGGCACATCATCCCCTTTACCATGGGGCAGACCACCCTTTTTACCACAAGGCAGGCCAACCTATTTACCATGAGGAAGACCACTCTCTTTACCATAGGGCAGACCTCCATATTTACCACAAGGCAGATAACCCTCTTTACCATGGATCAAATCACCTTCTTTACAATGGGGCAGTCCACCCTCTTTACAATGGGGCAGTCCACCCACTTTACTATGAGCAGACCCTTTTTACCATGGGGCAGATAACCCTATTTACAATTCGTCAGTCCACCCTCTTTAGCATGGGGCAGCCCACTCTCAATAACATGAGGCAGACCACCCTCTTTACCATAGGGCAGACCACCCAATTTACCATGAGGCAAATAACCCTCTTTACCTTGGGGCAGACCACTCTATTTACCATGAGACAGATAACCCTCTTTACCTAGGGGCAGACCACCCTCTTTGCCATGGGGCAGACCACCCTCTTTACCATGGCGCAGATCACCCTCTTTACCATGGGGCGGATCACCCTCTTTATCGTGGGGCAGATCATCCTCATTACCTTGGGGCGGATCACCCTCTTTACCATGGGGCGGATCACCCTCTTTACCATAGGGCGGATCACCCTCTATTTCGTGGGGTAGATCACCCTCGTTACCATGGGGCGGATCACTCTCTTTACCATGGGGCAGCTCACCTCCTTTACCATGGGGCGGATCACCCTCTTTATCGTGGGGCAGATCATCCTCATTACCTTGGGGCGGATCACCCTCTTTACCATGGGGTGGATCACCCTCTTTACCATGGGGCAGATAACCCTCTTTAGCTAGGGGCAGACCACCCTCTTTGCCATGGGGCAGACCACCCTCTTTACCATGGAGCAGATCACCCTCTTTACCGTGGGGCGGATCACCCTCTTTACCATAGGGCGGATCACCCTCTATTTCGTGGGGCAGATCACCCTCGTTACCATGGGGCGGATCACCCTCGTTACCATGGGGCAGATCACTCTCTTTACATGGGGCAGATCACCCTCGTTATCATGGGGCAGATCACCCTCGTTACCATGGGCGGATCACCCTCTTTACCATGGGGTGGATCACCCTCTTTACCATGGAGCAGATCACCCTCTTTACCATGGGGCGGATCACCCTCTTTACCATGGGGCGTATCACCCTCTTTATCGTGGGGCAGATCACCCTCGTTACCATGGGGCGGATCACCCTCGTTACCATGGGGCAGATCACTCTCTTTACATGGGGCAGATCACCCTCTTTACCATGGGGCAGATCACCCTCGTTACCATGGGGCAGATCACCCTCGTTACCATGGGCGGATCACCCTCTTTACCATGGGGCAGATCACCCTCAGACTGATATTAAGGTGTCAATGTCAGAGTTATTGAAAGAGAGCACACTGGCATAAAATAGGATTCTGGCACATTTTCTGCATTGATGATATTTTGCGCAGTGGATCAGGTCCCGAATGGAAAAATAATAATAATACAACTGGCTAATTACCCAACAAAATCCAGCCTGAGGCACCCGCGAGCATCAGTATTATTATAGGAGATAAACAATGCAGGGATTATGTTGCTGGAATCCAATATCATTGCAATAATTTCTATGTTTATCCTCATGAGAATAAACAGTAAAAGTCTTCATCAAGGCACCAGCGTGGCTTTATCTCTGCACGGAGACACGGATCCGGAGCTGCAGGATAATATATCCGAGCTTCTGGAAGAATTTTTTACTGCCAGGGTAGATTTTGATTTTTATTGCCTTGTGTTTTTGATATGGGACTGGTTTCCCTTTGAAGAACAACATAGTCTCTTTAGATCAGGGCTGTCAAACTCCTGATCCCCAAATGTTGCCTACATTTCCCACGATTCCCTCTGCTGGCCAGAGAATCATGGGAGTTATAGTTCAGAAACATCTGGGGGACCGGAGTTTGACAGCCCTATTTAAGATATTCATAGATTCAACAAAAAATTACATATCTTTATTTCCACTTTGTATTACATTTCTGTTAAAATGTATTTTTATACATTCCGTATATGACAGCGCAGATGACGCCGGGTCTGCAGCAAATTCTTCATTGTAGTTTTTTTAACCAGTTCTACAAAAAGAGAGTGGAAACGAAAACTGTATTATTGTTTCTTTTGTGTTTTCATTTTTAATTTATTGGTTTATCCTTTACAGAAATATCACTGGGATGAAAGGTTCTAAACTCTAGATGGCGTCCCTTATCTGGCACAATGCCACACGGGGTCTGCATTATCAGCATACAGGCAGAAATGGCCTTTGTGTCAGTAAATGTGCTGCAGACAGATAATAAAATGGTGACATCTCCTGCTTATGGGGATTTGTAGTGATCAGAATGAGATTATTAGCAATGCAATATCTGTATGTGCTGCATAATGCCTGTGTATGGCAATTACAGCAACACCTTGTATCTGTATGTGCTACATAATGCCTGTGTATGGCAATTACAGCCACACCTTGTATCTGTATGTGCTGCATATTGTCTGTGTATGGCAATTACAGCCACACCTTGTATCTGTATGTGCTGCATATTGTCTGTGTATGGCAAAATCTGTATTCTGACAAATCCCTGGCTGCTGGATTCTTTCTTTCTTTCTTTCTTCTTTCTTTCTTTCCCCCCCCCCCGGAGGAGCCGCTTAATAAACCTTGGGATAGTCTCACCGCACTAGGAATTACTGTACACTAGCACTGTTGTGGATTTTCTATTTTTATACTTTACTGGTCTCAATAAAGCAGCATATATTACACATATACGGTATTTGAATAACATGAATTCGTAACGCGGGAAAACCACGTGGTGGAAAAGAAACAGTTAACCCCCTCAGTTCTGGAGTGTAAGTCCCGTGAAATAGCTAAAAAAAAATGATATGTGGTGTCTAGGGTACCCAGGTACAGGTACTGTGTTCAACTGGCCAGTGAACGAAAAGAGCAATCTTCGACTAGTCACCGTTGAGGCCCTGTGAATTGAAACAGTATGACAAGTGTGCGTTTTCTTTTCGGAACCGTGGGCCTGGAGGCCTCTCACCCATCCGTCGAACGAACTGTCCAGCACTCGATGCCTCGACCAAAGGATCTTTCTCCGCATTGAACTGGGACTCTGTGCCAACGAATCTGTTCCCCGCTTGCTGAATCTCCACAACTGGAACAAACGATCCGCTGCCTGCACTCCTGATTGATCGTCGCGGCCTCCTAACTCGAGGTCCTGCCGGAACCAGCTTGTCCTCCAAATCTCTCAGTGCTGAGTATGTAGGTCACAGCACGATCTCTGTCCCAATCTCCAGCACGAATAAGACAGCGTCTGCACTCCGGCCTGGTTGTGATCCTTGACAGCTCCAGCGTGCGTCCTACACCTCTTGTTGCTCCACTCACACTCTCCGCGCCAAACACAAGGCTGCTGATGTATATCCTCTGCTTATTGACCCCCAATTTCCTGTCCTCACGCAAAGGGTGCTGGGAGATGAAGTCCGCTTTGTCTAGTATAGTCCACAATGTCTCCAGCACTATCTCCCTCTAGTGGCAGCCATAGTCCAGTACACCAACGCACATTTTTAAGGCAGCGCTACATCTATAAATCCTATCTATCCCATCTCTTTCTTTTTCTTTCTTTTTTTCATATCTATTGATCTGTATCTATCTATCCCATATCTCGTTCTTTCTTTCTTTCATTCGTTTGTTCGTTCTTTCTTTCATTTGTGTCTATCTAATATCTATATACCTATCTTTTTTTTCTTTTTTTCATATCTTTTGATCTGTTCTGTATCTATCTATCTATCCCATGTCTTTTTCTTTCTTTGTTTCTTTCGTTCATTCATTCTTTGTTTCTTTCATCTGTGTCTACCTATCTAATATCTATATACCTATCTATCCCATATCTTTCTTCTCGATATCTATTGATCTGAATCTATCTATTCCATATCTTTCTTTCTCTCTTTTTTCTTTCGTTGCTATTGTTTTTTTTATTCTGATCATTTTATTAATTAATTAAAGGTGTTATTTTACATCTCCATGATCTCGTTCTATCTTACCCACTCTAAGTGTAATTATATAACGCCCTGGTTCATTGAGTGGGTAATAGTTCAATGGAAGGTGCAGCACGTCGTTAAGTATCCTCTTAAACCTAAATCACATGTAATAATGATTTGTAGAAATAAGAGGACAGAAATTGTTCTTGGTGAAGTCAAATTGAAGGGACATTCATTCATCCAGATCAATATTTCAAGGAGTTGCACTTATGGTAAAGAAATAACGTGCTGGTCACATGCCTCATTGGACATTTTAAGACCACAGATGGTCTATGGGTCGTTTAACAAAAAACAAGAAAGGAGACATATTGACTTATCGACAGGTCAACGCACCATTTAGCCTATAGTACTGTTACCGGAATCCACTCAGTTCTGTTGGGAGAAAGGTCAGCCCGGTGCGGTCAATGACTATTCGGACATGAGTCAATTGCAGGAAAGATGTACTTTATTGACGTCAAGTCTCAGCCAGGATTGAATCGTAAAGACTGAGTGACGCGATCAGCATGGGTTCAAAGTTTTATATATGAATACATAAAAAGGTACATCCCAACAACCCACCCATGGGCGATATGCCCACCCTAAAGACACTTCGTACCATCCCCTCGTTTGAGATACAAAGACATTCCACAAATTGGCAGTAAATTGTCATCTTTCATATACAGTTATGACAATTGGATCATTTAACATCTAGCCAGATCCTGTTACTGTCCGCCTCCACGGGACTTGTTTACTGTACAAACTGATAAGGGTGCAGATGGTCTAATGAGGGCTTTTGTTCTCGGCTCTGGCTCTCTGACCTTGATATATCTAACTCACGATTTTGGCACCTCTGCTTATGTTGGCCGGATCCTGCTTATTTAATTGCTCTGCCTGTTAGTTTCAGGAATTCCAGAAATCTATGCAAACTCTTCTAATTCAGCTAATATTCACTAGCTACATTTACGTGAGCCAAAGTCTTGCTCAAGATGGCTGCTATGAACCAACATGGCGGATTATCTCTAGCCTGATTCTCTTACAGTACCAAACTCTGGCTGAGATTAGCTGATGTCTGCTTATAGATATAATAAAGTGTAGTGAGAGATTCCGCAGCTCCAGAAACATATAAGGCTAGATTATTTTTGTCATCATTTAGGCTAGGGTCAGACTAACGCATTTTTCACGTTGTCCGTGAAAATGTGCGTTCGAAGAATGGACGTATTTTTTCACGGAATACGCAATAGCGGTCATACTATGCGCAGTTTCATCCGTGATTTTGTACGGATCATCAATAAAACACTTCTTGCATCTGGACGTTATGTAGGCCGGACATTAGCAGCGTCTGATGTCTCCAATTCACGCACACACGCCGCTAGCGGACGCAGCGCACTCTGTACGTCAGTACTAGTGGTTTAACGTTCTCGAAAAAATGCGTTCATTTTCCACTTGCGTTGCGCAGCCGGACTTTTGTGCGACCGTACTTCGTATATTGGCCGTCATTGCCTGGCATCTGCTGCTAGTGCGGCCGTGATTAAGTGCGCCAGAACGCGCGTTCGCACTGCCTCAGTCTGACCCTAGCCTTATATGGTGCCAAGAGGTTCTGCAGCACTTTACAATACCCAAAGGGAACATGATACAGATAAACAGACATAGAATGGAAACAAGAGGTCCCTGCTCATAGGAGTTTACAATCTAGAGGGATTGGGGTTGAAGAAGACAAGGGCAGTTTTACTGGACAGCAGGATCATTAGTGTCAGTGGTTTGAGAATGGTGGGGCTATAGAAGCAGCTTCAATCATGTGTGAGTAGGTGAGCAGAGGGATGAGTTGCAGCAGTGATGTGATACAATAATCTGAAGAGATGGGTATTGAGGGATTTCTTGAAGGCCTGAAGATCGGGGGAGAGTTTGATAGGGCGAGGCCAGTCACTCCACAGGAACGGAGCTGCCCTTGAGAAGTCTTGGAGGCGAGAGTTGTCAGCGCATTTTGTGAAATGTATGCAAAGGACATCACCAAGGGGTACCATTCAGTGTTGTTAGCCCACTATAACATCTCATTCAGCTGTCATCTCTGGTAGCATAGACAACACAATACATCCCCTACAGCCTTGACTAAACTTTCTCTCCTCCACTCATTTGCCTCCTCACTACTGTTTTATCCTAAGCCACTACTGCAGAGTGAGACTTGCCATTATATTTTGGTAAATGTTGCATCATGGGAAAAAATCCACAAAATGTAAACGGTAGATAAAAACCTAACTTTAGTTTTCCTTTTTCCATTTCTAAAAAAATAACAAAGACAAAAAACAGCAGCATGTGTTTTATAATCTTTTTTTATAATATTTTTTGTAATCGGGGTTATTCAGAGAGGTCCGAAATGTCGCCGAAAGGTAACTGGACACTGAAATTCAGTGTACGGGGCCATTTGTCTATTCAGAGAGCAAGCAGTTCACCTAATTTTGGCGAATTGCCTGCACGTACGCTGCCTGTTCAACGGCAGCGAATTCCCCATAGAGAAGCAATGCTTCGTCTGTTCAGAGACACCGAACAGCAGAGAAAAGTTGAAGAAATTCCCTGCTGTTCGGGGGTTTTATTCGGCAGGTTTATTCAGGAGAATCCTGTAGGCTTCAAATGTTAATAATATTCCTGTTTTAATCCAATATCTAATAAACTGTTTATTATTTTAATCTGCAGCAAAAGTCTCTTTATTTATAGATTTTTAAAGATCTATAAAGAGATTTTTTCGGCAAATTTTGTTTTCGGGTTTTTTTTTAATCGTATTCCCTTTTTTCTGTATCAGCCCTTTTTATTATCATTCATAGGATAATATATGTAAATTCCAGACATTTTCGTTCAGTAGTTTTTTTTGCAAACAGCGTTTAAATTTTCAAACTTTCAAGCGTATATTTTTTATTCCCTGTTCGTCAGTTTGTCGGCTTTTTCCGACGGCTGCTCTGCGCCGTGATCGTCGGCTCGTCGGCTTTTTCCAGCGTGTTCGGCGGGGTTTTTGTGGCGGTTTCAGTGAGTGTTCGGCGAGTGTTTGTCGCGTTTGCGGCGGTTTTTCCCTGCACTCCAGGGACCCTCTGGTGAATGCTGAATACACCTCAGGGTGGGGAACTTTGATTCCCCGAAGTGCAGGGAAGCGCGGGGAACGAGAGGGCACTGAAATGTCAGCGACATTTCGGTGCTCTCTGAATAACCCCTTATGTGTTTATAAAGTGTTTTATAATGTGGTGTTGTTTGTAATGCACGAGTGATCTAATCACAGCTTATGTTAGTGGTAGTGTACCTTTAATATTCATAATAATGAAAATATTCTCGGATAATAATTTCTGCTCGAGGCACAGATTGAACAAAACTACAAATAAAAATTAAAATTTGCACAAAAAATAATCATGTAAAATTCCTAATTAAAAAGAGGGTAATATTTTGGGCACAAATCTTATTAAAAACTGTGTTTTGTTATTGGGTTTTATTTTTTTTTGGATGTTTATTCACTGTGGGTAAATTAATATACTGCTCCCATTTGCTCTATAATGGCTCTTAATCAGTTGTTTGTAATTAGCCTGGCCTTTTCTGATAGCGGGGGCAGGGCGCCAACGAGTGCTGATCATTAAAAGCAAAATAAATACATAAAATGAGATGGCAAAAAGCCACAGAGACAAGCGCAATCCTAAAAGAGCAGCATTATACTCAGAGGCCGTGGCAATCTGAATGCAGCAGGGAACGGTCCATGGGGGAGCATAGCTGGACCTCAAGCTAGTGATGCGCTACAATACCCACAATCACTCACTATAATGGTGCAACCTGGAATAGCTGGCCACCATTTTTTTGGCAAGGAACAAACAACTGGAAACAGATACTAGAAGAGAGCCGGACAGCCGTAGACTCGTAAACATAGAAATAATTATTAGACGTTTTTTATTAACCATACCGAGCTCAGTCTGAAGCTGCCACCATTTTCAAAGACCATTATGCCACGGGCCGGGTGTTCCAGGAGACCCCACCGGGCACTAACTCTCATCTTTCCTGGTTATGTCAGCTCTATTAATTTGATTTTAGGATACATTTTTAACCAAATACACTAGCAAGCATTTTCCCACAGGAATATTCCCTACAACCTGTGAACAGGGGCAGATTTACAAGTAGGCATACGCCTTCGGGCGCCAACCACAGAGGGGCTCCTTGCTCTGTAAAACTCAAATATAATATACATATATTTTTAAAAAAATTGTTTTACACAAATGTTAAAAAAGTTGTAAAAAAATACATTTTTATTTGATTTTTTTTTTTTGCTCTCTTTTCGAAAGGTGCTGTGCTGGTCCCACCTCTTGTATATAACAAACAAGGCTAGGGTCAGATGAGCGCATTTTCTACGGACTGTGCGTCCGTGCAGTACGGACGTACTTACTGACTGACGACAAGGTAGTGGCCACACAGTCAGTTTTTTTCACTGACGTATTTTTTGACTGATGTAGCATGGAAAATAAATTACAATGAAAGAACATTCTGTCCGTCAAAAATGCTGGACGTATAAATGCAGTCCGTCTGACCTTGTTGCATCACTCACACACAAAGCTATGCGGACGTTGCGGACGCAGCGCACTTTGTGCGGCCGTTCTAGGAGTAGTATGTTCTTGCCTGCCTTGCGTCCGTGGGCCGCGGCCGTTGTTCGTCCGCAGTTCAGTGCAGACGTACTTCGTGTGTGGGGCTCCAATGGGCTTTCTGTCATGCTATCACGGACGTACTTTTAGGCTAGGGTCAGATGAGCGCATTTTGTACAGACTGTGCGTCCGTGCAGTACGGACGTACTTTCTGACTGACGACAAGGTAGTGGCCACACAGTCCGTTTTTTTCACTGACGGATTTTTTGACTGATGTAGCAGGGAAAATAAATTACAATGAAAAAAACATTCTGTCCGTCAAAAATGCTGGACGTATAAATGCAGTCCGTCTGACCTTGTTGCATCACTCACACACAAAGCTATGCGGACGTTATGGACGTGGCGCACTCTGCACGTCCGTTCTAGCAGTATTACGTTCTTGCCTAACCTGCGTCCGTTTGCAGCGTCCGTCATGCGTCCGCACTTCTGTGCGGACGTACTTCGTGTGTGGGGCTTCATTTAACACAATTGTATGCTATCACGGACGTACTTATGTGCGGCAACACGGACGTTAACACTGCGCTCGTCTGACCCTAGCCTTAGGCGCAATCACAGACGTGAACACTACGCTCGTCTGACCCCAGCCTAAGGAGTCATCACAAGTGTAGAAAATTAATCAGATATTACTGTTAGCATAAAACGAACTAATATCCCAGAAAAAGTTACTGATAATCAAAATTCACCTAAAAAAACAGAAATCAGATTAAAGGGGAGTAAACAACACAAGAAAGAAGAAAAAAAGAAATTAAATGTAGAGCTCCATCGGAGGATCCAGGGTATGTTTAAGGGACGCTCTACTCATCTGGACCACTTTATATTTATAGGTCAGGATGTGAGGAGTGCCCCCCTTCTCGCCCTCAGATCCCCCGATCTGCTGAAATAGTTGGGTGAAGTGGAGAAGTTTCCTCCACCCCACCCAGCATCACCAGCAGCTGGGATTTTGCATGTCCCGGTCAGCAGATCTGTCGGTCACCAGATCTGACACTAGTGATGTCACACACAGAGAGCGGCCAACGTCACCCCCTGACACCAATCGCTGTAGCGAGCGTTCTCAGAGAGGCAGCGATGGATCAGATCTGTGTAAAATAATAAATTAAACAAATCAAATCAGTTTTCCTAATTATAATTATCATAACAGGAATTCCAAAAACCTCTGCAAGTTCGTTCTCAAATAAGAAAATGAAGAAAGACGCGCACACGCTATAGCGGAGACATTAAAATCAACTACACACAATGCATAGCTTTCATCATGTCTGACTATTCTTTGTTCAGACAACTCTACTAGATTTCAAACAATTTATAGCCAATCAGTGTACAGATATATTTCCACATCAAAGTTGACCAATTGCACAAGCACTTCTAGCATAAAGACGTTTTTTCTGGCTTACAACTTTCGCACACCTTTTTTTCTTTGTCCTTGTAATGATAAGGATGGATCCTCACTTTACCAGGATATGGTCTGGATTCAAATCAACATTCCTAAGCCCTGGATAATATGCCATAAAAGGGAGGGGAAAGGGGGGAAACCACAGCCCATCTGTATTAGAACACGCTTTTCAAACTAATACATATTAACGTAACGTACATATTTGATTTACAGGATATTTACATTCATACAGGAAATTAAAAATATCTATCAATTCTTTCAATCTGTGCATGCGTGGGCAGCTCCGTTCCACCGCTCTGCGCTGGCGCTACGGAACTTGGGTACGTAAAGTGCGCATGTCCAGGAGCGCTGCGTAATTTGCGTTTCCTGCACTTCACAAGTTGCATAAGAGAACAAACTGCGCAGAAAAGCTTCAGGGACTTCTGGGTTTGGGAGTCCCTGATCCGAGGAGCAAGAGCAAGGAAGAGAAAAGGTGAGGAAAGAAAAAAAAACTAAAGGGGTTATTCAGAGAGAGCCGATCTGGCCCTGAAATGTAACCAGACGCCGAACTTCAGCATACAGCATATCAGGCCGTTTGGCTATTTAGAGAGCAGGCAGTTTGCCAAATACTGGCAAACTGCCAGCCAGTACGGTGCCTGTTCGACAGCAGTGAAATCCCTCATAGAGAAGCAATGGTTAATCTATTCACAGACACCGAACAGCAGCGAAACGTTGCCAAAATGCCCTGCTGTTCGGTGTTTTCATTCGGTAGGTTTATTCAGGAGAATCCCCTAGGTTTCAATGTTAAAAATATTCCCGTGTTAACTCAATATCTAATAAAACGTTTATTATTTTAATCTGCAGCAAAAAGTCTATTTATCTTTTAGGCTCTTTTAGGCATTATTCGGGATTTTTCGGGAATTTTGTTTTCCTTTTTTTTTTTAAAGCGTTTTTTTCTTTTTTCTGTATCAGACCTTTTTATTATCATTCATAGGATTTTATATGTAAATTCCAGACATTTTCGTTCAGTAGTTTTATTTGCAAACAGCGTTTCAATTTTGAAAATTTCAAGCGTACTTTTTTTTTTTTTACCCCATTCGTCAGCTTGTCGGCTTTTTCCAGTGGCTGGTCTGCACTGTGATCGGCGGCTCATCTGCTTTTTCCGGCATGTTTTTTCCGTCAGGTGTTTGGCGGGATTGCAGCGGGTTTGCAGCTGGTTTTCCCTGCAGTCCAGGGACCCTACGGTGAATGCTGAATTCACCGCAGGGTGGGGAACTTTGATTCCCTGAAGGGCAGGGAGCGACATCGGCGACATTTTAGTGCTCTCTGAACAACCCCCTATAAATAGAAAAATAAAATAATTGTGCCGAGGCTGACAGCAGGATCAGGGAAATAAAGGGAAATCTATTGATCAATAGAATATCTGTTTGAAAGTGAACGGTAGACGTTGCAGCCTTCATGGAGTTCCGATCGTTGCTTTATTCCAGTAAAATATCCAGATTGCTAAATTCCATCAAGAAGAAAACCTGATTTCTGGACAATAAAGAAGCTGTTATTTTCGTATTCCACTATCCGGGAAAAATTCATTGGAAAGCCGTCTCAGCCATCACATACAATCACTCTGTTTAATGGCGAGTGGAACGAGCCCGCGTCACCGAGAACCTCTTTAAATGGGTTTTAAATCGAAACAAGTGTAATCTGAAGATGTTGGCCAAGAATACACGTGGAGATCACTGCTAGGCGTGAAGGGAAATCTAATTCTTCTTCCTGGAGAAGACCTTAATTAACCTCTGGAAAATGCACTCGCCACGGAGTCCTCTGGCGATCATTACTGCTTAATTTGCCTTATTACGCGGCTCTCATCCAGTTCGGTCAGCGCATCCATCATGTACAATGAGCTACTCATCATGTCTCCAGTCCAAGTGTCCACCTTTACAGCCTTTACGCCTTGTACATGGCTCCCATCCTGCTCCACTTGATACTGAATCACAGCGCAGATTTTTTACATTATAGAGGGGCAAGGACTCGATTCCCTTTTCAATTTATTTTATCTTATTCAGGCATTAGTATCAGGAGGATACAGCAACACCAGGAGGATCCAGCAACAGCGGGACACGAGGAGTAACGTGAGCAGACAGAAGGACCACCGAGGAGACAGCGATACCCATTTATTTCAATTCATACGGCCAACATCACTTCCAATACATATTCAAGGGCACAAAAATAAAGGGTGTATTCACAAAGCAGCGAAATCGAACACAATTTCCGCGTTTTGCATTTGAACGCATTTCGCCGCACGTCTGTGATTCCACTTTGCATAAAATACATTGAATTCACTATTTAAGGGGTTATTCAGAAGGCACCGAAATTTATGCGTTTTCTGGTTTCGGTGCACTTTAGCGATCCCATTTCGACAACCCTGCGGTGGATTCACTATTCACCGCAGGGTCACCGAAGTGCGCCGAAGACGGATTCACCGAAGACCGCCGAACTGACGACCAAAGACTGTCGAACACCGTCGAAGAGCCCCAAAGTGACCACCGAACACCGCCAAACTTCTGTATTATGCTATTTTCCTAATAGGTGTTTAAACCAATAAAAATGCACTAAGATGTGGCTTAATAATAAAAAAAAGTTCCTTTAAAAAAATTGGGAATCAAAAATTTCATGTAAAAAATATTTTAAAATACATATAGGTGTATAAAATAATAAAATAAAAAATATTAAGGCTTTTTGCTGAAAATCAAAAGAATAAATAGTTGAATAAAAAATAAATAAAAACGATAATATTTTTTTACATTGAATCCTATGAGATTCACCTGTTTAAACCTGTCGAACTGAATCACGAAAAACAGGGCATTTCACTGACATTTTGGTGCAGTTCGGTTTTCTCTGAATAAATTAACCGTTACCTCTCTATGGGCCAATTTTGCTGCCGCCGAAGATTGCCAAAATGCTCCATATTTCGTCGTCAATTCTCCAGTATTTGGTGAATTAACAGTTTATTGAATAGAGGAACTGCCATGAAATTGCACCGTACGGGAAAATACACCATTCGGTGCTCTTCGGTGGCAAGTTCGGTCCTTTCTGAATAACCCCTTTAGTGAATGGTCACCATATTTTGCCAAAATTGGAGTCGCTGAAGCAGTTTTTCGGCATCAGTGAAAACTGCCGAATTGCGAATTGCGCCGAATTGCCATTGCCCGAATCCCACTGGACTTAATACAAAAACCTTTAAAAATATACAGTGGTCGGGGGCGGAGTCGAGCCGGCAACCAAGATGGCCGCGACCTGAGTGAGCTCCCGCCACCACCCGCCGAATAGCTGTTCCTACCAGCAAAACAACCGCCGACACAGCTCACAGAGGGGTGTCCCTACCCACCAGCCATGAAGAGGACCCTCAAAAATAAAAAAAAAGACGCGGAGTCCGCAGTAGCGCCGATCTTTTCCCCGCGGGCCAGGCCGGATGCAGCCTCTCAAGATGGCGCCCGAACGGATCCGGCGCCAACATCAGCCCAGGAGGAGCACGAGTCTGAGGCATGCCCCGCAACGAAAGCGGACATTCCGGGGCTACAGGCCTTCATAGCGGCCGAACTAGACAAGACATCGCGCTGCCTATCGGTGGACATTCAAGAGATCGGAGACAGGACAGCCCGGCTTGAAGACCGGTCAGACCACATCGTGGCCGCTTATAATACGATGCATATTGCCCTAATGGACTGGAAGGAACTTCGCTATATTCAAGCCTGCGAGAGGGACCTTGGAGAACAACTAGAGGCAGAGGAATGGGTTGCTATTTGGGAAACTATGAGGAGCGTCACCGTATGTACCACTCATCAGGAATAACTTATCAAAACGATCTTCCGTTGGTACACCACGCCTGTTCAGATCTCACACATGTCCTCAGCTACACCGGATCTATGCTGGAGGGGCTGTGGTCAAAAGAGAACATATATCCACATGTGGTGGCCGTGTCCCGAAGTTGGAAGATTTTGGGATGCTACTCATACCTTGATCCAAGCCGTACTTCCGGGTGCTACTATGATGGACCCTTGGGCCTACCTTCTCTCTAGACCTTTCCCGGATCGGACTAGGCAGGAAAACAAATTGATAGCCAAAATTACGCTTGCAGCCCGCAGCCCGCAGAGTTTTAGCAGAATACTGGAACTCTCCGACACTTCCTTCTTTCCAGAAAATCTATTCAAAAATGAGGGACATTCAACTAATGGATGAGTTAACAGCTACAGTATATCTAACCACACTTTACCTAATTACTACAAAACCAGGACTCCCCGGCTGGCTCAGATGGGATCGGGTTAAGCGGGGGTGGTGGTGAAGTCGGGGACACTTTCCAGACATTGGGGAAGCAGCCTATGTCATATCTCACAGAAATGCCAGTTCTTTTTCTTATCTTTCGCCCTATCTCTTTACTCTTTCCTCTTTTTTCTTTTCCTCTCTGGGTCTGGGCAACCCTTTTTTCTTCTCCTTTCCTTTCTCTTTTTCTCTTTCTCACCCACAAACGTATTAAAAGTAAGAATATTTATGTTTGTATTCATAATCACTTAATTTATGGAAATAAAAATTACATTTAAAAAAAAAATATATATACAGCGGTCAGGATGAGCAGAATCGATCTTAAAGGGATACTCTAGGCAACATGACCACCGAAGCTTTTTTAGGTGGTCATGATGCCCTGAGTATTCCCCTGCCTGTCTCCCCTCCCTCCGCTCAGCCGATCGGCTGAAAAAGCTGAAAACAGCTGAGAGACGCGGAAAACTTTACTCCGCCCTACCAGTTGTCAGTCAGCAGAGTGGGATTCATATTTCCCGCTTCTGCCGACTATTGCCAAGTAGGAGACGTCATCGCGCTTTCAGCTTTCAGCGCGATGACGTCTCCAACTCGCCGCAGTAGCTGGCGGCAGCGAGCCGCCAGCATAGTCTGCGGCTGGGATTAGTGTTGCGCGCATCCTCTGCGTGTAACACTAATCCAATTAGAAGAGGAAGACTGCTGATTGGCTGGTTTACGTGAGAGGTGCGCATGCGCGCTTCTCACATAAATCATTAGCCAAGTTACAGAGTTAGAAGGACGGGAGCGGAAGAGTAGGGAGGTGAGTATAAAAATAAAAAAACCACAGTTGGAAAGAAGTGGTTTTTAGGGTAAGTATTACATTTAAAAATATATATATATATACACAATAACTAGGTAGGGAATAGGTATATTTTAATGTAAGAATAAAGGGGGGGATTTTTAGCCTAGAGTGTTCCTTTAAGTGCACAATTACTCCAAGACACAAAACCGCGAACACCCAAAACCTCGCTATCACCTAGAGTGAACTCACGTATTTCAGAGCAACATTTTGGCCATCGTTTGATCTAAAAGGTTAATGTCTCCTTCCTTTGAGAGACCCGGAGGAGGTGGCTGTGATAATGAACTCAGGCCGCACATTGGAATCAGGGAATTTCAGCACTTTGTGACTCGCAGTAATTGGGTATTTTACATTCAATTGGTTCACAGAAAAAGAGTTGTATTAGAGCTAATAAGGTGAGAGGCGTCTGACGCAGGAACAGGAATTAATCCACTTCGTTCCACACTTACCTAGTCGCTTTCTGGAAAAACCAAGGAGAAACTCGACCATCTGATGCACAAACAAAGCTACAAGGATTAAAGACAACACTGTATGAGTGATACACACCTACATACAGACAGATGTGGGATAGATCAATAGATATATACAGGGTTATTCAAAGAGAATCGAAAAGTCACCGCACGTTCGGTGACTTTTCGTTCTTTTCAATTCGGTGCGATTTGGCGATTCCATTTCGGCGACCCTGTGGTGTATTCAGCAAGCACCCCAGGGCCGTCGTAGTGCAGGGAAAAGCCGCCACAAACCCGAGGAACACTCACCGCAATACCCGGCGAAGGTACCCCCGAAACGCACAAAAACATCTGGATTAACCCCGCCGAACACAACGGAGAAACCCGAGTCTCAGCCGATCACAGCGCAGAGCAGCCGCCGGAAAAACCCGACACCGCAGACGAATGGAGTGAAAAAAAAAACAGTACGCTTGAATGTTTGAAAAGTGAAACGCTGTTTGCAAAGAAACTACTGAGCGAAAATGTCTGAAATTTACATATAATCCAATGAATGATAATAAAAAGGACTGTTACAGAAAAAATATGAAAAGACGATTTTAAAAAAACTGGAAAAAAGTTTTCACAAAAAAATCCCGAAAAATGCCTAAAAAATCTAAAAATAAAGAAACTTTTCACTGTTCGGTTACCTTTCAACCCCAATTCGGATCTCTTTGAATAACCCTGATAGATATTAGATAAATAGTTACAGATCAATAGATATGGGAAAGAAAGAAATGAAAGAAATGAAAAAAGAAAGAAAGAAAGAAAAGAGAAAAGAAAGAAAAAGAACGAATGACAGATATAGGATAGATAGATTCCAGCAGCCAGGGATTTATCAGAATACAGGGAGAGCTGTGGGGTCAGTCGCTGCTGTACAGGGATAAGATTCAGGGGGTTATAATGAGTGTAAATCCCTGTACAGTACAGATACAAGGTGTTGCTGTAATTACCATACACAGGCATTATATGCAGCACATACAGATACAAGGTGTTGCTGTAATTGCCATACACAGGCATTATGCAGCACATACAGATACAAGGTGTTGCTGTAATTGCCATACACAGGCATTATGCAGCACATACAGATACAAGGTGTTGCTGTAATTGCCATACACAGGCATTATACAGCACATACAGATACAATGTGTTGCTGTAATTGCCATACAAAGGCATTATGCAGCACATACAGATACAAGGTGTTACTGTAATTGCCATACACAGGCATAGTGCGGCACATACAGATACAACGTGTTACTATAATTGCCATACACAGGCATTATGCAGCACATACAGATACAAGGTGTTGCTGTAATTGCCATACACAGGCATTATGCAGCACATACAGATACAAGGTGTTGCTGTAATTACCATACACAGGCATTATGCAGCACATACAGATACAAGGTGTTGCTGTAATTGCCATACACAGGCATTATGCAGCACATACAGATACAAGGTGTTGCTGTAATTGCCATACACAGGCATTATGCAGCACATACAGATACAAGGTGTTGCTGTAATTGCCATACACAGGCATTATACAGCACATACAGATACAATGTGTTGCTGTAATTGCCATACAAAGGCATTATGCAGCACATACAGATACAAGGTGTTACTGTAATTGCCATACACAGGCATAGTGCGGCACATACAGATACAACGTGTTACTATAATTGCCATACACAGGCATTATGCAGCACATACAGATACAAGGTGTTGCTGTAATTGCCATACACAGGCATTATGCAGCACATACAGATACAAGGTGTTGCTGTAATTACCATACACAGGCATTATGCAGCACATACAGATACAAGGTGTTGCTGTAATTGCCATACACAGGCATTATGCAGCACATACAGATACAAGGTGTTGCTGTAATTGCCATACACAGGCATTATGCAGCACATACAGATACAAGGTGTTGCTGTAATTGCCATACACAGGCATTATACAGCACATACAGATACAATGTGTTGCTGTAATTGCCATACAAAGGCATTATGCAGCACATACAGATACAAGGTGTTACTGTAATTGCCATACACAGGCATAGTGCGGCACATACAGATACAACGTGTTACTATAATTGCCATACACAGGCATTATGCAGCACATACAGATACAAGGTGTTGCTGTAATTGCCATACACAGGCATTATGCAGCACATACAGATACAAGGTGTTACTGTAATTGCCATACACAGGCATAGTGCGGCACATACAGATACAACGTGTTACTGTAATTGCCATACACAGGCATTATGCAGCACATACAGATACAAGGTGTTGCTGTAATTGCCACACACAGGCATTATGCAGCACATACAGATACAAGGTGTTGCTGTAATTTCCATACACAGGCATTATGCAGCACATACAGATACAAGGTGTTGCTGTAATTGCCATACATAGGCATTATGCAGCACATACAGATACACGGTGTTGCTGTAATTGCCATACACAGGCATTATGCAGTACATACAGATACAAGGTGTTGCTGTAATTGCCATACACAGGCATTATGCGGCACATACAGATACAAGGTGTTGCTGTAGTTTCCATACACAGGCATTATGCAGCACATACAGATATTGCATTGCTAATAATCTCATTATGATCACTACAAACCCCCATATGCAGGAGATCTCAACATTTTATTTTCTGTCTGCAGCACATTTACTGACACAAAGCCATTTCTGCCTGTATGCTGATAATGCAGACCCCGTGTGACATTGTGCCAGATAAGGGATGCCATCTAAAGTTTACAACCTTTCATCCCAGTGATATTTCTGTGAAGTGTAAACCGATACATGAACATTTTTAAATTTATATTATTTTTTTAACTATCTCCGAACAACAATCTCTACGAACGCTCTATCTTTGCTCAGTTTGCTTCCAGTGTTCCACATAAATGTTGCAATTCGTTTATTTTCAACAAAAAGTGCTTGGTAGTGAAGGAGTTAAGGGGTTTATGTTGTTTTTGTGGTTTCCAGATTGCGACTATGTGTGACTCAAAAGGGCGCTAATGCAAGTCGAGCACCCAAATTTCTGCAGTTGAACCCAAATTGCGTGAAAATCGCTTTGTTTCGACAATATTATTATACAAATAGGCGTAAAACGATAATTCCCGCCGGCCGACTCATGTATTACGCAACGCTCAGTATCCAGGCTCGCTTCGTAGAGTGCTGAGCGCTTCCAGCGCCGCCGCCTCGACTCAGACAAGGTTTGCCGTGAATCCAGCGCTTCAAACTTGCCTAAAATGACATTGGAATTATAATAGCACTTATAAAGTGCGGGTAATGAGCGCCATAATCCATCACTGATTTACATTTAATTGAAATAACTTGCTCCTTGAACACCCGGCCATGTGAAAAGCTCCTCTGCGTTAGCTAATTAGTTCGGATGTCTTGCATTGTCTTCCATCACTCGCCTCTTATTCCTGTCTAACGCCCGGCGCTTGCGCTTTCACAAAAGGGATCTCCATTGTATTCGTTCCCTGAATACATAACGAATACATAATGAATAGGGAACCGCAGTCGCACATATTAATTATCACAGTTGCGCGCGTTCGGCTTTGACTTTCCTTTCTACAACAAAAATCCACGTTTATACTTTGTGTCACTCACCATTTATTCAGTGTGGGGGGGGGGTTTATTTAAATCGCTGCCATGCAGGGAATCCTCTTATTATTATTACATAATTTATGCCTTTCTCTGAAATTAATATTCACGCAGCCACATTGTCTTTAAAAATATTGGGCTTTGATTTTTTTTTTTTTGTTTCAGTTCACCTCACGTCATATTTGACTTTTATGCCACAGTCACACTAGGAAGCCTGTGAAAATAATATAAATAATGCGAGGAGACTGCCGATGATTTAAAGAGATACATATAAAAGATAGAATTTTTTTTGTAGGATTAAACAATTTTAATAAATTAAAAATAATAATTACTTTAAAAAAATAACATAGAATAAATGAAAAAAGTGAAGAATTTTTTTAAATTTAATAACAAAATAAAGTAGTTTAATAAAAAATCATAAGTGTTTTAATAAATTAAAAATAATAATTACTTTAAAAAATAACAGAATAAATGAAAAAAGTGAAGAATTTTTTTAAATTTAATAACAAAATAAAGTAGTTTAATAAAAAATCATAAGTGTTTAAATAAACAAAAATTGTCTTTAAAAATGTTGGGATTTGTTTTTTGTTTTTGGTTCACCTCGCGTCTTATTTGATTTTTTTATGCACACAGTCACACTAGGAGGCCTGTGAAAATAATATAAATAATGCGAGGAGACTGCCGATGATTTAAAGAGATACATATAAAAGATAGAATTTTTTTTGTAGGATTAAACAATTTTAATAAATTAAAAATAATAATTACTTTAAAAAAATAACATAGAATAAATGAAAAAAGTGAAGAATTTTTTTAAATTTAATAACAAAATAAAGTAGTTTAATAAAAAATCATAAGTGTTTTAATAAATTAAAAATAATAATTACTTTAAAAAATAACAGAATAAATGAAAAAAGTGAAGAATTTTTTTAAATTTAATAACAAAATAAAGTAGTTTAATAAAAAATCATAAGTGTTTAAATAAACAAAAATTGTCTTTAAAAATGTTGGGATTTGTTTTTTGTTTTTGGTTCATCTCGCGTCTTATTTGATTTTTTTATGCACACAGTCACACTAGGAGGCCTGTGAAAATAATATAAATAATGTGGGATGGGCATGCGAGGAGACTGCAGGCGATTTTAAGAGATGCATATAAAAGATAGAATTTTTTTGTAGGATTAAACTATTTTAATAAATTATAAATAATAATTACTTTAAAAAAATAACATATAATAAATGTAAAAAGTGAAGTAAAATTTTTAAAATGTAATTACAAAATAAAGTGGTATAATAAAAAATTCTAAATGTTTAAATAAACGAAAATTGTCTTTAAAAATGTTGGGCTTTGTTTTTTGTTTTTTTCGGTTCACCTCACCTCACCTCATGTTTGATTTTTTTTATGCCACAGTCACACTAGGAAGACTGTGAAAATAATATAAATATTGCGGGATGGATATGCGAGCAGACTGCCGATGATTTTACGAGATACATATAAAAGATAGAAATTTGATTTATAGAATTAACAATTTTAATAAATTATAAATAATAATTACTTTAAAAATTAACATAGAATAAATGTAAAAAGTCATGTAAAATTTTTAAAATTTAATTAAAACATGAAGTGGTATAATAAAAAATTATAAATGTTTAAATAAACAAAAATTTCAGTAGATTAAAAAACTTCATTTTTAAATCAACAGATCAAAAAAGTTAAAAATTCCTAAATATGTAAAAAAAATAGAAATTAATAAATAGAAAACATAAAGTAAAATTTACAAAATTAAACTACAAGCTACAACATGTTACTCAAGATAATAAAAAATAAAAACATTTAAAATAGCCAAACAAAGTAGAAAAAAAATTAGAGATATTTTTAAAAACGTAACTAATTAAAAAAACAACAAAAAACCCGTAAATAAATTTTAAAAAGATACAATTTTTATTATAGAAAAAAAAAATGTAAACAGGCCAAATCGTGCTAAAACAATAAATAAAAACCATGATAAAGGCAGAGATAAAACAGAAGATAAGCAGCTAAATGAATCAAAGTGTTAAACTATTAAACGAGATTTTGTCAAGTTCATGTCACAGTTTGTCCTCAAATGTTAAGCTATCTAGTTCTGATCATTAGCAGTTCTTGGATAGTGACTGATCAAAGGTACTGTCTGATAACCTATTCATTAACAGGACTATACATAGGACAAGGGTCATCCATTTAGACTGGAAAGAAAAGAAAATTTAGCTTAAAAGCATAGGAAGGGTTATTTTACGGTGAGAACAATAAAGCTGTGAATTCTCTGCCTGTTGAGGTGGTTGGGTCAGAGTCTGTACAGACTTTTAAAAAGCGACTGGATGACTTCTGCAGACACAGAATTAAGGTTATAATATTTAATATGTGGGTAAAAGCTCTTGATCCAAGGAGAAATCTGACGCCATCTGGGGTCAAGAAGGAATTTTTTCCCAGTATGTTGCATATTGGCAAGCATTCAGACTGGGTTTTTTGCCTTCTTTGGATCAACAGAGTAGGTTATGTGGAGAGGCTGAACCCGATGGACGCATGTCTTTTTCAGCCTATATAACTATGTAACTATGTAACTATGTAACTATGTATTTGCATTGACTGAGTTTTTGTTCTCCACTTTGACATTATCTTACATTTCATCTAAAGAGATACTCGACTCCTCCTGATCACTTTACTGTTTTAAAGTGGTCAGGATGTTAGGAGGGCCCCCTCTCCCCTGATCTGGGAAAGTCGATGGGTGAAATGGAGACTCTCCCCCTCCCAGCGTCACCAGCAACCGGGATTTTGAATTTCCCGGCTGCCGGTCACTAGATGGGTCACAAGTGATGTCACACACGGAGAGCGGCCGACGTCACCCTCTGACACCAATCGCTGTAGCGAGCGCTCTCAGAGAGGCAGCCGATGGATTAGATCTGTGCATGCGCGTGCAGCTCCGATCCATCGCTCTGCGCAGGCGCTACAGAACTTGTGTATGTAAAGTGTGTGAGTCCCATAGCCTTTCTTTTTGTGTAAAATCTGTTTTACTGGTGTAGCGCTCACCCCCTGAGGAGCTGCTGAATAAACCTCGGGATAGTCTCACCGCACTAGGAAATAACTATACACCAGCACTGTTGTGGATTTTTATATATTATATTCTTTACTGATCCCAATAAAGCAGCATATATTACGCATATATGGTATTTGAATGACAAGAATTCGTAACGTGGGAAAAAACACGCGGCGGTAAAAGAAACGGTTAACCCCCTCAGTTCTGGAGTGTAAGTCCCGTGAATAACAGCTCAAAAAATATATATGTGTGTTGTCTTGGGTACCCGGGTACTGTGTTCAACTGGCCAGTGAATGAAACAAAACAATCTTCGACTAGTCACCGTTGGGGCCCTTAAAGGAACAATAAACAAGTGCGCAATGTTCCGCGTTTTCACCAGGCCGAAGCCTTCTCACCCATCCGGTGTAACCGCTTGTCCTGGACCGATGAACGCTGGAGAAAGGGATCTCTATCAAGAGGATCTGTCCTTCTGTCCTCGCTGCCACTTGGAGTGGACCTCCTTCCTGTCCTTACGCAAAGGATGATGGTACATGTAGTTCAGTTTTGTCCAGCATAGTCTAACAATGTCTCTGTCTCCCTCTGGTGGCAGCAATAGTTCAATGCACCAGAATACATTGTTTTTTAAAGCAGCGCTACACTGGCATAGCAAACCAGAAACGTCAAGTACATGGCATACACGTGGTAATCACAGAAGCATACATTTGTAGCGGGAAATCACATGGAGCCAAGAAGGCCGCCATTTTTTCGTAGAAACAAAATATATACACCGAGAAATGTAAATTAAAACAAAAGAACAACATACAGAAACCAAAATACAGTGAACGATATACTCAAAGCAGTTCGATTAATTTACGCACGTAGTTGATATCGTCAATCATAGTCAGGGTAAAAGGGCGCCAATACGTTCCTGCAGATTCAGGGGGTTCAGAGCTAGGGTCAGGGTTGTCCCCATCAACCTCGACCTCTGACATTGGAATATCAATGGAGGATAAATGTGTCATCCACGGTCTCCAGATCATATAATATTGATAGTATTTGCCCAGGGCAATATAATGGGCTTCTTCCATCACCCTAACCCCTTCCACCCGTTGCACCCAGTCTCGCAAAGAAAGGCGGACATTTCCTCCTCCAGTACACCGGAATCAGAGCCCTCGCCGCAGACCGCACAACTGAAAGGAGAGGATTCCGCAATGTATTCAGTAAATAATTTGTGCTTCCTACACTATACAAGTTGTATGAGAGCACAAATTGCACAGAAAAGCTAAAGAGGAGGAGCAAAGCGTGGAGAGCGACAAAAGGCTAGTGAAAAAAAAAATTGCCTAAAAAGTGCTCTCTCGTTCCCCGCACTTCAGGAAATCAAATTTCCCCTCCCTGTGGTGAATTCAGCATTCACCGCAGGGTGCCCAGAGTGCAGAGAATCGACCGCTGAATGCCGCAGCCAACCGGCCGCAAAGCCGTCGACCGCCGCTGCAAACCCGCCGCAAACCCGTCGACCGCTGCTGCAAACCCGCCGCAAACCCATCGCCCGCCAACGCAATCCCGCTGAACTTCCACCGCAAACCTGCTGGAGGGCTGCCAAATGCAGTCAACAAGCCGTCGGTTGGGTAAAAAGAGTTAAAAAAGAAAAACATTCAATTGATAGTGTCAAAATTTAAACACTGTTTGCAAACAACTACTGAACAAAAATGTCTGGAATTTACACATAAGATCCAATGAATGACGATTAAAAAGGTCTGTTACAGAAAAAGGAAAAAACGCTTTTTAAAAAAAACCTGAAAAAAAATTTGCCGAAAAAATCCAGAAAAATGGCTAAAAGATCCTATAAAAAAGATCTATAAATAAATAGACTTTTTGCTGCAGATTAAAAAAAATAAACAGTTTATTAGATGTTTGATAAAAACAGGAACCTGACGAACGGGAACCTGACGAATGAAACCACCATACCAGCTGGGTGGAGTAAAGGTAACATCACTGCTCTGCGTGGAGAGAGCACTGCATGGAGAGAACATGTGGAGACATGGGTTCGATCCCAGCAAGATCACCTCACCAGTAAGTGTCCTTGGACAAGACACCTAACGGTACATACTCGCCACCCAGGACATACTTGAAAACGAGAGAAATCTCAATGTATCCTTCCTGGTAAAATCCTTTCTCAAAAAAAAAAATACAGCAGGGCACTTCGGCATCTTTTCACTGCTGTTCGGTGTCTGGGAATAGATTAACCATTGTTTCTCTATGGGGGATTTCACTGCCGTCGAAAACGCACTATACTTGCTGGCAGTTTGCCAAAATTTTGCCAACTACCTGCTCTCTGAATAGCCGAATGGCCCCGAAATGTCACCGTATGGGGAAATTCCCTGTTCGGTGAACTTTCGGGGCCAGATCTGCTCTCTCTGAATAACCCCTTATGTTACCGTTGCAGGACATTATTTGCTCTCTTGTTGGACCATTTAAGAAGGACAGGTCCAACCACAGTCTCCTCTCCTTACAAACGCATATTTGTAGCGTAAATGCTTGTTATCACGCTGTGTCTGGTATAATACATTCTGTCATCGTCGCTTCATTTTACATACACCCACACAACAATAAAATATAATTAAACAAAAAAATGTAATAAAGCAGCCCACGTCACGAATTAAACATGTCACCTTCCAAAAGTCAGAAATACAGAAATGCAAGAATTGCGTCTTTGTATAATTTTATTTCACCGCGTCTTACAAGCTGATTATTCAAGTGTAAAGTTTTCTCCTTAAAAATCGTTACGGAAATCAGGGTTTTTGACAAGGCAATTGTTTAGATCTTATGAAAAGTGACTTACACATTGTGCAGAGCCGGAAGAGTTAGGAGGCTTCCTCCGGGAGTGTTTTGTATCCTTCCATGGTGTACACCAGTACCAAGCTGTAGAATGAAGGATCAGGCAGTGTGGCTAATTATGAGTTGTGATAATAAGGAGTCATTTTCACCCTGAGAGCTCTGACGAACGTGAATCGACATGAGCTGTTGGAAAGGCAGGATTACGGGGAGCGTACGTGTAAAGAATGGGGAGGGTGGTATGAGACTCTCCAAAAGGAAGCCATCAATTGTAGGTCACATAGAGGAAGAGAACAGGACTGTTACTACAGCTTTGGTTCGTCTGAATTTGTTGTCCTGTTAATGGGGTTCATCTGAAAGTTGGACAAAATGTTTCATTATGATTCCGTCAACTTGGTGTCATTGGCGAATTGTTGCCGTGCAACTGGCTGACTATTTCATTAACTCCTCACTCACTGGCCGAACGTGTTGGACCATTGTTTAGATTTGTCGTGCTGACGTTATTAGTGACCGATCTGGTGACCAGCAGGCTCACCCTTTCCCCCTTGCTGAACGCTGCTCCTCCTTTTTGGCTCAGGGACTCCTGAACCTGGGAGGAGGTTGGGAGTTGGTATCAGTTTTGCTATGTATGATTAAGGCCATTGCGTCCAAAACGTCACATTTGTGGGGTCTTCTATCCCCTTAATAAATCTTTAATCCTGCTCCATGTGTGAGTCCTGCTGCTCTTTTTCAAGTCTCGATTTGTGTCTTTGAGTAAAACCACACCAGGTGACAAGGAGAAAGGTCATTGCTGACGTGACGGCAATGAAAGCGGCCAAATGGAGGAGGTTGAGTGAGCTCCATGGAGTGCAAGATATTCTGACGAGCATGTCATGTCCTGCCTGCCGCATCACCGTAGCCGCAAGCCACACGGGACTCGTGCTAAGCCAAACGCACTCTGATCTGCTGTTCCATGCCACTGGACCGTAAGGTTAAGGACAAGGCTTCATTAAAAAGAAATCCGGCGCTAATGGGTTTCTCGGGAATCAATTTTGGACAACGTTCTATTTTATCTGACATCAAGGTCTGATTTGTTTAATTTGATGACTTGTGTAAGACCTACAGGACCTTCCTGCCCCGTCATTGTGGTCCCTGGAGATAAATTCATATATTTTATCTACTTTTAACATACAGATGGCTTTGTCTGTCGTCGTCGAGAGGAACAGAGGGAGAGGAAGCTGAGCCAAGTGGGTGGTAAATAGGAACTCAATGGAAAATGTGACAAAAAGGACAGAACGTAAAAGCAAACAGAGCAATCCTTCTATAGGTGTCCTACAAAAATATTCACGATGCAGGCTTGTCCGAGATAATTTGTAAAAAAGAGGCTGATGAATTCCCCGATCTTGGATCCTATGCCTGTATCGAGTCACGTAGTAGACATGTACGATATGGTTAGGATATATTTGGAATTCAGCCTATTAAATGGCTGTTCAGCAATTCAGATCATTCCGATTTCCAAATTACTGATATCCACACCAAACCGTTCTCCCAATAAAAAAATCCAAAATTGATCTGAACCGATCTGATTATATCGGCCAGATCCAAATAGAATCGGCTATATTCAGATTAATTCGGAACGCTCCACAGCTTGGCGGATGCCTATGTGCATTTTGGAGCATTTGCTGCATTTGGTGCGTCATATTGCAACATATGTTTCATTCAGTGTATCATTTTTGGAGTATATACGCCATTCTGTGCATCATTCTTGAAGCATTTTCTTCTTGCCAGAACACAATGGTGATAAAGGCAACTGAGAACTTCATGCCATTGTTTGTGCCTTGTTGACATTTGTTAGATGGAGCTGCTGGCCATCATGAACACGTGGTGATCCAACCAGCTAGGCGAGCCAACCAGCCACCATTTCTGTCAAGTTCCCTTATGACCTCATGACCAGATTCCAAAAAATATTGAAGCAGATGCTTTGTTTTGACCATTTGATACAACAGAAAGTAATGACGCTGAGAAGTCCTCTACAGCTCTAAAACACGAAACCTTACAGCGATTACTATGGCTCTTGTGTCCACTTTATTGCGATAACTATTTGAGGCCTACGTTCATGCGGTCTACGTTCCAAAGTTCCTTCAGGCTTACAATTTGAAAATGCTTTCAGCACCATCACATCCTGCACATGTTTGGCGGCCACCTTAAAGACTGCTAGTAGCCTCCCAACCACATGTCAACCCGTCCTACCTCTGCCATTTTCTCTTCATGGCAACATCTCCACCACTTCTCCTTACACCATGAGTGCCGGCAGTACAAAAGTGACGACATAGTGAGCCTCTGGGCTGACCAGGAAAATGTCTCAACCCTTTTTAATATATGGCACAACACCATCTGGTCGCTTCTATCCCTACAAGTAGTCAACCACTCTTTATCAACCGTTATCTTCTTACCCAAAAATGAATACGTTTCCCTACCTATCTACCCCATGTGTTCTCCGTCCGATGTCCACCAGATTCTGATTCCATTACCAGGTACTTTTTTATCACCAACATTTATATGACCACGTAACATACTGTTGCCAAAACTGGCCAATATATTCTTACGCTTCTTGGATCTTCTTATCCCACCGTTACGGATATTTTTCACTCAACACCTTCCACTACAACTCTTCCTTTATCCTCTTGTATGTTCTTACCCCATCACTTTTACCACATTTTTCTTCTACCACTGGTATTTTCTCGCCCCATCACCCGACATTCCCTCATCATAAGACTGGATGTTATGTATCTCACTCACCACACTATGTTCTTACTCTACCATCTAGGTCACCGCTGTGAAGCCCCAGCCCCCCACATGATGGTGGCCTAGAGTTCCCAGAATGCAATAGATGTCCGAGGAATCATGGAAATTGTAGTTCGGCAATATTTGAGGGGGCTGCAGTTTGACATTAGGTGGTCCGTATCCCACTGCCTGGTATGATAACTTTGCGAATGCAGACTCCTTACACACCACCGGGCAGTCAGCACATTCTTGCTCTGTCCGTGAATATTGACGTAACATATGGTTTAACATTTTGTTACCGCTGTTGTATTTCTCTTCAATCTTCCAGCGCACGGTTCTAAGTATTCTGCCCTTTAAAAACATGTTATAATGACTGATTCCGTCTAATAAAACCTATTTCTTTTCTAATTTCCGTCCCAGCTCTTGTTCCTGACGTTCTCCCCTATAAAACACTCCATAAGAATGTCATGGCGTAATGGGCATTTTCAGTTACTGCTTGATGCTATCAGATATTTGTTGCGCTCGCTCCCTCTTCCTCCTGCGCGCTATCGATCCTGTATTTATTTTGATTAACTCGCTTGCTTTACAAGAGTTGTTACTTTCGTTTAAATACCATCTCGGCTTCTCGTCTTATTTTCTTCCACCGCCCGAGGTTTAATTGAATTTGATTCGATCTCTCTTTTTAAACGCGCTCCGTCTCCTAAACGCCATTTCGGAAGCAAGGGGTGAATGGAAGATTAAAGCTACGATGGCAATAGCCTGGGGACATACAACACAATAGAGTCTATTCACAAAGAACAGAAATTGCACGCAATTCCGGCGCTTTACGTTTCGGCTCATTGCGCCGCATTTCGGCGAATCTATTTTGCCAAAAATACAGTGAATTCACTTTTTTCTGAAATTAGAGACGCCGAAGCAGTTATTGGACGTCTGTGGAAAAAACGCCAAATTGTGCCGAACTGGCAATTGGCGAATTCCACCGAACTGCAAAAAACAAACAAACCCGGAAGTCTCCTTTTCTCCTGATAGGCGTTTAAACCAATAAAAATGTATTAAAATGTGTCTGAATAATGAAAAAAGGTCCTATAAAAAAAGAATAAAAAAATTCTGTTACCTACAGGGTTATCCAAAGAGATTTGAAAAGTCACTGCACGTTCGGTGTCTTTTCGTTCTCTTCAATTCGGTTCCTTTTGCCGATCCCATTTCGGTGACCCTGCGGTGTATTCAGCAAGAACCACAGGGTCCCCGAATTGCAGGGAAAAGCTGCCGCAAACCCGACGAAAACTAACCGCAAACCCACCGAATGCACGCCGAAAACCCTCAAAAACATCTGGATTAACCCATCAAAGACGCCGGAAAAAGCCCGAGCAGGAGCCGATCACAGGCAGTGAAGCCCCTGGAAAAAGCCGACACCGCAGAGGGAGGTGAATAAATTAGCAAAACAGTTTGTATGAATGTGTGAAAGTGAAACGCTGTTTGCAAAGAAACTACTGAGCGAAAATGTCTGAAATTTACATATGATCCAATGAATGATAATAAAGAGGGCTGTTACAGAAAAAAATAAGTAAACTTAAAAAAAAAATCAAAAAAAAAAATCGGACTTTTAAAAAAAAAAAAGAAATTCAGAAAAATGCTTAAAGTATCCTAAAAAATCTATAAATAAAGAGACTCTTTACTGCAGAATTTTATAATGAACGGTTTATTAGATATTGTATTAAAACGGGAATATTTTTAACATTGAAGCCTATGGGATTCTCCTGAATAAACCTGCCGAATTAAACCACCGAATGTCAGGGCATTTCGGGAACCTTTCTCAGCTGGTTTGTGTTCTCTGAATAGACGAAGCAGTGCTTTTTCATGGGGATTTCACTGCCCTCGAACAGGCACCGAACAGGCACCGTATGTGCAGGCAATTCGCCAGGATTTGGTGAATTGCCTGCTCTCTGGATAGCCGAATGGGCAGGAAAGGTAACCGAACGCTGAATTTTCAGCGTTCGGTTACCTTTCTCAAGCAATTCGGATCTCTTTGGATAACCCTGATAATCTTTTTTTTTTTTTTTAAAAAACATTTAGAAGAAATTGAGAAACAGTTTGTCTAAAAAATTGAGTATGAGTGTAATGAAAGTGAATATGTATGTAGTGTGAAACTAAAATTGAACTGTGGTGTAAAAGCGATGTGTAAAAAGTGAGGGTGAACTAAAGACTGATGGGTGTGTGTGTGTATATACAATAAAGATGGTGCCTATATGTACCGATAGTGAGAGAGGAAAAAGGGACTGTGTGTGAATAATGTCTCGATGTGTGAAAAGTAAATGTGAGAGGGATGATGCTGATGTGTGCGTGTGTTGGGATAGGTGTGTATTGAATGATGTGTTAATGTGTGTAAAGGTGTGTGTGTGTGAATATATAGTAAGTGAGTTGCGCAGAAAAGTGTGAGAGAGTAGAATTCAAAGTTATCCATACACACAATAATGAATTACCGTAGATACTCGAGTACAGCACGACCCGAATATAACGCGATGGATAGAGATTTATTATGGAAATGAGAGAATACTCAAGACTCGAATATAACCCAAAGAGCAAAATTATAAAAGTATACTGTACTGGAAAATAATTAAAATCCTTCCAGCTTCTCTTAACACAGTCAGGTTCCCCCTCAGGCCAGGGTGGTCTGCTCTAGAATGATTGCAGTTGTTACTAAGTATGAATTTGCCGGCCACCCGGCTTCTTTACTAGCGATTTAGGGCCATATTACCTAGTTGGTGCTAACTTAACCAGAGTTCTTGTAAACTTCCCAGAGCCATTATAGCCTATGGAGCTGTTAAGTTAACAACAGCTCTGGTTAAGTTAGCACCAACTTTGTAATACTGCTCTTAGATGGCCGGCAGAGACGAGCGAGGTGATTGGCTTAAATCGAGCTTGCCCTCTGACCGTGATGGATCCCACCTCTCCCGAATCCGGGAGTTCCTGAAGTGTTTGTAAGCATCAGGGAGCCCGCATTCACTTCAGCGAGACTACCGGAACTTCCGGGAGACTTAGGATCCAGAGCAAGGCAAGTTTTTTTTTAGGGTTTTTTTCACACGCGATACAGATGTCTCGAATATAACGCGACCCCTCCAATTTTAAAGTAAATTTTTGTCACCAAACTCTAGCGGTATACTCGAGTATCTACAGTAACTTATGACGATAGAGGAAGGAGGTCAACGAAACATATTTGTTGAGTCCATGGGGAGCAAGAGGCTTCAATGTTTTGTTATCCAGAATGTCTCTCTCTGAAGAAGTTGTGAACGATCTCCACCTCTGGACAGGGCTGGTACATGGTCAATGGCTGTAAATTTGAGGGTCGGTAGAGGATGTCATTGTGCCAGAAAATGTTTGGCCACCGGTTTGTCCATATATCCATCACAGTACGCGGTGTTAAAGGCCAATCTATGGTACCTAATGCAATCTGAGTGTCAAGTCCATTTTACCTACATAGGACAGTCCACACGGACAAGTAATTAAATAAATGACGTATTCGGTCAAGCAGGAGATGCGACATTTAATGCTGTATCTTTTTCCAGTAGAGGGATGGACAAAGGTGGTCCCTGGTGTCATGTAATGCAATCCAGACATCAAAAACATCCATTTTTTGTAGCGTGATTTTTTTGGCCATATGATTGTGTCGGATCCGTTTTTATTAAAAGGTCCCTCAGACTTTTTAGTTCGCCGAAAACTAATCAATGGTGGTACATGAAATTGTTTAGGAAGAGTTTGAGCAATTTGGAATATCTGCCAATGTTTAGTTTTCGATGTTATCGAAATGACACGCAAGTTCAATGCTTTGTGAATAGACCCCACAATGTATCCAGTGTCATTGACTGCTTTTTCTTTGTTTTCCATGTTTTGGTTCTGATAATTCTGTCTTCTTTTTCTTTTCAGCCATTTTTATTGTATTGTTGAGGAGCCGCTTTAGCATTGTAGTTGCGCGCCGCTCCATATCACTTGCTTTGTGTTAGCTCAGATTTATTGAGCGCCATCCCACGTCCGATAATGGTCCCGGGTCCGACATGCGGAGCTGACAAAAACCACGATCTTCAAAGAAAACATGTGGTCACAGGAAAAATATGGCCTATTTGCTTAATTACACGATTGATTCTTCCATACTAAGCGCCACGGACCATAAACGGTGCAACGGTGATCAGCAAATGGACCTTTCTTCAATGGTGCTGGAGCGGAACGCGTTGTAAAGGACTGTAAATGCGGCGGCTGGCATTATCCGGCCCTGATTATTCGTTCATTCTAACTGACGTGATTTGAACATTCTTTTTTTTTAATATTTCGCGCGTCATTAAACAGGTCGTGTAACCATCTGCAAATGAGTTTCAGCCCCGGAACTTAGGGTTACATCATGATGACCCTTACTACAGACAAATGTTTAATCTGTGACGTAAAATATGAAAAAAGTGATCTGGTTAACAGACATGTACCCAAGCTCTAAGATGGTATTGTCAACAGAGATATGACCAACCTATAACATGGTATTGTCAACAAAGATATAGGGGGTTATTCAGCATTCACCGCAGGGTCCCTGGAGTGCAGAGAACAGACCCGAAAATCCGCCGCAAATCTGCCGAGAACCGGCCAAACTCCCGCCGTAAAAAGCATCCGATACGATCCGAAGTATCGGATCACTCGAACCGCTGCAAAAAGACACGACGAGCACGTCTGGAAAAAGCCGCCGAGCCGCCGAACACCGCGCCGACCAGCTGCCGGAAAAAGTCCACAAGCTGATGAACGGGGTAAAAAAAAATAATTAGTGAAAGTGTCAAAATTTAAACGCTGTTTGCAAAAAAACTACTCAACGTAAATGTCTGGAATTTACATATAAGATCCTATGAATGATAATAAAAAGGGCTGTTACGGAAAAAAGAAAAAAACACTATTAAAAAAAAAAAGGAAGAGATTTTGCCAAAACAAATCCTGAAAAATGCCTAATAGATCCTAAAAAAAATCAATAAATAAAGAAACTTTTTGCTACAGATTTAAATAATTAACGGTTTAATAGATATTGTATAAAAACAGGAATATTTTTAACATTGAAGCCTATGGGATTCGTCTGAATAAATCTGCCGAATGAAACCACCGAACAGCAGGGAATTTCAGTAACTTTTCACTGCAGTTCGGTGTTCTCTGAATAGACGAAGCATTGCTTCTCTATGGGGGATTTCACTGCCGTTGAACAGACACCGTACTTTCTGGCAGTTCGTCAAAATTTGGCGAACTACATATTCTCTGCATAGCCGAATGGCCCCGAAATGTCACCATACAGGGTACGTTTGGTTAGGACTCACTCTGCAAAGTGTTGTCTTGATGGGGCGAGTGAGTTTACCCATAAGATGGTATTGTCAACAGAGATATAACCAACCTATAAGATAGTATTGTCAACAGAGATAACCAACCCATAAGATGGTAATGTCAACAGAGATATAACCAACCCATAAGATAGTATTGTCAACAGAGATTTAACCAACCCATGCGATGATTTTGTCAACAGATATAAACAAATTATAAATTGGTATTGTCAACTGAAATATAACCAGCCTATAAAATGGTATTGTCAACAGAGATATAACCAATCTATAGGATGGTATTGTCAACAGAGCTCTAAACAAACTAATATTATAACAAACATGTAACCTAATAAGAAACAGCAAAATTATAGACATACACTATATTGCCAAAAGTATTGGCTCACCTGCCTTGACTCGCATGAACTTAAGTGACATCCCATTCCTAATCCATAGGGTTCAATATGACGTCGCTCCACCCTTTGCAGCTATAACAGCTTCAACTCTTCTGGGAAGGCTGTCCACAAGGTTTAGGAGTGTGTTTATGGGAATTTTTAACCATTCTTCCAGAAGTGCATTTGTGAGGTCACACACTGATGTTGGACGAGAAGACCTGGCTCTCAGTCTCCGCTCTATTTCATCCCAAAGGTGTTCTATCGGGTTGAAGTCAGGACTATGTGCAGGCCAGTCAAGTTCATCCACACCAGACTCTGTCATCCATGTCTTTATGGACCTTGCTTTGTGCACTGGTGCAGAGTCATGTTGGAAGAGGAAGGGACCAGCTCCAAACTGTTCCCACAAAGTTGGGAGCATGGAATTGTCCAAAATGTCTTGGTATGCTGAAGCATTCAGAGTTCCTCTCACTGGAATTAAGGGGCCAGGCCCAGCTCCTGAAAAACAACCCCACACTATAACCCCCCCTCCACCAAATGTTACACTTGGCACAATGCAGTCAGACAAGTACCGTTCTCCTGGCAACCGCCAAACACAGACTCGTCCATCAGATTGCCAGATGGAGAAGTGCGATTCATCACTCCAGAGAACGCGTCTCCACTGCTCTAGAGTCCAGTGGCAGCATGCTTTACACCACTGCATCCGACGCTTTACATTGCACTTGGTGATGTATGGCTTGGATGCAGCTGCTCGGCCATGGAAACCCATTCCATGAAGCTCCCTGCGCACTGTTCTTGAGCTAATCTGAAGGCCACATGAAGTTTGGAGGTCTGTAGCGATTGACTCTGCAGAAAGTTGGCGACCTCTCACACTATGCTCCTCAGCATCCGCTGACCCCGCTCCTTAAGTTTACGTGGCCTACCACTTCGTGGCTGAGTTGCCGTCGTTCCCAAACACTTCCACGTTCTTTTAATACAGCTGACAGGTGACTGTGGAATATTTAGGAGCGAGGAAATTTCACGACTGGATTTGTTGCACAGGTGGCATCCTATCACAGTTCCACGCTGGAATTCACTGAGCTCCTGAGAGCGTCCCATTCTTTCACAAATGTTTGTAAAAACAGTCTGCATGCCTAGGTGCTTGCTTTTATATACCTGTGGCCATGGAAGTGATTGGAACACCTGATTCTGATTATTTGGATGGGTGAGCGAATACTTTTGGCAATATAGTCTATATCCAAGCTATAAAATGGTCATATTGCCAACGTACATATAACTTAGCTGTATGATGATGATACTTCCAACAGACATGTAACCAACCTATGAAATGGTGATATAGTCAACTGGCATGTAACTGAGCTATAGGATGGTGATATTGTCAATAGACAAGTAACCTAACCAACCTATAAGATGGTGATATTGTCATCGGTCATGTAACAGAGCTATACAATGATGATATTGTCACTGGAGATGTAAGCAAGCCAAAGATGGTGATACTGCTAACAGACATGTAACCAATCTATCGGTTGGAGATACTGTTAACAGACATTTAACCAAGCTAAAAAATGGTGTCAATGGCGCCAACAGAAATGGAACCATCCTATAAGATGTTGATAATGTCAACAATCACGTAACCGAGTGATAAGATGGTGATACTGTCAACAGACATGTAACATCCTATAAGATGGTGATACTGTCAGCAGACATGTAACCCACCTATAAGATGGTGATGCTGTCAGTATCACCATCTTATAGGTGGGTTAAATGTCTGCTGACAGTATCACCATCTTATAGGTGGGTAAATGTCTGCTGACAGTATCACCATCTTATAGGTGGGTTACATGTCTGCTGACAGCATCATCATCTTATAGGTGGGTTAAATGTCTGCTGACAGTATCACCATCTTATAGGTGGGTTACATGTCTGCTGACAGCATCATCATCTTATAGGTGGGTTAAATGTCTGCTGACAGTATCACCATCTTATAGGTGGGTTAAATGTCTGCTGACAGTATCACCATCTTATAGGTGGGTTACATGTCTGCTGACAGCATCATCATCTTATAGGTGGGTTAAATGTCTGCTGACAGTATCACCATCTTATAGGTGGGTTACATGTCTGCTGACAGTATCACCATCTTATAGGTGGGTTACATGTCTGCTGACAGTATCACCATCTTATAGGTGGGTTACATGTCTGCTGTCAGCAGACATGTAACCCACCTATAAGTTATTTGGCAGTAACTATAATTACTACTCACTTAGCAGAAAGGTAGGGTTTAGTGAATAAACCCTCTGAAGTGGTAAACCTGTTAATCTCATAAAAATATAAAGTGAGCAATAAATGATACTTTTTTAGCATAAAAAATGAATAATGCTTAGCGTAAAGGAAAGGGGTTGGGAGTGCAGAGGTTCCCTTCAAGTCTGCACATCAATGCAGGGCATGAAACTCGAAAGCTCAATGTCATCAGTAATTATTTTTGCTCGCACTGTTCTATATTATTGTTGACATCTCTAGGCTATGTATTTCAATTAACACGTCCTGTCAGTCTTATAAAGCGTCAGGCATCGTAGAGAAAAAATAACAAGTCTCATCAAACACATACATAGATATAGTATATGCTCAAAATTATCACTCGCCCCCTCGCCTGGGACGTGTGATAATTCAGCAGTTTCGAGTGCTGGCCTAGCCTGGCCAAGAGCCGGTCAGGTCTCCGGACGCTGCAGAGAAGCTCTGCATGACACATGCAGAATGCTCTGCAGGTCAGCACTCTCACTGCTACAATCTCTTGGCTACAGAACAGCCACCCCCTGTGGCCAACCTGTGTATTGCAGCTGCCGGGAGAGACAGAAAGGAGAAATGACTTCTGTGTAGCATGGTCAGGGATAGTATTAAGCATGGCTGTATTTAGTATTGGCACTGCCCCTGGTACTCCACCCCTATATAATAATATAATATCAAATACATATGAGTATAATCATATAAGGGGTTAATTCAGAGAGCACCAAAATGTCACCAACAGGGTCCCCGAAGTGCAGGGAAAATCCGCTGACCACATCCGAAAATCCGCCGCAAAACACCCGCTTCAAACGGAAAAACCGCCGCAAAAACACATAGCGCATCTGAAAAAAGTCGACCAATCGTCGCAAAACCGCCAAAAAAACCCGAGAGCATCCGAAAAAAGGCAACAATCCCCCGAACAGTTACAGTTACAAGTTTTTATAGTTACAGCGCTGACCAGCCACCGTAAAAAGCTGACAAGCCGACGAACAGGGTAAATAACCCCAAAAAAACCCCACAATTGAAAGTACCAAATTTTAAGCGCTGTATGCAAAAAAACTACTGCAAGAAAATGTCTGGCATTAACATATAAGATCCTGTGAATAATAATAAAAAGGTCTGTTACGGGGGGGGGGGGAACACAATTTTTTTTAAAAAAGAAAACGGGAAAAAAATTGACAAAAAAATCCTGAAAAATGCCTAAAAAAATAGAGACTTTTTGCTGCAGATTAAAATAATAAACAGTTTATTAGATATTGAATTAAAACGGGAATATTTTTAACATTGAAGCCTATGGGATTCGCCTGAATAAACCTGTCGAATGAAGCCACGGAACAGCAGGGCAATTCACTGACATTTCTCTGCTGTTCGGTGTCTGTGAATAGATTAACCATTGCTTCTCTATGGGGGATTTCACTGCCGTCGAACAGGCACCGTATGTCGCTGACAATTCGCCAAAATTTGGGGAACTGCTAGGTTTCTGAATAGCCGAATGGCCCTGACATGTCACCGTATGGGGAAACTCACTGTTCGGTGCAATTTCGGGGCCAGTTCGGCGCTCTCTGAATAACTCTATAAGTTTAGATGAATAGTCCCAACTTTAGGTGCCTGATGATAGGTTAAATAGGTGGACAGGGCAGGATGCCAGATGATGGATATGTCTATGGGTGTCATCATCAGTATAGAGTAATGGGTGATGTATGTGGTGGCGACGCTGGCGAGTCTCTTTTAGCACTGACAAGTAGACACGGACACAAAATAACGAACCTGGTATAAAGTAAATACGGTAAAAATAAAAAATAAACAATATGTAATATGTATCATCGTGCTGTTTTTTTTTCTGTTTCTTATAAAATCATTATATCGGATTTTAGTCTTTGCAGAATCCATCAAATGGCATCAAATGGGGGTGGGGCACAATGTAAAGAAAGCACAAACGAGCAATCAATGAGGACAATGACACAGAAGAAGAATGACACCTTGTATCATTGTTCAGAGTAGAATTGCTGGGTGGTCGTGAAGGCCGCGACTCCCGATCAAACTACTTCAGTTTTTCTGCGCATGTCTGGGACTGGTCTCATTTACATTGTTATTTGTTGACAGTAATAATCGCGCCATTTCCCAGCCATGAGTGGTGGTATTCCTATCAGGGCCAGATTAAGATCTCTATATACCTGGAGCTGAAGATTTTGATGGGCTTTTTTTGGAATTTAGTGAAATGAAAACATATTTTAGGCTATTTATTGGTGCATATATAGGTATATCTAACCAGGAAGATGCTGTGTGAGTAAATTTCCATCATCACAGAGTGTAAAATTATTTTTTCATCTTTTCTCATCCAAACCTCTGTGGTTATATATTCTATAGGGAATTCTTGTTAAAAAATATTTAATGGGAACCTATTACTGTATTTTTCTGAGAAAATATACAGTTTTAACCAAAAAATTAGATATTTCCCATGTGCTTTGGATAATGGTGTTTTATGAAAAATATGACTATGTATAAAACACTGACCTTGCTCCCAGCATGGGAAAGGAGGTGAGTAATGGAAGTGGTATTGCTCATTTTATACGTGACAAATGGACAATACCATCGCTTTGGAACAAAAAATAAATACATTTTTTTTTGTTGTTTTTTAGATTTTACATTGTCCTGTTTGGTATCAATGCAAAGGCCAGACTCTGTCCTGTCTGAGACCTCAGTTGACCTTGCGAGGTGTAAAGATTAGTGGCGCAGGGTTCCAAAGCCCCCCCCCCCGTGCACTTCGCTGCAGAGCGGCAGTTTAGGTTCTTGGATGTAACAATTCGTAATAATGGATTGTACCATCACCTCCACTCTTGTTAGTGACATGAAAAATGAGATGGTGAGTTACTGCAGCATTATTGTTCCCTTTATAATTGAAAAGTGAAAACTATTGCTGTGTTAGAAAGATTTTTTTTTATTATTATTTTACTTTTATTGTTACATAAAACCTGGTCATGTTTGGTATCATTGGAAAGGACATGCTCTGGCCTTTCCGATGATACCTCAAAACACCCTGTAGCTGCTATCGAGGTTGAGATACAGGGGTTCAAATGCCCATCAATGCAGACAAATTTATCCTTTCTGTGGGCCTATTCTGGGGCATGGGCCTGGAGCTGCTGCTCCATCTGCCCCTATGTTAATCCGGCCCTGATTCCTATGACCTTACAAACACTAGCCAGATATCGACACAACTGCTCTCAAAACTGTCAAGAGAGTCCATATTAAGGACGAATTTTGATTGCGTCTTACAAGGTTTTGGAGTAGAGATGGGTGGTAGTCAACATTTAGTAAAAAGATGAGACAGAAAGCACCACGGAAAAGACCAACAAATATGGTCCATGCAGATGCCTTCATTTAATCGAGTAAAAAACATTTTATTCTTGCGACCAATGTCTTGGGTTTGTATTTAATTCTATCATTAAACTGGTGGACCATTTCCTTTTTGACATGGTGTACTGGTTGCCTTTACGAGAAGTCATTCATAAAGTCCTCTAACACATTTTGAGACTTTTTTCCTTAATCTCCAGAATATCTATGGATTAGTTGGCGGAATGGTATCAAAAGCGGAGAACTGGGAGAGTGCTCTTAGATGTTTTGTTTGAGATATAACTAGGGGTCAAGTCGAGCAGGGACATGTAGGAATGTAGTTCCTCCTTTATTTTTGCAGAAGCCAAATAGTTCCTCCTCAATTAGTATAGATGGAACGTAGTTCCTCCTATATTTTTGTAGAAGGAATGTAACTCCTCCATTTTTGCTTAAGGAGCATACAGGGTTATTCAAAGAGATTCGAAAAGTCACCGCACGTTCGGTGACTTTTCGTTCTCTTCAATTCGGTTCCTTTTGCCGATCCCATTTCGGTGACCCTGCGGTGTATTCAGCAAGAACCACAGGGTCCCCGAATTGCAGGGAAAGGCTGCCGCAAACCCAATTGAAAACGAACCGCAAAACCCAGCGAATGCACGCCGAAAACCCTCAAAAACATCTGGATTAACCTGCCGAAAACCACGGAAAAACCCGAGCAGGAGCCGATCACACGCAGCGAAGCCGACGGAAAAAGCCGAGACCGCGGCCCCTGAGCGCGTCCGTAGCACAGGAGAACCACTTGGCTGGACGCGCTGAGCGCGTCCATAGCAGCCAAGTGGTTAAAAAAAAAAAAAATCTGAAAAATGCTTAAAATATCCTAAAAAAAATCTATAAATAAAGAGACTCTTTACTGCATAATTTTATAATGAACGGTTTATTAGATATTGAATTAAAACGGGAATATTTTTAACATTGAAGCCTATGGGATTCGCCTGAATAAACCTGACGAATGAAGCCACCGAAAGGCAGGGCATTAGGGGAACCTTTCACTGCTGGTTTGTGTTCTCTGAATAGCCAAAGCAGTGCTTTTTCATGGGGTTTTCACTGTCCTCGAACAGGCACCGAACAGGCACCGTATGTTCAGGCAATTCGCCAGGATTTGGCGAATTGCCTGCTCTCTGGATAGCCGAATGGCCAGGAAAGGTAACCAAATGCTGATTTTCAGCTTTCAGTTACCTTTCTCAAGCAATTCGATCTCTTTGAATTACCCTGATAGTTTTCCTTTATTTTTGCAAAGGAACGTGGTTACTCCTCAGATTTTGCAGAAGGATTGGAGTTCCCATTGGTCCCTCAAACTATAAACCTTCTAAATCTTGTCGAGGTCCCACACTTATTTTTAAGGACTTAACCTTTGGTTATAGGGCTGTCCTACCAAGAGAGATGTTCTCCTTTCCATAACTAATCCACAACCAGGTGGAGGAGGTATAACTAGATGTAGATCTGCTTGGTAGATCAGGGATGTTCAACCTTGGCCTTCCAGATGTTTTGGAACTACATTACCCACAAGGCTCTGCCGACGTAATGAGCGGTTGAGTATCATGGGACATGTATTTCTCAAACACCTGGAGGGCCAAGGTTGGCCACCCCTGCTATAGATATTAAGTAAGAGTTATAAAGTATGTGTTCTGTAAAAGATCTGTGTAATTTTCGGAGAACATTTCTTTCTCAACTATTTCACGGAAGGTTAATGCAAAATGTAGACCTAGGTCAATCGCCATGGCACCACAGTTGTTTGTACATTATGGAATGTTTGTATATTTTTTTCTGACTGCCCTTCTTCATTCATGTATTCACAGGTTTGCATCGTGGAATGCGAAGGGAAGATATATTCCAGTACGATGTGGGCGGCATGTAAAACAGTCCTGATTAAGTCCTCAATACAGCTCAGCCTCAACAGCTTTGAACAAGATTTCAAACCTTTCAACATGGACGATGGGCAGTTGACAGCCAACTTCAAGAGGCTGGGTGATCTCGGTAAAGTGGTCGACTTGAGTAAAATGAACGATGAGAAAAGGATGTCTAAGATCAGCAACCTCATTCGCGAACAGGACGAAGAAGACACCACCATCGACGGGGGAAAGACCGTGCTGGAGATGGCCAGCGAGCCAGATGAATACGGTGACTTTCAGGGTCCTTCGAGTGCCATGTCCAAACGGTTTGGTGGCTTCGTCAAGGGGAAATACAGTTACCGCAAATTTATGGGTCCTTCCAAGGATCTCCAGAAACGCTACGGGGGTTTCATTGGCGTTAGGAAATCGGCTAGAAAATGGAACAACCAGAAGAGGTTTAGTGAGTTTCTAAGGCAGTACCTGGGGATGTCCACGCGCTCCGCCGAGTACGACAGCTTCACCAATGACCTGAATGAGCAGAACGAGATCTAAGACTCTGGTTCATCAAGACACATAGTTATTCGATTTAGAACTAACAAGGTAGAATGTCAACCTGCACCTCAGAGTATGAGTTAGGATTTTTTTTAAATCCCGGAAACTCATGGGGAAAAAAAAAATGTATCACATGTTTAAGAGATGTTCGTCTAACCGCCCAAACCATGATTTGCCAACACATGTAGGTCGTGCTATGGAAACTCTTTGTGGATGGGAAGAGACAGCGAAGACACTGATTTAAAAAAAAGAGATCCATGATAACCATCGCTTCTTAAAGTCACTTGTGGAACAAGATAAAGCATTTTATTTTAATTTATTTGTGTCTTAATTATGTAAATAAATTGCATGCAGTGTGGTTGGTTTACAAGCATCACGTGGATGGTGCACAATATGCAGTTTTAATCGGGCTTCTTAATTAAAAATGATATTTTCACTTCATATATTTCACAGCAATTTTCACTGTTTGTGCACGGTTTGCGGAGTGGTCGGAAGAGGCGGGATGTGGACCCTCAGAGGCACAAGTCATCCCACTGTCACCATGTTTCAAAGCTCATATTAAACACGATCCATTGCCGAGCTTGATTATTCGATATTACAGCTTTCGAGCTGCAAACACCCACCGGTGCTCTCCACGTGTGCCGCAATTAATGAACAGATTGCCTGTTATTGCCCTGAAATGGCATGACTCCTTCACAGCCAATGGATTTTCCTTAAACCCACTAGCAAGACTTGGTGGTTTTATGGAAAAGCACTTTCCATTACCCACACAGTAAAAATATATACAGCTGGGATCTCAAACTCTGCCTGCTAATCCCAGAATTCTTTGGATGCAATAGATGGACCTAGAATCATGGGAGGTGCAGCTCAAAGATCTGGGAATACATAGTTTGAGATCTCCGATATACAGAAATGTGTCCACTTGATGTATGCAAGCAAGATCAAAGTCAATGGTGACACCGACGCAACAAGATTGGAATGTTTGGATGACGATGGCAACAAGCCTGACATGACGGGGTGATGATGCCAATGAGCCTGACGGGAAGAGGGTAACAAGCCTGACATGTTGGGATGATGATGGCAACAAGCCTGATATGGTGGGATGATGGCAACAAGTCTGACATGTGTAGCTCAGAAAGATCTGGGAATGCATAGTTTGAGATCCCTGATATACAGAAATGTCTCCACTGTAAATTTTCATTTTAAGTAAGCCCTGTGTGTGATAGTTTTGGCCTCTGTTGGCCAAAAGGTGCTACCACCTCTACCTTACAACTTGTGATCCATGTCTCCTTGAAGGAAAGACAGATCTCAAAGCTTTTAGGGGTTATTATTTCAGAGGATCTAAGGGTAAGTAGTCAATGTAATAGAGCAGCAGGAAATGCTGGCAGAATGCTTGGTTGTGTAGGGAGAGGTATTAGCAGTAGGAAAAGGGAAGTGCTCATGCCACTGTACAGAGCACTGGTGAGACCTCACTTGGAGTACTGTGTGCAGTACTGGAGACCGTATCTCCAGAAGGATATAGACATCTTAGAGAGAGTTCAGAGAAGGGCTACTAAAATGGTGTACGGCTTGAAGGAGAAAAGTTACCAGGAAAGGCTTAATGATCTTAACATGTACAGCTTGGAAAAAAGACGAGACAGAGGAGATATGATAGAAACATTTAAATACGTAAAGGGAATCCACAAGGTAGAGGAAGGGAGTATATTTAAAAGGAAACAAAGTAGCAAAACAAGAGGACATAGTCTTAGATTAGAGGGGCAAAGGTTTAAAAGTAACATCAGGAAGCATTATTTTACTGAGCGGGTGGTGGATACATGGAACAGTCTTCCAGTAGAAGTGGTAGAGGCCAAAACATTAATTGAATTTAAGCAAGCATGGGATAGGCATAAGGCTATCCTAAACAAAAGATAAATCCAAGTAAAGTATCCATGTAATTGGGCAGACTAGATGGGCCGAAAGGTTCTTATCTGCCGACATTTTTCTATGTTTCTATGTTTCTAATGCATAGTTTGAGATCCCTGATATACAGAAATGTCTCCACTGTAAATTTTCATTTTAAGTAAGCCCTGTGTGTGACAGTTTTGGCCTCTGTTGGCCAAAAGGTGCTACCACCTCTACCTTACAACTTGTGATCCATGTCTCCTTGAAGGAAAGACAGATCTCAAAGCTTTTAGGGGTTATTATTTCAGAGGATCTAAGGGTAAGTAGTCAATGTAATAGAGCAGCAGGAAATGCTGGCAGAATGCTTGGTTGTGTAGGGAGAGGTATTAGCAGTAGGAAAAGGGAAGTGCTCATGCCACTGTACAGAGCACTGGTGAGACCTCACTTGGAGTACTGTGTGCAGTACTGGAGACCGTATCTCCAGAAGGATATAGACATCTTAGAGAGAGTTCAGAGAAGGGCTACTAAAATGGTGTACGGCTTGAAGGAGAAAAGTTACCAGGAAAGGCTTAATGATCTTAACATGTACAGCTTGGAAAAAAGACGAGACAGAGGAGATATGATAGAAACATTTAAATACGTAAAGGGAATCCACAAGGTAGAGGAAGGGAGTATATTTAAAAGGAAACAAAGTAGCAAAACAAGAGGACATAGTCTTAGATTAGAGGGGCAAAGGTTTAAAAGTAACATCAGGAAGCATTATTTTACTGAGAGGGTGGTGGATACATGGAACAGCCTTCCAGTTGAAGTGGTAGAGGCCAAAACAGTAATTGAATTTAAGCAGGCATGGGATAGGCATAAGGCTATCCTAAACAAAAGATAAATCCAGGTAAAGTATCCATGTAATTGGGCAGACTAGATGGGCCGAAAGGTTCTTATCTGCCGACATTTTTCTATGTTTTCAAAGTTCAATGCGTCAGCCGTCATGTCCTATTTTTCGAGGACGCATTTTTTTTGAGGACACTATTTCAGGTACATGTTCCGGAGCCCGTTTGAGAATGAATTTTGTTTGCGATAAATTAAATTCCTTTGCATTTCTTCAGAATATGACCAGATCGAGTAGGCCCGACCTCAGGGCACCAGCAGGAGCTTTCAAACGTCGAGTATACTCGATCATGGTAGCGAAGAGGTTAAGTGTTACAGAACTCATTCCAGATATATATAGGACATATTCTACAGATAATGAGGCTTTCAGAGAACAAGCGACTAAGCTGTTCATCATTCTTGTATAAAAATATTCTAGTTTTGGGTTCAGAGGAACATCTTACATAAATTACACCAAATAGCCGAAAAAGTGATACTCACAGCCAGATATGTCTTACATATACATTTTTTGACGATGTCATGGAGAGATGTAGAATTGGTAAGTAGCTATTCTCTATTTGGCTGTTGTGTCACCAATGTATTATTATTATTTATTATATTTATTTATAAAGCGCCAGCATATTCCGCAGCGCTGGACGTATACAGATAAAAATGATATATTATGAATCTGCCGAGTCTGCCGGAAAGAACGATATATAATATGTCTGGGTTGTATAATAAAATGTGGCTTCAAATCGCGTTTAAACATGATGAACGAAAGCGGTAAAAATGAGCTGAGCACACAGGGGTGAAATAACTCAGCAGCGAAGGGTAATAGGTGACCAGAAATATATGATATTTACTACAATTGTCACAATGTTCCCCTAAAACCATCTCATCATTATAGTTAAGCATTTGTATCGCACTGTGAGTGAGGGGCAGGTAAACTCCAGCATGTCACCGGTTAATTGGAGAGCAGAAATCTTGTAGAGTTCCCACACTTGTTTTTTTTTTAATACTGGACCCCTGACTTCAATTAACAAAAATCTAAAAAACCAGAAATGGAGATCTTAAGACCAGGGTGACCCCTTCTACTGACCCTAATACTGACATCACAAAATGTGAGGCATAAAGAAAGAAGGGCAGATCGTGGATACACCCTCGCCCTCTATTATGTGGCCCTAGCAATTAGAACATATCAAGATACAAGGAGGTTCTGTGAGACGGGGACATCCAAATGTTGAACACAATCTGAGATATGAGGTTCCAAGCCCCTTGGCTTTTAAAACCACTTTTCGTCCCCATATCTTGTTTTTGAACCATATTCCTGTGCTTTTTTGTTAGGGGGGGGGGCACTGCAGATTTCTGTGCCGACAGGCTCCTGAGATGTAGACACGTCTACAGGTTACTAGACATCTAAGTGTAAGAGGTCATGGTGTCACTTTCCTACTGTTTCTTTAAAGCAACCTTGTCCAAACATTGAAACATGAACTGTCCATACAAATATTAATAGACATTAAGACAAAACAAATATCTTTAAGCGTTAAATATGAAGAACGTTTAGTAACCAGAGCCAAGAGGTGTAAAGGGGCCTGCTCCGATGAGCTTACAACCTGGAGGGATTGGGGTGGAGGAGTAATGGAAGAGTTACAACTTATTTGTGGTCGAGATCAACAGGTTTTGTATTAAATTCAAATTGTAAAAAATAGAAGAGGATGATATAAGGTGGAAAAGTCAGGTTAGACCTGATCTACCTTGTGTAGAAACTACTCAGGAAAGTGATAGGTAAAGCTGAATAGATGGGCTGTCCACTTGATGTATGTAAGCAAGATCAAAGTCAATGGTGACACCGACGCAACAAGATTGAAATGTCAGGATGACGATAACAACAAGCCTGACATGACGGGGTGATGATGGCAACAATGAGCCTGACATGTCGGGAAGAGGGTAACAAGCCTGACGTGTTGGAATGATGATGGCATTGAGCCTGTCGTGTTGGAATGATGATGGCATTGAGCCTGTCGTGTTGGAATGATGATGGCATTGAGCCTGTCATGTTGGGATGATGAAGGCATTGAGCCTATCATATTGGGATAATGAAGGCAACAAGCCTGACATGACGGGGTGATGATGTCATTGAGCCTGACATGTTAGGATGTTGATGGCATTGAGCTTGACATGTCGGGATGTTGATGGCATTGAGCCTGACATGTCGGGATGTTGATGGTATTGAGCCTGACATGTTTATTATTATTAATCTTTATTTATAAAGTGCCAGCATCGAATCAGGTCTACCTTGGGGTGATTTTGGGAGTCTACACAAACATGGTACAAGTATCAGCTGAGATTTTTTGCTGATCTAGGGAAACTCACACTCCCAGCTCCTTTGTGAAAGTGCCATTGTGTGATCCACAAGAGTTTTTTGGTGTAATTTGCACATTTTCTTTTTATTAAGATTTATTAGGAGTTATCTCTGTTTTATCATTCATGTCTTTAGGTTCAGATTGTTGGGATTTTATTTCAGTGCAGCTGTCATCAGGTTTTATGTGCTTTATGCACAGACAGACTTTCTGGCCCTGAAATGTAACCGTACCCTGTATGGGTTTAGAACCGTTGTATATTCTATTTATAGTTCTCGCATCACACTCATGTTCTAAACACAATATATCTGAAGTTTGCTGTGTATTGTATACTAACCATGGCTATGGCAATCATACCAAGACGATGAACGAACAATAGTCTGAAACCTAGAGATTACACTGAAACAAAATATACTTAAAACTCAGCGATTTATGTGTCTTTTCTTGGAATTACATAGTTTAGAATAAGTTATGAAATAAAAGCGAACGAGCAAGAAATGTAAACGACACGGTCTGGTTGGAAGGTGGTGAGTTTTATCCTATTTTATGTTTTTGGTTTTTTTTGTGTACTTTTCATTTTTATCTTTGTTTTTCCAGGCTTCGAGTTGTAAACATTTCTCTCTTTTTTTGTATTTTTTTGCCTTTTAGGGAACCTTTCCTGCAGGGACATTGTTCATAAAAACAAATTAAGATGAAACGCGCTGTGTTTCAGCACTGTGAGCTAACAAGAGTGTTTTACATCAATGTGACCTCGTGCCGGTGACATTTTAATTATACAATGGTGTCATTCAGTCCCTGACGGCACATCTGGGTATTTAAATGGCATGACCTACACCTGAAGACCACCGGAAGCGATGAAGGGTTCTCTCTTCTAGCCCATAGAAGTCCCACAGAAGTGTTTTGTTGTTCTATGGGCCAACTGGTCAGAAACAAAGGATCTCCCTGACTGGCTGATTGCCAATGATAGGATCAGAGTGTTGTTGCCTGGTTACCTGGGCAATGGTATGATACCTTCATATGTGGTCAAACCCATATGGGTGCAGACCTGCTGGGCCAAAATAGTTTAGACCCTTGGTATGTCCTGGCTCTGTGTCTGCCCAGTGTCCCCTAAACCAAGTTTAATTTAAGAGCCATTCGGGCAATTCTGCCAACCATACATAATTAAAATTTCAGCAAACCTTCATCCATGGTTACTTTAACCAGAGGTGGAGGTGGCTCATCTCGCATTGTATAGATCGGAGAAACAAAATAGGAAACCCCTGTAATATTATTACGATTTGATATCTCTGTTGTGCAAAGACCAGAACAGCAATCACATTAATATGTATATATATATCTTAAATATGTTTCAACAAACTGAGGGCACTCACGGGTCTCTTCAAATCAATCTAAAAATCTATATTTAATAGTAATTAAATTATTGTCAAGTCTTGTTAAAGGCTCGAACAAGCCAAAATGTTCATTCATTTCCAATAAAGATTGAACTTTTACGTGAAGACCCGTGAGTGCCCTCAGTTTGTTGAAACTGTATCAGCTGTGGAGGTTACACCGGGGCTGAATCACTTAATGTTGATTTGAGGAGGTGACTGCTTTTATATATATATATATATTATATATCCAATACTTTGGATCGTAGCGGATGCGTTTTTCGGTGAATTCGCAGGGTTTTTTCGTCGCGATTTGGCGGTTTTGCAGAGGATTTTCAGATTCATTCTCTGCACTCCGGGGACCCTGCGGTGACTGCTGAATACACCGCAGGGTCAGGAAAGTTGATTCCCCGAAGTGCAAGGAACGAGAGAGCACCGAAATGTCAGCGATATTTCGGAGCTCTGAATAACTCCTTAAGAGTCCAGCAGAACCAAATACAAAGCGTGAAACAAACTACTTCCTAAAGGAGCTAAAACTCCATGTTCCATGAAGCTCTGCTCATTGGCATTAATGGGATATTCCATTCAAAAATAAAGTTTCTCTTTTTTTGCACTTAAATAATTGGGTAGATCCTGCTGACAGCCTCTGCCTGATTACTTTTTTTTGAAAAATTATATTTTCAGGTGATTATACTCTCCTTTTCCCCCTCGCCGCATGCTGCTCCTCCTCTTTGGCTCAGGGACCCCCATACCTGTAAGCCCTGAAACTTTTCTTTGCAATTGCGCTCCTATTACAACATGTGTAGGGTAAAACCCGCAAATTGTGCAGCGGTACGGACTTGTGCATTTTACGTACACAAGTTCTGTAGCGCCTTTGCAGAACGATGGGTCGGAGCTGCATGCGCATGCACAGAGCTGATCCATCGACTGCCTCTCTGAGAACGCTCGCTACAGCGATTGGTCTGAGGGTAACGTCGGCCACTCTTTGGGTGACATCACTAGTGACCGATCTGGTGACCGGTAGTCGGGAAATTAAAAGCCCAGCTAGCGGTGACGTTGTGTGGGGTGGAGGAAACTCCTTCACTTCACCCAGAAAATTTACCAGAAATGGGGGGAGCTGGGTGTGTGAGAAGAGGAGGCACTCCTCACATCTTGACCACATTGAAACTATGCGGTGGTCAGAATGAGTAGGGTGTCCCTTTAAATGATAAAGACTGATGTTCCCCTCCCATTATGTTAGAACCTTAAGACAAGCGCAGTGCCGTATTCTGCATCTCGACACCACTTAACTGCCTGAGATAAATGTGACCCACTAAGATTTATCGCCCTAAAGTCCATCTAACGGCACTGTGTCATTTATTACTCATGACAATGTAGTTTGATTTAATCGTCCGTAAGAACAATCCATTGTTTGTGTTGAGTCACACGCAATCAGAAGACGACTTAATGGCTCGAATCCCCTTATTGCTGCTTGCTATTGCTATGAATCACATTGTCAGGAGGTAGAGTTGTGTCTTCTTCATTTGTGAAGCGATGGGTCGGGAGGATCAGGAACCAGACAGTAAACCTGGAAACTGTGACACCGGGAGGTCTACAATGAGTCCATCTCCATCGAACGTTTCACTGCAATTTCCTACAATGTAATTAACCAAATCCTGCTTTTCTCATCCCGTAGATCAGGGGTCAAAAACACTGGCCCGCCATATATTCCCGATCTACAGCTCTCTACAGCTCCCATGGTTCTCTGGCCCTTTATCGCATTTAAAGAATTCTGGGAAATGTAGGCATCAACATCTGGATGGGGAGAGCAGAGTTTAAGATCCCTGCTGTAGAATTAATATGTTGATGGACCTGCAACAAACATGAGCAAGGGTATATGTAGCATCCAAGCAGACCACATGCATCTGAAGATAAGATCACCAAAGTTACATCCAGTACTGCACGTCTGGACACTTAATTTTGGGATATTTTTACTAGTACTTTAAAGGGACACTCCACTCATCCTGACCACTCCACCCCCCTCCTCCTTTATTCCCTGATCGCTTGGTGAAGTGTTTGAGATTCCTCCTCCCCACCAAGTGTCACCAATGGCCTATATTTTTTTAATATCCTGGCTGACCGGATTTACAATTAGGCAAAGCCTTTTAGACAGATAGTTCTCCGTGTTCCTCTGCAAACCCTTCCACCATCCCGGCTGGATCTCAATCGAGTGAGTCCACATCTGTCTCCACGGAGTCCCGCCATTAAGATAACTACTGGAGACGCTATGCGTAGCGTCGCCTGTAGTTATCTTATCGACCAACATGCAATAGGTCCCTTAATTTTGGGTTATTTTACCACTGTCACACCTGTTTATTATAAAGGAGGGGCAGAGGCAGCACTAATTAGGCTAAATAGGCGGCTGCCTAAACCCTCACTGCTGCTTGGGCCTCAAATGATGACATTCACGTACAAAGCCGTTATAAGGACATTGCACACAAACACACGCCTACATTCACATACACTTTTCTACCATGAAAACTGAATTAAACCTCGAAATTCAAATGTATGGAGTCAATTTCTACATTTTGGGCCTCATATTTCAGCTTGGCCTCAGGCCTCACTGTTCCTCGAGCGGTCACTGGGGGGGTGTTCATTTGAATTGTTTCATATAAATGTATAATAATATCTTCATAAACCTGTACAAAGCAAATGATTAAAAGATGAGTTTACCATTTCTCTTGTGATTCTCATTAAGTCAAAGGGTGTATGTCGGTGGGTCACGCGGATTCTTTGGCTACGGGAGTTCAGACTTAAAGAGATGCTGAAAAGGTTAAGCAGGTTAGGATAGGTACTAGAGGGGTTGAAGAATAACCTCTCCTGACCCTCTCTGCACTCCCCCCATTCTGTTTAACCCTTTAGTTTCCTTTAAAATCTCCCCTGAATGCAGCGCTGGTCTCGCGCTGATATCTGCAGAACAAGACACACTTCCTGCTCAGCGTGTTATGTGACAGCAAGGGGCTGGTCACTCCAGCCAATCCAGTGGCTCTCAGTGAAGGAAGGCTTTGTTCCCATTGGATGGGGCAGGTACAAAAAGAACTCTAAGTCCAGGAAACCTGATCTGGGTCTGGGCGGGGCTAAGCCCCTGCATTTGGATTGCTGAATCAGCCCTCTGAACCCCCCCTTCAGAGGTTATCAGGTCTCAGATCTCACAGCAGCGCGAGTACTCAGATAAGAGTGAGCGCGCCCTTTGTGTTGGGTGTCCCTTTAACAGATGTGCAAAACGCATGAAAAAGAAGGCCAGAATAGGGGTCTCCGCAGTGGCGTAGCGTGGGGGGGCCTCGGGGGTGGTCGCCCTGGGCGCAAGTTTCTTAGGGGGCGCAAAATTTCAAAAGAAATTTGAACCACTAATATTTTCCAGCAGGGATCAGCAAGGTGTCCGCTCACGGACAATGGTGTCCGTGAGAGGCCCTTGCATGGGGGCAGGCTGCAGTTTTGCGGCACCAGCGGTGACTTCGCACTCAGCGTCCAGAAGGGAGGACCAAGACAGGAAATTCTGGTACTGTCCTGACTCCTCTTTAACGCTGACATGAGTCACGTGAAGCAGCGCAGCATTATCCGACAGAACACCCTGTACCACGCTTATCAGCCCCCCTTGAAGCCATGTGCCAACTCCCTGCCGCTGGTAGCCCTGCAGTCGCTGAACAGGAAGGAGGGAGGCGTCTGCCCTGCAGCACATTTAAAATCTGGTCTCCACTAAGCCCCCTGGAGAGCTCCTTCCCTCCGGGCCACCATCAACTCCATACAGGTAGGTGACACTGTGTGACACCAGAGCAGCATGACCAACACACAGTGAGGGGGTACTGGGGGCACAGGGTGAGGGTGACTGGAGGATCAGGGATAGAATGACTGTGGATACTGGGAGAGAGTGACTGAGAGTACTTGGATAGAGAGAGAGACTGTGGGTACTGGGAGAGAGAGAGTGACTGGGGTAATGGGAGAAAGTGGGGGTACTGAGAGACTGGGGGTACTGGCAGAGAGTGACTGGGGGGGTACTTGGAGAAAGTGCCTGGGGTACTAGGAGAAATTGGGGATACTGGGAGAAAGAGTGACTGGGGATACTGAGAGAGTGACTGGGGTACTTGAGGGAGACTGGGGGTACTGGGAGAGAGTGACTGGGTATAGTATGAGAGTGGACCTATGCTAGAGTATACTAGGACAGGGTGACTGGTAGCAGTGGCGTAGTGTGGGGGGCATGTGTGTTTGATTTTTTTATTATATCAGTATTTTGTTAATGTACAATACATGTGCTTGTGGGGTAACGGGGTCAATACTCTACTGGTAGAAGGGAATCAGGGTGTGTTATCGTGTCCGCAGGGTGGGGGGGCGCACAATTCTTGCCTTGCCCTGGACGCTGACACCACGCTACGCCGCTGGGTCTCCGCTCTTCTTCAAAGCTTTGTAAGGCTCATCTAGCACAGTAACTACGTCTGCATTGCCAATGTCGTCAATTAATTTAACAAGACTGTTGACTGACCTCATACATGAAACCATTCGCACAGCAGGGCCAGGCAGCTCACTTTGCCCAGCTGACACGAGTAAGAGGGGACTGTGATGGTAATACATCATATTTATAATATATTATTTTTAAGTGAAACCTCCTATAAATCAGTGAGACCCTTTGATGGGTGGCAGTGAAACCTCCTATAAATCAGTGAGACACTTTGATGGGTGGCAGTGAAACCTCTTATAAATCAGTGAGACCCTTTGATGGGTGGCAGTGAAACCTCTTATAAATCAGTGAGACCCTTTGATGGGTGGCAGTGAAACCTCCTATAAATCAGTGAGACTTTGATGGGTGGCAGTGAAACTCTATAAATCAGTGAGACCCTATGATGGGTGGCAGTGAAACCTCCTATAAATCAGTGAGACACTTTGATGGGTGGCAGTGAAACCTCTTATAAATCAGTGAGACCCTTTGATGGGTGGCAGTGAAACCTCCTATAAATCAGTGAGACCTTGATGGGTGGCAGTGAAACCTCCTATAAATCAGTGAGACCCTTTGATGGGTGGCAGTGAAACCTCCTATAAATCAGTGAGACCCCTTGATGGGTGGCAGTGAAACCTTCTTATAAATCAGTGAGACCCTTGATGGTGGCAGTGAAACCTCCTATAAATCAGTGAGACCCTTGATGGGTGGCAGTGAAACCTCCTATAAATCAGTGAGACCCCTTGATGGGTGGCAGTGAAACCTCCTATAAATCAGTGAGACCCTTGATGGGTGGCAGTGAAACCTCCTATAAATCAGTGAGACACTTTGATGGGTGGCAGTGAAACCTCTTATAAATCAGTGAGACCCTTTGATGGGTGGCAGTGAAACCTCCTATAAATCAGTGAGACCCTTGATGGGTGGCAGTGAAACCTCCTATAAATCAGTGAGACCCTATGATGGGTGGCAGTGAAACCTCCTATAAATCAGTGAGACCCCTTGATGGGTGGCAGTGAAACCTCCTATAAATCAGTGAGACCCTATGATGGGTGGCAGTGAAACCTCCTATAAATCAGTGAGACCCTTTGATGGGTGGCAGTGAAACCTCCTATAAATCAGTGAGACCCCTTGATGGGTGGCAGTGAAACCTCTATAAATCAGTGAGACCCTTGATGGTGGCAGTGAAACCTCCTATAAATCAGTGAGACCTTTGATGGGTGGCAGTGAAACTCCTATAAATCAGTGAGACCCTTGATGGGTGGCAGTGAAACCTCCTATAAATCAGTGAGACCCTTGATGGGTGGCAGTGAAACCTCCTATAAATCAGTGAGACCCTTTGATGGGTGGCAGTGAAACCTCTATAAATCAGTGAGACCCTTTGATGGGTGGCAGTGAAACCTCCTATAAATCAGTGAGACACTTTGATGGGTGGCAGTGAAACCTCTATAAATCAGTGAGACCCTTGATGGGTGGCAGTGAAACCTCCTATAAATCAGTGAGATCCTTTGATGGGTGGCAGTGAAACCTCTATAAATCAGTGAGACCCTTTGATGGGTGGCAGTGAAACCTCTATAAATCAGTGAGAACCCTTGATGGTGGCAGTGAATCCTATAAATCAGTGAGACCCTTTGATGGGTGGCAGTGAAACCTCCTATAAATCAGTGAGACACTTTGATGGGTGGCAGTGAAACCTCTTATAAATCAGTGAGACCCTTTGATGGGTGGCAGTGAAACCTCCTATAAATCAGTGAGACCCCTTGATGGGTGGCAGTGAAACCTCCTATAAATCAGTGAGACCCTTTGATGGGTGGCAGTGAAACCTCCTATAAATCAGTGAGACCCCTTGATGGTGGCAGTGAAACCTCCTATAAATCAGTGAGACCCTTGATGGGTGGCAGTGAAACCTCTTATAAATCAGTGAGACCCTTGATGGTGGCAGTGAAACCTCCTATAAATCAGTGAGACCCTTGATGGGTGGCAGTGAAACCTCTTATAAATCAGTGAGACACTTTGATGGGTGGCAGTGAAACCTCCTATAAATCAGTGAGACACTTTGATGGGTGGCAGTGAAACCTCCTATAAATCAGTGAGACCCATTGATGGGTGGCAGTGAAACCTCTTATAAATCAGTGAGACCTTTGATGGGTGGCAGTGAAACCTCTTATAAATCAGTGAGACCCTTTGATGGGTGGCAGTGAAACTCCTATAAATCAGTGAGACCCTTGATGGGTGGCAGTGAAACCTCCTATAAATCAGTGAGACCCTTTGATGGGTGGCAGTGAAACCTCTTATAAATCAGTGAGACCCCTTGATGGGTGGCAGTGAAACCTCCTATAAATCAGTGAGACCCTTTGATGGGTGGCAGTGAAACCTCTTATAAATCAGTGAGACCCCTTGATGGGTGCAGTGAAACCTCCTATAAATCAGTGAGACCCCTTGATGGGTGGCAGTGAAACCTCTTATAAATCAGTGAGACCCTTGATGGGTGGCAGTGAAACCTCTTATAAATCAGTGAGACCCCTTGATGGGTGGCAGCCAGTGAGAACACACGGATTATAATAATTCCCAAATATTTTGTAGAAATTAGTGACCCCAAAATACTGCGTGGTACTGGCTGTGTGACAAGAGACAGAAGATCACCTCAATTCACAAATGTTTTAAAGAAATTAGTGAGCCCCAAAAACACTTGCTGGCTGTGTGACAAGACACACATATCAATTCCCTGATATTTTGTAGAAATGAGACCCCCCAGACCCCCCCCAGTAGCGTGGCAGACCGGCAGTAACAACACACAACAATTCCTCTGAAATTTCCTCTGAAATGCGTGCAGAATCGGCGCGTGGAAACGTTATATAGTGTGCTGCGGGACTTAGCTCTGTGAGCCCATGATTGGGCAAAATTTGCCCAATCAGGACTCTGAGCGGTGATTGGCATAGTGTTGAACCTGTATTGCACCAGACCTGTGGTCAGGCAATAAAAGTTAAGGTTCGTTGAACAGGACATTTGGGCAGAATTGCAGATTTAGAGCAAATGGGTAGAAAATGTAGAAGGGAGTGGAATGCAGAATTCAGATAGCATTGCAACAATTCAAATATATCTAAATATACACTTGTGTGCCATACACATACATACGTACATTGATAGAATATATATATATATATATATATCACACACAAACACATATACAGTGATATTACAGAGTTAACAAATATACATCAAAAGAAAATGCATTAGGCTATGTGAAGTAGAAATGTAAGATCACCTTCAGTGAATGGAGCCTCTAACCAAGATGCCCCATTGTGGAAAGTCCAGCTGGATGAGAGGAATGAGCTTCACTCTGCAAGGGCCTGTATATATCTATCTGTATCTATCTGTATGTATCTATCTATCTGTATCTATATCTGTATCTATCTATCTATATATATCTATCTGTATCTATCTGTATCTATCTATCTATATGTATCTATCTGTATCTATCTGTATCTATCTGTATCTATCTGTATCTATCTATCTATCTGTATCTATCTGTATCTATCTATCTATCTGTATCTATCTGTATCTATCTATCTGTATCTATCTGTATCTATCTGTATCTATCTGTATCTATCTATCTATCTGTATCTATCTGTATCTATCTGTATCTATCTATCTATCTGTATCTATCTGTATCTATCTATCTGTATCTATCTATCTGTATCTATCTGTATGTATCTATCTATCTATCTGTATCTATCTATCTGTATCTATCTGTATCTATCTGTATCTACAGTTGTGTTCAAAATTATTCAACCCCCAATGCTGTAAAGGGTTTTAGGGAATTTAGTGTACATTTGTAATTGTATTCAGAATGAAATCCTACAAGGACTTTTTAAAGAACCATATGCAACTAAAATGACATCAATTGGTTTTGTAATACAGTAGTAAATGTTTCTTTTGTGAATTATTCATTGACACAATTATTCAACCCCTTAAAGACTACCACTCTGAAGAACAGAGGTTCATTCAAGTGTTTTCAATCAGGTATTGAAAACACCTGTGGATGTCACGGAGCAGCAATAAAGCATAATAAGCACCAATTAGGCAGCTTTAAAATGACTGTGATACTCAGCTCCTTCTAGACATTTACTGGTGTGGTTACAAACATGGTGAAGTCAAGAGAATGGTCCAGGAAGACAAGAGAAGAGGTGATTACTCTTCACAGGAAGGGCAATGGCTATAAGAAGATTGCAAAGATGTTAAACATACCAAGAGAGACCATAGGAAGCATCATTCGCAAATTCAAGGCAAAGGGCACTGTTGAAACGCTACCTGTCGTGGCAGAAAGAAGATGCTGACTTCAACTGCTGTGCGCTACCTGAAGCGTAGAGTGGAGAAAAGTCCCCGTGTGACTGCTGAGGAACTGAGAAAAGATTTGTCAGATGTGGGTACTGAAGTTTCAGCTCAGACAATACGGCGCACACTGCGTAATGAAGGCCTCCATGCCAGAACTCCCAGGCGCACCCCCTTGCTGTCTCCAAAGAATAAGAAGAGTCGACTGCAGTATGCCAAAAGTCATGTGGACAAACCACAGAAGTTTTGGGATAGTGTTCTGTGGACTGATGAAAGAAAATTAGAACTGTTTGGGCCCATGGATCAACGCTATGTTTGGAGGAGGAAGAACAAGGCCTATGAAGAAAAGAACACCTTGCCTACTGTGAAGCATGGCGGGGGGTCAATCATGCTTTGGGGCTGTTTTGCTTCTGCAGGTACAGGGAAGCTTCAGCGTGTGCAAGGTACCATGAATTCTCTTCAGTACCAGGAGATATTTGATGACAATGTGATGCAGTCCGTCACAAACCTGAGGCTTGGGAGACGTTGGACCTTTCAACAGGACAATGATCCCAAGCATACCTCCAAGTCCACTAGAGCATGGTTGCAGATTAAAGGCTGGAACATTTTGAGTGGCCATCGCAGTCACCTGACTTAAATCCGATTGAGAACCTCTGGTGGGACTTAAAGAAAGCAGTTGCAGTGCGCAAGCCTAAGAATGTGACTGAACTGGAGGCTTTTGCCCATGACGAATGGGCGAAGATACCCGTAGATCGCTGCAAGACACTTGTGTCAAGCTATGCTTCACGTTTAAAAGCTGTTATAACTGTAAAAGGATGTTGTACTAAGTACTAAGATTGAATGTCACTTCGGGGTTGAATAAAACTGATAATGATGTGAGCACAGAAAAGACATTTGTGGTTATTTCATTATAAATGTTATGTTATATTTGTCTGACCTACACGTGCCTCTTTGATTTAATTGTAAGCAAGATGACTGAATGATCAAAATCAATGTCAAACTGGCCAAAACACTCAATTTCAGTGGGGGTTGAATAATTTTGAACACAACTGTATCTGTATCTATCAATCTGTATCTATCTAGCTATCTATCTGTTTCTATCTATCTGTATCTATCTGTATCTATCTATCTATCTGTATATATCTGTATGTATCTATCTATCTATCTATCCTTATCTATCTGTATCTATCTATCTGTATCTATCAATCTGTATCTATCAATCTGTATCTATCTATATCTATCAATCTGTATCTATCTGTATATATCTATCTGTATCTATCTATCTATCTATCTGTATATATCTGTATGTATCTATCTATCTATCCTTATCTATCTGTATCTATCAATCTGTATCTATCAATCTGTATCTATCTATCTGTATCTGTATCTATCTGTATCTGTATCTATCTATCTATCTATCTATCTATCTGTATATATCTATCTGTATCTATCTATATCTATCTTCTATAGCTATCTATCTGTATCTGTATCTATCTATATGTATCAATCTATCTATCTGTATCTATCTGTATCTATCTTCTATAGCTATCTATCTGTATCTATCTATCTATCTATATATCTATCTGTATGTATGTATCTGTATCTCTATCTATCTGTATCTATCTGTATGTATCTATCTATCTGTATGTATCTATCTGTCTCTATCTTTCTGTATCTGTAGCTATCTGTATCTATCTATCTGTATCTATCTGTATCTATCTATCTATCTATCTATTTATCTATCTATCTGTATCTGTATCTATCTATCTATCTGTATCTACCCGTATCTATATCTACCTGTATCTATCTATCTATATCTGTATCTATACTATATTGCCTAAAGTATGCGCTCACCTGCCTTGACTCTCAAATGGATGGCTGAGCGAATACTTTTGGCAATATAGTGTATCTATTTCTATCTATCTATCTGCATGTATCTATCTATCTGTATCTATCTATCTGTATCTATCTGTATGTATGTATCTATCTGTATGTATCTATCATATCTATCTGTATCTATCTATATCTATCTTCTATAGCTATCTATCTGTATCTGTATCTATCTATCTGTATCTGTATCCCTCTGTATCTGTATATATCTATCTGTATATATCTATCTGTATATATCTATCTGTATCTATCTATATCTATCTTCTATAGCTATCTATCTGTATCTATCTATCTGTATATCTATCTGTATGTATCTATCTATCTGTATCTATCTATCTGTATATCTGTCTGTATGTATCTATCTATCTGTATCTATCTATCTGTATCTATCTATCTGTATCTATCTATCTGTATGTATCTATCCATCTGTATCTATCTATCTGTATCTATCTATCTGTATCTATCTATCTGTATCTATCTATCTGTATGTATCTATCCATCTGTATCTATCTATCTGTATCTATCTATCTGTATGTATCTATCTATCTGTATCTATCTGTATCTATCTATCTATCTATCTATCTATCTATCCTTATCTATCTGTATCTATCATAATATGCCTCCTATTATAACGGCCGGTGACCGGAAGTGGAGACGCTCGCCTGGCTGTTTCATAGATCCCAGGCGAGCGGCTGCACTTCCTGTCAGCGGCCTCTGAAGCAGGAAACACGTGGCCGCCGGCAATGTGCGGCAGCAGCAGCAGAGGTGAGCTGGGCTGGGGGCACTATCCATGAGACCAGGGGCAATATCCATGAGACCAGGGGCAATATCCATGAGACCAGGGGCACTATCCATGAGACCAGGGGCACTATCCATGAGACCAGGGGCAATATCCATGAGACCAGGCGCAATATCCATGAGACCAGGGGCAGTATCCATGAGACCAGGGGCACTATCCATGAGACCAGGCGCAATATCCATGAGACCAGGGGCAGTATCCATGAGACCAGGGGCACTATCCATGAGACCAGGGGCACTATCCATGAGACCAGGGGCAGTATCCATGAGACCAGGGGCACTATCCATGAGACCAGGGGCATATATCCATGAGACCAGGGGCAATATCCATGAGACCAGGGGCACTATCCATGAGACCAGGGGCAATATCCATGAGACCAGGGGCATATATCCATGAGACCAGGGGCACTATCCATGAGACCAGGGGCACTATCCATGAGACCAGGGGCAATATCCATGAGACCAGGGGCAGTATCCATGAGACCAGGGGCAGTATCCATGAGACCAGGGGCAGTATCCATGAGACCAGGGGCACTATCCATGAGACCAGGGGCAATATCCATGAGACCAGGGGCACTATCCATGAGACCAGGGGCATATATCCATGAGACCAGGGGCACTATCCATGAGACCAGGGGCATATATCCATGAGACCAGGGGCACTATCCATGAGACCAGGGGCATATATCCATGAGACCAGGGGCAGTATCCATGAGACCAGGGGCACTATCCATGAGACCAGGGGCATATATCCATGAGACCAGGGGCATATATCCATGAGACCAGGGGCACTATCCATGAGACCAGGGGCATATATCCATGAGACCAGGGGCAATATCCATGAGACCAGGGGCACTATCCATGAGACCAGGGGCAATATCCATGAGACCAGGGGCATATATCCATGAGACCAGGGGCACTATCCATGAGACCAGGGGCACTATCCATGAGACCAGGGGCAGTATCCATGAGACCAGGGGCACTATCCATGAGACCAGGGGCAGTATCCATGAGACCAGGGGCACTATCCATGAGACCAGGGGCACTATCCATGAGACCAGGGGCACTATCCATGAGACCAGGGGCACTATCCATGAGACCAGGGGCACTATCCATGAGACAGGGGCATATATCCATGAGACCAGGGGCACTATCCATGAGACCAGGGGCATATATCCATGAGACCAGGGGCACTATCCATGAGACCAGGGGCATATATCCATGAGACCAGGGGCAGTATCCATGAGACCAGGGGCACTATCCATGAGACCAGGGGCATATATCCATGAGACCAGGGGCAATATCCATGAGACCAGGGGCAATATCCATGAGACCAGGGGCAATATCCATGAGACCAGGGGCATATATCCATGAGACCAGGGGCACTATCCATGAGACCAGGGGCAGTATCCATGAGACCAGGGGCACTATCCATGAGACCAGGGGCAATATCCATGAGACCAGGGGCAGTATCCATGAGACCAGGGGCAATATCCATGAGACCAGGGGCAGTATCCATGAGACCAGGGGCAACTATCCATGAGACCAGGGGCAATATCCATGAGACCAGGGGCACTATCCATGAGACCAGGGGCAGTATCCATGAGACCAGGGGCACTATCCATGAGACCAGGGGCAATATCCATGAGACCAGGGGCACTATCCATGAGACCAGGGGCACTATCCATGAGACCAAGGGCAGTATCCATGAGACCAGGGGCAATATCCATGAGACCAGGGGCAGTATCCATGAGACCAGGGGCAGTATCCATGAGACATGGGGCAATATCCATGAGACCAGGGGCACTATCCATGAGACCAGGGGCATTATCCATGAGACCAGGGGCAGTATCCATGAGACTAGGGGCACTATCCATGAGACCAGGGGCATATATCCATGAGACCAGGGGCACTATCCATGAGACCAGGGGCAATATCCATGAGACCAGGGGCAGTATCCATGAGACCAGGGGCACTATCCATGAGACCAGGGGCAGTATCCATGAGACCAGGGGCACTATCCATGAGACCAGGGCAATATCCATGAGACCAGGGGCACTATCCATGAGACCAAGGGGCACTATCCATGAGACCAGGGGCAATATCCATGAGACCAGGGGCACTATCCATGAGACCAGGGGCAATATCCATGAGACCAGGGGCAATATCCATGAGACCAGGGGCACTATCCATGAGACCAGGGGCATTATCCATGAGACCAGGGGCAATATCCATGAGACCAGGGGCATTATCCATGAGACCAGGGGCATATATCCATGAGACCAGGGGCACTATCCATGAGACCAGGGGCACTATCCATGAGACCAGGGGCAGTATCCATGAGACCAGGGGCACTATCCATGAGACCAGGGGCATTATCCATGAGACCAGGGGCACTATCCATGAGACCAGGGGCAGTATCCATGAGACCAGGGGCACTATCCATGAGACCAGGGGCAGTATCCATGAGACCAGGGGCAGTATCCATGAGACCAGGGGCACTATCCATGAGACCAGGGGCAGTATCCATGGGACCAGGGGCAGTATCCATGGGACCAGGGGCAGTATCCATGAGACCAGGGGCACTATCCATGAGACCAGGGGCAGTATCCATGAGACCAGGGGGTAATATCCATGAGACCAGGGAGTAATATCCATGAGACCAAGGGGCAGTATCTATGAGACCTGGGGGCATTATCCATGAGAGCTGGGGCATTATCCATGAGAGCTGGGGGCATTATCCATGAGAGCTGGGGGCATTATCCATGAGAGCTGGGGCATTATCCATGAGACCTGGGGCATATACATGAGACCTGGGGCATTATCCATGAGACCTGGGGGCATATCCTTGAGAGCTGGGGGCAATTATATCCATGAGAGCTGGGGGCAATATATACCCATATGAGCTGGGGGCAATTATATCCATGTGAACTGGGGAAAATATATCCATATAACCAGTGCTGTGCATATTATTCTTGGGGTTCAGTGCTGTGTATATTATTATGGGGGCTCTGTGCTGTGCATGTTATTATGTTATTGTTGGGGCTCAGTGCTGTGTATATTATACTGGAGGCTCAGTGCTGTGTATATTATTCTGGGGGCTCAGCGCTGTGTATATTATACTGGAGGCTCAGTGCTGTGTATATTATCCTGGAGTCTCAGTGTTGTGTATATTATTCTGGGGGCTCAGTGCTGTGTATATTATCCTGGAGTCTCAGTGTTGTGTATATTATTCTGGGGGCTCAGTGCTGTGTATATTATTCTGGGGGCTCAGTGCTGTGTATGTGATTCTGGGGCTCAGTGCTGTGTATATTATTCTGGGGGCTCAGTGCTGTGTATGTTATTCTGGGGGCTCAGTGCTGTGTATATTATTCTGGGGGCTCATGCTGTGTATGTTATTCTGGGGGCTCAGTGCTGTGTATGTTATTCTGGGGGCTCAGTGCTGTGTATGTTTATTCTGGGGGCTCAGTGCTGTGTATGTTATTCTGGGGGCTCTCAGCGCTGTGTATGTTATTCTGGGGGCTCAGTGCTGTGTATGTTATTCTGGGGGCTCAGCGCTGTGTATAATTATACTGGAGGCTCAGTGCTGTGTATGTTATTCTGGGGGCTCAGGGCTGTGTATGTTATTCTGGGGGTCAGCGCTGTGTATGTTATTCTGGGGGCTCAGTGCTGTGTATATTATTGTGGGGGCTCAGCGCTGTGTATATTATTCTGGGGGCTCAGTGCTGTGTATATTATTCTGGGGGCTCAGTGCTGTGTATGTTATTCTGGGGCTCAGTGCTGTGTATATTATTCTGGGGGCTCAGTGCTGTGTATATTATTCTGGGGGCTCAGTGCTGTGTATGTTATTCTGGGGGCTCAGTACTGTGTATATTTTCTGGAGGCTCAGTGCTGTGTATATTATTCTGGGGGCTCAGTGCCTGTGTATATTATTCCTGGGGCTCAGTGCTGTGTATATTATTCTGGGGGCTCAGCGCTGTGTATGTTATTCTGGGGGCTCAGTGCTGTGTATATTATTGTGGGGGCTCAGCGCTGTGTATATTTCTGGGGGCTCAGTACTGTGTATATTATCTGGAGGCTCAGTGCTGTGTATATTATTCTGGAGGCTCAGTGCTGTGTATGTATTCTGGGGGCTCAGTGCTGTGTATGTTTCTGGGGCTCAGTGCTGTGTATGTTATTCTGGGGGCTCAGTGCTGTGTATATTATTCTGGGGCTCAGTGCTGTGTATATTATTCTGGAGGCTCAGTGCTGTGTATGTTATTCTGGGGGCTCAGCGCTGTGTATGTTATTCTGGGGCTCAGCGCTGTGTATGTTATTCTGGGGGCTCAGCGCTGTGTATATTATTCTGGGGGCTCAGCGCTGTGTATATTATTCTGGGGGCTCAGTGCTGTGTATATTATTCTGGGGGCTCAGTGTGTGTATGTTATTCTGGGGCTCAGCGCTGTGTATATTATTCTGGGGGCTCAGTACTGTGTATATTATTCTGGAGGCTCAGTGCTGTGTTATTTATTCTGGAGGCTCAGTGCTGTGTATGTTATTCTGGGGCTCAGTGCTGTGTATGTTATTCTGGGGGCTCAGTGCTGTGTATATTATTCTGGAGGCTCAGTGCTGTGTATGTTATTCTGGGGGCTCAGCGCTGTGTAATGTTATTCTGGGGGCTCAGCACTGTGTATGTTATTCTGGGGGCTCAGCGCTGTGTATGTTATTTTTCTGGGGGCTCAGCGCTGTGTATATTATTCTGGGGGCTCAGCGCTGTGTATATTATTCTGGGGGCTCAGTGCTGTGTATATTATTCTGGGGGCTCAGTGCTGTGTATGTTATTCTGGGGGCTCAGTGCTGTGTATGTTATTCTGGGGGCTCAGTGCTGTGTATATTATTCTGGGGCTCAGTGCTGTGTATATTATTCTGGGGGCTCAGTGCTGTGTATATTATTCTGGGGGCTCAGTGCTGTGTATGTTATTCTGGGGGCTCAGCGCTGTGTATGTTATTCTGGGGCTCAGCGCTGTGTATATTATTCTGGGGGCTCAGTGCTGTTCATATTATTATGGGGCTCAGTGCTGTGTATATTATTCTGGGGGCTCAGTGTTGTGTATATTATTCTGGAGGCTCAGTGCTGTGTATATTATTCTGGGGGCTCAGTGCTGTGTATATTATTCTGGAGGCTCAGTGCTGTGTATATTATTCTGGAGGCTCAGTGCTGTGTATATTATTCTGGGGGCTCAGCGCTGTGTATATTATTCTGGGGGCTCAGTGCTGTGTATATTATTCTGGGGGCTCAGTGCTGTGTATGTTATATTGGGGCTCAGTGCTGTGTATATTATTCTGGGGGCTCAGTGCTGTGTATATTATTCTGGAGGCTCAGTGCTGTGTATGTTATTCTGGGGCTCAGTGCTGTGTATATTATTCTGGGGGCTCAGTGCTGTGTATATTATTCTGGAGGCTCAGTGGCTGTGTATATTATTGTGGGGGCTCAGTGCTGTGTATATTATTGTGGGGGCTCAGTGCTGTGTATATTATTCTGGGGGCTCAGTGCTGTGTATGTTATTCTGGGGGCTCAGTGCTGTGTATATTATTCTGGGGGCTCAGTGCTGTGTATATTATTCTGGGGGCTCAGTGCTGTGTATGTTATTCTGGGGGCTCAGTGCTGTGTATATTATTCTGGGGGCTCAGTGCTGTGTATGTTATTCTGGGGGCTCAGTGCTGTGTATATTATTCTGGGGCTCAGTGCTGTGTATATTATTCTGGGGCTCAGTGCTGTGTATGTTATTCTGGGGGCTCAGTGCTGTGTATATTATTCTGGGGGCTCAGTGCTGTGTATATTATTTTCTGGGGGCTCAGTGCTGTGTATGTTATTCTGGGGGCTCAGTGTGTGTATATTATTCTGGGGGCTCAGTGCTGTGTAATTATTCTGGGGGCTCAGTGCTGTGTATATTATTCTGGGGGCTCAGTGCTGTGTATATTATTCTGGGGGCTCAGTGCTGTGTATGTTATTCTGGGGGCTCAGTGCTGTGTATATTATTCTGGGGGCTCAGTGCTGTGTATATTATTCTGGGGGCTCAGTGCTGTGTATATTATTCTGGAGGCTCAGTGCTGTGTATGTTATTCTGGGGGCTCAGTGCTGTGTATATTATTCTGGGGGCTCAGTGCTGTGTATATTATTCTGGAGGCTCAGTGCTGTGTATATTATTGTGGGGGCTCAGTGCTGTGTATATTATTGTGGGGGCTCAGTGCTGTGTATATTATTCTGGGGGCTCAGTGCTGTGTATGTTATTCTGGGGGCTCAGTGCTGTGTATATTATTCTGGGGGCTCAGTGCTGTGTATATTATTCTGGAGGCTCAGTGCTGTGTATATTATTGTGGGGGCTCAGTGCTGTGGTAGTTATTCTGGGGCTCAGTGCTGTGTATGTTTATTCTGGGGGCTCAGCGCTGTGTATGTTATTCTGGGGGCTCAGTGCTGTGTATGTTATTCTGGGGGCTCAGCGCTGTGTATGTTATTCTGGGGGCTCAGCGCTGTGTATGTTATTCTGGGGGCTCAGCGCTGTGTATGTTATTCTGGGGGCTCAGTGCTGTGTATATTATTCTGGAGGCTCAGTGCTGTGTATGTTATTCTGGGGGCTCAGCGCTGTGTATGTTATTCTGGGGGCTCAGCGCTGTGTATGTTATTCTGGAGGCTCAGTGCTGTGTATGTTATTCTGGGGGCTCAGCGCTGTGTATGTTATTCTGGGGGCTCAGCGCTGTGTATGTTATTCTGGGGGCTCAGCGCTGTGTATGTTATTCTGGAGGCTCAGTGCTGTGTATGTTATTCTGGGGGCTCAGTGCTGTGTATGTTATTCTGGGGCTCAGCGCTGTGTATGTTATTCTGGAGGCTCAGTGCTATGTATGTTATTCTGGGGGCTCAGCGCTGTGTATGTTATTCTGGGGGCTCAGCGCTGTGTATGTTATTCTGGGGGCTCAGCGCTGTGTATGTTATTCTGGAGGCTCAGTGCTGTGTATGTTATTCTGGGGGCTCAGCGCTGTGTATGTTATTCTGGAGGCTCAGTGCTGTGTATGTTATTCTGGGGCTCAGTGCTGTGTATGTTATTCTGGGGCTCAGTGCTGTGTATATTATTCTGGGGCTCAGCGCTGTGTATATTATTCTGGAGGCTCAGTGCTGTGTATGTTATTCTGGAGGCTCAGTGCTTGTGTATATTATTCTGGAGGCTCAGTGCTGTGTATATTATTCTGGGGCTCAGTGCTGTGTATGTTATTGTGGGGGCTCAGTGCTGTGTATATTATTCTGGGGGGCCTGTGCCTGGATATATATATATTATATATATATATTATATATAAAATGCGTTAGTCCAGCTGCCACAATCCCGAGTATACCTGTACGTAGTGATACCTTTCACTGATCAATATAGTTTCCAGTTTACACTCTTGAAAGTTTGTCTTTTAAATGTAAAGTTAACCCAATAAAAATGGTATCACCGGCTCGTCCGGCTATACTCGTGATATATATATATATTTTCTTAAGGTAATGGGGGTTGTGGAATTCGTGGGTGACTTGACCCCTGTATCTATCTATCTGTATCTATCTGTATGTATGTATCTATCTGTATGTATGTATCTATCTGTATGTATCTATCTATCTGTGTCTATCTATCTGTATCTATTTCTATCTGTATCTATCTATCTATCTATCTATCTGTATCTATCTAACTATCTATATCTATCTATCTGTAGCTATCTATCTGTATCTATCTATCTGTATATATCTATCTATATGTATCTATATATCTGTATCTATCTATCTGTATCTATCTGTATATATCTATCTATATGTATCTATATATCTGTATCTATCTATCTGTATCTATCTGTATCTATCTATCTGTATATATCTATATCTGTAGCTATCTATCTGTAGCTATCTATCTGTATCTATCTATCTGTATATATCTATCTATATGTATCTATATATCTGTATCTATCTGTATCTATCTATCTGTATATATCTATATCTGTAGCTATCTATATCTATCTATCCGTATCTATCTGTATCTATCTATCTATCTATCTATCTATCTATCTATCTATCTATCTTCTATAGCTATTGTAGCGCTGTTTTAGTTCTGTTGCTGTAATTACCCATTTTTGCCCACCAGGGGGAGACAAGCGCAATGTAAACTATACTGGACACATTGGGACTACGTTTTCCTGCATGCTTTGGGGCAGAGACAGGAAGTGGGTGGGGAGAACCGACAGACATCCGCAGCCTCGTGCAGAGGAGAGCAGTGCGCGCTGAGGGGTGAACAGAGCAAGACGCACGTGAGACAGGGAACGATTGTGACCAGGCCGGAGAGCAGGTGCTGCCTTGCGGACGCTGGAGATCGGTTTCAGTGACTTGCCAGAGACCTAGTAATCCACCACCGAGAGGTTTGCACAGACACAGAGCTGCAGATTGGACCCCGAGTTAGGAGACCGCGATGATCCAATAGGAGTGCAGGCGGTAAGCTGAAAATCTTGTTGCAATGACGGACAAGCAAGAACAGCGGATCCGGTGGCACAGAGTCCCAGCCAAATCGAGCGGAGAGACGTCCTTGGTCGAGCAGCGGAGCAGATTGTCTGGCGGATGGGTGAGAGGCCTTCCAGGCCACAGTAAAGTAAACAAAGCATGCTGCAGTTTGCTTAAATCTACATAGGCCCCAACGTGACTAGTCGAAGATACACTGAATCCATTCACTGGCCAGTCGAATCTAGTACCCAGGTACCAACACACACATACACGCACACCTTCTTGGGACACAACCTGTACGGGACTTACACTCCGCAACGAAGGGGTTAAAATTTCTTTTTTTACCGCTGCGCGTTTCTCGCATTACGAATTCCTGTAAAAATATATAAATACCGTGTTTACTTTATATATGCCAGTTTATTTGAGACCAGTAAACTATATAACTTATAAAATCCACAACAGTGCTGGTGTATATTTATTCCCTAGTGCAGGGAGACTGACCCGAGGTTAAATTCAGCGGCTCCTCCGGGAGTGAGTGCTACACTATCTATCTATCTATCTATCTATCTATCTATCTGTCTGTCTGTCTGTCTGTCAGTATCTGTCTGTCTGTATCTATCTGTCTGTATCTATCTGTCTGTATCTATCTGTCTGTCTCTATCTGTATATCTCTGTATCTATCTGTCTATCTCTGTATCTATCTGTATCTATCTCTGTATCTGTCTATATATATTTATTTATCTCTATATACACTCTATATCTCTCTGATTAGCTATATCTATCTATTCATATCCATTGCAGGGGTTAGTACTGACCAAAAGTGGTACAAACAAAGGCATCCAGTGAACTGGTGTCAGAAATATGGACGACCAAGGCTCATTGATGCACATGGGGAGTGAAGCTGAGTCCGTTTGGTCCCATCACACACAGAGGAGCTACTGGAGCTGAAACTTCTGAAAAACCTAATGCTGGCCATGAGAGAAAGGTGTCAGCACACACGTGACACACGCAACCTACCTAGAGATTGCTGCAGACCATGTACACCCCTTCATGGCCATGATGTTCTTTGATGGCCGTGGCCTCTTTCAGCAGATAATTCCCCTGGCCACACGGCAAAAACTGATCTCAAGGTTTATGAACCAGTGTGGGAAGATCAGATGTTTCCCATTACTAGCCCAGTGCAGTTTGTGCCCCAGATCTCCTAGCCCTGCACACAATTGGCCCATTGACCACCTCAGGCCTCACGTTCCCCTGCCCTCTGCCCAGGCAATTCAGGAGGCAACGTCCGGTCCTGCACATAGTGGATTGATGAAGGAGGTCGCTAGATAACCTTTCGAAAACGGAATCATCCGAATAGATTAAAATTAAAGTCCTGGTAAAAATGATGCTTCAGCCGTTTTTTAGAACGATGTAATGAGGGAAACCATGCATGATAACGATGGCCTCGGACGCAGGTTGAAACATCTGTGCATCGATTTTAATGTTCAATAAGATATTACTCAAAGTGACAATCATTCGGAGCCAATGACACAGTCCAGTGAGCACAAAGTACTCGACAAGGAGGGGATCGCTTAGGACGTCTCTGCTACAGAACATAACCTTAGCTCTTTCTTACGTCCGTTTGATGGTTTAGACACTTTCCGTTTTGGTGGCCACCTTTCCCTGAATTACCTAAGTCCTTTTGGAGCCAAACCCGCCTTTGTGTAGGTTTAGAGTCTCAGAAATGACACCAAACGAATATAAAGAGAAACGGAAACAAAGACAATGACAAAATTACCAAAATTATTGGATGTTTCCAAATCCGAGCCGGTCACATTCACGCGGCGACGTTTCATGATGGTGACTATTTTACTTAGACGAAAAGCCACCAGCCCTCCAAAGCACCATGTGGTGGCTTCATCTAGAAAGATTCATGTGACGTTCCAGACCTAAATGGGCTTTGCACAAGCTTGAAAAAGCCCTTTTCAGGGATGAAATGTCCTGTATTTCTTTCTTAATTGGACGCTCTACTTATCCTTCCTGACCACTTTATAGTTTTAAAGTGGTCAGGGTGTGATGATTGCCTCCCTTTCCCCAACCTCCAGCTCCTCTGATCTGATGAAACCGCTGGGGGAAGTGGAGGCGTTTCCTCCTCCCATAGTGCCACTAGCATCCCGGATTTTGAATTTCCCGCCTGCCGGTGATCGGATCGGTCACTAGTGATGTCACACACAGAGAGCTGTCAACGTCATCCTCCAAGACCAATCGCTGTAGCGAGCGTTCTCAGAGAAGCAGCGATGGATCAGATCTGTGCATGCGCGTGTAGCTCCGATCCATCGCTCTGCACAGACGCTACGGAACCTGTGTAAGTAAAGAGCGCAAGTCCTGTAGCACTGCACAATTTGCAGTTCCTACACTGCGCAAGTTGTATAGGAGTGGAAATTGCACGGAAAAGCTTCAAGACGTCCGGGTTAGGGGGTCCCTGAGCCGAAGAGGAGGAGCAGTGCACGGCGAGGGAGAAAAGGCGAGTAAAATCACCCAAAAAGATAAACATATTTAAAAAATAAATGGGCAGGCGCCGTCAGCAGGATCTGCCCATTAATTTAAGGACAAAAATACTGCAATACAGGAGTTCTGGAGAGCTGGTGTTTTTTCTTCTCAGCTATAATGGCAAGGATTGCGTTGACCTCCTCCTCCTGTGCATCCCCCCTGTGTCCGTTAAGTCTGCTCGGATTGACGAGTGCGTTTAGGGAATACTGTATGCGTTTGGTAAATGTTTTATATCAAAATACTGTAAGAAACCAGGAGGAAAGAGTCGCTGACGATCCAGAACTCTTCAGGAACACATATGCAAAAGGCAATAGGATTCGTAGGATTCCGTAAGAAAATGGGACTTGACAGGACGATGGGCAATGACTGGAGCACCTTGTTAATTCTATAATACAGGACAGGTAGGGCTGGAATTTTGGAAACTGGTGTCGATTTTTATCTTGGAATGTAGGCGGACCATGAGGAAGATCTAGCATTTCTGACAGGGTCACCATGTGTTACATTAGAGTCCCTCAGTCAAGCATAGAGTAAGGTTCTCCAACAAGTATCGTCTCTCACCTAACCATAGAAGATGCCCATAGATTTTGCCGATCACTCCTTATCTACCACCATCATGTTGTATCTGAGCTCCTCATTGCGTAAACCAGGGATCAGAAACCATGGCCCTCTAGATGTTTTGAAATTACATTTACCAGGAGGCCCAGCCAATTTTAATGAGTATCTGAGCATCAAGGGAGATGTAGTTTCAAAACAGCTGAGGACCAAGATGGTGAACCTCTTATATAAACCTTTAGTGTAGAGTTCAAACCTAGTTTCTCTTCATTGGAGACAAGGTCCCTTCCCTGACTAGGCCCCAGCTCGAGTTAAGCCATTGACTGAAAAGTAGCCATGTAGGTCTTTCCCATGAGAATGTGTTAGTTGTTGCCGTTCAGTGCCATTGGCGTTACTCAATGTTCGACTGGTGGGGGAAGGGAGGGAAAGAGAGCAGATTCAGGAAGATACATGTCACATCTGAGGAGGTGAGCACTAGGTATGGTCTGGACTTACAGGCTGACTGTAGGTCCATGAGACCCAAAATGTTCAAAAAGTTGAATCAGGACTTGAGAGGATAAATGCACAGTCCTAGAAGACGCCGACAAACCCGATGGAGCGCTGAGGCCGATCCCTGGACACATTTCTTGTGATGACACGGCAAGATTGTACCTCACGTCTACGATGCTGAGCACATCTGGGCAGAGAGCCCATTGTTTAAATTGATTTCAGCATTTTGTTGCAAATTATGGTTTGGGTCAATAGGTGTCCAAGCACAGTTTGCTGAGTTTCCAAGATGATCATTCTCACTTTTAACAGAAGATTGCCACATTTTGGACCAGTCAGCAGCATGGGAGTTTTCTCCGTTCTAGAAACCTTCAGATACGCTACGGCGCGTGTAAGTAAGGCTGAAGGAAGGAAAGAAATGGAAGTGATTCCAAACAAAAAAAAGACGCGGGGGTATTAACGGTAATTAATAAACATAATACTTTATTTAAAGGAACTTATACTTTAACTTACTAGGGACGCTCAGGTGGGAAGCCCGACAGTGGGCCGTAGCCCATCCTTCTTGGAAACAGGAAGCCACCAAAGAAAAAGTATCAGAGCGTGTTAGAAAGATGTCGGCAGATAAGAACCTTTCGGCCCATCTAGTCTGCCCAATTACATGGATACTTTACTTGGATTTATCTTTTATTTAGGATAGCCTTATGCCTATCCCATGCTTGCTTAAATTCAATCACTGTTTTGGCCTCTACCACTTCAACAAGACTGTTCCATGTATCCACCACCCTCTCAGTAAAATAATGCTTCCTGATGTTACTTTTAAACCTTTGCCCCTCTAATCTAAGACTATGTCCTCTTGTTTTGCTACTTTGTTTCCTTTTAAATATACTCCTTCCTCTACCTTGTGGATTCCCTTTACGTATTTAAATGTTTCTATCATATCTCCTCTGTCTCGTCTTTTTTCCAAGCTGTACATGTTAAGATCATTAAGCCTTTCCTCGTAACTTTTCTCCTTCAAGCCGTACACCATTTTAGTAGCCCTTCTCTGAACTCTCTCTAAGATGTCTATATCCTTCTGGAGATACGGTCTCCAGTACTGCACACAGTACTCCAAGTGAGGTCTCACCAGTGCTCTGTACAGTGGCATGAGCACTTCCCTTTTCCTACTGCTAATACCTCTACCTACACAACCAAGCATTCTGCCAGCATTTCCTGCTGCTCTATTACATTGACTACTTACCTTTAGATCCTCTGAAATAATAACCCCTAAATCCTTTTCCTCAGATGTTGAGGTTAGGACTGTATCAAATATTCTATATTCAGCCCTTGGGTTTTTACGCTCCAGGTGCATTATCTTGCACTTATCCACATTAAAACTCAATTTGCCACAGCTCCCACCATTTTTTTTAGTTTACCTAAATCATTTGTCATTTGGCTGATCCCTCCAGGAACGTCAACCCTGTTGCAAATCTTTGTGTCATCAGCAAAAAGACATACTTTTCCATTAATACCTTCTGCAATATCACTAACAAAAAATATTAAATAGAATGGGTCCAAGTACTGACCCCTGAGGTACCCCACTGGTAACAAGACCTTGCGCCGAATAAACTCCATTTACCACAACCCTCTGTTGCCTGTCACTCAGCCACTGCCTAATCCATTCAACAATATTGGAATCCAAGCTCAAAGATTGCAATTTATTGATAAGCCTTCTATGCGGAACAGTATCAAAAGCCTACTGAAATCTAAATAAGCAATGTCTACTGCACCACCTGTGTCTATTATTTTTGTTACCCAATCAAAAAAATCAATAAGATTAGTTTGGCATGATCTCCTGAGGTAAACCCATGTTGTTTTGATCCTGTAATCTATGTGTTTTTAGATGTTCAACAATCCTTTCCTTTAACATGGTTTCCATTAATTTCCCCACTACTGACGTAAGACTAACTGGCCTATAGTTCCCAGATTCCTCCCTACTACCCTTCTTGTGAATGGGCACAACATTTGCTAATTTCCAGTCTTCTGGGACGACTCCCGTTAGCAAAGATTGGTTAAATAAATCTGTTAACGGTTTTTGCTATTACATCACTGAGCTCTTTTAATAATTTAGGGTGGATCCCATCAGGCCCCATTGATTTATTTGTCTTTACTTTAGACAGCTGCTGTAGAACCTCCTCCTCTGTAAACTGATATGTAATTGCTCGTTAGTGTTTCCTCCTAACTGAGTCCCTTTCCTTCCTTTTCTTCTGCAAAGACTGAACAAAAATATTCATTGAGGCAGTCAGCGAGACTTTTATCCTCTTCTACATACCTTCCTTCCTTTGTTTTTAATCTAACTAATCCTTGTTTTACTTTTCTTTTCTCGTTTATGTATCTAAAAAATGTTTTGTCCCCCTTTTTTACTGACTGAGCTATTTTCTCTTCTGCGTGTGCTTTGGAAGCTCTTATAAATTGCTTTGCCTCTTTCTGCCTAATCTTATAGGTTTGCCTATCTTCTTCACTCTGAGTTGTTTTATAATTATTGAATGCTGTCTTTTTGTTCTTCACTATTTTGGCCACTTCTGCAATAGTGTTGATAACCTGTAGCGGCTCCCTGTTATTGACGCTTTTCTGAACCAGCCGTTGTATAAGCAGCTCTAGTCGGAATATTTTGCTTCTGTTGGTATCAACTCCTGAAGTCCATAGGACTACATGGAGCCAAACACGAGCTCAACTGAGTGGGATCATACAGGAGTAATCATCACGCCACCATTCAGATAAGTTATTGTCCTTCTACACCACAACTCCTATTGTCAGGGTCCAGCCAGCCGGCACTCTGACTCTTACCCCTCTAGCCGGCGCCCAGTCCAGACTCTGCTCTCTGGGTGGAGACTGGAGGACTCGACGCGACTCCTCTTCGCAGCATTTCCCACGGGTGATGCCAGGGATTTGGAAGAACAAGCTCTTGGCATCCGAGCTTCAGCAACACGCTTCAGGTGGTGGCCGAGCCCAGCAGCCATCTTGCCACATTGGAGTCATAACTGGGGACTGGAAGGGACGGAGTGAATGGAAGGGACGGAGTGAATGGAAGGGACGGAGTGAATGGAAGGGAAGGAGTGAATGGAAAGGACGGAGACTCAGGACCTGCTGCAGCGGGTGCAAGGGAATAGGATTGGACTCTTCCAGGAGCCGGAGGGGAGGGAGTAGATCATGGTTATACCTGGACAGAGGCATAGCGTGGGTTGTCAGCGCCAGGGGCAAGGCAAGAATTGTGCACACCCCCCAACCGGTGGACACAGTAACACACCATGATTTCCTTCCACCAGAAGACTATTGACCCCCGTTACCCCACAAGCACATGTATTGTACATTAACAAAATACTGATATAATAAAAAAATCAAACACACACCCCCCCGCTACGCCACTGCTACCAGTCACCCTGTCCCAGCATACCCTAGCATAGTTCCACTCTCACACTATACCCTTTCACTCTCTCTCAGTACCCTCAGTCACCCTCTCCCTCCAAGTACCTCCAGTCACTCTCAGTACCCCCACTTTCTCCCAATAGCCCCAGTCACTCTCCCTCCCTGTACCCCCAGTCACTCCCTCCCAGTTCCCCATCACTCAATCTCTCCCAGTACCCCAGTCACTCACTCTCTCCCAGTACCCCCAGTCACTCTCTTTCTCTCCCAGTACCCCCAGTCACTCTCTTTCTCTCCCAGTACCCCCAGTCACTCTCTCTCTCACTCTTTCTCTCTCCAAGTACCCCCACTTTCTCCCAGTACCCCAGTCACTCTCTCTATATCCAAGTACCCCCAGTCACTCTCTCCCAGTATCCCCAGTCATTCTCTCCCCAGTCCTCCATTCACCCTCTTCCTGTACCCGCAGTACCCCTCACTGTGTGGGGGTCACGCTGCTCTGATGTCATACAGTGTCGCCTACCTGCGTGGAGTTGCTGGTGGCTCAGGGGGAGCTGTCCAAGGGGCTAAGTGGAGGCCAGATTTTAAATGTGCTGCAGGGCAGGCGCCTCCCTCCCTCCTTCCTGTTCAGCGGCTGCAGGGCTGCCAGCGGCAGGGGGGCTAGAACAGGGCTTCAAAAGGGGCTGACAAGCGTGGTACAGGGTTTTCCGTTGAATAATGCTGCGCTGCTTCACGTGACTCCTGTCAGCGTTAAGGAGGAATCAGGACAGGACCAGAATTTTATGTCCTGGTCCTCCCTTCTGGACGCTGAGTGCTAAGTCACCACCGGCGCCGCAAAACTGGTGGACACCTTGCTGATCTCTGCTGGAAAATATTAGTGGTTCAAATTTCTTTTGAAATTTTGTGCACCCTCTAAGAAAATTGCCCCGGGGCGACGGCCCCCAAGGCCCCCCCCCACGCTACACCACTGTACCTGGGCTACCTATAATACCTCACCTCTCCACAGGTATGGTGCTCAGTCTTGCTGTGTTTCCTGGTGAGGAGGACTACCTGTGCCTTTCTGCTGTTATCTGATTACTTTGTTTACTGACCTCGGCCAGTTTCCTGAGTCTGACCCTTCGCCATCTACCCCAACCTTGGATATTCTTGACTATGGTACTTGAGTCACTCTTCGGTGCTGTTGACTGAGCCGGGCCACCCGCTTAGTGTCACCTATTGGGCTCCCATCCGCACCACATCGTGACATCTATAGATTGTAAATTCTTGCAGTCAGAGGAGGAATGGTGACTTTTGGCTCCTGCAGCCATGAGACGGCATAGCACATATTGGCGCAAGTGCCAGTAACAGCAATGCATTTTTATCTGGAATCGGAAAGCTGGTAAGCCCTTAACCCCTTAAGGACCAAGGGTGTCACGGAATGGCCCAGCACCCTCAGCCAGGGGCGGTGCACACGGACATTAGTTCTGGCCAGGGGCAGTTAGGTGCGGTGGCACGCACGGAGTTTGAACGTACTTTTTATTAGATGTGATTATTGTGTGGTGTGATACAGTGTTCCCCGTTGGTTTATTGCGTAATGTATTTTCCCTTTGTCTGCCTTGCCCGCCGCCATTTTCCGATCACCTTGTGGCGCAGTTCAGAATTCTCGATTCGGAAAATGGCCGATTCGGACCATCCGGTCCGAATCGGCGACTCCCTGAAGTATAACGCCCAATGGGTCCTGGGAGGGCGGGCAAGGAGTCCCATTGTATTGTAATTTTGTGCAAAGTTGATAAATGCCTGAGCTGTGCATAATAAAGCCAGATTTTGCAGTGCATCCAGCCTCGACTGATGTGTCTTTGTCTCCGCCGTATTTCGCATCTGAGTGTCCCCCGCGACCTCAGGATACGGTGACCACCCGATACGATCCGAATCGAGCGCTCTGTCCCTGCATCGTGTATCAGGGCAGAGGCGCTGCGCATGAAGATTCGGTTTCCAGACTACCTTCCGGAGATCCGAACCGAAGGACGCGGCCGTGCACCGCACTTCGGTACTGCGGTAAGATCCGAAGTCTCCGCTGATTCAGCCAGATCCGAAACCCTCTCCAACCCCGATCCGAAAAGGCCGTCCCAACTCGATCCGACCCTCCACTCATCCCCGGTCCGAAAAGCCGCCGCCCAAGATACGAAAAGTCACCCGCCCCAGGATCGGAAACGTTTCCGCATAAGGTCCGAAACGTTTCCCCATAAGATCCGAATAGTTCTCCGCGGCTGCCAGATCCGATCTCCACAGACGTCCCATACCCACAAGGTCAGTGAACCAGTTGCTCGGGACGCTGAGTGCTGTATGGCTCAGTGGTCGGACTGGTTCTAGGCAGGGGTCCCCTCCACCGCCCGCTAACCCTTCCCCAGGGTCACGCCAGGCCGCACGAGACGCCGAGTGCGCGCCACTCGGTAGTCGGGCCAGCGGTAAGCGAAGGGGTCACGCAGATAGAGCACACCCGCAGGCGGAACAACATCCCATTCCGTCATAAAGGGTATTTAAAGTCAATGAATTTATGGCGTGACAATTACATCATCGGTCCTTAAGGGGTTAATCAAATCTCTCGAACAAAAAAATGACTGAATTACGACCAAAATCCCACTAAAGGGGTCATTCACTAACCTCCAAACTGGCACCGAAATGCACCAAATGGAGAATTTCAGGGCAATTTGTCTATTCACTAAGCTGTTAATTTGCAAAATGCAGGCGAATTGACAGCGAAATATGGTGCAGTTCACTGCTATTCAGCGGCGTTCGGCAGTGCCGAAATTGTCCCATAGAAGACTATTGTGCCTTCTAGTCAAAGAATGCCGAACTGCACCCAAATGTTTCTATTCGACAGGTTTAAGGCCGGCGTCAGATGAACGCAGTGATCACACGACCGTGTTGCCGCACAGTTTAACGTCCGTCGTAGCATAGAATCATGAGCAATAGAGACCCAAACACGAAGTGCGTCCGCACTGAACTGCGCACGCACAACGCACGTGGCAAACGGACGCAAGTTAGGCAAGAATGTAAACCGCTACCACGGATGCGCAGAGTGCGCCACATCTGCGTAGCGTTCTGTGTCAGTGATGAGATGTCAGACGCAGCGCATTTGCGACATCCAGCACCTTGACGCAAAAAATGCCTTTTCATATCATTTTCAAATTTTTATAATTTTTCATATTAATTTTATTTTCCATAATTCCCTTTTTTTTTTCTACGTCCGTCAAGAAAACGGACCGTGTGGTGTCTACAGTATCTTCCGTCAGTACATCCGTCCGTTATGCACGCGCGCAGAGTGCGCTCAGACTGCATTCGTCTGACTCTAGCTTTAACAGGCAAATCCCATAGGTTTCAATGTAAAAAAAGTTATATTTTTAGTGACCGTTAATTCTTTTTATTTTTTGCAAAAAACATTTTTCTTTTTTAAAATATCTTTTTGTAGTTTTTAAATGACATTTTTGGTTTTTTAAATGTTTTAAATGACTTTTTATTTATTTTGTAACAGACCTGTTTATTACTTTTTAAAGGACCTTATTTATTATTTTGACACATTTTTACTGGTTTATAGACCTATTAGGAGGATAGGAGATTTTTTTTTTTTACAGTTCATTGGTATCCGCCTACGCCAATTCGGCGCAACTCAGAGGTTATCGGTGCTATTCGGCGGGTTTCGCCGAGGGCTGATAACTGCTTAAACCAATCCAATTTTGGCATAATATGGAGAACATTCGCTAAATAGTAAATTCACCATATTTTTGGCGAGACGGTGTCGCCGCAGTGAGACGAAATGCAGGTAAACACAAAGCACTGCACTTGCACACAATTTTCAGTGCTTTGCGAATAGACCCTTAAATTTCTGATGGGAGGGCTGGATTAAAACCAGTCTATCATTGTTGAGAATGTTCATATTGGTGGGGAAATAAATGAACACATTCATAATGTATGTGTTGTTCCTTCCACCAAGAACGACCCAATGCTACTGGTCTCTCTACGAGTAAATGGAACGCTCATTAGACCAACGCCTCAAGCTTGCTGCCTTGGTGTCACTTTTGATTCTGACCAAACGTTCTCTCCCCAAGTCCAGACAGTGACCAAATCCTGTTACTATCAACTCAAGAACATCGCCCGTGTCCGCCCCTTTCTGACGTAAGATACCGCGAAGGTGCTGGTTCATTCTCTTGTCATTTGACGACTTGACTACTGCAACTCGCTCCTTATTGGCCCCAACTCCCGTATCGCCCCTTTGCAATCTGTAATGAATGCAGGTGCCAGGCTTATTTTTCTCACTAAGCGCACCTCTTGTACCTCCCCCCCCCTCTGCCGGTCCCTCCATTGGATTCCTGTATGTTCCAGGATACAGTTTAAAATACTGACACTCACATTCAAATCGCTCAATAACTCAACCCCTCCCCTACATGTCTTGACTGCTCTGCAAGCACGTCCCGTCTAGACAACTCTGGTCCTCCTGTCATCTGTCTACACCCATGCTGCCAACTCTCGCTTCCATGACTTCTCAAGGGCAGCTCTGGTCCTGTGGAATGAATTGCCACGTCCATCAAATTCTCCCCTGATCTTCAGGCCGTCAAGAAATCCCTCAAAACCCCTCTCTTCAGATTATTGTACCACATCACTGATGCAACTCATCCCTCTGCTCACCTACTCACACATGATTGAAGCCGCTTCTATGGCCCCACCATTCCCGAACCACTAACACTAATGATCCTGCCGTCCAGTAAAACTCCCCTGGTCTTCTTCAACCCCAATCCCTCTAGACTGTAAGCTCCTGTGAGCAGGGCCCTCTACAGCTCTTGTCTCCATCCTATGTTTGTTTATCTGTATCTCACGCCCTTTGGTTATTGTAAAGCGCTGCGGAAACTGTTGGCACCATATAAATCATGAAAATAATAATAATTATATAAAAGCTATCCTCAGAATCACTAGACATGTGCATTCGTTTTAGTACTAAAACTATTTAGTCTGAATTTTGGGATAACTTAGTTTTCGTTTGACTCAAGAGATACGAAACTGCTCAGTCCAAAAACTAAAGAAACTAAAGGAAAATGCATTACAATTTAGTTTCAGTTCTTTTTGTAATACATTGATGAGTGAAGGAGACCAGCAATGAGGATGTTCTATACAGAGAGGGGCATTCATTAATTCAGGAGGATGTTCTATACATTATACAGAGAGGGACATTAATTAATGCAGGAGGATGTTCTATACATTATACAGAGAGGGGTATTAATTAATGCAGGAGGATGTTTATACAGAGAGGAACATGTTTTTGGAGCAATTTAAATCCAGTGGCTGTGAGCGCTGAGATCGGGTGCTTGTTACATTATCTATCATTACAATGTATCAGGCTCAGCTGTTACAGTAACTGACTGCTGCTCATCACAGCGCTCAGAGTTTCAGTAAAACAAGGAAATAATATTGTTCTAACCTCTTATATATAAAAATATTTTTTACTAGTTTTGCTGAAACTCTGAGCGCTGTGATGAGCAGCAGTCAGTTACTGTAACAGCTTTGCCTGACACATTGTGCCGAGAGGGAGAGATACTGTAACAAGCAGCCGATCTCAGCCCTCTGAGGAGCCACCACTACAATATTAATTGTATCCACTGGTTTTCGAATTAATGAAATTAGTTTTCATACTAAAGAACTGAAAACTAATTTCTTTAGCAACTAAATAAATTGCGTTTTAGGACGAAGCCATTCGTCCAAACGAAATTTTGTGCTGTGCACATGTCTAAGAAATACCATGTGGACATGGAGGTAGCATTTGATACATTGGTGAGCCAGCCAATCGATCTCTTATCATTCCACCCTCCTATAATATACCTTCCAGAGTGACACCACATTAAAGCCAGGGTGATCTTTCTTCAATACGTGCAGTAATGACACAGGGCGGTCCTGTTTTCTAAAAGGTCAATTTTTATCTTATAATTTGTAATCATCACATCGCTGCACCGGAGGATGAGCAATTAATTACAGAAGATCCCAATCAATTAGTCTGTGTCTTTCTGTATAAATACGCTGCAACCATATGTAGCGACTGATTATGATTAAGCCTTCTTGGCAAAAGGCAAATTATGTCTGTAATTTGCTGATATATTAATGGCAGTTACGACTCAAAGACAAAAACTGCTACATGTGTTGTTATTTTTTTTCTTCTGTTTTCGTGTTTGTTCTTTTTTTTTTGATTATACTGAAATGCTTAATTTATTTTTGTCACAATGAATCTGTTACTTTATAGTTTTTCATGGTAAAGTGTTATTGTTTGGGTCAAGGTCCTGCGTTAATAATAATTCTGTGGCAAACACCCCAAACTGCTGCAGTCAGAAGAGGCATTTCATTAGTTTCCATGGAAACTACATCATTTTAAAGGAACGCACATAAAGGGTTATTCAATAAGAGCCGAACTTGCCACCGAATTGCACTGAACGTTGAATTTCCCCGTACGCTGCAATTTAGTGGCAGTTTGGCTACTCAAAAAGTGGGCAATTTGCAAATACTGGCGAATTGCCAGCGAAATACAGTGCATTACGCCCCAGATTGCTGTAGTTTGGCAGCAGTGAAATTGTCACATAGAAAAGTAATAGTTAATCTATTCATAGAACGACGAACTGCCCCGAAATGTTGGCAAAATGCCCAGATTTTCGGTTGTTCAGTTCGACAGACGAATCCCATAGGATTCAATGTAAAAAAAAAATGTGTTTTTTATCAGATTCCATCAGATATGGACCATCGTTCCATCAGACTTGGTCACAGGAGGGACAGAGTAAAGCGAACTTTGGCTATGAACACTAGAGGACTAGTGATGGGCCAAACACCCCCCTGTTTGGTTCGCATTCGAACTCAATCACCCGAAAAAGTTCGACCGCAAACTTGAACACAATTTGAACACTATGCAAGTCAATGGGGCTCGAACGTTCGAAAATTAAGGTCCCCTCCAAGAGGGCATATATGCAAGATATTGGCCATAAAAGGTGTATGGGGGTCCGGGTACTGCCCTGGGGGACAGGAAACAATGGGAGAAAAAAAAAAGGTTTTTAACCCTTTCACTGAGTGCTGAGCCATTTCACCGCTGTGCGCTGAGCTCATTTTTACCTCTTTTGCTCATGTTTAAACGTGATTTGAAGTCATGGGAAATGTTTGACCAACAATGAGTGGGAAATGTTTGACCAACAATGAGTGGGAAATGTTTGACCAACAAGAAGTGGGAAATTTTGACCAACAATGAGTGGGAAATGTTTGACCAACAATGAGTGGGAAATGCTTGACCAACAATGAGTGGGAAATGTTTGACCAACAATGAGTGGGAAATGCTTGACCAACAGTGAGTGGGAAATGTTTGACCAACAAGGAGTGGGAAATGGTTGACCAACAATGAGTGGGAAATGTTTGACCAACAATGAGTGGGAAATGCTTGACCAACAAGGAGTGGGAAATGTTTGACCAACAAGGAGTGGGAAATGTTTGACCAACAAGGAGTAGGAAATGTTTATGAATCCCCTAGGCTTCAATGTTAAAAATATTCCCGTTTTCATACAATACCTAATAAACCGTTTATTATTATATTCTGCAGTAAAGAGTCTCTTTATTTTTAGATAATTTTTAGATTTTTTTAGGATCTTTTAAGCATTTTTTGGAAAAAAAAAATTCTCAAACGTCCCGAAAAGTTTGAAGTTCGTGAATTTTCGGCAGCCCATCCCTAGAGAGGACATAACAAATTTCAAGAAACAGTCTGCTTTTCATAATTATAATAACCCAAGGCAAAAATTCGGCAGTGTGTCATTTTTGGTTCTTTATCAACAATTTTAGTGCATTATTTGTCTCATTTTTTTATTTATGTTTTTGTTTTTTTTAATGTAACTGATTGTTTTTAAAAGTCGTTACAGTCTGGTTTGTAATTAATGACCATTCCACAGATGTCACCCTAATGAAACATTCTTCTCAGGCCTGTGCGTCTCGGTATTATATGATCTAACAGTGATATACAATCCTTATCGTCTCCAGCCAGGCCCAGAATCATCTTCTAATTAGGAGCTCCATTAGGGCCGTGGCTCTAATCACGCCAGGACGGATTTAGCCGGCCCGATCAATAATGCGTGACATATATGACCTGATCTGGAATGGTGAGGTCCATGCGTCGGCACCTTGGCTATATACACCCGGCACATATACTGATAACGGGGAGAAATACTTGTTTTTTTCAGATTGTATTGTAAAATTTTAAGTCAAAATCTCCAAATTTGAGGAAAAGAACAAATTCAAGTATTTTTTAAACTGGAGCCAAAAGGTCTAGGTCAGTCTTTCACAATCGCCTTTCTATAACCCACCAAGTGCATCGCATTTTTTCTTATAAAGAAACACCCTGAAATACAATTTTTAGGCAACCAAAAATAATTAAACTAGGGAAATGGACAGTTTAAAAAAAAAACTGAATTTTAATTTTAAAAAAATTTGCAATTTCCCTAAAATTCTTCCACCTATTCACCAACATGAATATCTGTAATTTATAATTTAATGATTATATTTATTGTATGATATTTTATAATACATATTTATTTTCTGTGATAATCTGTATATTTGTGTTTTGTTTTTAATATCTTGCATTTTATTACTTTGTATTTGTGTAACAATTCAATGTTCTTGAACCCAGGACAAACAGAAAACGAGAGAAATCTCAATGTATCCTTCCTGGTAAAATCCTTTATAAATAAAATAAATATATTTATAATATTCAAATCATCATATTCAATATTCATCAATATAAAATGATTATATTGATTGATATTTTATAAATATAATAATATGTAGCATTCAAATATATATATTTTTTGAGAATATGTATTTTTATTTTAACTTAATAATTAAATCCTTATCCTTTTTACCATGTGTTCTATAGTTATTTCCCTCTCAACATACCAAGGGTTAAATGATATTTATAAGAAGTGCTCCATTGGATGGATCGAGTGATAGTGTTTTATTGTTATTAGTTATATATAACTATCAGGGTTATTCAAAGAGAGCCGATCTGGCCCCGAAATGTAGCCGGACACTGAAATTCAATAGCCATTCGGCTATTCAGAGAGCAGGCAATTCGCCAACTGTTGGTGAATTGCCTGCACATACGGTGCCTGTTCGGTGCCTGTTCGAGGGCAGTGAAATCCCCATAGAGAAGCAATGCTTCGGCTATTCAGAGAACACAAACCAGCAGTGAAAAGTTGCCGAAATGCCCTGCCATTCAGTGGTTTAATTCGGCAGGTTTATTCAGGCAAATCCCATAGGCTTCAATGTTAAATATATTCCCGTTTTAATTCAAAATCTAATAAACAGTTGATTATAATATTCTGCAGAAAAAAGTCTCTTTATTTATAGATTTTTTAGGATGTTTTAGCCATTTTTGGGGTTATTTTTTTACAAACTTTTTTTCCGTTTTTTTTTTTTTAATAGTTTTCTTTTTCCTGTAACAGCCCTTTTTATTATCATTCATTGGATTTTATATGTAAATTCCAGACATTTACATTCAGTAGATTTTTTGCAAACAGCGTTTCAATTTTCAAACTTTCAAGCGTCTGTGTTTTTGTTTTTCACCTCATTCGTCTGCGTGTCGGCTTTTTCCGGCGGCTGCTCTGCGCTGTGATTGGCAGCTGCTTGGATTTTCCTGGCATGTTCGGCTTGGTTTTTGCGGCGGTTTCTGCGTGTTTTCAATGAATGTTGATCGAGTGTTCTGCGGGTTTGTGGCGGGTTTTCCCTGTAACTACGAGGGCCCTGTGGTGCTTGCTGAATACATCGCAGGGTCGGCGAACTAGAAATCGCCGACTCGCCCCGAAGTGCAGGGAACAAAAATTCACCGAACGTGCAGGGACTTTTCGGATCTCTCTGAATAACCCTGTATAACATTTTGACGTATGGGTGGAGTAGAGGTAACATCACTACTCTGCGTGGAGAGAGCCTGTGGAGACATGGGTTCGATCCCGGCAAGAGCACCTCTCCAGTAAGTGTCCTTGGGTAAGACACCTAACGGTACATACTCGCCACCCAGGACATACTGAAAACGAGAGAAATCTCAATGTATCCTTCCTGGTAAAATCCTTTCTCCAAAACAAAAAAAAAACAGCTGAATAAAACATCAGGTTTTCTATTTTTCCTTTTTTTATCATATGTTTTATTGTCATATAAAGCCAAATAAGAAACGGAGCGTTATGTCCGGCATGTAGAAAACATATAAACTGTGAGCAAGAAACCATCAGAAATCATCAAAATACCCTGAAAGTCAGCGTTTTATTATATCATGTGCTAAGGTTTCCATCTGGTGGAGATCTGAAACATCACATCAACCCCAGACTTGATCCACGGAGGGTCTAATGGATATCATAAGAATGATACAATCCACAATGATAACACCTCAGCGTAACTCCTTACCCAAGCAACACACATAGAACCACTTAACAAGTGCCTTTAACATATAATAAACACATTACTGTGAGTAATAGTGCTGTGCAGCTCTGTGATACGCTCATACACACCACACATTACTGTGAGTTTTATTGCTGTGGAGCTCTGTGATACGCTCATACACACCACACATTACTGTGAGTTTTATTGCTGTGGAGCTCTGTGATACACTCATACACACTGCACATTACTGTGATTAATATTGCTGTGCAGCTCTGTGATACGCGCATACACACCACACATTACTGTGAATAATATTGCTGTGCAGCTCTGTGATACGCTCATACACACCACACATTACTGTGAGTTTTATTGCTGTGGAGCTCTGTGATACGCTCATACACAGCACACATTACTGTGAGTAATATTGCTGTGCAGCTCTGTGATACGCTCATACACACCACACATTACTGTGAGTTTTATTGCTGTGCAGCTCTGTGATACGCTCATACACACCACACATTACTGTGAGTAATATTGCTGTGCAGCTCTGTGATACGCGCATACACACCACACATTACTGTGAGTTTTATTGCTGTGGAGCTCTGTGATACGCTCATACACAGCACACATTACTGTGAGTAATATTGCTGTGCAGCTCTGTGATACGCTCATACACACCACACATTACTGTGAGTTTTATTGCTGTGCAGCTCTGTGATACGCTCATACACACCACACATTACTGTGAGTAATATTGCTGTGCAGCTCTATGATACGCTCATACACACCACACATTACTGTGAGTTTTATTGCTGTGGAGCTCTGTGATACACTCATACACACCACACATTACTGTGAGTAATATTGCTGGGCAGCTCTGTGATACGCGCATACACACCACACATTACTGTGAGTAATATTGCTGTGGAGCTCTGTGATACACTCATACACAATGCACATTACTGGGAGTTTTGTAGCTGTGCAGCTCTGTGATACACTCATACACATTGCACATTACCGTGAGTTTTATAGCTGTGGTGCTCTGTGATACGCTCATACACACTGCACATAACTGTGAGTTTTAGGCTAGGGTCAGACGAACACAGTGCGAACGCACGTGCAGCCGCACTTTATCACAGCCGTAGTAGCAGTAAATGACGGACAATGACAGGCAATATACGAAGTACGGCCGCGCAACGCAAGCAGCAAACAAACGCATTTTTTTGAGAACGTGATACCGCTAGAACTGACGTACAGAGTGCGCTGCGTCCGCATAGCGGCGTGTGTGCGTGATTAGGAGACGTCAGACGCTGCTAATGTCTGACCAACATAACGTCCAGACGCAAAAAGTGTTTTATTGATGATCCGTACAAAATCCCGGACGCAAATGCGCATGGTATGACCGCTATCGCGTATTCCGTGAAAAAATACGTCCATTCGTTCGAACGCACCTTTTCACAGACGACGCGAAAAATGCGTTAGTCTGACCCTAGCCTAATAGCTGGGGAACTCTGTGATATTATTATTATTCTTCTTTATTTATAAAGCGCCAGCATATTCCGCAGCGCTGTACAATAGGCACAGTATAGACAGGGTTACAATACATTAAACAACATTTGACAAACAGTACAGGAGGAGATGAGGGCCCTATTCCCGTAGGAACTCACAATCTGGGAGGGTTGGGGTTGGAAACAGGAGGAGAGGACTGTAAGGTGAGAGTGATTGATGGTTGCGTCAGTGAGTTGGGTGGTAGGCTTCCCTAAATAGGAACGTTTTAAGGGAGCGTTTGAAGGAAGAGAAGTTAGGTGAAAGTCTGACAGTACGAGGGAGAGCGTTCCAGAGAGTGGGGGCTGCGCGTGAGAAATCCTGCAGTCTATCATGGGAAGAGGTGATGCGGGGAGAAGCTAGGCGCAGGTCACTGTTTGACCTTAGGGAGCGGGCTGGGGTGTATTTGGTGATTAGTGAGGACAGGTAGTGGGGAGCTGAGTTTTTTTTTTGCGGGTTCCTGGCGGCTTATCAAATCGGATACACTCATACACACCACACATTACTGTGAGTTTTATTGCTGTGGAGCTCTGTGACACACTCACACATAGCGCACATTACCATATATCTTGGTGGGTTTGGCAGGGGAGCAGCCTACCTGGTGCAAGCCATAATATTCATTCCCTCAATGATGAGTCAGGTGCTACAGCCCACCGGGAAAATTCTTGGTATCACATTTGGCTTACCCTGAGTGGCATGCAGAGACCCTTAGAGCGGCGGCACTTAGACCTAAGCTGCCACCAAATAATGCTTCACGTCTGTTTTATCCAGGTAGTTTTGTTTGGACTTTAGCGCCACACCGTGGCCAATTCAATAAACAACATGTCAGGGAAAAAGTAACAAAAAGCTTGAATTATTCACAAATAGTGCACTGTGCATCTTACACTTAGGCCTCATTCACACACAACACATTATTTTATGGAATATTGCGTATACGGGCGTACGTGCGTATCAGTGTGAATGAGACTTTATACCCTGGTTTATTTGATCGTTGGCGCTGTCAGTTTTATATCCCTAGCTGTGTTGTATAGATTATGCATATATGTTACATATATAAAGAAGTGTTTCTATTGCGTTCTGAATGTGTACATTGTATTCACTATTATTCCTCAAGGTGTTATTCAGAGAGCACCGAACTCTTGTTCCCCGCACATCGAGGAATCAAATTTCACGACCATGCTGTGAATTCAGTATTCACCGCAGGGTCCCCGGAGTGCAGGGAAAAGCCAACGCCAAACCGCCGATTAAGGCTAGGGTCAGACGAAAGCAGTTTTAACGTGCGTTTAGACGCACGAAATCACGGCCGTGCTAGCAGCAAATGACGTCCAATGCCGGGGAACAAACGAAGTACGGCCGCACGAAAGTTCGTCCGCGCAACGCAAGTGGCAAACAAACGCATTTTTTCTAGAACGTCAAACCTCTAGTACGGACGTACAGAGTGCGCTGCGTCCGCTAGAGGCGTGTGTGCGTGATTGGGAGACGTCAGACGCTGCTAATGTCCAGCCAACATAACGTCCAGACACAAAAAGTGTCTTAGTGATGATCCGTACAAAATCACGGACGAGAATGCGCATCGTATGACCGCTATCACGTATTCCGTGAAAAAATGCATCCATTCGTTCAAACGCACCTTTTCACAGACAACGCGAAAAATGCGTTCGTCTGACCCTAGCCTTAGGCTAGGGTCAGACGAAAGCATTTTTCCCCGTGAACATGAAAAAGTGCGTCCGAACGCATTGACGTATTTTTTCACGGAATGCGCAAAAACGGTCAGACGACGCGCATTTTCGGGCGTGATTTTGTACGGATCGTCAATAAAACTCTTTTTGCGTCTGGATGTTATGTAGGCTGGACATTAGCAGCGTCTGACATCTCCTAATCACGCACACACGCCGCTATGCCGCAGCTGCGCACTCAGTACGTCAGTACTAGCGGTTCAGCGTTCTCAAAAAAATGCGTTCAAATTCCACTTGCGTTGCACGGCCGGACTTTCGTGCGGCCGTACATCGTATATTGGCCGTCATTGCCCGTCATCTGCTGCTAGTGCGGCCGTAATTATGTGCGCCAGAACGCACGTTAAAAGTGCGCTGGTCTGACCCCAGCCTTAATAAAAGAAGATGCCGCAAAACCGCTGCAATCATCGTTCTGATTTGATAAGCCGCCAGGAACCCGCAAAAATGTTCAGATCCGATAAGCCGCTGCAAATCCGCTGAACGAATCTGGAAAAAGCTGACGATCCGCCGAACGCAGCGCCGACCGGCCACCTGGAAAAAGCCTACGATCTGCCGAACAGTGTAAAAAAAAAAAAAATAATTATTGAAAGTGTCAAAATTGAAACGCTGTTTACAAAAAACTACTTGACGAAAATGTCTGGAATTTACACGTAAGATCCTGTGAATGATAATAAAAAGGTCCGTTACACAAAAAAAGACGCTATTAAAAAACAAAAATAGAGAAAAAAAATTTTGACGAAAAAACCCTAAAAAAAAAGAGACTTTTTGCTGCAAATTAAAATAATAAACAGTTTATTAGATATTGAATTAAAACGGGAATATTTTTAACATTGAAGCCTATGGGATTCGCCTGAATAAACCTGCCGAATGAAACCACCGAACGGCAGGGCATTTCACTGACATTTCTCTGCTCTGTGAATAGATTAACCATTGCTTCTCTATGGGGGATTTCACTGCCCTCGAACCGGCATCGTATTTTGCTAGCAATTTGCCAAAATTTGGCGAACTGCCGGCTTTATGAATAGCCCAATGTACATGAAAATGTCACCGTATGGGGGAATTCACTGTTTGGTGCAATTTCGAGACGAGATCGTCTCTCTGAATAACCCTGTATTTGTGACGTTTTTGGGGATTTGTTGTGAATACTAGACACAATAGTCTTCTATGGGACAATTTCGGTGCCGGCGAATTGCACTGTGTTTCACTGTCAATTCATCTGTATTTGGTGAGCTGACAGCTCGAACTGCCCCGAAATTGAACTGAATGGTGAAAATCCCTGCTCGGGGCAATGCGGAGTTTAGTGAATAAGCCCTATAGTAATATAGGTTGAAAACAAGCCGATGTCCATCAGGTTCAGCCTCCCACCTCAGCCCTATGGCGTCTGTTGATCCAAAAGATGACAAAATACCCATCTTGGTGCATTTCCCAGCCATGCCCAAAAGAGGGAAAAACTCCTTCATGATCGCAGAATGATCAGCTTTCTCCCTGGATCAACAAGCAGGCATGTACTGGCCATAGGGACTACAGGGAGATTCCTGGTGAGCCGATGGCTCAGTGGGCCAGTGTGAATGCTGAGCCCCGTTCAATACCTCAGCAGCTGCTGAATTGCTGCAGCGCAGCAATTCAGTTTGCTGCAGCAGTGTCATTGAACGCTTTGGATGCGAACTTCGAATCCAAAATGGCCGACGATTTCTTAATAAAAGATTCCGATTGTTTTTCGTATGACTCGGACAAAATATGATAAAGGAAAGCAGTCAGCACAATTCCGTTTTGTACGCACACACCACAAAGGATAGTTTTTATTGAATAAACTTTATGTTTACTTCTGAAAAAATATATAATTGAGCTGTAATATATATGTCTATGTGCAGGGGGAAATAATACATAAATATTTTGTGCTTTGGTGAACAAAAACCTCAAGATTAACATTGCTGTACGGAATTGTTACTTGCTTCGAGGCGGCGGCCATCTTGCTGTACAGAATTGTTACTTGCTTCATGGCGGCGGCCATCTTGCTGTACAGAATTGTTACTTGCTTCATGGCGGCGGCCATCTTGCTGTACAGAATTATTACTTGCTTCATGGCGGCGGCCATCTTGCTGTACAGAATTGTTACTTGCTTCATGGCGGCGGCCATCTTTAATACGTCACACTCAGCTACTCGCAGCATCTCCTCGGGTCGCTGCAAGTGCTAAGTTAGCAGTGCTGAGCGCTGAGCGGCAGAACGGCGTTCAATGGCAAGTTGCTAAGTTAGCACTTGCAGCGGCTGAGGTATTGAACGCGCCTCTGGTTCACCGCGCGGCTGACGCTGCCCTTAATGGATGAGGTGAGATCTTCCTCACCATCTGTAAAACAGAAGCAGTCTGCCACAGTCTCATATTGGGGCCGCCGTGCCAGTGAGACGCCTCACCAAAAGGCCCCATTCACACTGAGTGACATGAAAATCGCGCGTTTCCACACGATTTTCATATACGTGACATTGAGCGATATTGTACTTTTCCACGTGATATCGCGCGACTTTGCACAGGGACTTGGTCGCAGCTACATTGGGCTGTAGCCATGAAAAGGATGCTAGAGATGACATCATTCCTCTTCCTGTTTCCTGTTTGAAAAGAAACGACAGCCCTGTCACGCGACTTTGAGCGTTAATATCGATTTGCCGCCACAGACATCAATGGTGTCACGCAATATCGTGCATAACGGCGATATTTCGCGAAACCATTGATGTCTATGATGGCAAATCGCGTGAAATACGCTGAAAAAAAGGTCATGTACCAGCGACAAGCTACAGCGACGAGCACAGGCGACATTGAGCTGTGAGATGTGAACAGCTCCATTGAAATGCATTGGAGAAGCTACATAGAGCGACATCGGAAATATGCGCGACGTCGCAGCAAAAACCGTGCGATAAATCGCTCCGTGTGAATGGGGCCTAAGGCTGGGTTCACACCTAAGCGTTTTTAATACGCGCGTTTTAACACGCGTTTTTCACCGGCGTTTTCCTTGCGTTTCACGAGCGTGTTGCAAAAATGAAACGCGCGTTGTATGCGCGTTTTGTGATTGACTACGGAGGTGTCCAATAGGAAATGACTGTCTTAATTACGGAGGCGACCAATGAAAAAGACCTCCCTGTGCACGAACCAAAGAACGCACGCACGCAGTATGCGAAAACGCACGTTTTTGAATTGGGAAATGCGCAAACGCGCGTTCACGTCAATCTCTATGGCCGCGAACGCGCGTATATCTGCACCAAAGAAGCTCCTGAACTTCTTTGTGCGTCGTCCGTTTATCAGCGCGTTCATGCGCGCTGATAAACGGCCAGGTGTGATATGCCCACATAGGGAATAATGGTATTTCACTGTTTGAGCGTTTTACAGCGCGTAGGAACGCGCTGTAAAACGCTTAGGTGTGAACCCAGCCTAAGACATCGTGCGCACTAAACCTCAGTGGCGCTGCAATGCTTTACCCAATCGCACTGCAGCAACTCCGGTATCTGTAAAGCGGTTGGTTGAGCGATCCGGTTGATTTATATACTATTTTTGTGCATAATTAAAGTGGGCCAGTCTAGATGAAGTCCAGGGCTGATTTTTTCGTCCCAGCCCTGTCAACAAGTGATATATTATAATTTGAATTAGTTTATCCGTTTATATCAGAGTAAACCAGGAAAACATCCAGATCCTTTTTAAAGCCATCAATTAAATTGGACAAAACAACATCTATAGGAAGAGAATTCCATATTTTTATTGCTCGTACTGAAAAGAAACGCTTTTCCATTGTAGTTGACAAAATCTCCTTTCCTCCAGAGTCGCAGTGGATGACCCTGTGCCCTTTGTAAAGCCCTAATAATGAACAGGTCCACAGAGAGCTCTGTGATTAAATACATACAGGGCCGATGCAACGTACATACAGTTGTGTTCAAAATTATTCAACCCCCAATGCTGTAAAGGGTTTTAGGGAATTTAGTGTACATTTGTAATTGTATTCAGAATGAAATCCTACAAGGACTTTTTAAAGAACCATATGCAACTAAAATGACATCAATTGGTTTTGTAATACCGTAGTAAATGTTTCTTTTCTGGATTCTTCATTGACACAATTATTCAACCCCTTAAAGACTACCACTCTGAAGAACAGAGGTTCATTCAAGTGTTTTCAATCAGGTATTGAAAACACCTGTGGATGTCACGGAGCAGCAATAAAGCATAATAAGCACCAATTAGGCAGCTTTAAAATGACTGTGATACTCAGCTCCTTCTAGACATTTACTGGTGTAGTTACAAACATGGTGAAGTCAAGAGAATGGTCCAGGAAGACAAGAGAAGAGGTGATTACTCTTCACAGGAAGGGCAATGGCTATAAGAAGATTGCAAAGATGTTAAACATACCAAGAGAGACCATAGGAAGCATCATTCGCAAATTCAAGGCAAAGGGCACTGTTGAAATGCTACCTGGTCGTGGCAGAAAGAAGATGCTGACTTCGACTGCTGTGCGCTACCTGAAGCGTAGAGTGGAGAAAAGTCCCTGTGTGACTGCTGAGGAACTGAGAAAAGATTTGTCAGATGTGGGTACTGAAGTTTCAGCTCAGACAATACGGCGCACATTGCGTAATGAAGGCCTCCATGCCAGAACTCCCAGGCGCAGCACCCCCTTGCTGTCTCCAAAGAATAAGAAGAGTCGACTGCAGTATGCCAAAAGTCATGTGGACAAACCACAGAAGTTTTGGGATAGTGTTCTGTGGACTGATGAAACAAAATTAGAACTGTTTGGGCCCATGGATCAACGCTATGTTTGGAGGAGGACGAACAAGGCCTATGAAGAAAAGAACACCTTGCCTACTGTGAAGCATGGCGGGGGGGTCAATCATGCTTTGGGTCTGTTTTGCTTCTGCAGGTACAGGGAAGCTTCAGCGTGTGCAAGGTACCATGAATTCTCTTCAGTACCAGGAGATATTGGATGACAATGTGATCAGTGGCGTAGCGTGGGGGGGCAGGGGGGCCGTGGCCCCGGGCGCAGTTTTGTTAGGGGCACATAATTTCTTTTGAAATTATGCACCCCTAAAACTTGTGGCCCGACTGACCCGCCGGGCCCTCGGGCGCCGCCCAAGGGCCCGCGGGTTGAGGGGACCCAGATGCCGGGCAGCGGGAGTGCCTGCCGGCTGCCCAGTCCTGAACAGTGAGTCCGTCCTGTTGATTGAAGGGGAGGCGGCTGCGTGCAGGCGCAGGTCACGTGGTCCGTCTAATCAGGTGGTACTGAGTCTCTGTACCACCTGACTGGCCGGACCGCGTGACCTGCGCACGCACGCAGCCGACTCCCCTTCAACAGGACGGACTCGAGTCGCACGCTGTTCAGGACCGGGGCGGGCAGGCACTCCCGCTGCCCGGGAGCTGGGGCAATATCCAGGTGAGAGCTGGGGCATATCCATGAACTGGGGCAAATCCATGTGCTGGGGGGCAAATCCATGTGCTGGGGCAAATCCATGAGCTGGGGCAAATCCATGTGCTGGGGCAAATCCATGAGCTGGGGCTAATCCATGTGCTGGGGGAAATCCATGTGCTGGGGCAAATCCATGAGCTGGGGCAAATCCATGTGCTGGGGCAAATCCATGTGCTGGGGGGCAAATCCATGTGCTGGGGCAAATCCATGTGCTGGGGCAAATCCATGAGCTGGGGCAAACCCATGAGCTGGGGCAAATCCATGAGCTGGGGCAAATCCATGTGCTGGGGCAAATCCATGTGCTGGGGCAAATCCATGAGCTGGGGCAAATCCATGTGCTGGGGCAAATCCATGAGCTGGGGCAAATCCATGTGCTGTGGCAAATCCATGAGCTGGGGCAAATCCATGTGCTGGGGCAAATCCATGAGCTGGGGCATATCCATGAGCTGGGGCAAATCCATGTGTGAGCTGGGGCAAATCCATGTGTGAGCTGGGGCAATATCCATGTGTGAGCTGGGGCAATATCGATAACGTGTCCAAAGGTTGGGGGGGGTGCACAATTCTTGGTTGGCCCCGGGCGCTGACAACCCACGCTACGCCACTGAATGTGATGCAGTCCGTCACAAACCTGAGGCTTGGGAGACGTTGGACCTTTCAACAGGACAATGATCCCAAGCATACCTCCAAGTCCACTAGAGCATGGTTGCAGATTAAAGGCTGGAACATTTTGGAGTGGCCATCGCAGTCACCTGACTTAAATCCGATTGAGAACCTCTGGTGGGACTTAAAGAAAGCAGTTGCAGTGCGCAAGCCTAAGAATGTGACTGAACTGGAGGCTTTTGCCCATGACGAATGGGCGGAGATACCCGTAGATCGCTGCAAGACACTTGTGTCAAGCTATGCTTCACGTTTAAAAGCTGTTATAACTGTAAAAGGATGTTGTACTAAGTACTAAGATTGAATGTCACTTGGGGGTTGAATAAAACTGATAATGATGTGAGCACAGAAAAGACATTTGTGGTTATTTCATTATAAATGTTATGTTATATTTGTCTGACCTACACGTGCCTCTTTGATTTAATTGTAAGCAAGATGACTGAATGATCAAAATCAATGTCAAACTGGCCAAAACACTCAATTTCAGTGGGGGTTGAATAATTTTGAACACAACTGTATATCTCCTCTTAGAAGCCTTTTTTTTATTTTTATAAGGCTAGACACGCGCCCCTTCAGTAAAATCTTCCATTCTTTGATTAGCTTTGTAGCCGCCTCTGCACTTTCTACTCCATAACCTCCTCCTTTAGTCACCCTCACCTAGTGTGTCACCCCACTCCTCTTAGATTGTAAGCTCTGGAGCAGGGTCCCCTCTCCTCTTAGATTGTAAGCTCTGGAGCAGGGTCCCCTCTCCTCTTAGATTGTAAATTCTGGAGCAGGGTCCCCTCTCCTCTTAGATTGTAAGCTCTGGGGCAATGTCCCCTCTCCTCTTAGATTGTAAATTCTGGAGCAGGGTCTCCTCTCCTCTTAGATTGTAAGCTCTGGAGCAGGGTCCCCTCTCCTCTTAGATTGTAAACTCTGGAGCAGGGTCTCCTCTCCTCTTAGATTGTAAGCTCTGGAGCAGGGTCCCCTCTCCTCTTAGATTGTAAGCTCTGGAGCAGGGTCCCCTCTCCTCCTAGATTGTAAGCTCTGGAGCAGGGTCCCCTCTCCTCTTAGATTGTAAGCTCTGGAGCAGGGTCCCCTCTCCTCTTAGATTGTAAATTCTGGAGCAGGGTCTCCTCTCCTCTTAGATTGTAAGCTCTGGAGCAGGGTCCCCTCTCCTCTTAGATTGTAAGCTCTGGAGCAGGGTCCCCTCTCCTCTTAGATTGTAAGCTCTGGAGCAGGGTCCCCTCTCCTCTTAGATTGTAAGCTCTGGAGCAGGGTCCCCTCTCCTCTTAGATTGTAAATTCTGGAGCAGGGTCCCCTCTCCTCCTAGATTGTAAGCTCTGGAGCAGGGTCCCCTCTCCTCTTAGATTGTAAGCTCTGGAGCAGGGTCCCCTCTCCTCTTAGATTGTAAGCTCTGGAGCAGGGTCCCCTCTCCTCTTAGATTGTAAGCTCTGGAGCAGGGTCCCATCTCCTCTTAGATTGTAAACTCTGGAGGAGCAGGGTCCCCTCTCCTCTTAGATTGTAAGCTCTGGAGCAGGGTCCCCTCTCCTCTTAGATTGTAAGCTCTGGAGCAGGGTCCCATCTCCTCTTAGATTGTAAGCTCTGGAGCAGGGTCCCATCTCCTCTTAGATTGTAGGCTTGTGCACCGATTTTTTTTTCGGTTCGATTCGGTTCGATTTTTCGGATTTTTAAACTTTTCGATTCGGCTCGTTTCGACCGATTTCGGTTTCGATTCGGTTCGACCTGTTTTTCGGGTACATTTTTTCGGAATTTCGACCATTTTTCGTATTTTCGTGTCACTGTGCTCGGTTTTTGTATCGACTTTTCGTTTTTTCGAAAAACTTTCGTTTTTCCGAAAATTTTCGTTTTTACAAAATTTTCGTTTTTCGAAAAATTTTCGTTTTTCGAAAAATTTTCGTTTTTCGAAAAATTTTCGTTTTTCGAAAAATTTTCGTTTTTCGGAATTGCACATTTTTCGTCATATCGACCTTTTTTCGTATTTTTCGTGTCATTTTGCCCGTTTTTTGTATCGACTTTTCGTTTTTTCGAAAAATTTTCGTTTTTCAGAAAATGTTCGTTTTTACAAAATTTTCGTTTTTCAGAAAAATTTTCGTTTTTCGGAAAATTTTCGTTTTTCGGAAAATTTTCGTTTTTCGGAAAATCTGTTCTCCTCGTTTGCCACATTTCAAGCCCATTCGAAAAATCCGAAAATATTTCGTTTCGGCTCGGAAAACATTTCGGATCTGAACTTTTCGGATCTAAAATTTTTCGGAAATTCGGCCGCATCCGAAAACACGAATCGGGAAATTTCGTGAAAATTCCGAAATTCCGAAACCCGAAACGCACATCCCTATTAGATTGTAAGCTCTGGAGCAGGGTCTCCTCTCCTCTTAGATTGTAAGCTCTGGAGCAGGGTCCCCTCTCCTCTTAGATTGTAAGCTCTGGGGCAGGGTCCCCTTTCCTCTTAGATTGTAAGCTCTGGAGCAGGGTCCCCTCTCCTCTTAGATTGTAAGCTCTGGAGCAGGGTCCCCTCTCCTCTTAGATTGTAAGCTCTGGAGCAGGGTCCCTCTCCTCTTCGATTGTAAGCTCTGGAGCAGGGTCCCTCTCCTCTTAGATTGTAAGCTCTGGAGCAGGGTCCCCTCTCCTCTTAGATTGTAAGCTCTGGAGCAGGGTCCCCTCTCCTCTTAGATTGTAAACTCTCGAGCAGGGTCCCCTCTCCTCCTAGATTGTAAACTCTGGAGCAGGGTCCCCGCTCCTCTTAGATTGTAAGCTCTGGAGGAGCAGGGTCCCCTCTCCTCTTAGATTGTAAGCTCTGGAGCAGGGTCCCCTCTCCTCTTAGATTGTAAGCTCTGGAGCAGGGTCCCATCTCCTCTTAGATTGTAAGCTCTGGAGCAGGGTCCCCTCTCCTCTTAGATTGTAAGCTCTGGAGCAGGGTCCCCTCTCCTCTTAGATTGTAAGCTCTGGAGCAGGGTCCCCTCTCCTCTTAGATTGTAAGCTCCGGAGCAGGGTCCCCTCTCCTCTTAGATTGTAAGCTCTGGAGCAGGGTCCCCTCTCCTCTTAGATTGTAAGCTCTGGAGCAGGGTCCCCTCTCCTCTTAGATTGTAAGCTCTGGAGCAGGGTCCCCTCTCCTCTTAGATTGTAAGCTCTGGAGCAGGGTCCCCTCTCCTCTTAGATTGTAAGCTCTGGAGCAGGGTCCCCTCTCCTCTTAGATTGTAAGCTCTGGAGCAGGGTCCCATCTCCTCTTAGATTGTAAGCTCTGGAGCAGGGTCCCCTCTCCTCTTAGATTGTAAACTCTGGAGCAGGGTCCTCTCTCCTCCTAGATTGTAAACTCTGGGGCAGGGTCCCCTCTCCTCCTAGATTGTAAGCTCTGGAGCAGGGTCCTCTCTCCTCCTAGATTGTAAGCTCTGGAACAGGGTCCCCTCTCCTCTTAGATTGTAAGCTCTGGAGCAGGGTCCTCTCTCCTCTTAGATTGTAAGCTCTGGAGCAGGGTCCCCTCTCCTCTTAGATTGTAAGCTCAGGGGCAGGGTCCCTCTCCTCTTAGATTGTAAGCTCTGGACAGGGTCCCCTCTCCTCTTAGATTGTAAGCTCTGGGGCAGGGTCCCTCTCCTCTTAGATTGTAAGCTCTGGGCAGGGTCCCCTCTCCTCTTAGATTGTAAACTCTGGAGCAGGGTCCCCTCTCCTCTTAGATTGTAAGCTCTGGAGCAGGGTCCTCTCCTCCTTAGATTGTAAGCTCTGGAACAGGGTCCCCTCTCCTCCTAGATTGTAAGCTCTGGAGCAGGGTCCTCTCTCCTCTAGATTGTAAGCTCTGGAACAGGGTCCCCTCTCCTCTTAGATTGTAAGCTCTGGAGCAGGGTCCTCTCTCCTCTTAGATTGTAAGCTCTGGAGCAGGGTCCCCTCTCCTCTTAGATTGTAAGCTCAGGGGCAGGGTCCCCTCTCCTCTTAGATTGTAAGCTCTGGAACAGGGTCCCCTCTCCTCTTAGATTGTAAGCTCTGGGGCAGGGTCCCCTCTCCTCTTAGATTGTAAGCTCTGGGGCAGGGTCCCTCTCCTCTTAGATTGTAAACTCTGGAGCAGGGTCCCCTCTCCTCTTAGATTGTAAGCTCTGGAGCAGGGTCCTCTCCTCTTAGATTGTAAACTCTGGAGCAGGGTCCCCTCCTCTTAGATTGTAAACTCTGGAGCAGGGTCCCCTCTCCTCTTAGATTGTAAGCTCTGGAGCAGGGTCCCCGCTCCTCTTAGATTGTAAGCTCTGGAGCAGGGTCCCTGCTCCTCTTAGATTGTAAACTCTGGAGCAGGGTCCCCTCTCCTCTTAGATTGTAAGCTCTGGAGCAGGGTCTCCTCTCCTCTTAGATTGTAAGCTCTGGAGCAGGGTCCCCTCTCCTCTTAGATTGTAAACTCTGGAGCAGGGTCTCCTCTCCTCTTAGATTGTAAGCTCTGGAGCAGGGTCTCCTCTCCTCTTAGATTGTAAGCTCTGGAGCAGGGTCCCCTCTCCTCTTAGATTGTAAGCTCTGGGGCAGGGTCCCCTATCCTCTTAGATTGTAAACTCTGAAGCAGGGTCCCCTCTCTTTAGATTGTAAGCTCTGGAGCAGGGTCCCCTCTCCTCTTAGATTGTAAGCTCTGGAGCAGGGTCCCCTCTCCTCTTAGATTGTAAGCTCTGGAGCAGGGTCCCCTCTCCTCTTAGATTGTAAGCTCTGGAGCAGGGTCCCTCTCCTCTTAGATTGTAAGCTCTGGAGCAGGGTCCCCTCTCCTCTTAGATTGTAAATTCTGGAGCAGGGTCCCCTCTCCTCCTAGATTGTAAGCTCTGGAGCAGGGTCCCCTCTCCTCTTAGATTGTAAGCTCTGGAGCAGGGTCCCCTCTCCTCTTAGATTGTAAGCTCTGGAGCAGGGTCCCCTCTCCTCTTAGATTGTAAGCTCTGGAGCAGGGTCCCATCTCCTCTTAGATTGTAAACTCTGGAGGAGCAGGGTCCCTCTCCTCTTAGATTGTAAGCTCTGGAGCAGGGTCCCCTCTCTCTTAGATTGTAAGCTCTGGAGCAGGGTCCCATCCTCCTCTTAGATTGTAAGCTCTGGAGCAGGGTCCTCTCTCCTCTTAGATTGTAAGCTCTGGAGCAGGGTCCCCTCTCCTCTTAGATTGTAAGCTCTGGGGCAGGGTCCCTTTCTCTTAGATTGTAAGCTCTGGAGCAGGGTCCCATCTCCTCTTAGATTGTAAGCTCTGGAGCAGGGTCCCCTCTCCTCTTAGATTGTAAGCTCTGGAGCAGGGTCCCTCTTCTTAGATTGTAAGCTCTGGGCAGGGTCCCCTTTCCTCTTAGATTGTAAGCTCTGGAGCAGGGTCCCCTCTCCTCTTAGATTGTAAGCTCTGGAGCAGGGTCCCCTCTCCTCTTAGATTGTAAGCTCTGGAGCAGGGTCCCCTCTCCTCTTCGATTGTAAGCTCTGGAGCAGGGTCCCCTCTCCTCTTAGATTGTAAGCTCTGGAGCAGGGTCCCCTCTCCTCTTAGATTGTAAGCTCTGGAGCAGGGTCCCCTCTCCTCTTAGATTGTAAACTCTCGAGCAGGGTCCCCTCTCCTCCTAGATTGTAAACTCTGGAGCAGGGTCCCCTCTCCTCTTAGATTGTAAGCTCTGGGGCAGGGTCCCCTCTCCTCTTAGATTGTAAGCTCTGGAGCAGGGTCCCATCTCCTCTTAGATTGTAAGCTCTGGAGCAGGGTCCCCTCTCCTCTTAGATTGTAAGCTCTGGAGCAGGGTCCCCTCTCCTCTTAGATTGTAAGCTCTGGAGCAGGGTCCCTCTCCTCTTAGATTGTAAGCTCCGGAGCAGGGTCCCCTCTCCTCTTAGATTGTAAGCTCTGGAGCAGGGTCCCCTCTCCTCTTAGATTGTAAGCTCTGGAGCAGGGTCCTCTCCTCTTAGATTGTAAGCTCTGGAGCAGGGTCCCCTCTCCTCTTAGATTGTAAGCTCTGGAGCAGGGTCCCCTCTCCTCTTAGATTGTAAGCTCTGGAGCAGGGTCCCCTCTCCTCTTAGATTGTAAGCTCTGGAGCAGGGTCCCATCTCCTCTTAGATTGTAAGCTCTGGAGCAGGGTCCAATCTCCTCTTAGATTGTAAACTCTGGAGCAGGGTCCTCTCTCCTCCTAGATTGTAAACTCTGGGGCAGGGTCCCCTCTCCTCCTAGATTGTAAACTCTGGAGCAGGGTCCTCTCTCCTCCTAGATTGTAAACTCTGGGGCAGGGTCCCCTCTCCTCCTAGATTGTAAGCTCTGGAGCAGGGTCCCCTCTCCTCTTAGATTGTAAACTCTGGAGCAGGGTCCCCACTCCTCTTAGATTGTAAACTCTGGAGCAGGGTCCCCTCTCCTCTTAGATTGTAAGCTCTGGAGCAGGGTCCCCGCTCCTCTTAGATTGTAAGCTCTGGAGCAGGGTCCCCGCTCCTCTTAGATTGTAAACTCTGAAGCAGGGTCCCCTCTCCTCTTAGATTGTAAGCTCTGGAGCAGGGTCTCTTCCTCCTTAGATTGTAAACTCTGGAGCAGGGTCTCCTCTCCTCTTAGATTGTAAGCTCTGGAGCAGGGTCCCTCTCCTCTTAGATTGTAAACTCTGGAGCAGGGTCTCCTCTCCTCTTAGATTGTAAGCTCTGGAGCAGGGTCTCCTCTCCTCTTAGATTGTAAGCTCTGGAGCAGGGTCCCCTCTCCTCTTAGATTGTAAGCTCTGGGGCAGGGTCCCCTATCCTCTTAGATTGTAAACTCTGAAGCAGGGTCCCCTCTCCTCTTAGATTGTAAGCTCTGGAGCAGGGTCCCCTCTCCTCTTAGATTGTAAGCTCTGGAGCAGGGTCCCCTCTCCTCTTAGATTGTAAGCTCTGGAGCAGGGTCCCCTCTCCTCTTAGATTGTAAGCTCTGGAGCAGGGTCCCCTCTCCTCTTAGATTGTAAGCTCTGGAGCAGGGTCCCCTCTCCTCTTAGAGTGTAAGTTCTGGAGCAGGGTCCCCTCTCCTCTTAGATTGTAAGCTCTGGAGCAGGGTCCCCTCTCCTCTTAGATTGTAAGCTCTGGAGCAGGGTCCCCTCTCCTCTTAGATTGTAAATTCTGGAGCAGGGTCTCCTCTCCTCTTAGATTGTAAGCTCTGGAGCAGGGTCCCCTCTCCTCTTAGATTGTAAGCTCTGGGGCAGGGTCCCCTCTCCTCTTAGATTGTAAACTCTGGGGCAGGGTCCCCTCTCCTCTTAGATTGTAAGCTCTGGAGCAGGGTCCCCTCTCCTCTTAGATTGTAAGCTCTGGAGCAGGGTCCCATCTCCTCTTAGATTGTAAACTCTGGAGCAGGGTCCCCTCTCCTCCTAGATTGTAAACTCTGGAGCAGGGTCCCCTCTCCTCCTAGATTGTAAGCTCTGGAGCAGGGTCCCCGCTCCTCTTAGATTGTAAGCTCTGGAGCAGGGTCCCCTCTCCTCTTAGATTGTAAGCTCTGGAGCAGGGTCCCCTCTCCTCTTAGATTGTAAACTCTCGAGCAGGGTCCCCTCTCCTCCTAGATTGTAAGCTCTGGAGCAGGGTCCCCGCTCCTCTTAGATTGTAAGCTCTGGAGGAGCAGGGTCCCCTCTCCTCTTAGATTGTAAACTCTGGAGCAGAGTCCCATCTCCTCTTAGATTGTAAACTCTGGAGCAGGGTCCCCTCTCCTCCTAGATTGTAAGCTCTGGAGCAGGGTCCCATCTCCTCTTAGATTGTAAACTCTGGAGCAGGGTCCTCTCTCCTCCTAGATTGTAAACTCTGGGGCAGGGTCCCCTCTCCTCCTAGATTGTAAGCTCTGGAGCAGGGTCCTCTCTCCTCCTAGATTGTAAGCTCTGGAACAGGGTCCCCTCTCCTCTTAGATTGTAAGCTCTGGAGCAGGGTCCTCTCTCTCTTAGATTGTAAGCTCTGGAGCAGGGTCCCCTCTCTTAGATTGTAAGCTCAGGGGCAGGGTCCCCTCTCCTCTTAGATTGTAAGCTCTGGAACAGGGTCCCCTCTCCTCTTAGATTGTAAGCTCTGGGCAGGGTCCCCTCTCCTCTTAGATTGTAAGCTCTGGGGCAGGGTCCCCTCTCCTCTTAGATTGTAAACTCTGGAGCAGGGTCCCTCTCCTCTTAGATTGTAAGCTCTGGAGCAGGGTCCCCTCTTCTTAGATTGTAAACTCTGGAGCAGGGTCCCCACTCCTCTTAGATTGTAAACTCTGGAGCAGGGTCCCCTCTCCTCTTAGATTGTAAGCTCTGGAGCAGGTCCCCGCTCATCTTATTGTAAGCTCTGGAGCAGGGTCCCCGCTCCTCTTAGATTGTAAACTCTGGAGCAGGGTCCCCTCTCCTCTCTAGATTGTAAGCTCTGGAGCAGGGTCCTCTCTCCTCTTAGATTGTAAACTCTGGAGCAGGTCTCCTCTCCTCTTAGATTGTAAGCTCTGGAGCAGGGTCCCCTCTCCTCTTAGATTGTAAACTCTGGAGCAGGGTCTCCTCTCCTCTTAGATTGTAAGCTCTGGAGCAGGGTCTCTCTCCTCTTAGATTGTAAGCTCTGGAGCAGGGTCCCCTCTCCTCTTAGATTGTAGCTCTGGGGCAGGTCCCCTCTCCTCTTAGATTGTAAACTCTGAGCAGGGTCCCCTCTCCTCTTAGATTGTAAGCTCTGGAGCAGGGTCCCCTCTCCTCTTAGATTGTAAGCTCTGGAGCAGGGTCCCCTCTCCTCTTAGATTGTAAGCTCTGGAGCAGGGTCCCCTCTCCTCTTAGATTGTAAGCTCTGGAGCAGGGTCCCCTCTCCTCTTAGATTGTAAGCTCTGGAGCAGGGTCCCTCTCCTCTTAGAGTGTAAGTTCTGGAGCAGGGTCCCCTCTTCCTCTTAGATTGTAAGCTCTGGAGCAGGGTCCCCTCTCCTCTTAGATTGTAAGCTCTGGGAATGTCCCCTCTCCTCTTAGATTGTAAATTCTGGAGCAGGGTCCCTCTCCTCTTAGATTGTAAGCTCTGGAGCAGGGTCCCCTCTCCTCTTAGATTGTAAGCTCTGGGGCAGGGTTCCCTCTCCTCTTAGATTGTAAACTCTGGGGCAGGGTCCCCTCTCCTCTTAGATTGTAAGCTCTGGAGCAGGGTCCCCTCTCCTCTTAGATTGTAAGCTCTGGAGCAGGGTCCCCTCTCCTCTTAGATTGTAAGCTCTGGAGCAGGGTCCCATCTCCTCTTAGATTGTAAACTCTGGAGCAGGGTCCCCTCTCCTCCTAGATTGTAAGCTCTGGAGCAGGGTCCCCTCTCCTCCTAGATTGTAAGCTCTGGAGCAGGGTCCCCGCTCCTCTTAGATTGTAAGCTCTGGAGCAGGGTCCCCTCTCCTCTTAGATTGTAAGCTCTGGAGCAGGGTCCCCTCTCCTCTTAGATTGTATACTCTCGAGCAGGGTCCCCTCTCCTCCTAGATTGTAAGCTCTGGAGCAGGGTCCCCGCTCCTCTTAGATTGTAAGCTCTGGAGGAGCAGGGTCCCCTCTCCTCTTAGATTGTAAGCTCTGGAGCAGAGTCCCATCTCCTCTTAGATTGTAAACTCTGGAGCAGGGTCCCCTCTCCTCCTAGATTGTAAGCTCTGGAGCAGGGTCCCCTCTCCTCCTAGATTGTAAGCTCTGGAGCAGGGTCCCCGCTCCTCTTAGATTGTAAGCTCTGGAGGAGCAGGGTCCCCTCTCCTCTTAGATTGTAAGCTCTGGAGCAGGGTCCCATCTCCTCTTAGATTGTAAACTCTGGAGCAGGGTCCCCTCTCCTCCTAGATTGTAAGCTCTGGAGCAGGGTCCCCGCTCCTCTTAGATTGTAAGCTCTGGAGGAGCAGGATCTCAATGAATATTTTTGTTCAGTCTTTGCAGAAGGAAAGGGACCTCAGTTAGGAGAGAACACTAAAGAGACATTTACATATGAGTTTACAGAGGAGGAGGTTCTACAGCAGCTGTCTAAAGTAAAGACAAATAAGTCAATGGGGCCTAATGGGATCCACCCTAAATTATTAAAAGAGCTCAGTGATGTAATAGCAAAACCGTTAACAGATTTATTTAACCAATCCTTGTTAACGGGAGTCGTCCCAGAAGACTGGAAATTAGCAAATGTTGTGCCCATTTACAAGAAGGGTAGTAGGGAGGAATCGGGGAACTATAGGCCAGTTAGTCTTACGTCAGTAGTAGGGAAATTAATGGAAACCATGTTAAAGGAAAGCATTGTTGAACATCTAAAAACACATAGATTACAGGATCAGAAACAACATGGGTTTACCTCAGGGAGATCATGCCAAACTAATCTTATTGATTTTTTTGATTGGGTAACAAAAATAATAGACACAGGTGGTGCAGTAGACATTGTTTATTTAGATTTCAGTAAGGCTTTTGATACTGTTCCGCATAGAAGGCTTATCAATAAATTGCAATCTTTGAGCTTGGATTCCAATATTGTTGAATGGATTAGGCAGTGGCTGAGTGACAGACAACAGAGGGTTGTGGTAAATGGAGTTTATTTGGCGCAAGGTCTTGTTACCAGTGGGGTACCTCAGGGTCAGTACTTGGACCCATTCTATTTAATATTTTTATTAGTGCTATTGCAGAAGGTATTAATGGAAAAGTATGTCTTTTTGCTGATGACACAAAAATTTGCAACAGGGTTGACGTTCCTGGAGGGATCAGCCAAATGACAAATGATTTAGGTAAACTAAAACAATGGTCGGAGCTGTGGCAATTGAGTTTTAATGTGGATAAGTGCAGGATAATGCACCTGGGACGTAAAAACCCAAGGGCTGAATATAGAATATTTGATACATCTGAGGGTTGGGATTTAGGGGTTATTATTTCAGAGGATCTAAGGGTAAGTAGTCAATGTAATAGAGCAGCAGGAAATGCTGGCAGAATGCTTGGTTGTGTAGGGAGAGGTATTAGCAGTAGGAAAAGGGAAGTGCTCATGCCACTGTACAGAGCACTGGTGAGACCTCACTTGGAGTACTGTGTGCAGTACTGGAGACCGTAGCTCCAGAAGGATATAGACATCTTAGAGAGAGTTCAGAGAAGGGCTACTAAAATGGTGTACGGCTTGAAGGAGAAAAGTTACCAGGAAAGGCTTAATGATCTTAACATGTACAGCTTGGAAAAAAGACGAGACAGAGGAGATATGATAGAAACATTTAAATACGTAAAGGGAATCCACAAGGTAGAGGAAGGGAGTATATTTAAAAGGAAACAAAGTAGCAAAACAAGAGGACATAGTCTTCGATTAGAGGGGCAAAGGTTTAAAAGTAACATCAGGAAGCATTATTTTACTGAGCGGGTGGTGGATACATGGAACAGTCTTCCAGTTGAAGTGGTAGAGGCCAAAACAGTAATTGAATTTAAGCAGGCATGGGATAGGCATAAGGCTATCCTAAACAAAAGATAAATCCAGGTAAAGTATCCATGTAATTGGGCAGACTAGATGGGCCGAAAGGTTCTTATCTGCCGACATTTTTCTATGTTTCTTAGATTGTAAATTCTGGAGCAGGGTCCCCTCTCCTACTGTTCTTTGTGTTTAATTTGTATGTATATTTGTTATTCGGTCTCATCCATTGTACAGCGCTACAGAACTTGTTAGAGCTTTTGTAAGTACCCGTAACTGTACAGGTGACCACTACTGCATGGTATAATTAAGATGGGGTCTGACCATTGCTTTATGAATAAAAAAAAAATATTTCATCATGTGAACTAAAACCTCTTTTTATGCATGACAGGTCTTTCCTGGCTTTAGCAGCTGCTGCCTGGCGCTGTGCACACAGTGTAACGCTCATCATCTAGGAGTATGCCCAGACCCTTCTCATTCACTGCCACCCCAACAAATTCACAAGGGTGACCAAAGGGGTTATTAAGAGCGCCGAATTGACCACCGAATTGCACAGAACAGTGAATTTACACATACGGTGCAATTTCGTGGCAATTCACCAAAGATAGGTGAAATTCAGCAAAATGCGGTGCTGTTCGGCGGCAGCGAAATCCCTCCTAGAGAAGCAATGGTTAATCTAGTCAGAGACACCAAACAGCAGTAAAAAGTTGCCAAAGTGCCTTGCTGCCCGGTGGTTTCATTCAACAGGTATAAACAGGTGGATCCCATAGGTTTCAAAGTCAAACATTTTTCCTGTTTTAATTAAATATTTATTCAACTGTTTCTTTTAATTTGCAACAAAAATAATATTTTATATACGTAGAGTTTAGGCATTTTTCTGGATTTTATTTTCGGTGAAATTGATTCATATTTTTTTTTTTAAAATGGTGTATTTTTTATATTTTGCAACAGACCTTGTTAGGCTGGGGTCAGACTAACGCATTTTTAACGTGCGTTCAGCCGCACTTAATCACGGCCGCAGTAGCAGCAAATGACGGCCAATATACGAAGTCCGGCCGCGCAACGCAAGCGGCAAACGAACGCAGTTTCCTCGAACGCAGAACCGCTAGTACTGATGTACAGAGTGCGCTGCGTCCGCTAGCGTCGTGTATGCGTGATTAGGAGACGTCAGATGCTGCTCATGTCCGGCCAACATAACGTCCAGACGCAAAACGTTTCCTGGTTTGGATCCGTGACAAAACACGCACGAAAATGCGCATCGTATGACCGTTTTCGCGCATTCCGTGAAAAAATATGTCAATGCGTTCGGACGCACTTTTTGACGGTCGCTGCGAATAATGCGTTCGTTTGACCCTAGCCTCATTTTTAATCACAGGACCTTCCATGCATTGTTTACCCAGGACATACTTGAAAACGAGAGAAATCTCAATGTTTCCTTCCTGGTAAAATCCTTTAAAGTATTTTATTTATAAATAAATAAAAAAATTGAAATGCCTTTTTAAAATGTTTTTTTTTTTTAACCCGTTTGGCTTTTTTTACACGGTCTGTTCGGCAGATCGTCTATCGGACTCGTTCTGTATTTTTTTTTTTTCTGGGGACTGATCTATATTTATGAATGCTGAATTCACAGCAGAGACGGAGACTTGAGCTCGCCGAAGGGTGCCGAATAAAATTTCAGTGCGCTTTGAATAACACCTCAAGCGATTAGATTAGTAACCTTCTCAACCAATATATTACCACACTTACTCCAAAAGCATAACTCCCCACTTTCAATATCTTGCACCCCCTCCCCCACTCCAAAATAAAACGTCACAAGGAAAAAAACTCAAAGGACACGCCGGAATTATTTTTTATAAAATATATTTCATGTCGCTGCTGTATAAACATACAAGTTCACATTTCTTTATTGTATTACAATAGAAATAATACTTGGAAGACAGGTGGAGAAAAAAATAAAAACATTTAAAAAAAAAAAAAAAAATGAAAAAGTTAAAAAAAAAAAAAAAAGCTCCAGCAAGACAAAAAGGGAAATTCTTTTTTTTTTTTTCTTTACTTGATGTTACAAACATGCGCACGTACATCATATTCAATTTAAACAAACTGAAACGAAAAAAAAAAAAAACAATTACAAAATAAAAACGTAATAAAGAAAAATCTGTTTATATTCCTTTTAACCCAGTCACTGGGCGGAAAGAAAACGAGTAATATCTGTGCTGAGAGATTAGTGTTGCGAGAAAGTAGACACTTTTTATTTTTTTAATCATTTTTTACTACACAGGTTCTGTTTTCAATATATGAAGATGTATATAAACAAGAAAAAAAAAACAAAATACAGACGATGAACCTATTATCCCACCTGTAGTTAGAGAATAGCAATATATCCCCCTTCCTAATAATGGAAGCCAGAGAGGGGGAGGGGGGGGGCGGAGAAAAATCGCTGCACGATTATTTTATAGCCCTTCATTTACTAAGCACCCTTTAGACAAATGTCATAGCTTACACGGATCTGCAATCTCTTTCCTGGCTCAATATACATTCCTTTCTAGCTGCACCATAACGCGATACTTGTACCATGTGGTAGCACGTCACCCCCACTTTGCCTCTGGTATTGTTGAGGAAACTCATTGCAAACTTCATATAAAATAACAAAATTTTTCTACCGCTGTGACAGAAAGTTTAGATTTTAATAAGGACTCGGAGGCGAGTATTTCCTTCCTTCTATTATCAACAAAATCAAAAGATCTATGGGGTCCGCTTCAGGCAGACCTCTTTTGCACCAAGACTCAATCGTCAGTCGCCGCTTGAGTTTTTCAGCTAGCGCCCGGATCCGTCGGCCACAAATGCCCTCCGACTTCAGTGGCCACAGGGCCGCAATTACCCCTTCCCTCCGTTTCGGATATTATGCAGAGTTCTATCCACTCTGAGATGGAGCCTTGATGCAAAGAGGTCCACCTGAAGCAGACCCCATAGATCTTTTGAAAATAGAAGAAATATGAGCCTCCGAGCTCCTGCGTTAAATATACCAGAACTGCACACACTTTAAGAAAAAAAAAAAGGGGGGGGGGGGAGATCTCCAATTCCAGTTAATCCGGATTATCTATGGTTATTCCGGGGACACGATTGGGGCTTTTGCTCCAGGAAGATGGAGGTTTGCTTTTGCATTAACAACGTGATCATTCAGCGGAGCTCAGAAATTGCATGAATATGATTGGCTGATTGCAAAAAGGGCTGTCCGTCGATATTTTGAAGGTCGACACCCCTGCAGAAGTCGGTTTGCAGAAAAAAAAAAATTTTCAGCATTGCGGTTCCAAGCGAGGGTGACCACTCTCCCCACTACTAATACAACAGGATTTTCGAAAAAGGTAACGACAGAAAAAGTGACTAACCCCGGGCAAAGACAACGTTTTAATCAGCTTGAACGCTCCATCGTGTTCCGAGGCGATGTAGAAGAGGATATTAATCTGGGTCGGTGGTATTTTTTAACCCCTTTGTTTAAAACAAGTGGCTAACGTCTAACATCAGATCTTTTGCAGGAAAACAAAGACGACCTAAAGCAAAGATCTCAAACTCTGACCCCACCCCCTGATGTTTATTGCCTACAATTCCCAGAATTCTTTGACAGAGGTGTAGTTCAGAAGCATCGAGGGCAGGGGTACAGAGTTTGAGATCCCTGATTTAAAGCGACAGACAGGCGTCCTGGATGTTAATCAGTTTTAGAAGCGTTTAAAGTGCAAAGCAATAGTATAAAAACACCCGACGAAAATCTGTACGCATAAAAATGGAAAAACCACTGTAAGCCTACTGGTTAACAAGCAATCCAAAAAGTCGCCTGGAAATCGTCACTATGAAACGGGAGGTGACGCGTCAAGAGGCAAAGCGTGGAGATTTCACAAGAAATGCAATTTATAGTTTGTTGTTGCTGCCCCCCCCGTGGAGAGTACAGAAGACTCTGCCCTCCCCAAAAAAACATTGACATTCACTGGAAAAAAAGCATGAACAATGCAAGAATTCTGTATAAAACAGTCGATTTGGACAATAAAGTAACATTTTATAGGATATCTTGACATTGTATAAAGCTAAAAAGTTTGAAAAACGGTAAACAAGCGCAATGACGAAACGGTGAACACATTGAACTTAGCGATTGAATTATCATGAAGTGTTTTAAAACTACACTTAATTGTAGTTCTAATTCTTCCCCGAAAAAAAAAAAAAAGTAAAGGAAAACCTTGGAAGGGTGGCAGAGCGAGTGTCAATGTTCAGAAGCCCCCACAAAACATGGCGGCGACTGCTGGGAAAAAAATCGTACATGCACCCAGAAGACTGGTCGCCGCTCGTGTGTGAATGGCAATTCCAAACTTTTATTGTGAAGACCCGCTAGCCGACGCGCGTGCACCAACTGAGAAGATCAGATCAGCACCAGGAATAATGTGTAATACTCCCAACGAAGCACCCATTCCTGACCACGAGGAGGGAGGAGGAGGAGAAATTTAATTTTTATTCTAATTACACACCAAAAAAAAATAAAAAAAAAAATTTGTATGCACCGTTAAAATTCCTTCCTCGTCTCTCGAGGCAGGAGATTCAAAACCTGACATATAAAACGATTCGATATAGGTTTCAGAAGTGCTGCTGCGATTTACCATTGAAAAATGAAAGCTAAGCAGACATGAAATGCTGTAATGTAATATCTTGATAATACCAAGTCAACAAATCGCAAAAAGAATTTGAGCAGAGGAATCCCACCGCTGCCACCAATGTACACTCGGATTTGAGACTGATGGTGTTGCTGCATACCGAATCCAACCCTAAAGACACCGAGTTTAAACTCAGAAGCTTTTGAGATCTATATTCATGGATTTTTCCAACGCACAGGAACGCCTGTGACATCTGTTAAGATCCAGTCTAGCCGGATGTCCGGCCTAGCAAAGGTGTCTACAGGACAGATGCATCTTGGTCTCCGTTGAGCGGAGAGGTACAATGCCCACTAGGTTAAAGATCTGCCGACACGATACACCGACGTGTCTATTGTGGGTGGTCTCTGGACCCTGGAAATCTGAGTGCATTTACACTACACAGATTAAATCCGTAGCCTGGGGGTTAATAAGACAAATCTCATGGGAGCACAACGAAAGAACAATAAAATTTAAAAAAATACATTACTAGTCTTTTTTTTACTAAACCCACCATCCCTAAGTGCTATATTCAATGCGATTCCAAGGGCATAAAAAGCCGCCAACAGGTCAAACATTAGTAGCCATGGAGAAGCCTACCCCAATCTGCCAGGAGGCACATTCATCTTTATTTAGGATATATATGATGAAGTTAAAAAATAAGAGCTTATGATTTGTAGGTTCCCTGACGTTTTAACATGTGGAAGCGACAGCCGGTGCGAATCTTCGCTCAGGAGACGACTAGGATCGGCCATTGTGAACCTTGGCTTCCAGATGTTTTGTCACTACATGTCCCATGATGCTTGGCCACACTTTAGGCTGAATGAGCATCATGGGACAGGTAGTTCGGAAGCATGAGGAGTGCCCAGGTTCACCATCACGGATTCAGACCTTTCGCCAGCTGAGCATTATGGGAAATGTAATTCCCAAACTTGCCTGAAAGTTGGTTGTGGAAGAATTGAAACCTTTTGGAAAGGACACGTATACCCTGCAACAAGTGACGCCCCCCTCCCCACCAAGAAAACGCTCAACCAAGCCATACCGTGCCGGTCTGCTTGCTTTGAGCAGACCAAGTAACGGGACTGGTGTTACTCGACGCGCACCGTGTCACACTTTACACATACCCGATTCCTTTATCAAAAGAGCACAGGACCCCCCTCCCCCCACAGCTAGCTCGGTTAGGCTGCAGCCATTACAATAGCTTTTTATACCAAAAAACATCAGTAAACCCTCCCCATAAAGACTGAAAGATGTTAAGAATCCGCCGGTAGCTGCCGTATAGTCACCAAGAACTAAAAGGGAGAATTTTAGAATAGACCCTTGGTTATAGTCGTCGTCCCCCCGGTAATGTCTATTCAAAAAGCAAATTTCGGCGTTTTTATACAAAGTTCTTGACTTTCATACATTATTTTAAAGGTACGATCATTCGCTATGGTGGCGCCACACGCTGGATTCACCGAATGCGTCTTAATGCGAGAGTGGAAAGTCAGGAACTCAGCGGGAAAGGTGGTCACGAAAACAACCACGGGAGAAGGAGAGGATATGAAATGCGAATACGAGTCAGAGGGCTTTCTGGGACACAGATTGGCAAGTGTCATGGCGGGTCAATGTCTCAGGAAAAATGTATTTATTGGTATACAGTGGCCAGAATGTGAGGAGTGCCCCCCCTCCCCATTTGGGTGAAATGGAGGAATTTCCTCCACCCTACCCAGAATCGCCCAACAGCTGGGATTTTGAATTCCCCGGCCGCCAGATCTGTCACTAGTGATGTCACACAGAGCGGCCGACGTCACCCTCTGAGACCAATCGCTGAGAGGCAGCCGATGGATCAGATCTGTGCATGCGCTTGCAGCTTTGACCCGCTTGCTACTCAAGAGCTGGTCAACGTCCATGGAAGCGACATTGAAAGATACGGATATATTGATCTTCCATATACAGTTGTGTTCAAAATTATTCAACCCCCAATGCTGTAAAGGGTTTTAGGGAATTTAGTGTACATTTGTAATTGTATTCAGAATGAAATCCTACAAGGACTTTTTAAAGAACCATATGCAACTAAAATGACATCAATTGGTTTTGTAATACAGTAGTAAATGTTTCTTTTGTGAATTCTTCATTGACACAATTATTCAACCCCTTAAAGACTACCACTCTGAAGAACAGAGGTTCATTCAAGTGTTTTCAATCAGGTATTGAAAACACCTGTGGATGTCACGGAGCAGCAATAAAGCATAATAAGCACCAATTAGGCAGCTTTAAAATGACTGTGATACTCAGCTCCTTCTAGACATTTACTGGTGTGGTTACAAACATGGTGAAGTCAAGAGAATGGTCCAGGAAGACAAGAGAAGAGGTGATTACTCTTCACAGGAAGGGCAATGGCTATAAGAAGATTGCAAAGATGTTAAACATACCAAGAGAGACCATAGGAAGCATCATTCGCAAATTCAAGGCAAAGGGCACTGTTGAAACGCTACCTGGTCGTGGCAGAAAGAAGATGCTGACTTCAACTGCTGTGCGCTACCTGAAGCGTAGAGTGGAGAAAAGTCCCCGTGTGAAACCTGAGGCTTGGGAGACGTTGGACCTTTCAACAGGACAATGATCCCAAGCATACCTCCAAGTCCACTAGAGCATGGTTGCAGATTAAAGGCTGGAACATTTTGGAGTGGCCATCGCAGTCACCTGACTTAAATCCGATTGAGAACCTCTGGTGGGACTTAAAGAAAGCAGTTGCAGTGCGCAAGCCTAAGAATGTGACTGAACTGGAGGCTTTTGCCCATGACGAATGGGCGAAGATACCCGTAGATCGCTGCAAGACACTTGTGTCAAGCTATGCTTCACGTTTAAAAGCTGTTAATAACTGTAAAAGGATGTTTACTAAGTACTAAGATTGAATGTCACTTGGGGGTTGAATAAAACTGATAATGATGTGAGCACAGAAAAGACATTTGTGGTTATTTCATTATACATGTTATGTTTTATTTGTCTGACCTACACGTGCCTCTTTGATTTAATTGTAAGCAAGATGACTGAATGATCAAAATCAATGTCAAACTGGCCAAAACACTCAATTTCAGTGGGGGTTGAATAATTTTGAACACAACTGTAGTTGTAGTCGAGGGGTCCATTTCCATTGTTGCCAGTAAGGGGGGATCTGATATCACTAACCAACCCCATCTTTTCTGACCCAGCTGCTCAATCAGCGGCTTGAGTTTGAATAATCGGGAACCACGGACAGATACCGGCAGTGGCGCTGAATGCTGCTGCCGGTATCCGCTCTTTGAGTCCATAGGACTCCATGGAACCAAGAGTGACCGTGCCACATGAGCACGAGCCGTGGAGGAACAGCGAAGGAACGCCATTTCTTCAAAATATTCCATAGCGCACATCGTAAGGAAGTGGCAATCATGCTGCCATGGTCACCGTGCAATCAGAGGTAAGTTTGGGATTATTTGTTGGGTTTACCTTAAAAAGGTGTTAACACCAGGTCCTGGGAGTCTGAGAAACCGGAGAAGAACGAGCGAGGTTGGAATAACTCGATCTTCCCCTTCTCGCTGTGAATTAACAGCTCCTATGCAAAGTGTACGAGCTGTTAATCAACAGCAATCTGCTGCAATGACCAAACTGCAAGCAGAGTTTGCGGCAAGGTGGGACTAGGAACTCCAGCTGTTGGGTACAATGGCTCCGGGAGTTAATGGCACGTGTGGAATAGGGACCTATGTGTCTAGAGAGTGTCCTGGCAACTTTGGAAACCAATCATAGCAGCACGAGGACTTGATTACCATCTCTATCATTAAAATCAGTCTAACCACAAAGATAACTCTGAGTAGCCCATTGGTAAGTGCTGGAAAATATTGTAGACCACTGCAACTACAAATATATCAATAAGTCTGCCCGAGACGCCTCCATTCCAAAGTAAAAGCAGGTACTGTAAGTACATAGTATGTCCATGTGTATTTATTAAAAAGATTTAAATTTGGTTTGGAAAAGGAGGAACCTTCACCGTTTTTTTTTTTGGGGGGGGGGGGGGGTGTTCGTTCGTTAACCTTAGAAATTGCACATTAAAAGAGAAAACCATCAGCGTTATCCAAAATAATATGGCCATTTATTTATAAAAAGGATAGAATAGACGTTCAGCTCTCTTTAAAAAATATAAAAACAAGATATCCCTCCCAACCCCAAACCACCACCTCCCCCATTTACACTTTCCATCAGCCATTCTAAACCCTGGTCCTCAGGTCACCCCAACAGGCCAGGTTTGCAGGAAGCACGGCACAGGTGATATGAATCGGAGTCTGTGTTTCACCACAGGTGATCCTGAGAACCGAGGTCGGGAATGTCCGCTTTAGACTACTGCGGATCACTGGCCACGATCGATGTTCGGCAGCCGAGCATGTAGAGGTTGGCCGATTGGAGCGCTAACTACGCGAGATTCAGGAACTTGATACCCAAAGCATTGCAGGGTTCTTCACATAATGTAAATCTTGAAAACCGGCTGCGTTTAGTTTAGACAGTAAGCCAAGACTCTGAAAAACATGGCCCACCAGCGGATTCCCGACTACAAGGTCTAGGTCGGCCACCACCACTCAAGCCGACAAGAGGTCTACAGGAAATAGTTTCTGAGCAGACCATCATTTTCCATATGTAGAACTACATAAGAACTCAACATTTTGGACTAAGTGGTGTCCAACTAGGACAACACAAGCCCAAGAGGTACTTCCGTAACGACTGTAAGAGAGAGACATTTTGCACGCCCTCATCTTCTATTGATTCTACATTCGATCCATTCAGACGTGTGGGGAAAACGTAAGGGACGCGCTGCAGTGAGCAGAGACGAGGGATTCATTTTTTTGTCTTTTTTTGACGTATCTGCAAAAGCCCATTTAGAAAAGTCTGCTTCGAAATATTCCTCAGTGGTTTCCAAACCAGATTAAGTGCTATATAGCCCGCCATTTTATTTTTTTACAGTGTCCCGTGAGAGCCTAGTGGAATCCATGCTACAACAAAAAATGCAGACGCGGCTTATTGGAATTCAAAAACACCGCGTGTCATCTTCCCTCTTCAACGTGCACCCAAACGGATCGTCCTATGAGCCCAGGCTTCTAAGATTTGGCAAAATCTCACTGCAGCCGCTACACTGTTTGGATGAGGAGCTCACTCCTCATGGGGTTCCTGCATGAAGCCTTGAGAACTCTGAGGTTGTCCAACCCTTTGATGGGAAAATCTTTTAAAAGCACTGGTCCCCCCTATCCAGTTCCACCAATGTAATTCCATCTACTGCCAATAGTGAAGGCAAGGTGGGCTCGTTTACGGTGGTGTTACCCCGTGTAGACCTAGAATGCTAACCCTACCTGTCCTGACAGGTTGAAAACACCTCTAGGTTAAAAGACTACGAGATGTTCCAGGAACATCACCACCACTGGACAATATGGACCATTAAATCTGGGCACCAGATGTAGGGTTTGATGGTTGGTGCCTAGAGCATGGCCGCAGCGACGACAGCAATCAGCTTTCTTTCCTCGAACCAGGTCAGAAGATAACTGGACTATAGAATTAACGTAACTAAGCAATCAAACGAAGCAGATAGTGGATCACGTCGCAGCGGCGTGTCCAAACGAAGCGGCACTGTATTTACAAGGTCTCCAAATAAAAAAACTCCCGTGTTTACAGGGAAGAAAAAAAAAAAAGGAAATAAAATATATGGAAAGCGGATCAAAAGACATTAAAACGGACAGGTCGTGGACACTTACAGGTCAAACCGGACCGGGAGAGGAGTCTATATTACACCGAGTCAGGGAAGAGGAGGTCTACGTTCAAAAAGTTCATAAAACTGGATGAATCTGTAGCGACATGGGGGGGAAAAAACCCAACTCAAACACTTTGGTCCCTGCAATTCCGTAAAGCAAAGATTAACATAATAGAAAAAAGAAAATAGTCTGGCAAACATACAGGTTGTACAGGTCTTGGAATTTACATTAGTACAGTCTTTTTTGTTTTGTTGTTTTTTTAATCACCACCCTCCTCTTAGTGATGCGCTGCGTTCGTGGCTACAAGCCGCCAGGTACTGATGCCAGACTTGTCCACCGGTCGGCAGATGGGACATACACTACTTCAGTCAAGGAACCGCTGGCAGGCTTTTTTCCACCGGCAAGCGGTGCACCACTGGTCCCGGTGCTCGATGCCGTAGACTTTGCGGCATTTCTTTGCCTCGCCGCGAACTTTCCTAAAAATATAGAGAACAGCGTGTAAGGCCTCTGCATGGGGTTACTTACAAAGCACGAAAAGTGTGCAACACACAGACTCGATGTTTTGCACTGAGATTGTTTATCCTTTACAGAAATATCACTGGGATGAAAGGTTCTAAACTCTAGATGGCGTCCCTTATCTGCACAATGTCACACAGGTCTGCATTATCAGCATAAAGGCAGAAAAGACCTTTGTGTCAGTAAATGTGCAGCATACAGATAATAAAATGGTGATGTCTCCTGCTTACACGGGGTCTGCATTATCAGCATACAGTCAGATGCAGTAAATGGCTGCAGACATAATAAAATGGTGAGATCTCCTGCTTATGGGGATTTGTAGTGCTCAGAATGAGATTATTAGCAATGCAATATCTGTATGTGCTGCATAATGCCTGTGTATGGCAATTACAGCAACACCTTGTATCTGTATGTGCTGCATAATGCCTGTGTATGGCAATTACAGCAACACCTTGTATCTGTATGTGCTGCATAATGCCTGTGTATGGCAATTACAGCAACACCTTGTATCTGTATGTGCTGCATAATGCCTGTGTATGGGATTAACACTCCTAACCCCCTGAATCTTATCCCTCTACGGCAGCGAGTGACCCCACAGCTCTCCCTGCATTCTGCCAAATCCCTGGCTGCTGGAATGCAGCAGTAAAGTTTGTTGAGCTTTTTGTTCGTGAGGTTTGTAGCTTCTATTTGCACCTTGTTTTACATTATTACAGAGGGATAGGAGTGAATTCAGTGAATTTCGTTTCTTCACAGGAGACACACTAACTCTGCCTTAAGGAGATATGCTAATGAGTGCTTTTCAATGTATTACAAATGAAAAAAAAAATATAGAGTTAACCATTTCACTACTAAAGGTGAGATCACGTCTGACCCCGGGTGTCAACATTAGTCCTCCACCAGAAGCATGAATGGAATGTTTCTTCTTCTTGTAAATAAAGTTTCCAAATTTTAAAATCAAAAACACTGGAGAAACGGCGTTCTTATCAGTCACAAAGGGGTGAGGAAATAAAAACGAGCAGGAATAAGCCTTGCCTGTTGCCGTTCGATGCTCTCGGAGGGGACGCCACGATCAAATGGGACTTTATGGGTTGCGTCTGTGCTTGCTGCTCGCTGAAACTGAGTGACCGACTTCGGATCTGATGGTGGAAAGCGAGTGGAGAAAGTGAGGGATTAAAAACAAAAATAGGACAAAAATATACAAAAAAATATCTTACAACAAAACATAAACCATTTTCAATCAATCACAGAATTTCATGTAGAAACGTCTCTGAATACACATTTGTACAAAACATGTGAACCCTGTACAGATCTAGGAGAATAAAACTCAATCCATTCATACATAGAAATCCAAAAAAAACTGAAAATAACCGACAGCGTAAAGCATTACATTGTGGGGGAAAAGACAATGAATGTAGCCGGCAACGCTGGTTGCTGAACCAAGGAACCATAAACCAAAGGGTCAATGTAGACACACAAGGAGTGCTGAGCTCCTGCTAAGCCTGGCATGATCCATTCATGGACCCAGCATGGTAATGGTTTCCGAGGCGTTAGCCCAGCACGCTGTCAACCACCGAGAACTGGATCCATCCAAAGACCTCATGAGGGTCTGCACAATGCTGGTCATGATGATGATCTATTTTTGTCTTTGTAGTCGCCATCCACTGGTTTTGCTCAGCTTATCTAATATCTCATTCAAAGATGGACACTGCTTGCAGGTCAGTCGACTCTATCACCCAAAAGGAGCGTTTGTCCAGTGGTTTGGGGATTGCCTTTACCGAACAGCTAGGCTCAACAGTATGTCCGCATTAGGCCTCTTCAAGGAACTCCTAAGGCCGGGGTCACAGGGACACATGTATTGCAATTGTTGTGACCCTCCATTTCGATTGGCTGGGAGGACCACACAATCTACTGTATGTACTTTCAACAAAAACCATTACAACGGCAGCAAGGGGGGCGTGGCTAAGCTCTGGAGGTGAATGGTCGCACGCTCGAGCAGCTCCTGCAAATTTACCTGTTTTTGTGGGGATTTCTTTGATTTTCCTGCCGTATCTACCTCCCCACTGTCTGTAACTGGCTTTGGGAGCAAGTGCTGGACTTAGTGGACCGCCGGAACCCCCGAGGATTACCCTTACCTGTTGCTGGCAGAACCTCTGGCCTAGTGGAACTCGACAGCGGAACGCCATCTTGCCGCCTCGTGGTACTTTCTTCCCGGCCATGGGTAAGAAGAAAACAGGAGCAGCAGAAGATCCCCCTCTCCCTGACATCCGGCTCTCTCTGGCCGGATTGCGGGGAAGACAGTCCCAGACTCCGTCGCCGGCGGCGTCAGGCGAGGGTGGTGACCCGGGCCCTGCTGACTTATCTCCAGCGACTCAAATTACTGTCCCGACGGACCATGGGGACCTACCGGCTACTAAAAACGACATCCGTGCCCTTTTGGCGGACGCCCGCTCCTCATGGGCCAGGGAACTTACGGAGGTGCGTACAGACCTCAAATCCCTTCGCTCTGAGATGGGGGAGATGGATACGCGTACCCAGGCCTTAGAGGACACGCAGGCTGCTACCTCCTCTGGTGTTGCGGCACTCCAGGCTCAGGTGGCGGGGCTGCAGTCAGCGGTGCTGGTCCTAGAGACCCGACATCGACGAAGGAACCTCAAGTTGCGGGGTATCCCGGACTCTATCCCCGACCCTGAGCTCTTAACCCTCATCAACCGCTTCGTGCGCAAGGTCGTGGCCTTATCGGGGGACGCTCAGAATCCGGTGCTGTCGGCGATCCGAGTCAGGAAGGCGGCGATGGCTCCTCTGAACGCCTGCAGAGATGTCATTGTGGTTGTGGGGGACATCAGGGTTAGGGACCGGCTGCTGGACATGACGATCCGGGCTCCACCTACCCGCTTCGAGAACATGGAGATCGCCATTTTCCGTGACTTACCATTTCTGGCCTTGGCGGCCCGACGCCGGTTTAGCGACATCACGGCTATCCTCCGGGAGCAGGCTATCCGTTATCGCTGGGGGTGTCAGGATCCCTGCTTATTCACAGTGGCTCGGAAATACTAACGGCTTCCACGTTGGAGGAGGCGCGGACACACCTGCTGAATTTGGGTTTGGTGTCTGCCTCGGCGGATATTCAGGACGACGTGTCACCTTCGCAGCAGGAGAGACAGCGCCGTGCCCCAGACTAACTTGCCAAATCCAGACGATTCTTTGTGGTTTTTGTTTTGTCCATCACTTGCCCCCTTCTTTGTTCTTGTTTTTGTTGCTGAAATGATCTAGCTTTGATATCTCCCCCCCCCTTTTTTTTTTTTTTTTTTTTCCTCTTCCCCGCTTACCCCCGACGGGTGTGGAGAGTGGGTTCAGTCCCAGGTGAGCCGTGTGACGGTCACCTAGGCTCTCACTGTCGCTCGGCCCTGTGGCTGCCCGTGCCAGTGGTTCTCTCTGTGGCCCCCTGCCACTCTGCGGAGGGCTAGGGGTGAGCCACCGAGTACCACCTTTCCTTCTCTGAAGGTTTTCTCCCCCCGTCCATATTAGGGTGTGTATATGTATATACATATGTGTGTATATATTTTTTTTATTTTTTTTTTATTTTTGGGGTGGGGAGGGCCCCTGTACCCTGTTTCTCTACTACCTGCTTATATTGTTTCCTGCTGTTGCTCGTATGATGGCTTCCTGAGGTTTCGCGGTTTTCTTTTTATTTTATTTTCCTGCAAAACACTGCCTTGCTAGACAGTATGCCACCAACTGTGATGCCTGTTGCATATCAATTGCTTACTGTATACGTGTCTTTTATTCAAAATAAAACTTTTAAACATAAAAAAAACCATTACAACGGACGTGCAGCGTCCCGCCCTGTCAAGCAACTATAACTGACAGCAGACTGGTCTACCAAGTGCAAGCCTCCTTAGACAGCTCGGCAGTTTCTAGAGCTGTGCACGCAGCAAGGCCGCCACACTAGCGTCCATGCGGAAAACCACGATTACCACAGACACTCTTTCTTAACTCCTCTACTTCCATGTGGCCCCAGACATAAGCGTCAAATAATGCTTGCAGGTATCCAATACTGCAGTGAGTCAATACAAAGATAAAGTCTCCCCAAAAGGTTTACGGTGCCCAAACTCAACATCTGGCGCCACCGATTATCCAAGCGTTGGGTCTATCCAACACTTGCACGAGGTTACAAACAAATTAATACTTAGGAGTGCATTTCTGCATGTGGTCTACACACTAAACTGCAAGTGCGACCAATAACGATCACAGAAGCTGGTACCATAGACGGTTATTCAAAGTCAACATTGAGCAAGCAGACCCAATGATGAACGGAACCCGTAGACCAAATGATTAACTGAGCCCTAGCAGCTTGGTTAAAACCAGCCCTGGGATGGTTGAGGATAACAAGACCATTTAGGGGCCACTAAAAACTACTCAGGGTTCCCAACCACTGAGTGAATGGATTGAACACAGAAAAGGATTCCTGCAGGGACTGAATGTGTCCACTTATGATCCTTGTAGAGGTCCAGTATGGAGATTGATCAACATACACCACCCAGTAAACATCTTTGACTGAACTTCTGGTCTCATGGCAACAAGCAAGGCAAGTGTCCAGCACAAAGATGAAGGAGATACAACAATGGACTGCTGCAAGAGTTGTGTATTAGGGTTATAATCCCAATAGAGATCTTGCCAAGCGCTTGCGGACTCCAGATATGGAGTTGAAAGGACTAACCACAGACAACCCATCGGTTGAGCAGACCAAACCCTAGCTTTTAATGGAGAGGTTAGTGAAGCCAGACGCCAAATTTGGGAGCCGTAGTCCTCAGGCAAACCCTGCACCAAGTAAGAACCGTCGCACAGAAGTCCTTCAAGTATTGTACAAAGGTTTACTTAGGAGATCTCCAGATGGGCCCAACATTCCTTTAGCAAAATCTAATGTCACACGGAGCTCTCGAACAGGCAAAAAGAGCCCGATGAGTGTAAGATCACACACAAACATGGACATACGACTACCTGCAAAGCATGGGTCTCCGGTCTCTGATACAATCTGAATTACCCCAAATAACATGTCCCCCAACTCCAGGAATAATAATAATAATAAAAAACAGGTCAGCAAGGTGTATCAGTCCATTTTTATCCCATGATGGAACTCGTCGGACAAGCGGTTCTTCAATCCAGCTCCCTTACAATTTATTCTGCAGTCACTGAAAAGCAGCAGGGAGGACTAGGAAAGCCAGTCTTATGCTGTCCCTGCAAAAAGTAGGTATACTGTAACAAGAATGCCATGCTGGCCCCTAAGCCTCGGACATGAGAAAGCCCTGAGGGTGCATGATCACCCATATGCACTGCACATACATACATACTGTATATCACACACACTTTTATAAATGCATAAACAGCCCTATTTCTTGAAATCCCCATCCCCCTATGGCAGGTTTTGCAGCAATTAGGTGCATTTTCTAATACGAGGAGCTGGTCGACACCTTTGGTAGCCACCAGAATTGGAACCTTTTCACCAATCTCTACAGTAATTCCTGCGTCACCATTAAGAAATTGAAGGCTCGGGGAGCATCGCCTGCCTGGAGACGTCCCCATCCATTATTTCCATCATAGAACGCACAGCACGATGGCGCTGCAAGAGATGGAGCATTAATATCCCGGGAGATTAGGTGTGTCCCAGCTGGCAGATGACCAAAAACATCACCTCGTGTCCATGCGTGGATCGAAAGGGGGAGGAAATCGAAGATAACGCTAATATATTAGAGATGCATAGCTGCATTGCATGTGGAGGTAAATCACTCACCGGGGAGAGAGCTGGGATGGTGGAAGGAGCTGCCGCCCAGCTTATACTGGTGAAGATGTGAGGCGAGACCGGAATCTGGATGGAAGGCAGGGCCTAAAAGGTTTAGGAGAAATAGATAGAACAGGTCAATTAAAATTTTGAACAAAGCGACTCCCGTACAGGAGACTCAGACCTGACCGACCACACATCAACCAAAAACTGTATAAAAGAAATAAAAAGTGAAACTCTGGAGTGTCTATAGATTTCCAACCAGGAACCTCCATGGTTTCCAAACCAAAATGCCATGAGTAACTCATCTACCCATGGACCAGGTTTATGGACTCCCAACACGAGAAGGAGTGCTGGATTTGGTGACGGACAGGCCAATGTACTTGCCCTGGCAAAGAACCACCAACGAGTCGAGAATCAGCAGACCTGATGCGTTTCCACTCCAGCACTCTCCAAACTGACCTCAGTCAATGGTGAATAGGAGACAAAAAGGAATAGATACCTGGTAAGCGTGGTCAGCCTGGATGTGCCAGAAAGAGCCCGGAGCAGACTGGCTGAGTGCGCTGGACAAGGGAGACTCGGTCAATGGCATCTCCAAAGGAGGAGTCTGTGGCATGTGCAGCACCGGCTGGATGAGAAGCGGTGCAGTGGCGGTACTAGGGCTCTTTGGGGTCGGCTCTGCTTCGACCTCCTCCTTTATTTGGACCTCGGTGTAGTAGAAGTCCTCTTCTCGCTTACGTTGGTCAGAATCTGCTCCATCCCTGTCAGGCATAGAGATGGGTCAGACAAGGTTTGCAAACCCAATACATGGCGAGCTTAAATAAAAAGCTGAAAACAAAGCCCACACTCAACCAATCTCTGGCCCAAAAAAATACACCGGAAGGTCTTACCCAAGATGCTGAATCTTCACGTGGCGTTTAATTCCCACAATAGAGCGCAGAAATTTCCCACAATTTGGCCACAGACATTTGTACATGACTTTTACGGAATTCTGCGAAAAGAGCGAATCAGATAAAAATGGACACAAATAAACAACCCAGGAAAGAGAAGATAAACATAGGTCCACGTACAAAAAACATACAGGGACGTTTCTCCCATACCTTTCGCTTTCGCGGTGCTGGTTCATCCAGGAGGAAGGGATCAGGGTCGGTTTCGAACCCCTCGTCCACGTGGGATGTGCTGAAGACCTCGCTTGTGTACTTGGGGCTGGCTTCTGTGTGGGGAGGAGAAGGAGTGGACACTCCGCTACCCGCACTCCAGTGGCCGCTCGTCGTGCTGCTCCCGCTGTCGGACACGTCTCCGCTTTCCTTCCACAAGTCGCAAGTCACCTGAGGAGCTGATGGAGAAGGAGACGCGTTAAAGCTACGCCATCAACCAGCATGGACAGGCTGGAATCCCATGCGTTTTACAGATGGAAACCGACGCCTATGAAACGAAACGGTAAAACAAAAAAAAACGTTAAACACCCAAGAGTCAAAACTATAACATTCCTGAGCACCGTGAGGGCTGCGGCGACTACCACGAGCCACGTCTGGAAGTGCGGCTCCATTCCTGAAGTGAGGAGCGTGGAGCATCCAGCAGGAATCTACACCTAAACACACCTACACTATAACCTCCAAAATTACAGCCATCTCCGGATCACATCAGCAGGTCGGAAACGGTAAGAAGCACGCCGCCCTGTCCGCGTCATCACGCCGATACTCTACGAACCAGGAGCTGAATGAATGGAATAGGAAGGAGACCCAAGAAGCTCGAATTTCCTCACCTGGGATACTGTCGCTGCAGGGTGGACTCTGGACGATGGGACTGCAGGACAGGCTGGTCAGGACCATAGCTGCCATCATCTCATCCATATCCACAGCATCGGATCTCCTAAACAACAAGCAGGATGAAAATGTGTCAGTGCAGGACATATCTCTACATGAAAAAAGGTGGTGGGTTTAGGGTCACCAGATCCTCTATGTTTTCCTAGACACATAATTTATTCATGCTGATGGGCAGCGCATGAAAATGCCACCCCGCAGTATGTATAATCCATATGCTAGGTATGTAATCAAGGAATCCCAGGTGACCTGCCTTTGTTTCCTTCCTGCATCATATGAATTATACATGTTGCGGGGCAGCATTTTTACCTGTGCTCCCCCTCTGCATGAAATGGTAATAGGTGTCCAGGAAAACATGGCCGACCTGGCAACCCTAGGAGGGTTTCATTACAGAAGATCGGTATCGGACGTTTACAAGTATGACTCAGGAGAAAGATCCTGGCGTAGACCTGTTGGTCCCATCATTCTGCGCGGCAGGGCCACTATTACATGTAGAACCCACCATGTCACAGAGATGAGCAAATCCAATCCCATCACCAGAATCCTGTGACTGGCAGTTCCGGGCAGGTGCCCCCCCCCCCATTTAGCCCTGCTGGTTCCCCAGTGGATACCGGAGTTCTGGCTGCTTGCCCCATGCGCTGAGCATCAAGTGCTACCGGTATCCTGGCGGCCCCAGCACTGTGTGGACGTGTGTGTGGCGTCCTGGGCATTCCCTCCCTATCGCTGAGGACGCTCATCCTGTTATGTCCCTGCTCGGTGCCGATCTGGCTCTGAGCAGGGGCTTCAGCCACAGCGGGCTGACATGTAAGCCCAGCACAGGCGTCACTGCGCCGCATGCGAGCAATGACATCACAAACGGGGGACCCCCCCCCCCGGCAGGGAAATCCCACAGGAGATGCAGGGGGGTTCTTTGGACCCCTGTATCTGTATGTCCTAAAAGAACAAATTGAGGTATCGTTGGAAAGGCCATGCCCATCCCCCCAAGCGTGGACCACTTTTTTACTAAACAAATAATTGGTTTAATGTCAGCATTAGCGCCATAACAAGAGGGGCCTCCTATTAAAGCGTTCCCTATGGACTCGCTAACTCTGCCGACCAGCCAACACACACACAGCCATGCTCCATATCCATCGCGTGGCTGACGAAGCGAGGCAGCCGCAAGCTCCCAAAATATGGGTTATTCTACAAAAAATAAACTCAATCTATGCCTGGCTCCTGAATCGTCTAAGAAACTGACATAAAAGCATCAAACCCATGTGTCCACAGCGCAGCATGAGGAACCGTCACCAAATAGAAGCCCCATTGTGACCTTCTGAACTGACCTCTTCGGGACGTCGATGTTGCGGGATACAGATCGCGGGGCTGCGCTGGGCGCCACTCCGTGATTCATGGAGAGTGTCTGCTCCACGGTGTACGGGACAGCTTTCTGGGCCTCGGCGAGGCGCACGTCTTCCATCTTCCTGCACAAGTGCAGGCCCAGCTCCAACACGAAGAGCTTCACCTCGTCGTCCACGTGGTTGTGCTGCTCCACCAAGCCTATGCACTCTTTGCCATTGTGGGTGATGCAGACCTGCCGGGTACATAAAGAGGTGGGGGGAGGGGGGGGGGTTAATTAAAGGACGGGCTGCAATATGTCCGCGTTACACAAAGTAACAAAACCACAAGCACTCAGCCAGGTTCCTTCCCAGCGTCGGCCGCAGGCACTTAATGAGAACGCGGGTTTTCCTTTCACATGGAAACAATAAAACTGGAATTCCTATGAAAACATCTGAGCGGGTTACACGTGTATCGCGCGGCCACTCGACACGCTGAGAGCAATGCAGCATGACACTCCCATCCGCGCTCCTCAGGTCCCCCCTACAGGCCAGGTTTGCAGGATATCTGAAGCACAGCACAGGTGATAGGATTTGCTGCTCAGTGATTGCAGGATTCAGTCTGCGTTTCCTCAAGGTGATCCTTAAAACCCGGCCTGTTGGGGGACCTGAGGACCAGGGTTGGGAAACACTGGTTTAGAGAGAAGCCATAAACACCAAATGCACAAAACAAGCAAACAAAATCCCTTCCAGGGACACAAGCCCCCGCCTCCCTCCTTGGCTGTCCCTGGGTGCGTGCTGATCCCGCCTCCCTCCTTGGCTGTCCCTGGGTGCGTGCTGACCCCGCCTCCCTCCTTGGCTGTCCCTGGGTGCGTGCTGACCCCGCCTCCCTCCTTGGCTGTCCCTGGGTGCTGACCCCGCCTCCCTCCTTGGCTGTCCCTGGGTGCTGACCCCGCCTCCCTCCTTGGCTGTCCTTGGGTGTTGGACAGCCTTAATGAGCTCCAGTTGTGCAGAGCTCCATTGTCCAGATAGGCTAGGTCAGGAGTCTGCAACCTTGGTTTTACAGGTGTTCTTTTGAACTACATTTCCCATGAGGCTCAGCCAATCTAATGAGCAGCTGAGCATCATGGGAGATGTAGTTCCAAAACATCTATAGAGCCATGGTTCCTGACCTCTGGGCTAGATGCATGCTGGCCGCACATGAGCCAATCTGCAAAGCGGCGGGTCCAGGAACTGTAGAGTGCCAAAGGAGACCATGGCACAGTAGTTTTCAGGCACTTTAAACCAAGTGTATCAGCCCCCCTCCCCCCCACAATGTTTCTGAACTAAAACTCCCATGATTTTTTGGCTATCTACTGCACTCAAAGAATCCCGGGAACTGATGCGGATTCCTACAATTCCCAGAATTCCTTCAATGTCACAGATGGACAGGGAATCATGGGAGTTACAGTTCAGAAACATCTATGGGGTTGGAATATGATAGCCCTGCAGCAAAGCCATAGAGTCGGGACAGAGAACAACATGACTATGCGTCAAATCAATGGCTGGGACGTCCAGACGCGGGATCATGGGAAGGTGAGCAGGAAAAATTACAATTCCATCATGTCAAGTCCATAGTGCAGACTGCAGCTAATTTTAAAACCACAATGAGCCTCGCTGGAATAACACTCACAAGATGTGAATACAAAGTAAACACGTAGCAAGTACTTTGTTACCCCCTCCTGGTTGGAATGGGAGTTGATCATCTCCTCGGATCCTTTCATCGAGGGACACCACCGTTGCCTCCTTCCAGGATAATCGCCAGATGGTAAATCCAAGGCAAAAAATGGCTTTGGAATGAATTAAAAGCCAAGGCTCTTAAAGTTTTGAAGAAAATTTAATAAAAAGTTACAAAATAAAAGTTGGAACACATTCCAACGCGTTTCGTCCTTGTAGAATCAAAGACTTCATCAGGGATACTGTGTTCATAGTAAGTGTCATAGTAATATGTTTTTCCATCATTTATTCAGTATATATAACGTGACACTTACTATGAACACAGTATCCCTGATGAAGTCTTGCTACGTGTTTACTTTGTATTCACAAAGCGACAAACCCAGGGACCGAGGCGAACATGTCGCAGAGCAAAGCGACAAACCCAGGGGCCGAGGAGAACATGTCGCAGAGCAAAGGGACAAACCCAGGGGCCGAGGCGAACATGTCGCAGAGCAAAGCGACAAACCCAGGGGCCGAGGCGAACATGTCGCAGAGCAAAGCGACAAACCCAGGGGCCGAGGAGAACATGTCGCAGAGCAAAGCGACAAACCCAGGGGCCGAGGAGAACATGTCGCAGAGCAAAGCGACAAACCCAGGGGCCGAGGAGAACATGTCGCAGAGCAAAGCGACAAACCCAGGGGCCAAGGCCCGGAAGCACAGTAAGAATGAAGAGGGGACGCGGCTATTTCTGGAGATTTTATACCGGACATTTGGTGGAATTATTGAGCGTCACGCAATCACCAGCGCATGGCACGGAATAACGGCCAACGTCTGATCATTTTCTGTTGCTCACACAGGTAGTCACCCAGAACATTCCTACTATGGATATCACAACAAGCTGCGCACCGCTCACACCTTGTGTATTATTTGTATGCTCGTTCCAGAACACGCGCAAAACGACGGAACAGGAGCAGCGGGAGCAAAACGAGGGAACGGGGGCAAAACGAGGGAACGGGAGCAGCGTGGGCAAAACGAGGGAACGGGAGCAGCGGGGGCAAAACGAGGGAACGGGAGCAGCGGGGGCAAAACGAGGGAACGGGAGCAGCGGGGGCAAAACGAGGGAACGGGAGCAGCGGGGGCAAAACGAGGGAACGGGAGCAGCGGGGGCAAAACGAGGGAACGGGAGCAGCGGGGGCAAAACGAGGGAACGGGAGCAGCGGGGGCAAAAAAAATAATGGTAGAACAGAACAGATCTATCAGCTGCTTTTGTGATCGCTCTGAGGATGATCATCTGTTCATCAGCTGGGAAATTCAAAATCCCGGCTGCCTGGTGACGCAAGAGTGTGCGGAGGAAATTCCTCCACTTCACACAGTATTTCCAGTCACACGGCACTGGAGAGAAGGGGGGGGGGGCACACCACACATCCTGACCACCTTAAAAGACTGTAATGGTCAGCAGGGGGCGCAGAGTGTCCCTTCAATGTACATTAACGTCACTGTTCTGGTCATGACTCCATTTATTTGCCGTGTAACGTCATTTAAACTCATCGAGTCCTTTCTCCAGAAATTCACCTCATGCTTGAGTCTCCACTGCAAAAAATTACCCCCCCTCCCCCAAAACCCAGGTGGATATTCCACTCGCCTCCGGATCACGGCGAGACGGGGAGTCCTGCCCGGCGACAGCACAATATCTAGGCTTTTTTATGATGTGGGATTAAGGATGGTCTTACCCTCTGCCCTGGGTAAAGCTTGAAGCGGCTGGTAGGCGGGTTTGCGAAGGTGCCGGCGTTCCCCTCTGCGCATTCCTTGTAGCAGCCGCCTTCGTAAACGCCGAGATTGGACCCAGCGGAGAGATCAGCTTGTGTGGCAAACGGCCCCTCTACCAGCATGCCGTCTGGGGTCAGGCTCGGTGTACAGACGCGCGCCCCAAGCAGGGACCTCTTCCCAAGACGTTTAGACAGCATGCTTGCCATACCAAGCGGAAACTGCACGGAGAAGGAGAAAAAGAAGGGGGGGGGGGAGAAAAAATTAATTATAAAAATAAAGATTTTTTTTTTAAATAAATATATATATTTTTTTAGAAAATTTACTTTCTGACCGAGCCCAGGGAAAAAAAAATAAAAAAAATTATATAATAACAATAAAATAGAAAAACTTTACTGAATTTAAAAGATGCAAATCCCAAACTTACGAAAATACAGTATAAATAATAGGTCATTAATATATACGCCGGGGATCTGAAACTGAAGCCCCCACCCCCCCAATATTTCTGAACTACAAGTCCCATGATTCCCTGGCCACTTATTGTACTGCACACGCACACACGCAATATTCATGTCTTTACAGAAGGTTATGTATGAAGCAGGAATCCCCCCCCCCCACATGGCATCTTATAAATGTGGCATTTTTACAAATGCATTTTTAAGCCCCGCCCCTCCGCTGTCAGACATCACAGGAGGAAGTGGTCTTTTCCCGTCTGCCCATACAAGCGCTTGTACTCCCTGAACGAGCTGTGCGACGGGAATCATCGAGCAGCACGCCGTCCTTTTACACGAGAGACATGGCGACTGAACGCCCTGTATATTAATCGGTTCTTACATATAAACATATTGACGCGCGCGCCCTTCAGCTGCGGATCACACATTTCTCTGGCATTGCTCGGGGTTGTGCGAGGAGCTGATAGCAAGTCTGCTTGTTTCTGAGGAAAACACTGTCCAAATGTGATTAAAGAGACATAATTATTGGGGGGGGGGGCAAACATTAAATGGACTAGAACATTTTTAAATATATTATTTTAGGTTTTCTTTAAAGTTAAGGTTAAATTTTTTGGTTAAATAAATAGTAAAATGTAAAAGGCAAAAAATAATACCAATAATTAATTGTAGGCATAGAAAGGGGAAAAAAAAAAAAAAAAAGAAAAGAAAGATACACACGCGTTAATATCACCCTAGGAGATATATATTATATAGTATATACACACACTCGTCACTCTGGGATAGATATGTTCACAAACATACCTTGGGATAGATCTATAATATGTCACACACACACACAATGGATATATAGGTATATGAGGCCGGGGTCAGACCAGCTTTTGAAAAGTGGAAGGAACCTCTGTGGGAGTCCGTCTGGCCGCCTCGCTGAGCGCAGTTAGGGTGTTCAGCGCTGCAAAGCTCGATCCTCCTATTGAGAATCGTGCTTTGCAGCCCCAAATGCGCGTCGTAGCACTTCGAGAGGTAGACGTGCTGCACGTACGCTGTCATGCACGCGCAACAGCTTGTGGCCGGCCCCGTCACAACACTGCGATGGACACCAGAAGGCACATCAGTACGGGCGCACAGAGTGCGCTAATCTGACCCCACCCTAAAAAGGTTATATACACGTAACCCTGGGTGTACACATATATATACACACACACTATATTGCCAAAAGTATTGGCTCACCTGCCTTGACTCGCATAAGAATTTAAGTGACATCCCATTCCTAATCCATAGGGTTCAATATGACGTCGCTCCACCCTGTGCAGCTATAACAGCTTCATCTCTTCTGGGAAGGCTGTCCACAAGGTTTAGGAGGGTGGGAATTTTTGACCATTCTTCCAGAAGCGCATTTGTGAGGTCACACACTGATGTTGGACGAGAAGGCCTGGCTCTCAGGCTGGGTTCACACCTAAGCGTTTTACAGCGCGCTCCTGCGCGCTGTAAAACGCTTAAACATGAAATCCCATGATTGCCTATGTGGGCATGTCACACCTAAGCGTTTTAAAGCACGCAGGAACGCGCTTTAAAACGGCTGACGCAAAAAGAAGTCCGGGAGCTCCTTTTCGGCATATAGCCACGCGTTCGCGGCCATATCATAGCCGCGAACGCGCTGCAACGCACGTTCGCGCGTTTTTGTATGCGCGCATTGCGCGACGCTGCGCTACGCCGTGGTGTGAACCCAGCCTAAGTCTCCGCTCTATTTCATCCCAAACGTGTTCTATCAGGTTGAGGTCAGGACTCTGTGCAGGCCAGTCAAGTTCATCCACACCAGACTCGGTCATCCATGTCTTTATGGACCTGGCTTTGTGCACTGGTGCACAGTCATGTTGGAAGAGGAAGGGGCCAGCTCCAAACTGTTCCCACAAAGGTGGGAGCATGGGATTGTCCAAAATGTCTTGGTATGCTGAAGCATTCAGAGTTCCTTTCACTGGAACTAAGGGGCCAAGCCCAGCTCCTGAAAAACAACCCCACACCATAACCCCCCCACCAAACTTTACACTTGGCACAATGCAGTCAGACAAGTACCGTTCTCCTGGCACCCACCAAACCCAGACTCGTCCATCAGATTGCCAGATGGAGAAGCGCTATTTGTCACTCCAGAGAACGCGTCTCCACTGCTCTAGAGTCCAGTGGCGGCGTGCTTTACACCACTGCATCCGACGCTTTGCATTGCACTTGGTGATGTATGGCTTGGATGCAGCTGCTCGGCCATGGAAACCCATTCCATGAAGCTCTCTGCGCACTGTTCTTGAGCTAATCTGAAGGCCACATGAAGTTTGGAGGTCTGTAGCGATTGACTCTGCAGAAAGTTGGCGACCTCTTCACACTATGTGCCTCAGCATCTGCTGACCCCGCTCCGTCAGTTTACGTGGCCTACCACTTCGTGGCTGAGTTGCTGTCGTTCCCAAACACTTCCACCTTCTTATAATACAGCTGACAGGTGACTGTGGAATATTTAGAAGTGAGGAAATTTCACGACTGGATTTGTTGCACAGGTGGCATCCTATCACAGTTCCACACTGGAATTCACTGGGCTCCTGAGAGGGACCCATTCTTTCACAAATGTTTGTAAAAACAGTCTGCACGCCTAGGTGCTTGATTTTATATACCTGTGGCCATGGAAGTGATTCTGATTATTTGGATGGGTGAGCGAATACTTTTGGCAATATAGTGTACAAAAGGTGTTCTATACACACACACACACACGTCACCCTGGGATGTTGCTTTAATTAGCTCACACTGTGTTTTTCCACAAATGATACACTGAGTCGCTATCAGCCCCCGCGCATCCTCCTGATCATGGCCAGGGGAGCCGTGTACGAAGCGTACTTATTGCACCTTCAGGGCGCAGAGCGAGGGAAAGTCCCCATGTGGGAGGGAAAATCTGCTGCAAGATAACCACAGGGGGGAAAAAAACAAAACATACAGAAATAGAGAAAAAATACACAAGCAAACTAAACAAAAATAGACAGAGCTTTATCAGAGGGAATCTGTGAACTAAAACAGGTTCAGAGAAAGGAAATAAAGGGAGAAGAGGGAATAAACACTGAGCGTTCAGACAGCAGCGAGAAAATAGAAAATCATCTAATAAAAACACAGCACTGGAGACCCCACCCCCCCCCCAGCACCACTTCAGACACATAAAAAGTAACCATATAACCTTGAAATACAATGAAAACCAGAATCTGGCATCATGCCTAGCTTTCTAACTCCAGATTACTGTAACAAAAAAAACTCAACAAACATTACTGCTGCATTCCAGCAGCCAGAACACAGGGAGAGCTGTGGGGTCATTCGCTGCTGTGCAGGGATAAGATTCAGGGGGGGTATAAGGAGTGTAAATCCCTGTACAGTACAGATACAAGGTGTTGCTGTAATTGCCATACACAGGCATTATACAGCACATACAGATACAAGGTGTTGCTGTAATTACCATACACAGGCATTATGCAGCACATACAGATACAAGGTGTTGCTGTAATTGCCATACACAGGCATTATGCAGCACATACAGATACAAGGTGTGGCTGTAATTGCCATACACAGGCATTATACAGCACATACAGATACAAGGTGGTGCTGTAATTGCCATACACAGGCATTATGCAGCATATACAGATACAAGGTGTTGCTGTAATTGCCATACACAGGCATTATGCAGCACATACAGATACAAGGTGTTGCTGTAATTGCCATACACAGGCATTATGCAGCACATACAGATACAAGGTGTTGCTGTAGTTGCCATACACAGGCATTATGCAGCACATACAGATACAAGGTGTTGCTGTAATTGCCATACACAGGCATTATGCAGCACATACAGATACAAGGTGTTGCTGTAGTTGCCATACGCAGGCATTATGCAGCACATACAGATATTGCATTGCTAATAATCTCATTCTGATCACTTCAAACCCCCATAAGCAGGAGATCTCACCATTTTATTATGTGTCTGCAGCACATTTACTGACACAAAGCCATTTCTGCCTGTATGCCGATTATGCAGACCCTGTATGACATTGTGCCAGATAAGGGACGCCGTCTAGAGTTTACAACCTTTCATCTCAGTGAGATTTCTGCGAAGGATAAGCCAATACATGAAATTCTAAAAATTCAATAAGAATAATGTATCTTATTTAAAAATTTCTCTGAGAACAATTTTTATATTGTATATTATATATATAAAAAATGCATATTAATAATTAATATTTAGAAGAAACTTAAGGGTTAATGTAAGTGAACCTCCACTGGGAATATCACCCCCCCCCCCAAAAAAAATAACTACACGCTAAATTCTGTGAAAACATGGAAAAAGGTTAAAACCATAGCGAGTTATTCCAGTTTGAAAGAAGAGTCTGCATCTTCTCACACCCAACCCAACCACGTGCGTTTTACTTTCCAGCTGAGTCCAGACGTGCGCGGCGGAATCAATCAATACTCTGCTGCTAAGCACCGCGCATGCGCTCAGGCCAGGAGGGAGAAGTCTGCGGACTAAGGCTAGGGTCAGACTAACGCATCTTTCGCGTTGTCCGTGAAAAAGTACGTTCGAACGAATGGACGCAATTTTTCACGGAATACGCGATAGCGGTCATACGATGCGCATTTTGCGTCCGTGATTTTGTACGGATCATCAATAAAACACTTTTTGTGTCTGGACGTTATGTTGGCCGGACATTAGCAGCGTCTGACGTCTCCCAATCACACAAACACGCCGCTAGCGGACACAGCGCACTCTGTACGTCAGTACTAGCGGTTTGACGTTCTCGAAAAAATGCGTTTGTTTGCCACTTGCGTTGCGCTGCCGCACTTTTGTGCAGCCGTTCTTCATATGCAGCCCGGCATTGGATGTCATTTGCTGCTAGCACGGCCGTGATTTAGTGCGGTTAAACGCACGTTAAAACTGCGTTCGTCTGACCTTAGCCTTAAGGCTAGGGTCAGACGAACGCAGTGCGAACGCCCGTGCAGCCGCACTTTATTACGGCCGTAGTAGCAGCAAATGACGGGAAATATACGAAGTACAGCCGCACGAAAGTGCGGCCACGCAACGAAAGCGGCAAACAAACGCATTTTTTCGAGAATGTGATACCGCTAGTACTGACGTACAGAGTGCGCTGCGTCCGCATAGCGGCGTGTTTGCGTGATTTGGAGACGTCAGACGCTGCTAATGTCCGGCCGACATAACGTCCAGACGCAAAAAGTGTTTTATTGATGATCCGTACAAAATCACGGATTAAAATGCGCATCGTATGACCGCTATCGCGTATTCTGTGAAAAAATACATCCATTCGTTCGAACGTACTTTTTCACGGACGACGCAAAAAATGCGTTCGTCTGACCCCAGCCTAAAAAAGGAATAAATCGCTGAAAGGCTGGAATTAAATAATGGACGCACATTGGGAAAATGCTTCGTTTCACATGAAACGATTTAGTGGAAAATGACAAAAGCCGCGAGAAAAAGGACTTAACGAGTTACCGTCCGGCAAACACATGTTTCTGGGAGCCAGGGAACGGCTTGTTAATAGAGGAACTGATGACGTTGGAAGCCGCGGTCACTAGAATGACCCATCTGGAAGGACGTGCATTCCACATAATGCCAGGCAGCACTGTCACACCCTGACTGCCCTTTCTGGGTCCTGACCTAGGGGTTTGTTTTGGTCACGTAAGTTTGTTCTACTTAGGCTAGGGTCAGACGAGCGTGATTTCTACGGGCTGTACGTCCGTGCAGTACGGACATCGTCAGTACGGATGACGCAGTAGTGGTCACACAGTCCGTTTTTTCACTGAAGTTATTTTTTGACGGATGTAGGAGGGAAAAATAAATTACAATGAAAAAACATTCTGTCCGTCAAAAATGCTGGACGTATAAATGCAGTCCGTCTGACCACGCTCCATCACTCACACACAAAGCTATGCAGACGTTATGGACGCAGCGCACTCCGCACGTCCGTTCTAGCAGTATTACGTTCTTGCCTAACCTGCGTCCGTTTGCAGCGTCCGTCAGCCCCCGCACTTCTGTGCGCACGTACTTTGTGTGTGGGGCTCCATTTAACACAATTGTATGCTATCACGGACGTACTTATGTGCAGCAACACGGACGTTACCACTGCGCTCGTCTGACCCCAGCCTTAGTTGTATTTCAGGAATAAAAAACTCTGCAGCAAAAGGCAACAGAAAAAAAAAAAAAACAACAACACACACATCTATATAAATAAATAAATGGTTGTAGAACAAATAAGAGTTTCCATTAGGGATAGACCGATATATCGGTTTTGCCGATTATCGGCTGTCGATATTCAGAAAATTACTGATATTGGTATCGGCATTTTATTTGCCGATAATCGGAAACGTTGTTTCACTGCAGCTGCGACGCGCAAGATGCCACAGAACTGTGCGAATCCGGGGCTTCTCCCACATCAGGCTGTAAGCCTTCACTGCAGAACGACCCCTGCTCACTGACCGTATTGCGCATGAGCGTGATGATGAACAGACATGGGACTTCCATCCCATGTGGCAGGGAATTCCCTATACAGGAGATGCAGGGGTCTATTTCCTACAGCAGGGGTCAGCAACCTGGGACCTCCAGATGTTTTGGAACTGCATTTCCCACGAGGCTCTAAGAACCTAATGAAAAGCTGAGCATCATGGTAGATGTAATTCCAAAACCTGTGGAGCAATATTACAAAGTCACTGCTAACTTAACCAGAGCTGTAGTAAACTTACCAGAGCCGTTATAGTCTATGGGGTTGTTAAGTTTACAACAGCTTTGTAATATAACCCTTGGAGGGCCAAGGTAGCTGAACCCCTTACATACAGGATCATATGAGGGATCTTTAAGAAAGCCAAAAGAGACGGTCTGATTGTAAAAATAAAAGCTCAAATGAAAAAAAAATCTTATTAAATTGAATAAATGAAGTGGACGTGGTGCAAGGTTTAAATGTTAAACACATTGAGTTCACGACATAATGTAAGATTTGTGCTGGATTTTTTTCACAACTTTAAATTTACAGAATATCGGCACCAAATATCGGCTATTGGCCAGAAAAACTGCCGATAATCGGTATCGGCCCTAAAACATGATGATATCGGTCTATCCCTAGTTTCCATTATTTCTTATGGGAAAACGCACTTTGATATCAGAGTGCTTTGGATTATAAGCACGTTTCCGGAGCTCGCAATCCAAGGTGGGGGGGGGGGGGGAAGAGAGGATAGAGATATATATATATATATATAATCTCCTTGGATTGCAAGATATATTTATTTATTTAAATTTTATAAAGGATTTTACCAGGAAGGATACATTGAGATTTCTCTCATTTTCAAGTATGTCCTCGGTGGTGAGTATGTACCGTTAGGTGTCTTGCCAAGGACACTTACTGGAGAGGTGCTCTTGCCGGGATCGAGCCCATGTCTTCACAGGCTCTCTCCACGCAGCTGTTGGCCCAAAACCGACCCCCCCCAAGATAATAAATATATATTATAATTAGAATTTAAATTAAAATCGACATCAAAAAAAATATTATTCTAAAAAATATTTTTTAAGGAGCTAAAGTGTTGAATTTTTTTTAATGCAGGTTAAAAAAAAAAAGTTATATAAAAGCTATATAAAGTATGTGAAAGCTGAGGATCCAATCACTGCTGCAAAAGATAAAACCAAAAGTTTTCTTCTTTATTTTTAAAAATAAAATTTTTATAAAGTCATTTCAGCTCCAATCTGAGCCTTTAAAATATATATTTTTTGAAAATGAAAAATAGAATATAATTTTTTTTTTTTAAATATTGCCTTTCAGCTTTTTCACGAACTATGAAAATTTAGCATTATATATTTTAATAGTGAATAAATGTTGGCCGGACATGAGCAGCGTCTGGCGTCTCCTAATCACGCACACACGCCGCTAGCGGACGCAGCGCACTCTCTACGTCAGTACTAGCGGTATCACGTTCTCGAAAAATGCGTTCGTTTGCCGCTTGCGTTGCGCAGCCGTACTTCATATATTGCCTGTCATTGGACGTCATTTGCTGCTACTACGGCCGTGATAAAGTGCGGCTGCACACGCGTTCGCACTGCGTTCGTCTGACCCCCAGCCTAAAGCGAATGGATTTTCTCGCACAGCTGAGGCGTTTCCTCCAGGAGGAGAAATAAACATGGATAAAAATTTTTTTTTAAAAATAGTGTGTAGTTTGTGCAGCTCTGTACGATGAGGCGAAGTGGCGGATCCTGCAGCGGAGCGCACACAACGGGAACAGGCAGCAAGTGTGGACGTGCAGAGCAGCAGCAGAGGGGATTTTTTCTTTTTGCTGGGCTGCGCCTCCCGTGCGCTCTCGGATTTTTTTTATTTTTTTTTAGTAAACTGTACTGGGCTGCGGCCAGTGTTGAAATCCAGTGTTGCGGTGTTGTAACCGGATCTGCCGCCGATTACCGCGATTACACATTAACACATGATAAAGAAAAAAAAAACACATTTAATGAAAGCCAGAAAGGGAGGCCGGCTGTGCCGCAGGACCAGCACCTCTGCGATAGATTTTTGGGGTGCGCGGTGGCATTATGCTCCCCTCACCCACCCTTCTGTGCATACGGGGCGAGTGACAGCTGCAAGAAATATTATAGGAGTTCAGGAAGAGGGAAGCACAGCGGCTGCAACGAGAGCCATTAACCCATGCCGTGCTGCGGCGCAAACCACCGGCTGTCACGTTCCGCCGACAACGTCCAACCTGCGCAGGAAGATGAAAACTTGACAACTTGTAGAACGTGTAGCTATTAAAGAGTTAAAATCCGGCCTTATCCTGCCTGACCGCTAGTGACCCGCCTGGCAGATATGAGCATCGACAATCACTTCCGAGCTTTATGGCAGGACTCGGCAAACTCCTATCAGACTCGGGAGCCAGGGAGAGGCTTGCAGGAGCCAGGGAGAGGCTTGCAGGAGCCAAGGAGATCTGGTACATGGACTCCCTCCCACAGGATGAACCAGGAGAGGAGCTGGCAGAAACCATATTAAAATCGATTTTTATCCCTCAGTGCAGAGTTGGCCAATCGGTGCACCCCCCCCCCCCGAACTGGATAACTACAACTCCTAGGGCGGCCTGCAGGCTTACATGGGAGTTGTAGTCCTGCAATTGCTTGGCAAGAGCCACCGGCCGCCAGCCTGACGACATGATTAGGGATCCTAGGAAGACATCTTTAGGAGCCAGCTGCATGTTTTTAGGAGCCAGGAAAGGTGTCCCAAAAATTATTTTTTTTAAAAAATAAAAAACGTAAAAAGTAGGAAGTTTAACCACCCAAAAAGCAAGATCCCCCCCCCCGTATTAAATAAATACGGAAAAAAAAACAAAAGAAACACAACAACAACTCGCCGCAGAGTCGCACAAACGTGTCGTGCAGTGTTTTGTGCAGAGCTCAGGCCTGCGCGTCGGGCTCGGTGGCGAGCCTCCAGCAGCCGTCACGCCCCCCTCTGCAACTTTGTAAACATGTGTCTGGGCAGCCGCTCGCACGGGGCGCACGATGAAAAACTGGGTCACACATACTCACAGTGCGTCCCCCTCCATTAACAGAGCATAGGGGGGGGGGAATGAATAAATGACACGGGCTCCGGTGAGCAAAGGGTAAATGCCACCCTGGGGGGGGGGGGGGTACGGCACGCGGCTTCTCACCGAACACGTCTGGACGCAGCGTTCGCTTTCAATCTCTCGTTTTTAGCCAAGAGATTTCATTTTTTAGCTTGGGGGACACCCGCGTACACCCCCCCCTTCCCGGGACGCCCGGGGCACCCCCCCCCCCTTCCCGGGACGCCCGCGGCACCCCCCTTCCCGGGGACGCCCGCGGGCACCCCCCCTCCTTCCGGGACGCCCGCGGGCACCCCCCCCTTCCCGGGGACGCCCGCGGGCACCCCCCCCTCCCGGGACGCCCGCGGGCACCCCCCTTCCCGGGGACGCCCGCGGGCACCCCCCCCTTCCCGGGGACGCCCGCGGGCACCCCCCCCTTCCCGGGACGCCCGCGGCACCCCCCCCTTCCCGGGACGCCCGGGGCACCCCCCCCTTCCGGGACGCCCGCGTGCACCACCCCCCCTTCCCGGGACGCCCGCGTGCACCACCCCCCCTTCCCCGGGACGCCCGCGTGCACCACCCCCCCTTCCGGGACGCCCGCGTGCACCACCCCCCCTTCCCGGGACACCCGCGTGCACCACCCCCCCTTCCCGGGACACCCGCGTGCACCACCCCCCCTTCCCGGGACACCCGCGTGCACCCCCCTTCCCAGGACACCCGCGTGCACCCCCTCTTCCCAGGACACCTGCGTGCCCCCCCCTACCCAGGACACCCGCGTGCACCCCCCCCTTCCCAGGACACCCGCGTGCACCCCCCTTCCCAGGACACCCGCGTGCACCCTTCCAGGACACCCGCGTGCACCCCCCCCTTCCCAGGACACCCGCGTGCACCCCCCCCTTCCCAGGACACCCGCGTGCACCCCCCCCTTCCCAGGACACCCGCGTGCACCCCCCTTCCCAGGACACCCGCGTGCCCCCCCTTCCCAGGACACCTGCGTGCACCCCCCTTCCCAGGACACCCGCGTGCACCCCCCCCTTCCCAGGACACTCCTGGGACGTCCACATGCGCCCCCCCCTCTGGGAGACCCACGTGTGCCCCCTCCAGAGCGTCGGTACACATGGAGTAACCCCTCTGGGCGGCGCCGCCGCTTGGCCGACCCGTGCAGTACATTGTATCCCTGTGCAAGTAAAACCAACCCGCCAGCTGAACCGCCCGGGATCCACCGAGGAGAGCGCAGCGGGCAGCGCCATTCAGCACGTTTCCATGGCAACTGCAACACTTTTACAACTCTGTCCCAGGGTCACTTTTCATGAAGGAATTCAAACGTCTCAGGGACGCAACGCGTCCACCACAAGCAACACGAACCCTCCCCCCACACGCACAAACCAGCACTGCAACCGCGAGGGGAGCGGGACATCACACCGTGACGCCAAACAGAAATGCAAGCACGGGGGCAAAAACTATGCACACCGCCACAGCGTAAAACCACAATATACCCGCACACCGCCACGGCGTAAAACCACAATATACCCGCACACCGCCACGGCGTAAAACCACAATATACCCGCACACCGCCACAGCGTAAAACCACAATATACCCGCACACCGCCACGGCGTAAAACCACAATATACCCGCACACCGCCACAGCGTAAAACCACAATATACCGCACACCGCCACGGCGTAAAACCACAATATACCCGCACACCGCCACAGCGTAAAACCACAATATACCCGCACACCGCCACGGCGTAAAACCACAATATACCCGCACACCGCAAAACCACAATATACCCACACCCTGCCACGGCGTAAAACCACAATATACCCGAACACTGCCACGGCGTATGGCTGGATACAGAGCTACAGTGTATAGATATATTACACACAAATACACAGGTTTTGCAATTTATGTCCAAAAATGAGTGCAAGTAAAAGACCCGCCCCCAAAAAACACACATGATCCACAAGGACTGGAAAGACCCGACGTGGAACATACACACACACAGTGTGCAAAAAAAGAAAATACACATTTTACACGCAAGTTATAATCCAGAGAGGAGAGTGGCGGCAGGCACACACACCACACGCACACACCACGCATGCATGCACGCACACACACACACCAGGCATGCGCACACGGATGCGCGCACGCCGCACACCGATGCATCGCGCGAGCACACACCGATGCATCGCACACACACACACACACACACACCGCGCGAGCGAGCACACACACACACACACACACACACACACACACACACACACCGATGCATCGCGCGCGAGCGCACACACACACACCGATGCATCGCGCGCACACACGGATGCATCGCGCGCACACACGGATGCATCGCGCGCGCGCACACACGGATGCATCGCGCGCGCACACGGATGCATCGCGCGCGCGCACACACGGATGCATCGCGCGCGCGCGCGCACGCATCGCGCCGCGCACACACGGATGCATCGCGCGCGCACACACACGGATGCATCGCGCGCGCGCACGCACACAACGGATGCATCGCGCGCGCGCACGCACGGATGCATCGCGCGCTCGCACACACGGATGCATCGCGCGCTCGCACACACGGATGCATCGCGCGCTCGCACACACGGATGCATCGCGCGCTCGCACACACGGATGCATCGCGCGGCTCGCACACACGGATGCATCGCGCGCGTCGCACACACGGATGCATCGCGCGCTCGCACACACGGATGCATCGCGCGCGCACACGGATGCATCGCGCCGCACACGGATGCATCGCGCGCGCACACGGATGCATCGCGCGCGCGCACACACGGATGCATCGCGCGCGCACACGATGCATCGCGCGCGCACACGGATGCATCGCGCGCGCACACGGATGCATCGCGCGCGCACACGGATGCATCGCGCGCGCACACGGATGCATCGCGCACACACGGATGCATCGCGCGCGCTCACACACGGATGCATCGCGCGCGCGCACACACGGATGCATCGCGCGCTCACACACGGATGCATCGCGCGCGCGCACACACGGATGCATCGCGCGCGCACACACGGATGCATCGCGCGCTCACACACGGATGCATCGCGCGCGCACACACGATGCATCGCGCGCGCACACACGGATGCATCGCGCGCGCACACACGGATGCATTGCGCGCGCACACGGATGGATGCGCGCGCGCGCACACGGATGGATGCGCGCGCACACACACGGATGCGCGCGCACACACACGGATGCGCGCGCGCACACACACGGATGCGCGCGCACACACACGGATGCGCGCGCGCACACACACGGATGCCCGCGCGCGCACACACACGGATGCGCGCGCGCACACACACGGATGCCGCGCGCGCACACACACGGATGCGCGCGCGCACACACACGGATGCCCGCGCGCGCACACACACGGATGCCGCGCGCGCACACACACGGATGCCCGCGCGCGCACAACACACGGATGCGCGCGCGCGCACACACGGATGCGCGCGCGCGCACACACGGATGCGCGCGCGCGCACACACGGATGCGCGCGCGCACACACACGGATGCGCGCGCGCGCACACACACACACACACGCACACACACACGGATGCGCGCACGCACACACACACGGATGCGTGCGCGCACACACACGGATGCGTGCGCGCACCCACACGGAAGCGTGCGCGCACCCACACGGAAGCGTGCGCGCACCCACACGGATGCGTGCGCGCACACACACGGCACACACACGCGCACTCGCACACACGGATGCGTGCGCGCGCACACACACGGATGCGTGCGCGCGCACACACACGCGCACTCGCACACACGCGCGCACACACGGATGCGTGCGCGCGCACACACACGGATGCGTGCGCGCGCACACACACGCGCACTCGCACACACGCGCGCACACACGGATGCGTGCGCGCGCACACACACGGATGCGTGCGCGCGCACACACGGATGCGTGCGCGCGCACACACGATGCGTGCGCGCGCACACACACACACACGGATGCGTGCGCGCACACACACACGGATGCGTGCGCGCACACACACGGATGCGTGCGCGCACACACACACCACACACACACACCACACACGCGCACACACACCACGCACGGGCACCACACACAGGCACGCGCACACCACACACGGGCACGCACACCACACACGGGCACACACACCCACCTACCCACCCGGCATATGCAGGGTTACCCCGGGGTGTCATGCAGTGGCTGCAGTAACGGGGGACACATGTGACTGTTCGAGGCGCTCACTGCCCGGGCGGGGGAATCCCTGCTCCACATAACAGACACCCCCACCTCCGAATGGGAGGGTCCGCGCCAATCCTGGTAGAGCCCACAGGCGCGGGGGTGGGTTGTTTCAGACACCGGGTTAGGGGAGGGGGAGAGGAGGTGTGCAGACACCGGGTTGGAGGGGGCGGGGCTCTTGGAGTGATCCTGCATCCAGTGGCGTCTCACGAGCCCCGCCCCCTCACTCCTCAGCAGATAAACAAGCGCCCCCCCCCTGCGCGCGGCTGCACGGTATTCACCAAGAATGCGTTACCGACCGCGCAAACACACCCCGGGTAGGGCGGGGTAACCGGACACACACCGTGCCTGCACAGAGGGGGGCGGGTGTTCCCGTGTGCGCGGGGCTCCGTGCGTGCCGTGGCTGCAGGCGGGGGCGCAGTGCATGCCGTGGCTGCAGGCGGGGGCGCAGTGCATGCCGGGGGTGGCCGCTCACCTGCAGCCGGTGCGGTCCCGGGGCTCCTCGCGGTGGGGGGGTGTGGTCGGGCGCTCCTCCTGTTGCTGCCGGTTCGGCTCCTCGCTGCGGGGCTCGGTGTGCGACCACTGGCGGGTGTGTCTGCTCACATGCCCCGGTGTTCCCGCTCCTCCCGCCGGCCCGGTGTCAGCCTCTGCTGCCGGAGCTCTCCGTGTAAACAAGCTGCGCACATGCTCTGCCCTCCGCCGCTGATTGGCCATCCGCCTGCCACTTACCCACACGCCCACCGCGCGCCTGCGCAGAGCTGCCCCTGGCCACTGCGCATCCACTGCACGCACCGAGCCGGCTGGGTGAGCGACCGCAGGGGGCGGGGCACATACACACACCGGGGCCACCAGGGAGAGAGTCAGGGGCGATGAGCCACCCGGGGCCAGCAGGAGGGGAGAGGGGCGGCCTGCCAGGGAGGCAGGGCACCAAAGCATAGGGCTATCAGGGAGGCCAGGCATGTGAGGCCAGGCAATTCCCCCTCCTCACTGAATCACCCCCCAATTCCCCCCTCCTCACTGAATCACCCCCCAATTCCCCCTCCTCACTGAATCACCCCCCAATTCCCCCTCCTCACTGAATCACCCCCCAATTCCCCCTCCTCACTGAATCACCCCCAATTCCCCCTCCTCACTGAATCACCCCCCAATTCCCCCCTCCTCACTGAATCACCCCCAATTCCCCCTCCTCACTGTATCACCCCCCAATTCCCCCTCCTCACTGAATCACCCCCCAATTCCCCCTCCTCACTGAATCACCCCCCATTCCCCCTCCTCACTGAATCACCCCCTCTGATTCCCAGCCTCACTGAACCTCGTCTCACTGAATCGCCCCTCTGATTCCTCGCCTCACTGAATCGCCCCCTCTGATTCCTCGCCTCACTGAATCGCCCCCTCTGATTCCTCGCCTCACTGAATCGCCCCCTCTGATTCCTCGCCTCACTGAATCGCCCCCTCTGATTCCTCGCCTCACTGAATCGCCCTCTCTGATTCCTCGCCTCACTGAATCGCCCCCTCTGATTCCTCGCCTCACTGAATCGCCCCCTCTGATTCCTCGCCTCACTGAATCGCCCCCTCTGATTCCTCGCCTCACTGAATCGCCCCCTCTGATTCCTCGCCTCACTGAATCGCCCCCTCTGATTCCTCGCCTCACTGAATCGCCCCTCTGATTCCTCGCCTCACTGAATCGCCCCCTCTGATTCCTCGCCTCACTGAATCGCCCCTCTGATTCCTCGCCTCACTGAATCGCCCCTCTGATTCCTCGCCTCACTGAATCGCCCCTCTGATTCCTCGCCTCACTGAATCGCCCCCTCTGATTCCTCGCCTCACTGAATCGCCCCCTCTGATTCCTCGCCTCACTGAATAATCTACCCCGCATTCCCTAAATATCCCCCCTGCCTCACTAAATATCCCACCTCACCGAATCTTCCCCCTAACTAAATCACCGCCGCCTCCTGCAGTGGGTGTTTTTCCTGCACTTTCCTCTCTCTGAGTTGAATCGGGTGTTGTGTAAGATTAGGGTCACCAGATGGTGCGACCGTACGTCCTGGGTCACATGTAACACCCTCGTGTTCATGGAAATGCACCCTGGCAGTGTGTGGAATTCATGTGTTGCACCAGGGTACTCGCATGGATCCTACCTGCGGCATATGAACGCTGCGGGCCAGCACTCTCACCTGAACCCCCCCCCCCCCATGTGAAATGCGCAAAGAGTTTTTAAAATGTATTTTCATCTTTAAAATATTTAAAAATAACTAAACTTTCAAAGGGGTGAAACTCCAAACTGCAGCGGACGGTCGAGTTCACCTTATGCTCAATTTGGGGTAATTTGATTAATCACAAAGCTGTGTTTTTGTCGAATACAGGGGAATTGATGGAGAAATATGGCGCGTTTCATCTTTATTCGGCTGCACCGAAATTGTCAAGTAGCCTTTCCTGTCTTCTTCTATTCACAGAACGCTGAGCTGCACAAAATTACATCGAAATGACCTGATTTTTGGTGTTTGGAGAGATTTAAACCAGCGACTCCCACAGGTTTAATTTTATTTTTTAAACCCTATTCTATACACTGCTCAAAAAACTAAAGGGAACACTTAAACAACACAATGTAACTCCAAGTCAATCACACGTCTGTGACCTCAAACTGTCCATTTAGGTAGCAGCACTGATTGACAGTCGAGTCCACATGCTGCTGTGCAAATGGAATAGACAAGAGGTGGGAAGCATAGGCAGGTAGCAAGAGATCCCCAATAAAGGAGTGGTTCTGCAGGTGGTGACCACTTCTCAGTTCCTGTGCTTTCTGGCTGATGGTTTGGTCACTTTTGAATGCTGGCGGTGCTGTCACTCTAGTGGTAGCATGAGACGGAGTCCACAACCCACACAAGTGGCTCAGGTAGTGCAGCTCATCCAGGATGGGCACATCAATGCGAGCTGTGTCTGTCAGTGTAGTATCCAGAGCATGGAGGCGCTACCAGGAGACAGGCCAGTACATCAGGAGACGTGGAGGAGGCCGTTAGAGGGCAACAACCCAGCAGCAGGACTGCTACCTCCGCCTTTGTGCAAGGAGGGACAGGAGGAGCACTGCCAGAGCCCTGCAAAATGACCTCCAGCGGGCCACAAATGTGCAGACGAACGGTCAGAAACAGACTCCATTAGGGTGGTATGAGGGCCCGGCGTCCACAGGTGGGGGTTTTGCTTACAGCCCAACACAGTGCAGGACATTTGGCATTTGCCAGGGAACGCCAAGATTGGCAGCTTCGCCACTGGCGCCCTGTGCTCTTCACAGATGAAAGCAGGTTCACACTGAGCACATGTGACAGACGTGACAGGGTCTGGAGATGCCGTGGAGAACGTTCTGCTGCCTGCAACATCCTCCAGCATGACCGGTTTGGCAGTGGGTCAGTAATGGTGTGGGGTGGCATTTCTTTAGGGGGCTGCACAGCCCTCCTATGTGCTCGCCAGAGGTAGCCTGACTGCCATTAGGTACCGAGATGAGATCCTCAGACCCCTTGTGAGACCATATGCTGGTGCGGTTGGCCCTGGGTTCCTCCTAATGCAAGACAATGCTAGACCTCATGTGGTTGGAGTGTGTCAGCAGTTCCTGCAAGACGAAGGCATTGATGCTATGGACTGGCCCGCCCGTTCCCCAGACCTGAATCCAATTGAGCACATCTGGAACATCATGTCTCAGTCCATCCACCAACGCCACGTTGCACCAGACTGTCCAGGAGTTGGGGGATGCTTTAGTCCAGGTGTGGGAGGAGATCCCTCCGGAGACCATCCGCCACCTCATCAGGAGCATGCCCAGGCGTTGTAGGGAGGTCATACAGGCACGTGGAGGCCACACGCACTACTGAGTCTCATTTTGACTTGTTTGAAGGACGTTACATCAAAGTTGGATCAGCCTGTAGTGTTGTTTTCCACTTTAATTTTGAGTGTAACTCCAAATCCAGACCTCCATGGGTTAATCAATTTGATTTCCATTTGATAATGTTTGTGTGATTTTGTTGTCAGCACATTCAACTATGTAACGACCACAGGATTTAATAAGAATATTTCATTCATTCAGATCTAGGATGTCTTCTTTTTGTGTTCCCTTTTTTTGAGCAGTGTAATATATATTTTTTTATACAAACATTTTATTATTTTATAATTTTTAAATGATCCTTTTCTATTTTTCATATTTTTTTTTTTAAGACTCTTCGTTTTAAAAGACATTTACATTTTTATTTTATTTTGTAACCTCTGAGATTATTTTTTTTTATTTAGGCGAATTTTTAGTAGCTGCAGTTACAAGTTTTTATAAGGCGCTAACAAGTTCTGTAGCGCTGTACAATGGATGAGCTAGAATAACAAACAGTAGGAGAGGGGACCTGGCTCGAGAGCTTACAATCTAATACATTTTTAACGATTTATCGTACTAGGGGAATTGGAGACTTTCTTTTTTTCAGTTTGGTGGAATTTGAAGGTTTTCGGGGAAGTCCGATAAGTGCGTCAGCGACTCCAATTTCGACAAAATACGGCGACCATTCGATTTGAAAAAAAGAATTCACCGAATTTTCCCCAAAACAGAAATGTCGAAATGCAAAGTGACATCTGAGTTTTGTGAATACACCCTCCAGTGTTCAAATCTGGATATTCAAGCCCAAAGTTTTCGGTTCTCTGCTATTTCACCGCTGAGCAGAGAAGCCCTGGTGAGTGATGGCACAGGGAGACATAGCTGCTGACCTCCTGTGGTATGTGAACTGTGTTCTGATTGGCCTGGAAATACCAAGCAAGCCAATCAGAATAAAGCGAGCACAGAATCCTGCCCGGCGACCAGAAAATGCAGCAATGGCTGCCTCCGCGTGTTGTAAAACGGAGAATTTGTGCAGCGATGAAAGTCCAGATAGGCGCATTTTATTATATTGACGTATATGTCTGAAATGTTCTAAACCTGGACTTTATTGGCTGAATCAAGTTCTATGTAAACATGGCTGTTTTTTTTTCAATCCTTTAAGGATCCGTGCTTCTGGAGCCATACTTTATTTTCTACCCAGAATGCTTTGTGCACCCACAAGGCCAATTACACTACTTTTATGATACTCACCCATAAACGAGCTTTACCAGCAGTAAACTGGCGTCTGGGCAAGGTGTGTGGTGACATGGTAGAATTTAAAACTGTGTCCCCAAGATCCATCTCGGAAGAAGACACACAAAACAAAGATTTGTTCGGTTTTTTTTTTTCCTTCAAAAAGTAAAATTGAATTTTTTTTTTTCTTTTTCCCTGTTTGTTGAAAGGGTCACTGTTAACAGCTTCGGTATTAATTTGAAAAAAAATCCAAATTATATGTATTTTTTTTTTGTATCTTGCAGTGAGGGTCTGTACCTCCTTTTATGTCGTGACCCGGGCCTTACTACCCCTGATGACTGTCATTTCATGGAATTTTCACTTCCAGCCAATAAATTCCAATTAATTCTAATTCATTCTCTATACTATTTGATTTAAAATCTATTCACAGACACCAAACAGCTGTGAAAAGTTGCCGAAGTGCCCTGCTGTTCAGTGGTTTCGTTCGGCAGGTTTATTCAGGAAAATCCCATAGGCTTCAATGTAAAAAAAAAAAAAATCAGTTTTAATCAAATTTCTAATAAACCATTTATTCTTTTAATTCGCAGCAAAAAGACTCTTATATTTTTTTCGGCATCTTTTTCAGGATTGTTTTTGTGCAAAAAAAAATAATTAAAATTACTATATATATATATATATATATAATGTAATTTTTTGATTTATTTCTATAATAGAAGATGAAAGGGATGTGGGTATAAAGCTATATACCCTAAAGCGTGGGCGCCTATAAAGTTATATATTGTTTTTACCAATAAATGCAGTTATGATAAGTTATAACCAGTAAGTGATATGATGCCGCCCTGGGATAAAAAAAACAACCAAAATCTGTGCTAAACAAAGATGAGGGAGGTGTGGCAGGTATCCCTGACAGCGTATCAATAGTGCAAAACACTGGAATGCAATTGGATTATTTGCATATATAAATAATGAAATAAAGTGCATCAATAGTAGGCACAACAGTGAAATAAAGTGCAACAAAACAGTAAAGTGCAGCAGTGCCTTAAAAGAATAAAACCAGCAGGGCTAAGTGCAATAGTGCATATAGGAGGATACGTAGATAACCTGTAGAAAATATTTAATAAAGTGCACAAATTAACCCTTTCGCTGCTGAGGCTTTTCACACCTCTGTGCTGAGGTCATTTTTACCAGTTTTGCTCATCATGTTTAAACGTGTTTTGAAGGCTTATTTTAGTATATGACCCAGACATATTATATATCGTTCTTTCCGTCAGACTCGGTAGATTCATAATATGTCATTATTATATGTATACGTTATGTCATGTCTGTATATTATAACAAAAAATGCAATAAAATATGTATTTTCAATAATTTACAACGTGTAAAGTGTTTTTTTTCACATTTTAACATGCGAGCAATTGGGGTTATATTTTGTATGGGGTGCGCTTGTTAAAAAAATTAGAGATGGGGTCTCGTTACATTTTTTTTTGGGGAAAATTACACGATTTTTAACAAACGCACCGCATACAAAAATCGTTAGTGCAGCATCATTGTTCACATTATAATTGAAATGGGAACAATATTGCTGCATTAACGAACCAAAAAAAAGAAAAAAAAAATGTTTATTTTTTTTTATGATTTTTTTTTTAAATATATTTTTATTTTTTATTCTTTTTAAAAAACTTTTTTCACTGTAGTGTTTTGTATCGTTGGAACGGCCATGCTCTGGCCGATCCAACCATACCAAACTTTAACCCCTAGCTGCCACGGATCGGGAGATAGGGAGTTCATTGGAACTCCCTATCTCCACCGTTGGTGGCAGTTAGGGGATAACTCTAGGACTGGCGTCATCGTGCTATGCATGATGACGCCAGTCCTCAGGGGAGTTCCCGGAGGCTTGGCCGACATCCAAGATGTCGGCCAGCTCCGGGAAAGGATCACGAACCGGCGCTTTTCTGCGCCGATTCGCGATCCAGCTCCCCAGGGGTTAATGCCAGGCACCATTTGTAAGGGCAGGCTGTGCCCTTCCAAATGGTGCCTGGGTTAACCCCCGCAACGCCGCCGATCGGGAGGGAGAGAGGTCCGAAGGACCTCCCCCCCCCTCCCTTTCAGGCGCCTCCTCCGCACATGCGGGGGGGGCGCCTGAATTAGGTGTCATCTAATTTCATCGGCGGCGGTTCCGGATGCTGGGCTGACATCGAGGATGTCAGCCCGCACCGGGGGGGCCAGCGATCGGCCGGAACCCGGCCGAACGCTGGCCCCAAAGGGAGGACGCGCTGAGCGCGTCCTCCGCACAGCAGGAGCCATGCGGAGGACGCGCTGAGCGCGTCCTCCGCATGGAAGTGGTTAAATGTCCATTGCTATTCCGATGGACATGCACAGAAAGTGTCCAATATTTCAATCGAGTGCAATAGTGCGTATAGCAGTCCGTGAAAATGGAGGATAAAATACTCAGGAGTCCCAATGTTTGTGGTGCTCCTTCTTATTCCGGTGGAAAGTTCGTCACATCCTCGATTTCATAAAAGCGAAGGGAGAAGCACACGGAGAAATCTTTGGTGCCGGGAAAGCTTTAGGCTCATATAAATGTGAGTGTATATACCTCTACCAGTAATAATCTTTGCCCAATTTGTCATAAGATCTCCTGCACCAAAGATTTCCCTGTGTGCTTCTCCCTTCTCTTTTATGAAATCGAGGATGTGACGAACTTTCCGCCGGAATAAGAAGGAGCACCACAAACATTGGGACTCCTGAGTATTTTATCCTCCATTTTCACGGACTGCTATACGCACTATTGCACTCGATTGAAATATTGGAGACTTTTTGCACTTTTTGTGCATGTCCATCGGATTAGCAATGGACACTTAATTTGTGCACTTTATTGATTATTATCTACGAATCCTCCTATATGCACTATTGCACTTAGCCCTCCTGGTTTTATTCTTTTAAAGGAACACTCTAATAAAAAATCCCCCCCACCTGTTTTTTTACATTAATTTATCCCTATTACCTTTATATTTATAAATAGGTAGGGATTTCTTTTTTTTTAACTCAAATACTTACCCTAAAATCCACTTCTTTCCAATGGTGTTTTTTTTTTTTTTTTTATACTCTCCTCCCTCCTCTTCCGCTCCCGTCCTTCTTGCTTTCACTTGCATTCTGGTTTATGTGAGAAGCGCGCATGCGCGCCTCTCACGTAAGCCAGCCAATCGGCAGGCTTCCTCCCGGCTCCATCTGCTGAGGATTAGTGTTGCGCGCAAGAGGATGCGCGCAACACTAATCTGAGCCGCAGGCTATGCTGGCAGCTCGCTGCCGCCAGCTACTGCGGTGAGTTGAAGACATCATCGCGCTGAAAGTGCGATGACGTCTCATACTCGGCAAAAGTCGGCAGAAGCGGGAAGTATGAATCCCGCTCTGCTGACTGACAGCTGGGAGGGCAGAAGTAAAGTCCTCCGCGTCTCTCAGCTGTTTTCAGCTGATCGGCTGAGTGGAGGGAGGGGAGACAGGCAGGGGCATACTCAGGGCATCATGACCACCTAAAAAAGCTTAGGTGGTCATGTTGCCTAGACTAGTATCCCTTTAAGGCACTGCTGCACTTTACTGTTTTGTTGCACTTTATTTCACTATTGTGCCTACTACTGATGCACTTTATTTCATTATTTATATATGCAAATGTTCCAATTGCATTCCAGTGTTTTGCACTATTGATGCGCTGTCAGGGATACCTGCCACACCTCCCTCATTTTTCTGTAACAGACCTTTTTATTATCATTTAATAGGACCTTATATGTAAATTCCAGACACAAATTCCAGTCCAGTATTTTTTTTTTTTTTGCAAACAGCGTTTTGAAAGTTTCAATCTTTACCCTGTTCGTCGGCTTTTTCCGACGGCTGGTTGGCACTGTGTTCGGCGGATCGTTGGCTTTTTTTTGGAGGCGTTCGGCAGGTTTGCAGCAGATCGTCGGGTAAATTCGTCGGGTTTTTTGCGGCGTTTCGAAGTGATCCGATATTATCGTATCGGTATGTTATTGGCAGATTTTCGGATTTTCTGGATACATTTGCCGTTTTACAGCTGGGCTTGCTACATTCCCATCTCTTTACCCTGTAATCATGATATCAGTCCTCCCTCCTCTTTGCAGAGAACAGCAGAAACCTTTTACCGGCTGCTTGAACAAGATGAGGAGCAGGAAGCAGAGTCTGCAGTATGCTGTAGATCGCTGAATTTTTAGGATTGGGTCTGCATAGACAATGTAAACAGTTGCTAAAATGCTTCTTTTACCAGGTTTACTGTAAAAGAGGTGTCATGATAACCAAGTCCTTTGTCTTTGAGGTCCCATCATTTGGGCTGTAGGTGCCGTCACCGGAGGATCTGCTCCATTGTGTCCTGTATCCTTCTTATGGCTGTGCGTTTATAAGAGACGTCTCGAAAGGATGGGAAAAAAACGGAATATTTTCAGGAGAAAAAATTCACATTTTTTTCAGATTATTCCAGGGGTTGCACAAAGTGATGCTTTCCTGCATCCTCGTCCCACTACTACATCGGGCTTCATCAATAATACCAGATTGCACAATCCGATGAAATGACGGCCGTCGCGGTGACATGCTCTCAGCTCCTTGTCTGCCCGTACCACCACTCGCCCGCTGACAGGGCCCTGCGGCTCTGTCTGCTGACACGTCCCGCATGCACGCACGCAGTACAGTCGTTTGGTCTAGGTGGCGTGCATATTATGGCATATTACTCGTGCCTGGCATAGCTGTCACCCTTACTCAGGCTGTTTTTATGATCCCTGCCAGTGCCTGAATATCTAGGCTAGTGGTCCCTGGCCCGTGGCTGTATCGGTCACTCACACAATGGGTATTACAGGGAAACTTCTTAAATCAGGGGTCTCAAACTCTGAAGACCCCCTCGCATTGTGGATTGCCTACAAATCCCAGAATTCCACAAATGCAATAGATGGCTAGAGAATAGGGCTGCCAGATTGGCCATGTTTTTCTGCACACGTATTACTGTTTAATGCAGAGGGGAAACGGAAAAGTGCTGCCCTGCAACATGTATAATTCATTTGCTCCCGGAACGAAATCAAAGCAGATCCCCAGGGATTCCTTTTTGATTTCTTACCTGCAGCATATGGATTCTATATGCTGCAGGGTGGCATTTTTCATGCTCTGTCCAGCAGCCATTAGAAATGATGGGGCCCCTTACTGAACCTCACGATGGGGCCCCCGTAAACTTCTTCAACCTTTAAAAGCTTTTCGCCCCCTTCCACAACAAAAAAAGGACATAACACAGCTCCACAGCAATAAAACTCACAGTAATGTGCGGTGTGTATGATGGGCTTGGCTGGGCCCTGGGGCTGGCCTGGGCACTGGGGCTTGGCCTTGGGGTCCGGTTTGGCCTTGGGGTCTGGCTTGGGCATGGCTTGGCCTTGGGGTCTGGCTTGGCCTTGGGGTCTGGCTGGGGCCTGGTTGGGCCTTGGGGTCTGGCTGGGCCCTGGGGTCTGACCTGGGCCTTGGGATCTGGCTGGGCCCTCGGGTTATGGCTGGACACTGGGGTCTGGCTGGGCCCTCGGGTCTACAGTGGCAAGAAAAAGTATGTGAACCCTTTGGGATTACATGGAGTTTTGCATGAATTGGTCATAAAATGTGCTCTGATCTTCATCTAAGTCACAACAATTTGAAAAACACTGTCTGCTTAAAATAATACAACACAAACATTATATGTTTTCATGTGTTTATTGAACAGAACATGTAAACATTCACAGTGCAGGGTGGAAAAAGTATGTGAACCCCTAGCCTAATGACTTCTCCAAGAGCTAATTGGAGCCAGGAGTGAGCCAACCTTGAGTCCAATCAGTGTGATATTATTGGATGTGTTGCTGAAAACCTGAATAGGCTGCTTCCCCTAGCAGTTCCCTCATCCTATAACCTCCGATCCAGGACCAGCACCTTACTTGCAATACCACAATACAAAAATAAAGTGGCTCGATCCTCATTTTCCTACAGAGCACCACAATTATGGAATAACCTCCCAGACACCATCAAATCTTCCCCCAGTCTAAAGTCCCTTAAGAGATCTCTATTAATATACCTCACCTGTAAACATGTAACACAGTGACTATATACAGAATGCACCTGTAAACATGTAACACCGTGACTATAGAATGCACCTGTAAACATGTAACATCGTGACTATATACAGAATGCACCTGTAAACATGTAACATAGTGACTATATACAGAATGCACCTGTAAACATGTAACATCGTGACTATATACAAAATGCACCTGTAAACATGTAACACAGTGACTATATACAGAATGCGCCTGTAAACATGTAACACAGTGACTATATACAGAATGCACCTGTAAACATGTAACACAGTGACTATATACAGAATGCACCTGTAAACATGTAACATAGTGACTATATACAGAATGCACCTGTAAACATGAAACACAGTGACTATATACAGAATGCGCCTGTTAACGTAACACAGTGACTATATACAGAATGCGCCTGTAAACCTGTAACAGTGACTATATACAAAATGCGCCTGTAAACATGTACACAGTGACTATGTACAGAATGCACCTGTAAACATGTAACACAGTGACTATATACAGAATGCACCTGTAAACATGTAACACAGTGACTATATACAGAATGCACCTGTAAACATGTAACACAGTGACTATATACAGAATGCGCCCGTAAACTTGTAACAGTGACTATATACAAAATGCGCCCGTAAACATGTAACACAGTGACTATATACAGAATGCACCTGTAAACATGTAACACAGTGACTATATACAGAATGCACCTGTAAACATGTAACACAGTGACTATATACAGAATGCACCTGTAAACATGTACAACAGTGACTATATACAGAATGCACCTGTAAACATGTAACACAGTGACTATATACAGAATGCACCTGTAAACATGTAACATAGTGACTATATACAGAATGCACCTGTAAACATGTAACATAGTGACTATATACAAAATGCGCCTGTAAACATGTAACACAGTGACTATATACAGAATGCACCTGTAAACATGTAACACAGTGACTATATACAGAATGCACCCGTAAACATGTAACACAGTGACTATATACAGAATGCACCTGTAAACATGTAACACAGTGACTATATACAGAATGCACCTGTAAACATGTAACACAGTGACTATACAGAATGCACCTGTAAACATGTAACACAGTGACTATATACAGAATGCACCTGTAAACATGTAACATAGTGACTATATACAGAATGCGCCTGTAAACCTGTAACACAGTGACTATATACAGAAGGCACCTGTAAACATGTAACATAGTGACTATATACAAAATGCGCCTGTAAACATGTAACAGTGACTATTTCCTACCTATTTATTTTCTGGGTTAATTTGTATATTTGTGTTTGGTTGCATTTTAATACTTTGTATTTCTGTAAGATATTAAAAACAGAGAGTCAACCCGTAAATTCAGTTGATAATAACAAAACCGAGAGACATGCAAGGATTGTGTATAACAATGAAGTGCATGTGCTTATGAAACTATTCCTAAGTAGAGTGCATACACAAATTGTGCGCTAAAAGTGCTGATAGTTCTTTGAAGGATTGTACAATTAATAAATCCTAAGCCACAGTAAAGTGGCTTATGTGCAAAAAAACATGAAAAAGAACCAGAGATTCTGTGGCCACTAGTGGTTGCACAGCGTGTGAGCCGTGTTGTAGAAATAAACGGTCCACTGTCACAGCTTCTCTCCTCAATGGGTGGTTTATATAAGGGGAGAGAGAAGGAAAAAATAATGGTGCAGACTGCTTCAGATATTTATGATGAGGATAGAACAAGAATCTCCCTCACGGATTACAGAGCCTAGTGTGTCCCTGGCTCTGGGTTGAAGCGCCTCACACCAAATATAGGGTGGCGTATCTCTTCTTTGTCCTGCAGTTGGCCTCAGATGAAATACAAGCAGACCGCGCTCCCATAGCGTAACACATTAAATAAAAGTGGCAGCAAGTAAATGACTGATCAGTCTCACTCACCAATGGTGGAGCCTCGGTTTTCTCAGGCTCAGCTTGTAAGCATATGGTTCCACTTAAGTCGGTGTGTACCTCACCTCTCTCACCTGGAACGCCTGTCTCTTTCCTTTTTCTGTGCTGGTACTCCACAAGAAGCCGCTCACTCCCAGGACCCTCAGCCTGGATCTCCTCTCTGGATTCACCAGGTGAATCTGCGGCCTCACAGGGCTCAGGACACAAAGGACAAAGGGGATGGGGCTTTTTTCAGGTTTGAGGCTCAGCTTCTCACACACGTGTGTGAGGAAAGTAGTGCACTATCAGACAGAATACAGGATATAGCCAACAGAAACTGGGTTTAGGAGATGACCGGGAACAGCATGAGGTCGAAGGTCGATGGTGCCATGACAGAGACGACTATACCATATGCAAATAGGACTCCCCCAGAAAGGGCGACTAGGAGTGAAATCTACGGAAGTCGAGAGCGACCATTTATTTTATTTTTTTCGTACTTGTTACCTTGGGATTACAAGTGTGAACTTTCTTTTCTTGATGTGGTCGAAAACGACACCTGACGCTTTTCAAAGCATTTTACAAGAAGAAAATTTGCCTGAAGTCCAATTCCTCCATAAAAATTCCATCTCCATCTGAAATTTTTGCATTGTTTTTAGGGTTAGGGATAGAAAACACACGATGTGCACTATTAATGCGAAACTCTCCCCCGAGGTGCTGGATTTAATGGTGCTGCAATAGATGTGGAAACACAAGACCCTGTGGAACATTCCTCTGTTTAAAAGAAATCCGAATCAATTCATACTCTATTCATTCAAGAATTGATTTACAAAATATCTAAAAGCCGAGGCATCCACCTATGTTCCCTCAAGAGGCAGAACCTCTAGGACCTCTACGTAGCCTTAGAACCTCGAAATACATTCCTAGAACTGCAAGAAGGTCACTGCTAGAAAGACTGTGTGTGGTGTGTGGAGTAACGTTAAACCCAGCTCGGGGTCATTTCAGTGATTCTTCTGAAGGAAGTTGACTCATTGGCCTTTACCTTATGATCAACTACTATAACGACAGCTGCTCAGCTAAATTTAAAAATGAAGCAAAAGAATTCCAGGTGACCGCCTTTCTCGAGAGGATACATCCCGTAGAAACCTCACGTGATCAGTATCTAGGGTATTTCCCATTTTTACTGTGCTGCTCAAAGTATTAATGACAAAACGACCCATTACCAAGACAAATAAGGCTGGTGACGGGGGGCATCTATGCCTAGTATCTTGTGAAAAACATTAGGAAATCCAATATGCTATAAATACTCAGGCTTTAGGACAGGGATCAGCAACCTTGACCCTCCAGACGTTCTGGAACTACATCTATGATACTCAGTCACTCATTAGGTCGACAGAGCCTTGTGCGGTATGTAGTTCCAAAACACCTGGGGTGGGCAAGAGTAGAGACGTATTATTTCATGAAGAGTCTCCCATTACTGCAGAAGATCTGAAAACCATAATCACAAGGGAGTTGTCCGAGACGACCGCTTTTGGCAAGAAAGTGACAACGATAAATTTAGAGAAGCCTGATGTGGAAAGGAATGTCAACTCCATGCAATGCAATGGCTGGTATGTAGTGAGACGACAGGAGAATTTATTCACGTGTGGGTGTAGATAGATATCAGCAAAATCAGGCAGAAACTAGGTTGAGGTTCTCCCTTGCGATGAACAGTCGCCACAGGGTATTGAGACGTCAATACACAACCTCCAGGTAAAGAGAAAGTATAGTGCACATAGCATAGGATCCTATGCGTCTTATATGTATGTGGTTGGTCGGTCTTGTGGTTTGATTCACTGGTGCTTTGTGGGTGGTTTTGAGGCAGATATTTTGGTTACTTGATGGGTTCTGCGGATCTTGTACATTGGTGGATCCTATAGGTTTTATATTTCTGTGATCGATGATTAGTGGTTACCATGGGCCTTATATGAAGATGTATAGTAGTAGATGGTCTTGGCCTGGTTTAGTGGTTGCTACGGGTTTTGTGTTCGTGATGTGTCTTTGGATATTATGTGTCTTATGTTGTGTGTGTTTTGATACTATGGATCATTCATGATGATGTCATGTGTTTGGTGGGCCCCATGGAACATTCCCAGGACATACTTGAGGTAACATCACTGCTCTGCATGGAGAGAGCCTGTGGAGACATGGGTTCGATCCCGACGAGCACCTCTCCAGTAGGTAGTACCGGCTGGATGGAGTAGAGGTAACATCACTGCTCTGCATGGAGAAAGCCTGTGGAGTCATGGGTTCGATCCCAGTGAGCAACCTCTCCAGTAAGTGTCCTCGGGCAAGACACCTAACGGTACATACTCGCCACCCAGGACATACTTGAAAATGAGCGAAATCTCAATGTTCCTGATAAAATACGTTATATTAAATTCATGATGATGATGTTGTGTGTTTGATGGGCCCCATGGATCATTCATGATGATGCCGTGTGTTTAGTAGGACCCATGGATCATTCATGATGCCGTTTGATGGACCCCATGGATCATTCATGATCATGATGATATTGTCATTTATGTGGGTCCCATGAATTGTTAACGATGAAGTTATGCGTTTGGGGGGGCCCCACGGATGTTGGTGGTTCCCATAGAGCTTATAAGTTTTGGGTCTTTGTTGGGTACATTGGGTCTTGCATTGGTGATGTATCTTTGGATATTGGGTGTTTTTGGTGGGTCACATGGACTGTTAACTATGATGTTGTGTGCTTGGAGTCTCAGATTGTTACCGACGATGTTGTGTTTTTGGTGGGACCTATGGATTTCATATGTTGGTGTTCAGTGGTTCAAATAGAGCTTATAAATTGGTGTTGTGTGTCTTGGTGGATCCAATAGGTTTTATACTACAGTGTGTGTATATGGTAAGTCCCATGTTGGTTTGATGGGTACCACAAGTCTCAAGTGTGTCAATGTTTTGTGTTTGTGAGTGTTATAAGTACATCTTGGTTGGTTTCTGGATGCTGCTGTTTCTTTTACTACATTCTATTTATTCTAAAGAGAACATATAGCTGCCTACTTGGTGTTGCATCCATTGCCGCGTATCCCTAGGCTTGGTTCCCTGTTTCAGTTAATATTTTCTCTGTTTTAGCACTTCTACTTCAATGTCCATCGACCGGACTGTCCATTTTTGCTGTCTCTTTCCAAACACTTTGTAAGGTGCCTACTTATCACAGCGGCGTACAACCCTGACAAAAATTCAGATTTTTAGGATTTCGTCAGTAATTCAGCATTGTATAGGCTAGCGTGCTCATTTAATTTGGGAAAAACAAAGTCATGTGGGGGTAGGTCAGCAGTAAACATAGCATGCACTCCTTAAGTCATGTAAGTGTGTGACATACCCACAGACATGCCAGCATTTAGCCGTCTGATGTCACATTATCTGTGACTTTCATCATCTCTAACCTGCCCACGTCCTAACACTTTTAATGAGGAACGTGTTCGTGAATCATGCATACCACAGGCCTACTGGAAAACTGAATGGCAATGAATTCTCCTTTGTACTATAACCTTTCCAATATGCGAACTTCCATGGGGCAACTAAACCTGCAAGAGTCGATAATGAGGTGAACAATGTAGCCTTCATGGCTTTCCACCATCAATCGGCACTATGCATGGCCAAGGGCAGAAGGAGTGTGCTGGTTACACAGCAGGGACAGGAGAAGAAAGGTTTAGGTTATGTTGTGAAAAGATCTTGCCAAGGAGGAAATAACGTCATAGAGCATATCCAGAGAATGATTTTAATGTCCCTTTGTACCAAGGAGCAGATTCTTTTGAGGCAACCCACACATGGAACTCACCGTTTCTACCCAACTTAGAGAACGTAGCCAGCCATGAGTGTAGTAGGGTATTTTCAAATAAGATGGACCTCTTGGGTCTAAGGCTAAAAGCAGAAGAATGTGGTTGGTTGGTCATGTGGTTTGATTCACTGGTGCTTTGTTTTTTTGGGTGGTTTTGAGGCAGATGTTTTGGTTACTTGGTAGGTTCTCAGGGTCTTGCGCTTTGGTGATCTATGTTTAGTGGTTACCATGGCTCATATAAGAAGTTGAGTAGTAGTTAGTGTTCTCAAGGTTTTTTAGGATAGTGTTGTGTGTTTGGTGCCTGCTATGGGTCTTGGTTTGGTGATGTCTTCAGTGGGAATTAAACATATATGTAGTATTTTCAAACAAGATGGTCCTCTTGGGTGTTGGTCTAAGGCCAAAAGTCCCAAACAGAAGGACCCATGAAGGGAAACTGTGGTCAAGCCTGTCCCAAAATATGAAACCAAGAACATTGTTCCTGAGAAACTAAGGTCCCAATTTAATTCGACCCAATGACCGTAATGGAGACCTTTTTCAGCTGATTTCCGGACATTTTTCGGTTTGAAACATTCAAATGAGTGTTTACCGGTGTTGCGATTCCCGATAAAAATTCGGATCGAGTATTGACTCTCACGGCTATACTTCTCAATGGAAATATCAGCTATATTATTGATTCAACTCTGATTGATGGGTATGCCAATCACTGAAAAACTTACAAATGCTGAAAGGTGCCTTTAATGGATTTGATTTAGGCTGAAAAATAGAGGGAATAAGACTGAAATCTCGTATGAAACGTCAGGTTTTTCTACCGGTCATGTTTATAGGCACAAACGTGCATGGTGCTGCCCAAGAATAAGCTTTTATGGCCATTTTGTAAGCCACCTTTTTTTTCAGACGAGGGACATTTTCCGGTTATTGTCTCGGTTGCCATTTGGAAAATTGGCTGCAAGTAACCGATATTTTTTTTTTTTAATCGGCCAATATAATTAATTGAATTGAGGCCTAGGTCTAGAGCAGGGCTGTCAACTCCCCCCCCCCCCAGATGTTCCTGAACTACACCTCCTAGGATTCCCTGGCCAGCTATTGCATTCAAAGAATTATTGGAATTGTAGGCCTCAACATATGGGGGGGCCGTGAGTTTTACAGCCCAACATCTGGGGGGGTGAGTTTGACAGGACTATTGGCCAAATCTTCCACTAATCGGACATAAATAATCCAATACTGGAATCCATTTAAATGGTTGTCCCGTCTTTTCTTCTCAGGAACTTCTGACCTACTGGAAGGGGGCATCTGGTTTATCATTATTGTTACTGTAACCCTAAGATATAACGCGACTGTACCTTGACCAAATGGGACCACCTAGATTGTGGACGACAATTTGGCTTGAGTTGGATACAACGTTTTGGCTCAGTAGAGTGGCCAGTGGTCTTGAGTGAATGCCGGCCTCCTTTTATTAGCCATTTGACCATCCATATGGTAGTTTTGGCCCAGCCGACATGCTCTGGGGTTGGAAGATAAGCTCTTCGACAGAATATCTCATGCCATTGTCTGGCATCGATGTCTTGGATAAAGTGACATCTCAGAGTCAAGGTGATCCAAAACATGGACCTTACATTGGGGCAATAAGGTCTGCAACTGCACTAAAGTGTTTTATGAATGTTTGAGGAGTTGAAGACTCCGTCTTTGCTGTCTGTGGTATTGATCAATCTATTATACTCGAGAGGTATCTTGAATTCAGGTAGAGACATTTTTGTACGGCAGGAAAGTTACTTGTTTCTCTTTTAAAAAGTCACTCTTCGAGTTGACAGGTTGTTCACTCCAAGTTTCTTTAAGGCTTGTCGTGTGTGGTTTTGAGGAGTGGTCAGGTCGGCATCACGAGAGAAGCTAAGACAGAACCTCCGTAGGAATGCTTGGCAGACAAATATAGAGAAAGAAAAGGAAAACCGCAAGATGTCGGAGTTCCTCGCAATTTTCCTTCCTAGTGTTCAATAGCAATTATCGTCAGCGTTGTCCTGGAGAACTACGTGGGGAGGAAAGTACAGAAAAACACGCGAGCAACAAACACTACTTCACGTTATAGAATCAAACCGCTCCCCAGGAAAACAAATATTGAGCGAGACTTCTGTACTTCGTGCCGCAAAGCGCACTTGACAAATTATGCGATGAAATATCAGTCTACACCCTAAATCAGTCACTCGTGGTATGCAAAAAACAGCCAGTCTTAAAAGGGACACGCGTGGTATCCGATCCAACCCCAACGTATTGTAGTGAACATAGTGCTTGGAGTCTGAGTATTGGATCTGTGATTTCGAAGACCGGAGGTGTCCCTGGGACCATCAGCAACCCTCTGTGCAATTTGAGGAACGTGTCCTACGTCCATCGTCGAGACAGTGACCAAATCCTGTTACTATCAACTCAAGAACATCGCCCATGTCCGCCCCTTTCTGACACAAGATAACGCGAAGGTGCTGGTTCATTCTCTTGTTATTTCACAACTTGACTACTGAAACTCACTCCTTATTTGCCTCTTCACCTCCCGTATTTCCCCTTTGCAATCTGTAATGAATGCAGGTGCCAGGCTTATTTTTCTCACCAGACACACCTCGTGTACCTCCCTCTCTGCCGGTCCCTCCATTGGCTTCCTGTACGTTCCAGGATACAGTTTAAAATACTGACGCTCACGTTCAAAATCGCTCAATAACTCAACCCCTCCCTAAATGTCTTTGTTACTTGCAAGCACATCCCATCTAGACAACTCCGGTCGGCGGGCGATCTCCTCCTGTTATCTCTCTACACCCGCATGGCCAACTCTTGCCTCCGAGACTTCTCAAGGGCAGCTCCGGTCCTGTGGAATGACTTGCCTCGTCCTATCAAACTCTCCCCTGATCTTCAGGCCTTCAAGAAATCCCTCAAAGCCCATCTCTTCAGATTATTGTACCACATCACTGATACAACTCATCCCTCTGCTCACCTACTCACACATGACTGAAGCTGCCCACCATTCCCAAACCACTGGCACCAATGATCATACTGTCCAGTAAAACTCCCCTTGTCTTCCTGAACCCCAATCCCTCTAGACTGTAAGCTCCTATGAGCAGGGCCCTCTACACCTCTTGTTTCCATCATATGTCCGTTTATCTGTATCGCGTTGATTTGGGGTACTGTAAAGCGCTGCGCAAACTGTTGGCGCTATATAAATGATGATAATAATAGTACTCGTCAGCATTAATCATACCTTTCTTAACATTATTTGTGTTGTAGTTTGTTCGTAATTGTCTTGTAACCCTTGAAACGTGTCGCTGAGTTTCTCGCACTGTCGCCATTGAGGAGATGCGCTGCACTTAACACTTGCTGAAAGTGGAATTACTGTGTGACCGCGAGTCAGCTGTTCTGCTGATCTTGTGATTCATTTCCTTCCCCACAGGTCAGAGTTGCATAAATGCGCAAAACCACCGAGGGCCTCGTCTCACTTTAACGCAGACTGTTCCAGGGCCAACCTGCTGTACCTGTCTGTGCAATGTCTGTGCTCCCTGACCTCGTTTGGTTTTGTTATTTTTTTTGTTTGGGTTTTGTTATTTTTTTTCTGCAAATTTTTACTATATTCTTCTCGATGCGGTTGTTGTGTTTTTTTTACATCACAACAGAGTTAATGATACAAAAGGCAAAAGGATTTTACTTTCTGATATTTCTGTAATGAACCTCTCGGAATTCCTGCTTTTCTAAAAGTCTCCTGTTATTATATACATTGTGACGTTTATACCATCGGAATTAAAATTTAGTTTCAAAGTGCCCACATAGGGCTCTGAGCTAAAACAACGCTACATGAAAAATTAGCGCGAGTCGCTAAGGCTAGGGTCAGACTGAGGCAGTGCGAACGCGCGTGCAGGCGCACTTAATCACGGCCGTAGTAGCAGCAAATGCCGGGCAATGACGGCCAATATACGAAGTACGGTCGCACAAAAGTCCGGCTGCGCAACGCAAGTGGCAAACGAACGCATTTTGTCGAACGTAAAACCGCTAGTACGGTTGTACAGAGTGCGCTGCATCCGCTAGCGGCGTGTGTGCGTGAATTGGAGATGTCAGACACTGCTAATGTCCGGCCAACATAACGTCCAGATGCACAAAGTGTTTTATTGATGATCCGTACAAAATCACGAACGCAAATGCGCATCGTATGACCGCTATCGCGTACTCCGTGAAAAAATGCGTCCATTCGTTCGAACGCACTTTTTCACAGACAACGTGAAAATGCGTTCGTCTGACCCTAGCCTAAAAGATAGGGCCTGACGACCCACCAACAGATCACCTTGTCCGCAGAAGTCTGTGTACAGGATTCATTAGCGCGCGCTAGGGAAACGCTAAGACCCGGGCTAATGCATTGTATGGTTAAACATAAAAAGCGTTCCAGTTAAAAAATATATTTTTTTTTTTAAAAAAAAAACGCAACCCCCAAATGCAAAAAATCCAGAAAAATACCTAATAAATTCTAAAAATTCAATAAATAAAAAGGCTTTTTACTGCGGATTAAAAAAATAAATGGTTGAATAAATAAAGGATAAAAACGATAATATTTTTTACATTGGATCCTATGGGCTTTTGCGCACGGCAGGTTTTCCTATACAATGCATTTTCTCACGTTTCCCCGAGCACGCCGGCTTAACCATACAATGCATCTTCTGACGTTTCCAGGAAGCTCACCGGTTTAACCATACAATGCATCTTTTACACATAAACGACATGTAGCGAGCCCAGGGACCACCTGCGCTGCATTCCTTTCAATTGCCTGTCAATTACCTGTTAATTTTGGGCAGGGAATTTTGTCTTTTTTCCCCTCCGTTAACACCAGGGTTGAGCAGTTGGTAAATTTTTGCGATTAGCGTCGGCACTAAAATTAGCGCCGGGACCAAACGTTCTGTTGGTTAGAATAGCGAAAGTGCTCTGTAGCGCTGCCCATGTTAAGTATAGGACGCGGTAGGTACAGGAAGCTTGCCCTGCGAATCGTAAATTTCCGCGCGCAAAGTGATTTTCGCCATTTGTAGCGAGAGGCAAAGGATCTGTTGGTCGGGCGCTAGACTGAATTTACCTGGCGCTAACTCGAAAACAGGCTGACGCTAGGGTTAGTTCACACCAACTGGTAGTGCCCAGAGTCTGCTTTGCTGTTAGATGGGATAGGACCAACAAACATAAAATTAACAAACCATGTTACACAGGAATCAATAGGCAATTACTAACTACTCCTACAACTATCTGCAGCCGACCATCACTACCTAGTGCCTCCCATCCAAAATACTGCCTCCCATCCATACCTACTGCCTCCCATCCCTACCTACTGCCACCCATCCATACCTAGTGCCTTCCATCCCTAAGTACTGCCTTCTTTCCCTAAATGCTTCCTCCCATCCATACTTACTTCCTCTTTACCTATCACAAGCTACTCCTTTTATCCCCACTTACAACTAGGGATGAGCCGAACACTCCCCGAGTTCGGTTCGGAGCCGAACCCGAACTTTCCAAATGTTCGGATTCGAACCCGAGCTCGAACTCAACACAAGTCAATGGGGCGGAAAATTCGGTTTTTTAGAGTGCCCACCAAGAGGGCATATATGCTAGATATTTGCCATAAAAGGTGTATGGGGGTCCGGGTAGTGCCCTGGGGGACAGGAAACAAGGACAAAAAGTTAAAAAAATTTAAAGGGACAGGGAGTTTTCCATAAAATAAGGGTTAAAAATAAAAATGAAAAATTCCTTCAAATATCGTGCCTAGGAGGTCCCCATAACCTGCCCGTGAAGTGGCGGATTTCTAGGATGTATAGAAATATGTAAAAACCAAAAAATGACATTTCAAATGACGGTAAATGCTTTTCCTTTAATCTATCCATAAACAACTGCTTGGGGCGGCAGTCTGTATGAAAAGAGGAGACATTTTCGGACACGCAGAAAAAGTTTACTAATTTTTTGGCGGTGAAAAGCAGGAGAATGACTGGAGAATGGAAAATTCTAGACCAAATAGCCGATTTGGAAAGTGAGATAAATGGAGAATTTTTCTGGTTCGGCTATTTTGACCTAGAATTTTCCATTCTCCAGTCATTCTCCTGAGTTTCACCTTTCTCTGAATAACCCTGTCAGGGTTATTCAGAGAGCGTTGAAGAGCAGGAGAATGACTGGAGAATGGAAAATTCTAGGTCAAAATAGCCAAACCAGAAAAATTCTCCCATTTAGGCTAGGGTCAGACTAGCGAATTTTTAACGTGCGTTTAGGCGCACTTAATCACGGCCGCACTAGCAGCAAATGACGGGCAATGACGGCCAATATACGAAGTACGGTCGGACGAAAGTCTGGCTGCGCAACGCAAGTGGAAAATGAACGCATTTTTTCGAGAACGCAGAACCGCTAGTACGGACGTACAGAGTGCGCTGCGTCCACTAGCGGCGTGTGTGCGTGATTTGGAGACGTCAGACCCTGCTCATGTCCGGCCAACATAACGTTCAAACACTCAAAGTTTCCTGGTTTGGATCCGTAAAAAATCACGCACAAAAATGTGCATCGTATGACCGTTTTCGCGCATTCCGTGAGAAAATACGGCAATGCGTTCGGACGCACTTTTTGACAGTCACTGCGAAAAATGCGTTAATCTGACCCTAGCCTTATCTCACTTTCCAAATCGGCTATTTGGTCCAGATTGTTCTCTTTTCCTGCCATTCTCCTGGTTTTCACCTTTCTCTGAACAACCCTGAGAGAGAGGTGAAAGCCAGGAGAACTGGCAAGAGAAGAGAACAATCTAGACCAAATAGCCGATTTGGAAAGTGAGATAAATGGGAGAATTTTTCTGGTTTTGCTATTTTGACCTAGAATTTTCACTTGTCCAGTTATTCTCCTGCTTTTCACCGCTCTCTGAATAACCCTGTGAATGTTTAATCCCGAGGTGAAAAATAACATTGCTTTAGATGTTATTTAGAATTTTTTTCAAACACCAGTTAAATGCAGCATATTAGGAAGTTTTAGGAGGGAAATTAATTCTCAAATCTCAATCAGAAGCAGACACCACCCCACCCCCTCAGTACCTCAGTATAGTGTACAATGTATCAAATTGATTACCAGACTAAAAACACCTGGTGTTATGCCGGTTTGTGAACAGAGGTCATTTAGAGTTGAGAATCTTTCCACGTATACATTAGTTTTTAATTCAATATCTAATAAACCGCTGCTTATAATATTCTGCAGTAAAGAGTCTCTTTATTTCTAGATTTTTTAGTATTTTTTTAAAGCATTTTCTATACTTTTTTCAAAAAAATTTTTTTTTTCGAACTCGGACCGAACACACCCAAAAAGTTTGAAGTTCACGAACTTTCGAACTGCCAAAGTTCGGGCCGAACTCCGAACCCGAACAGCTCATCCCTACTTACAACCTACCATCCCTACCTATTGTCTTCTATCCATACATAAAGCCTCTCATCCATTCCAACTGCCTTCTATTGCCTAACTAATGCCTCCCGTCCATTTCTACCACCTTCTATCCATAAATACTACCTCATATCTCTTACAGCTTCCGATACCTAAATAGTGCCTCCCGTATATACCTACTGACTAATATTTCTATTGCTTCCTATCATTAGATAATCTTTCTATCCCCATTCTAACATCCTTACTTACTTCCTCCTATCCCTAATTATTGCCAGTCATCCTTAGCTACTAACTCCTATCCTTACCTATTGCCCTCCATCCAAACCTACTGCCTCCTACCACAAAATCCAGCTCCCATCCCCAACTACAGCTTCCCATCCCCAACTACAGCCCACTATCCTTACCTATTGCTTCCCATCCGGAATTACTGACCACCATCCTCGCCTATTGTTTCCCATCCCTAACTTCTGCTCACCTAATTACTGCCCACCATCCTTACCAACTACTGCCCACCATCCTTACCTACTGCTTCCCGTCCATAACTACTGCCCACCATCCTTACCTACTGCTTCCCATTCGGAATTACTGCCCACCATCCTCGCCTATTGCTTCCCATCCCTAACTTTTGCTCACCTAATTACTGCCCACCATCCTTACCAACTACTGTCCACTATCCTTACCTACTACTTCCCGTCCCTACAGCCATCACCATTTCCAGCTCCTGCATTTTCACTCTGCAGTCCCACCCGCTCTTCCCATCCACCCCACCGACTAGTCCTGGGCCTAAACTCATAGCGCTCCCTTCCAGCTGCTTCCACATTTCTTTCTAATTTCCCTTTTCAAGCCCAAAATTCTGGTCCATTCCCATGCAATTCTGCCATTTCTTTCTGGTCACCAGCTCCACACTCCCCCTGCTCCCTCTTGTTTCACTTACCTCTGTCCCTTAGATTAAGTGCTCAGCCAGACATCCCGTGAGTTTACAAAGTGCTGTATTAACAGGGCCGTCTGTTCCTGATGTATCATTATTTATGTCTCTCGTTTGTGCTTCTCCACTGTAAAGCGCTACGGAATCTGTTGGCGCTATAGAAGTAACTACTGCCTGACATCCTTACCTACGGCTTCCTAATCATATCCCTACTAAACCTATCATAGTTTTGTGTACAACACGGTGTGTGATGCCATAACAACCAACATTATGAATTAAAGATGCTACATTGTGTCACCACGCAGAAACCTGTCACAAGTTCGCGTAAAGAATGGCGTCACGCTTTCTGTAGGCTACAGAGTCGCCTTAATACACAAAAAGAAAAATCACTGCATCATAAGAAAGGTGAAGCTACATAAATTAAAGTCCAGGACATGCAGTCTCCCTGGCTCAGGGCTCTCATGCGAGAAACTCTGGGGCTCGAGCTTCACTTTCAGCGGACTTCCCACGGCTTCCTGAAAATTCACGTTCCCTGGATGTTCCTTCCTGAGAACAAGACTTGGCTCCGGCACTCTCTTTTCTTATTTTATTTCCACTTTTCTGCGTTCCCTCTCCCTTCCTTCCACTTTTTTCTCTCATTTCGCTTGATTTTCTCCTCTTACATTCACTTTCTTCAATATGTTTTGTCACTGGCCCTGCATCCTATAAACAGCGGATTTGTGGAGAGAATTACATGTTTAAAGCCAAAAATAACTGAATTAGGAACTTTTTCACATCTAAACCGAACTTTCAGTTCCACTATTTTGGGGCTAAATTTACCAAGTTTCCTTTGCGATTCTCTTTTACAATTTCTTGTTTGCTGAATATCCCTTAATGTTCGTCTGTTATTATTTTGTTACTCAAACATAGGAAAATTAAATGGTGTATAATATATACAGTCTCACCGGCCACTTTACTAGGTACACCTTGCTAGTACCAGGTTGGATACCTTTTGCCTTCAGAACGGCCTTAATTCTTTGTGGCATTGATTGAACAAGGTGTTGGAAACATTCCTCAGAGATTTTGCTCCATATTGACATGATGACGTCGCGCAGTTGCTGCAGATTTGTCGGCTGCTCATCCATGATGATGTGAATCTCCCGTTCCACCACATCCCAAGGGTGCTCTATTGGATTGAGATCTGGGGACTGTGGAGGCCATTGGAGCACAGTGACCTCATTGTCACGTTCAAGAAACCAGTTTGAGATGATTTGAGCTTTGTGACATGGTGCATTACCCTGCTGGAAGGAGCCACCAGAAGATACAGGGGACACTGTGCTCATAAAGGGATGGACATGGTGCATTACCCTGCTGGAAGGAGCCATCAGAAGATACAGGGTACACTGTGCTCATAAAGGGATGGACATGGTCAGCAACAATACTCAGGTAGGTCGTGGCGTTTACACAATGCTCAGTTGGTACTAAGAGACCCAAAGTGTGCCAAGAAATTATCCCCCACACCATTACACCAGCACCAGCCTGAAGCGTTGATACAAGGCAGGATGGATCCATGCTTTCATGGTGTTCCGGTCAAATTCCGACCCATCTGAATGTCGCAGCTGAAATCGAGTCTCATCAGACCAGGCAATGTTTTTCCAATCTTCTATTGTCCAGTTTTGGTGAATCTCTGCGAATTGTAGCCTCAGTTTCCTGTTCTTAACTGACAGGAGACGCACTCGGTGTAGTCTGCTGCTGCTGTAGCCCATCTGCTTCAAGGTTGGATGTGTTGTGCGTTCACAGATGGTATATCTGCAGACCTCGGTTGTAACGAGTGGTTATTTGAGTTACTTTCTATCCTCTCCATCCAGTCTGTCCATTCTCCTCTGACCTCACAATGCGTTTTCGTTCACACAGCTGCCGCTCACTGGATATTTTATCTTTTTCGGGTCATTCTCTGTAAACCCTAGAGATGGGTGTGCGTGAAAATCCCAGTAGATCAGCAGTTGGTGCCAGACGGGCTGGTCTGAGTATTTCACAAACAACCCATGCCACGTTCAAAGTCACTTAAATGCCCTTTCTTCCCCCATTCTGTTGCTCGGTTTGAAGTCGTCTTCACCGCGTCTAGATCCATAATGCATCGAGTTGCTGCCATGTGATTGGCTAATTAGCAATTTGTGTTAACAAGCAATTGAACCTGGTGTACCTAATAAAGTGGCCGCTGAGTGTGTGTATAATTACACAAAGATCTCCACTCCACTGTCCTTGTGAAAAAGCTTCCTGGGCGTATTAGTCCATGTACTGTATGCCATTTAGAAGAATTAGGCAGACACACTCAGGGGCTGCCGGAGCACCTCTCCAGTAAGTGTCCTTGCGCGAGACACCTAACGGTACAAACTTACCGACCACACAATGGGCCATATTACATACTAGGTGCTAACTTAACCAGAGCAGTTGTAAACTTAAAACCATATTACATAGGTGGTGCTAATTTAACCAGAGCTGTTGTAAACTTCCCAGAGCCATTATAGCCTATGGAGGTTTTAAGTTTACAACAGCTCTGGTTAAGTTAGCACCAAGTATGTAATATGGCTCTATATCGGCTGTGGAGTCCAGTGGTGACGTCTCTACCCTTCGACAGTGGAGAAGCAAGTCAAATCCCGATCAGGACATCCCTCCAATACAACTGTGGAGAAGCCTCGACTTTATGAGAAGCGGGTTCAACCTGACCACCAGGTCGCTGATCTACAATCATGGAAAGACGACTCGATCCCACTCAGAAGACGCCACCAGCGAGTGTCCTTGGGCAAGACACCTAACGATATGGATGCGCCGACCTCACAAAATACTTGTACAGCTCATAGATTGTAAGTTCTTGGGAACAGGATCCCCATGAATCAGGCCGTACCATCCATGTGTGGTATTACAATGTATCAACCCCTTGTACACTGATCTTGTAAAGCGCTGCGGAATATGTGGCGCTATATAAAAAATAATGGATGTAAAATTTAAAATTCCCCTCTGAATAACCATACATGGGGTAACTGGAGCTGTCAGAGAAAAATAAGGAATGTAACCAGCCACTTAATGATTGAGTTTAATATTAAAAGCCCAGGTCAGCACGTGATACATTTTTCTGTAAAATGCCCATCAGTTACTGTTATTATTTTGAGATCAACATTTAATCATTTGCATTTCCTATATCATTTTTATAGAAATCAGATAGACTCACGCAGGGGCCTAAAACAATTAAATCCAAGGCTCAGCGTGAGCGGAAACTGTTGCTCGATATGTTTTAAATACATAAAGTTGTGGATTTTACTCCAAAGAATAATTGTGTTTATTTATATCTCTTGTGATTATCGGTTAAGCTTGCTTCTTCTGGTCCGTCCTTTAAATATCAATAACCGCTGTCATAACATGAAACCAGACTTCCGTTCCAGTTCAGAAACTAGCTTTTAAATTATTTATTTTTTATTTTATATATATATATACATATACTGTATATACATATTTACTTTGTTTCATGGGCCTTGTTTGAATTAGGATGCAAGGAACAGGTGTTTGTTTATGTTGTTTCACAGCTGGAGTCCATTCTTCACCAGTCTGTGCGTTTATTAGGATATAAGACTGTCCTATAAAAGTGAGCCGCGGTTTTGGGCCACGATCGACTGTTGCTGCGTTTATGAGAGCGTGACACTGTCGCATTGATCTTCATAGTGATTCTGCTAAAGTGACACCCGCACACTGTAAATATATGGAGGAAACCTTAAAAGACGCCCGCACACCCTGAATATATGGAGGAGCCCCTGAAAATTAGACATGTGCATTCGTTTTAGTACTAAAGCAATTTAGTCCGAATTTTGGGATAATTTAGTTTTAGTATGACTCAAGAGAAACGAAACTGCTCAGTACAAAAAACGAAAGAAACTAAAATAAAATGCACTACATTTTAGTTTCAGTCCTCTTTGTGATATTATATCGATGAGTGAAGGAGACCAGCAATGAAGAGCGCAACATCGCAACATCCGAAGTTCTGCACCCTCCACATGCCAATGCAGGAAGATGTTCTATACAGAGAGGGACATTAATTCAGGAGGATGTTCTATATATTATACAGAGAGGGGTATTAATTAATGCAGGAGGATGTTCTAAACATTATACAGAGAGGAGCCTTTTTTTTTAGCCCTTTAAATCCAGTGGCTGTGAGCGCGGAGATCGGCTGCTTGTTACATTATCTCTCAGTACAATGTATCAGGCTCAGCTGTTAACAGTAACTGACTGCTGCTCATCACAGCGCTCAGAGTTTCAGTAAAACAAGAAAATAATATTGTTCTAACGTCTTATATATAAAAATATTATTTACTAGTTTTACTGAAACTCTGAGCGCTGTGATGAGCAGCAGTCAGTTACTGTAACAGTTTTGCCTGACACGGGGCAGTATTGCAATGTTGGTGCTAACTTAACCAGAGCTGTTGTAACTGAAAACCTCCATAGGCTATAATGGCTCTGGGAAGTTTACAACAGCTCTGGTTATGTTAGCACCAACTATGTAATATGGCCCACATTGTGCTGAGAGTGAGAGATACTGTAACAAGCAGCAATCTCAGCCCTCTGAGGAGCCACTACAATAGTAATTGTATCCACTGGTTTTCGGATGAATGAAATTAGTTTTCATACTAAAGAACTGAAAACGAATTTCTTTAGCAACTAAATAAATTGCATTTTAGTACTAATGCATTAGTTCAAAACGAAATTTTGTGCTGTGCACATGTCTACTGAAAATACACACGCACACCCTGAATATATGGAGGAACCCCTAAAAAGACACCCGCACACCCTGAATATATGGAGGAACCCCTAAAAAGACACCCACACACCCTGACTATATGGAGGAGCCCCTAAAAAGACACCCACACACCCTGAATATATGGAGGAGCCCCTAAAAAGAGACCCACACACCCTGAATATATGGAGGAACCCCTAAAAGGACACCCGCACACCCTGAATATATGGAGGAGCCCCTGAAAAGACACCCGCACACCCTGAATATATGGAGGAGCCCCTAAAAAGACACCCGCACACCCTGAATATATGGAGGAGCCCCTAAAAAGACACCCGCACACCCTAAATATATGGAGGAACCACTAAAAAGACACCCACACACCCTGAATATATGGAGGAGCCCCTAAAAGACACCCACACACCTGACACCCTGATATATGGAGGAGCCCCTAAAAAGACACCCACACACCCTGAATATATGGAGGAGCCCCTAAAAACACACCCACACACCCTGAATATATGGAGGAACCCCTAAAAGGACACCCGCACACCCTGAATATATGGAGGAGCCCCTAAAAAGACACCCGCACACCCTGAATATATGGAGGAGCCCCTAAAAAGACACCCACACACCCTGAATATATGGAGGAACCCCTAAAAAGACACCGCACACCCTGAATATATGGAGGAGCCCCAAAAAGACACCCGCACACCCTGAATATATGGAGGAGCCCCAAAAAAGACACCCACACACCCAGAATATATGGAGGAACCCCTAAAAAGACACCCACGCACCCTGAATATATGGAGGAGACCCTAAAAAGACACCCGCACACCCAGAATATATGGAGGAGCACCTAAAAAGACACCCGCACACCCTGAATATATGGAGGAAACCTTAAAAGACACCGCACACCCCGAATATATGAAGGAACCCCTAAAAAAGACACCCTCACACCCTGAATATATGGAGGAGGACCTAAAAAGACACCCACGCACCCTGAATATATGGAGGAACCCCTAAAAACACACCCACACACCCTGAATATATGGAGGAGGACCTAAAAAGACACCCACACACCCTGAATATATGGAGGAGCCGCTAAAACGACACCCTCACACCCTGAATATATGGAGGAGGACCTAAAAAGACACCCACACACCCTGAATATATGGAGGAGCCCCTAAAAAGACACCCTCACACCCTGAATATATGAAGGAACCCCTAAAAAAGACACCCTCACACCCTGAATATATGGAGGAACCCCTAAAAACACACCCACACACCCTGAATATATGGAGGAAACCTTAAAAGACACCCGCACACCCTGAATATATGGAGGAGCCCCTAAAAAGACACCCACACACCCTGAATATATGGAGGAGCCCCTAAAAGACACCGCACACCCTGAATATATGGAGGAGCCCCTAAAGACACCCGCACACCCTGAATATATGGAGGAGCCCCTAAAGACACCACACACCCTGAATATATGGAGGAGCCCCTAAAAGACACCCGCACACCCTGAATATATGGAGGAGCCCCTAAAAAGACACCCACACACCCTGAATATATGGAGGAGTCCCTAAAGACACCCGCACACCCTGAATATATAGAGGAGCCCCTAAAGACACCCACACACCCTGAATATATGGAGGAGCCCCTAAAAAGACACCCGCACACCCTGAATATATGGAGGAGCCCCTAAAAAGACACCCGCACACCCTGAATATATGGAGGAGCCCCTAAAAAGACACCCGCACACCCTGAATATATGGAGGAGCCCCTAAAAAGACACCCGCACACCCTGAAAAAAGGCCTGAATATATGGAGGAGCCCCTAAAAACACACCCACACACCCTGAATATATGGAGGAGCCCCTAAAAAGACACCCACACACCCTGAATATATGGAGGAACCCTTGAAAGGAGAAACACTAGGGGTCCTATTACATTCCTGACGTTAACGTTAGCCCCGGTTGCCCTGGCGCCGTCGCACCATATTACAATCCAAACACGGGTTAAAAATCCCGTTGGCCATTGGAATCTTGTTCTCTTCAGCGCGAGGTTACTGTACTTTGAGCTCCCTGTGCTTAACATGGGGAGCACAAAGAGTTAATCAGCGTTAGGATTACAATGTACTAACGTTAATTACCGTCTGGCTGCGGTTAACCCGGAAGTAAACCGCAGCCAGGGCCTGGTATTAACGGATTCCGCTTCTGTTAAATCTCTCAGCACCAGCCAAGAATCCCCCCAGAAATCAGATACTCACCTCCCATCACGCGGCGGGAACCGCGACTCCAAACGCCTCTTCTGGCCGCCGGGAGCAGTGAGAGACTGGTGGAAAAAAGTCCCCCAGTCTCCCTCTGCTGATCACTACACCGACCTGCTGGATCTCGCAAGGTGAGATCCTGCAGGTCATGTGACCAGCAGCGTTAGTCTCAATGGAGTCCATGGAGGGGATGATCGCGGCAGTGCTTAGTGATGCTGCGAGAATCCCGCGACTTAGCGCCGTGTAACAGTGCAGGCTTCTGTATTAGCGCCTGCACCGTAATATAACGCTAAAACGGGGACGCTAAGGAGAAATTACAGGCGCAGGTTTTTCTCCTCTGCGTCCTTAGCGTTAGGATCATATTATCGCCCTAGGACAGAAAGGAGGCTTTGCCTTTTATAAACAGGGACACTCGGGGGGAGTGAATCGGGTTAGAGATATTGAGGTTAAGGAGATTTACAAATAATGAATACCCCCCCCCCCCTACAAGCATTCTCAACCCAGGGAGCACTACTCCTAAACCCCCTCAACTCTACCCAAAATTTCCCTAAACTTCCATGTGGGGTACTTTACAGCACCCCATCCATGTGATTAATGTTTGGTAGCGCTGCAGGACTGGTATCACGGTGACATCGCAGACTGGCCACAATGCGCTGCAATATTATCATTAATCGTCAAGTAGGGCGTTCAGTTAATATGATCGGCGCTCTGACGGGTGCAGGACGTGATCCTAAGGACAAATCATTAGGAAGTCACCCTGAATTTTTGTTAACGACCTCCTGGTTGATCAAACTATCAGGGTTATTCAAAGAGAGTCGATCTGGCCCCGAAATGTAACCGATCAGTGAAATTCAGCATACGGCTACATTTCCTGGCCATTCGGCTATCCAGAGAGCAGATAGCCAAATGCTGGCGAATTGCCTGCACATACGGTGCCTGTTCGGTGCCTGTTCGAGGGCAGTGAAATCCCCATAGAGAAGCAATGCTTCGGCTATTCAGAGAACACAAACCAGCAGTGAAAAAGTTGCCGAAATGCCCTGCTGTTCGGTGGTTTCATTCGGCAAGTTAATTCAGGAGAATCCCATAGGCTTCAATGTTAAAAATATTCCCGTTTTAATTCAATATCTAATAAACCGTTCATTATAATATTCTGCAGTAAAGAGTCTCTTTATTTATAGATTTTTAGGATCTTTTAGGCATTTTTTTAGGATTTGTTTTGCAAATTTTATTTTTTTTAAGTCGTTTTTTTCTTTTTTCTGTAACATCCCTTTTTATTATCATTCATCGGATCTTATGTGTAAATTTCAGACATTTTCGTTCAGTAGTTTTTTTGCAAACAGCCTTTCAATTTTCAAATTTTAAAGCGTACTTTTTTTTTTCCACCTCGTTCGTCTGCGTGTCAGCTTTTTCCGGCAGCTGCTCTGCGCCGTGATTGACGACTAGTCGGGTTTCTCCAGCGTGGTTAATCCAGCTGTTTCTGTGAGTGTTTGGCGGGTTTGTGTTGAGTGTTCGGTGTGTTTGCGGCAAATTGTCCATGCACTGCGGGGACCCTGTGGTGCTTGCTGAATACACCACAGGGTCGGCGAACTAGGATCGCCGAATCGCCCCGAAGTGAAGGGAACGAAAAGTCACCGAACGTGCGTTGACTTTTCAAATCTCTTTGAATAACCCTGTATGTGCGATTGGTTGGTGGGGGGGGGGGGTCTATCGTGTGTTTTTTGACTATTCTTGTCACTTCCACATACGTGCAACCAGAAGCGGGAGAGGATTACAGAAAAAAAAACAAAAAAACAACAGCAAACAAACAACAATAAAAACCCACACACAACAAGCAACAAGGCGATACGCTGCGGCTTCACGGTTGATTTTGTGCCACAACGTTGCAGTGGGCGATTCCTGAGGATTCTGAAGCTCCCGCTGGGCCTTGTTTCCATATAAAAAAAAAGAAAAGAAAGGGGTGTGCGGAGAGGGGGGAGAATAAAGGAAAAACCCTGCCTGGATGTGTGTTTGTGCGGCTGCATGAGAGCTGGCAGCGTGAGAGGGACATGACAAAACACACAGAAAAGGAGCGGGGCTGGAGCAGGCGGCTGCCAAGAGCCGGGCCTGAAAGATCTAGTCTTAACCAGTTTGATATTTAAAGTTAAAAAGGGAGGAGAATGAGGATTGTTTGTTTTGGCTTCACTCTGCACATGCCTATGGTCAGGGGGCCGGGAGGGGAGGCGAGATACTGTATGACCCAGACCACCCCTTCTGTTTTGTTGTTTCACGTTTTGTTTTGTTGTTTTGTTTTTCTTGTATCACTTGTACAATTATCCTACGGGCAGGGCCGTCTGTTCCTTATATGTTTTTATTATGTCTCAGGTCTGTACTCCCTCGTTGTAAAGCGCTGCGTACTCTGTTGGCGCTATTTAAGTGACTGTAACCGTTTACGGGTCGGTTTTCGCTAAAAGCAAAACGACGGGCGCGCGCAGAACTTTTCCAGGCGGCAGAGCTCGCGCCCCGCGTTTCATGGGTGCACGCCAAGGACAGGCTATTTATGGAGCGGCGCGGGCAGGGACTCCAGGCGCAGACTTGTGTTACATAACGCGCCGGAGCGGAGAGGCGGGGGACGCGCCGCCCCGGTCTCCGCAATGGCCCGTGCGTCCAAAGAAAATGTGCAGCCCGTGCGACGCTCTCGTAACATGTCGAAGTCCCTCGCTGCAGCGTGTTTAACCCTTTTGGTGCTGGAAGGGGGTGAAGAATACAGATGAATAAAAAGAAAACAAACACAGCAATGACAAAAAATGCACAATAGCTATTAATAACAGAATACTTATACATATATTATATTTATTTATCAAGCATTTTAGCAGGAAGGATACATTGAGATTTCTCTCGCTTTCAGGAACATTGAATTGTTACAGAAATACAAGGAATAAAATGCAAGATATTAAAAACACAAATATACAGATTAACAGAAAATAAAGTAGGAAATATAGTCACTATGTTACATGTTTACAGGTGCATTCTGTATATAGTCACTGTGTTACATGTTTACAGGTGCATTCTGTATATAGTCATTATGTTACATGTTTACAGGTGCATTCTGTATATAGTCATTATGTTACATGTTTACAGGCGTATTCTGTATATAGTCACTGTGTTACATGTTTACAGGTGCATTCTGAATATAGTCACTATGTTACATGTTTACAGGTGCATTCTGTATATAGTCACTATGTTACATGTTTACAGGTGCATTCTGTATATAGTCACTATGTTACATGTTTACAGGTGCATTCTGTATATAGTCACTATGTTACATGTTTACAGGTGCATTCTGTATATAGTCACTGTGTTACAGGTGCATTCTGTATATAGGTCACTATGTTACATGTTTACAGGTGCATTCTGTATATAGTCACTATGTTACATGTTTACAGGTGCATTCTGTATATAGTCACTGTGTTACAGGTTTACAGGTGCATTCTGTATATAGTCACTGTGTTACAGGTTTACAGGTGCATTCTGTATATAGTCACTGTGTTACAGGTTTACAGGTGCATTCTGTATATAGTCACTATGTTACATGTTTACAGGTGCATTCTGTATATAGTCACTATGTTACATGTTTACAGGTGCATTCTGTATATAGTCACTGTGTTATATGTTTACAGGTGCATTCTGTATATAGTCACTATGTTACATGTTTACAGGTGCATTCTGTATATAGTCACTATGTTACATGTTTACAGGTGCATTCTGTATATAGTCACTGTGTTACAGGTTTACAGGTGCATTCTGTATATAGTCACTGTGTTACAGGTTTACAGGTGCATTCTGTATATAGTCACTATGTTACATGTTTACAGGTGCATTCTGTATATAGTCACTGTGTTACATGTTTACAGGTGCATTCTGTATATAGTCACTATGTTACATGTTTACAGGTGCATTCTGTATATAGTCACTGTGTCACAGGTTTACAGGTGCATTCTGTATATAGTCACTGTGTTACATGTTTACAGGTGCATTCTGTAAATAGTCACTATGTTACATGTTTACAGGTGCATTCTGTATATAGTCATTGTGTTACATGTTTACAGGTGCATTCTGTATATAGTCACTATGTTACATGTTTACAGGTGCATTCTGTATATAGTCACTATGTTACATGTTTACAGGTGCATTCTGTATATAGTCACTATGTTACATGTTTACAGGTGCATTCTGTATATAGTCACTGTGTTATATGTTTACAGGTGCATTCTGTATATAGTCACTGTGTTACAGGTGCATTCTGTATATAGGTCACTATGTTACATGTTTACAGGTGCATTCTGTATATAGTCACTATGTTACATGTTTACAGGTGCATTCTGTATATAGTCACTGTGTTACAGGTTTACAGGTGCATTCTGTATATAGTCACTGTGTTACAGGTTTACAGGTGCATTCTGTATATAGTCACTGTGTTACAGGTTTACAGGTGCATTCTGTATATAGTCACTATGTTACATGTTTACAGGTGCATTCTGTATATAGTCACTGTGTTACATGTTTACAGGTGCATTCTGTATATAGTCACTATGTTACATGTTTACAGGTGCATTCTGTATATAGTCACTGTGTCACAGGTTTACAGGTGCATTCTGTGTATATAGTCACTGTTACATGTTTACAGGTGCATTCTGTAAATAGTCACTATGTTACACTGTACAGGTGCTTGTATATATCATTGTGTTACATGTTTACAGGTGCATTCTGTATATAGTCACTATGTTACATGTTTACAGGTGCATTCTGTATATAGTCACTATGTTACATGTTTACAGGTGCATTCTGTATATAGTCACTGTGTTACAGGTTTACAGGTGCATTCTGTATATAGTCACTGTGTTACAGGTTACAGGTGCATTCTGTATATAGTCACTGTGTTACAGGTTTACAGGTGCATTCTGTATATAGGTCACTATGTTACATGTTTACAGGTGCATTCTGTATATAGTCACTGTGTTACAGGTTTACAGGTGCATTCTGTATATAGTCACTATGTTACGTGTTTACAGGTGCATTCTGTATATAGTCACTGTGTTACATGTTTACAGGTGCATTCTGTATATAGGTCACTATGTTACATGTTTACAGGTGCATTCTGTATATAGTCACTATGTTACATGTTTACAGGTGCATTCTGTATATAGTCACTGTGTTACAGGTTTACAGGTGCATTCTGTATATAGTCACTGTGTTACAGGTTTACAGGTGCATTCTGTATATAGTCACTATGTTACATGTTTACAGGTGCATTCTGTATATAGTCACTGTTACATGTTTACAGTTGCATTCCGTATATAGTCACTGTGTTACAGGTTTACAGGTGCATTCTGTATATAGTCACTATGTTACATGTTTACAGGTGCATGCTGTATATAGGTCACTATGTTACATTTTTACAGGTGCATTCTGTATATAGTCACTATGTTACATGTTTACAGGTGCATTCTGTATATAGTCACTGTGTTACATGTTTACAGGTGCATTCTGTATATAGTGACTATGTTACATGTTTACAGGTGCATTCTGTATATAGTGACTCTGTTACATGTTTACAGGTGCATTCTGTATATAGTCACTGTGTTACATGTTTACAGGTGCATTCTGTATATAGTCACTATGTTACATGTTTACAGGTGCATTCTGTATATAGTCACTATGTTACATGTTTACAGGTGCATTCTGTATATAGTCACTATGTTACATGTTTACAGGTGCATTCTGTATATAGTCACAGTTACATGTTCACAGGTGCATTCTGTATATAGTCACAGTTACATGTTCACAGGTGCATTCTGTATATAGTCACTGTTACATGTTTACAGGTGCATTCTGTATATAGTCACTGTGTTACATGTTTACAGGTGCATTCTGTATATAGTCACTGTGTTACATGTTTACAGGTGCATTCTGTATATAGTCACAGTTACATGTTTACAGGTGCATTCTGCATATAGTCACTATGTTACATGTTTACAGGTGCATTCTGTATATAGTCACTATGTTACATGTTTACAGGTGCATTCTGTATATAGTCACAGTTACATGTTCACAGGTGCATTCTGTATATAGTTACTGTTACATGTTTACAGGTGCATTCTGTATATAGTCACTGTGTTACATGTTTACAGGTGCATTCTGTATATAGTCACTGTGTTACATGTTTACAGGTGCATTCTGCATATAGTCACAGTTACATGTTTACAGGTGCATTCTGAATATAGTCACTATGTTACCTGTTTACAGGTGCATTCTGTATATAGTCACTATGTTACATGTTTACAGGTGCATTCTGTATATAGTCACCGTGTTACTTGTTTACAGGTGCATTCTGTATATAGTCACTGTGTTACTTGTTCACAGGTGCATTCTGTATATAGTCACTATGTGAAATGTTTACAGGCGCATTCTGTATATAGTCACTATGTTACATGTTTACAGGCACATTCTGTATATAGTCACTGTGTTACATGTTTACAGGTGCATTCTGTATATTTATTTATAAAGGATTTTTTCAGGAAGGATACATTGAGAATTCTCTCGTTTTCAAGTACGTCCTGGGTTCAAGAACATTAAAATGTTTCAGTTGTTACAGAAAACCAAGTAATAAAATGCAAGATATTAAAAAAACAACACAAATATACAGATTAACAGAAATTAAATATGTAGGAAATAGTCATTATGTTACATGTTTACAGGTGCATTCCGTATTGAGGTATGTTAATAGGGAGCTCTTGAGTGACTGGGGGAAGATTTGATGGCGTCTGGGAGGTTATTCCATAACTGCGGTGCTCTGTAGGAAAATGAGGATCGAGCCACTTTCTTTTTGTACTGTGATATTGCAAGTAAGGTGCTGGTCCTGGATCGGAGGTTATAGGATGAGGGAGCTGCTGGGGGAAGCAGTCTATTCAGGTAGGGTGACAGCTTCCCAAAAAAGCTCTTAAACACCAGGTTGGAAAGGTGAAGGGTGCGTCTGGATTCCAACGACGGCCAGTTTAGCTCTTTTAACCCTTTCGCTGCTGAGGCTTTTCCCGCCCCTGTGCTGAGGTCATTTTTACCGGTTTCGCTCATCATGTTTAAACGTGTTTTGAAGGCTTATTTTAGTATATGACCCAGACATATTATATAACGTTCTTTCCGTCAGACTCGGTAGATTCATAATATGTCATTATTATATGTATACGTTATGTCATGTCTGTATATTATAACAAAAAATGCAATAAAATATGTATTTTCAATAATTTACAATGTGTAAAGTGTTTTTTTTCACATTTTAAGATGCGAGCAATTGCGGTTATATTTTGTATGGGGTGCGCTTGTTAAAAAAATTAGAGTTGGGATCTCGTTACATTTTTTTTTGGGGAAAATTACACTATTTTTAACAAACGCACCGCATACAAAAATCGTTAGTGCAGCATCATTGTTCACATTATAATTGAAATGGGAACAATATTGCTGCATTAACAAACCAAAAAAAAAAAAAAAAAAGTGATTTTTTTTTTTTATAATTTGTTTTTTCATTTTTTATTTATTTTTATTTTTTACAACATTTTTCACTTTCATGTTTGGTATCGTTGGAACGGCCATGCTCTGGCCGATCCAACCATACCAAAATTTAACCCCTAATTGCCACGGATCGGGAGATAGGGAGTTCATTGGAACTCCCCATCTCCACCGTTGGTGGCAGTTAAGGCTAGGGTCAGACTGAGGCAGTGCGAACGCGCGTTCTGGCGCACTTAATCACGGCCGTGCTAGCAGCAGATGCCGGGCAATGACAGCCAATATACGAAGTACGGTCGCACAAAAGTCCGGCTGCACAACGCAAGTTGAAAATGAACACATTTTTTCGAGAACGTTAAACCACTAGTACTGACGTACAGAGTGCGCTGCGTCCGCTAGCGGCGTGTGTGCGTGAATTGGAGACATCAGACGCTGCTAATGTCCGGCCAACATAACGTCCAGATGCAAGAAGTGTTTTATTGATGATCCGTACAAAATCACGGATGAAACTGCGCATAGTATGACCGCTATTGCGTATTCCGTGAAAAAATACGTCCATTCTTCGAACGCACATTTTCACGGACAACGTGAAAAATGCGTTAGTCTGACCCTAGCCTAAGGGTTAAGTCCAGGACTGGCGTCATTGTGCTACGCACGATGACGCCAGTCCTCAGGGGGAGTTCCCGGAGGCTTGGCCGACATCCAAGATGTCGGCCAGCTCCGGGAAAGGATCGCGAACCGGCGCTTTTCAGCGCCGATTCGCGATCCAGCTCCCCAGGGGTTAATGCCAGGCACCATTTGGAAGGGCAGGCTGTGCCCTTCCAAATGATGCCTGGGTTAACCCCCGCAGAGCGCCGATCGGGAGGGAGAGAGGTCCGAAGGACCTCCCCCCTCCCTTTCAGGCGCCTCCTCCGCACATGCGGGGGGGGCGCCTGAATTAGGTGTCATCGCGCTGCCTCGATGACACCTAATTCCGGCGGCTGTGGTCCGGATGCGCGGCTGACATCCAGGATGTCAGCCCGCACCGGGGGGGCCAGCGATCGGCCGGAACCCGGCCGAACGCTGACCCCAATGGGAGGACGCGCTGAGCGCGTCCTCCGCATACCAGCGGGAATGCTGAGGACGCGCTGAGCGCGTCCTCAGCATCCAAGTGGTTAACATGTCACAATGGTGGGTCATGTAGTTACATTGTAGCACAAAGCGACAGAATGAGTTATACAATGTAGTAAGTTTCTGAAGGTGTGTTTGCGGGGCGGCTGCATACACTACATCTCCGTATTCAATAGCCGGCATAAGCATTTGTTGTACAATTTGCTTTCTTACCGCGGGGTTCAGGCAGGATTTGTTTCTGTACAGGGCACCTAGTTTGGCGTAAAGTTTAGATGAGTGTTTTTCGATGTGGGGCCAAAGGATAGATTTGGGTCCAACCACATACCTAGATATTCGAGAGAAATGCCTGTAGTCAGCGTGCCATTTGGTATATAGTCACTATGTTGCATGTTTACAGGCGCATTCTGTATATAGTCACTGTGTTACATGTTTACAGGCGCATTCTGTATATAGTCATTATGTTACATGTTTACAGGTGCATTCTGTATATAGTCACTGTGATACATGCTTACAGGCGCATTCTGTATATAGTCACTGTGTTACATGTTTACAGGTGCATTCTGTATATAGTCACAGTTACATGTTCACATGTTAATAACCACCCGTTAAATGATCACTCTAACCCTATAAGGCCAGGTTTAATAAATTTGATACATTATTTGCAATTTTTGTGGTAAAAAACGTTGCCATTTTTATTCGAATCACGGCTAAAAGTGAAAACATGAGTAAACATTGAAGAAAAAAAAATTGAATTTTCTGTCTGATATTCATTGGTCGGGTTTACAGGGTGAAAGAAACTCCACTTGTTTTTGGGAAAAATAGCAAAAAAACATAAGCGGTCTTCAGAAAATGATCGTTTTAAGAACGTAAAGAGTAAAGAAACATCTGAAATGTAGGACGTAGGGAAATAAGGCTGGCCGTCCACTGGCACCGAATACGAGCGCTGGTGCGATCATCTGATATCGTCTGAAGTCGTCCGACCGCTCCCACAACATGCAGGAGATTCAGCCCTCTTCCACTGCATACAACCGCCGAAAGACGACTTCAGACGATTTTTTGCTTCTACGACAGACTAGCGATCTAAACGATTTGAAGAGGATTTTGTCAGATGAAACAGGACGATCTTTTACAGTTTACATTTTTTAAAAAAGGAATTGTATAGTTAAACCGCCGTGCCGCTGCAGGGAAACATGGGAAAAGATGAATTGTATAGTTAAACCGCCGTGCCGCTGCAGGGAAACATGGAAAAATATGAATTGTATAGTTAAACCGCCGTGCCGCGGCAGGGAAAGATGAAAAAATATGGATTGTATAGTTAAACCGCGGTGTCGCGGCAGGGGAACTTGAAAAAAGATGGATTGTATAGTTAAACCGCCGTGCCGATTGTATAGTTAAAAACAACGAGTCTTCTTTTCCTTTGCCGATCACTTCTTTTTTTTTTTTTGCTCTTTGAGCCGGCTGCATTCAGCGTTGCTGTCCCTGGTGCTTAAATCTATTTCAGCACCAGGGACAGGGGGGTTAATTCCCCACCCCCTGAGGATTTTTCCCCCCCTGCTTCGGCTGCGATGGACAGGGGCTGTCTTTGGTGCTGAAACTCAGTTTCAGCATTAAGACAGTTTTTTTTCTCCCTGCTGTAGGGTCTTTCATTTTCGTTTGACGTCTTGTCCATCGGCCAACCTGGGTCATCCACAGATGCTTCCAGTGGACGACTCTGATTGGCCGATGGCGTTGTCCGTAGTCGAGTGACCTGGTCGCCCGACTACAGTGCCAGTGGGCGGCCAACCTCAGAGAGAGGGCTGCGATAGGACTGCAAGCTGGCTGGAGCTTTCTATGTGCAGCAAACTCATTTTACTAAAGAAGTAGTTTACTAATCTCCGAATTGGCCCCGAATTGCACCAGATGGCGAATTTCCCCCCGTTTGGTGCAGTTTCGGGCCAAATCGTCTATTCTTTAAGCTGACGTTTCACTGAAAACAGGTGAATTGACAGCAAAATACGTTGTAATTCGCCGCATTTCGGTGGGACACTGAAATTGCCCTATTGAAGACTATCGTGTCTTCTATACAGAGACCACAGAATTGCAGCGAAATTGCAGCGAAATGTCCTGATTTTCAGTGGTTTAATTCGACAGCTTTAAACAGACGAATCCCATAGGATTCAATGTAAAAAAAAATATTATCTTTTTAAATTTTTTATTTTAAAGACCGTTTATCCTTTTCTTTTCCAGCAAAATTTTTTTTTATTTTTAACATATAATTATTTTTTGAAACACCTTTTTTGTATTTTTTAGATGAGATTTTTGTGTTTCTTATTTTTTTAAATAAACCTTTTTCTTTATTCTTTATCATAGCTTTTTATTACTTTTTTAAAGGACCTTTTATTTTTTTTATCATTTAGACACATTTTTAATACATTTACACTGATTTAAGCTCCTATCAGGAGAATAGGTGAAATTTTTTTTATTTTGCAGTTCGTCGGAATTCGCCGATACCAATCCGGTGCAATTTGGCGGCTTTCGCCGACGTCCGATAACTGCTTCGGCGACTTCATTTTCGGTACAAAACGATGACTATTCGCTAAATAGCGAATTCACCGTATTTTCGGCGAAATAGAATCGCCGAAACGCAAAGCACTGAAATTGCACGCAATTTCAGTGCTTTTTGAATAGACTCTCTTAAGTCTTTGTCATTGTGCAGCACTGCAGAATATGTCGGCGCCATATAAATTATTGTAATTAGAGATTCACAGTGTTTCTTGGGGGGGCGGGCAAAGCTGTAGGAATACCAGAGGTTTTCTGACATTTTCTGACGCAGGTGTTTCGGTCTGAAACTCGCAAATCTCTAGCATTCCCTCTAAGCATTATTATTGCGTTCAAACACCAAATCGGTGCATTTTAAGGCAAAAGAACTCCGACTGCCATTATAAGTCATGCTTTCTGAAAGCCTTCTACCGGAGACGTCTATCGATGTTGAGTCATGTTAAAAAAAGTTCTTAGGGGCAACACTAAAAGGAATTACGATTGTTTTCCCTTCTTATATTTCAGATATTAACATTTTTAGGCTAGGGTCAGACTAGCGCACTTTTAACGTGCGTTCTGGCGCACTTAATTACGGCCGCACTAGCAGCAAATGACGGACAATGACGGTCAATATACGAAGTACGGTCGCACGAAAGTCCGGCCGCGCAACGCAAGTGGCAAACGAACGCATTTTGTCGAGAATGTCAAACCGCTAGTACGGTCGTACAGAGTGCGCTGCGTCCGCTAGCGGCGTGTTTGCGTGATTAGGAGACGTCAGACGCTGCTAATGTCCGGCCAACATAACGTCCAGATGCAAAAAGTGTTTTATTGATGATCCGTACAAAATCACGAACGCAAATGCGCATCGTATGACCGCTATCGCGTATTCCGTGAAAAAATGCGTCCATTCGTTCGAACGCACTTTTTCACAGACAACGCGAAAATGCGTTCGTCAGACCCTAGCCTTAGCTGTCACGGTGCCGTCACGGTGTTTGTTGGCGAAAGGGGGGAGGTTGAAAGAGTGAAGCTGCAGGAATACAAGAGCTAGAAACATTTTCAGATGCAAGTGTCATAGTCTGAAAGGTGCAACTTCCCAGCGTTCCCTCTAAGCATTTTTGTTTTGCCCTGGAGCACCAAAGCTCTGCATTTTTAAGGCAGACAATCCCCGTAGTGTGCATCGACCGCCATAATAAGTCACGCTTGCTGAACAGCTTCGTCACAGGACGTCTATCAATGTGGAATCGTAGTAAAAAAAGTTCTTAGGGGCAACGCTAATAGGAATTATGATCATTTTCCTTTTCGTGGTTCAGATATTTAAGTTTTTAGCTGTGACTGAGAAGCGGGCTGAGCGTTAAGGCTGGGGTCAGACGAACGCATTTTTCACGTGCGTTTAGGCTAGGGTCAGACTAACGCATTTTTCACGTTGTCCGTGAAAATGTGCGTTCGAAGAATGGACGTATTTTTTCACGGAATACGCAATAGCGGTCATACTATGCGCAGTTTCATTCGTGATTTTGTACGGATCATCAATAAAACACTTCTTGCATCTGGACGTTATGTTGGCCGGACATTAGCAGCGTCTGATGTCTCCATTCACGCACACACACCGCTAGCGGACGCAGCGCACTCTGTACGTCAGTACTAGTGGTTTAACGTTCTCGAAAAAATGCGTTCATTTTCCACTTGCGTTGCGCAGCCGGACTTTTGTGCGACCGTACTTCGTATATTGGCCGTCATTGCCCGGCATCTGCTGCTAGCACGGCCGTGATTAAGTGCGCCAGAACGCGCGTTCGCACTGCCTCAGTCTGACCCTAGCCTTAGCCGCACGAAATCACGGCCGTGCTAGCAGCAAATGACGTCCAATGCCGGGTAACATACGACGAACGGCCGCACGAAAGTTCGTCCGTGCAACGCAAGTGGCCAACGAACGCATTTTTTCGAGAACGTCACCGGCTACTACTGACGTACAGAGTGCGCTGCGTCCGCTAGCGGCGTGTTTGTGTGATTGGGAGACGTCAGACGCTGCTCATGTCCGGCCAACATAACGTCCAGACGCAAAAAGGGTTTTATTGATGATCCGTACAAAATCACGGACGAAAATGCGCATCGTATGACCGCTATCGCGTATTCCGTGAAAAAATGCGTCCATTCGTTCGAACGCACTTTTTCACGGACAACGCGAAAAATGCGTTCGTCTGACCCTAGCCTTACTTGTTGTCCAGAAAGCACCTCGAGAGCTTGCGGGGTGTTTTTTTTTGGCTTTTTTTTTTTTATTGTTTCTGGCAGAGCGAACAATAAGTGGGAGGAATAAAGAGGATATTGAGTAAAAATAAAAAAAATACAAAAAAAAAAAACCCCACAAGTATTTCTGGAACAGGGAACAGACAGAGCGGCCAAACACGATAAAAACACAGTATACAGGATACTGGATGACTGGCTGCAAAGCGCATGGCCTGGCTTCTTGCAAACTCCAATCCTGCACGCTAGGGGTTAACCCTGTAACTCCCTCCTCCGGCATTCACGCCCCTTTCTTTGCAACTTAACCCCTTCACCGCAGATGCCAAAGCGTTGATTGATGTTAAAACAGAATTTACTGTCCTGTCATGGTAGAAAACAAGTAGATCAGCGTTTCCTAAGCTTTGTTTTCTTTGCTTGCAGAAGGAAGCCATGATTAAAAATGGCCGCTTTCACTTTCTGTCACAACGAGAGCGAGCGTCAGGAAGAGCGCCACATTCATAAAATGCCATTTATTTAGTTCCTTTACACATCATTTTTTTCCACCTAACATGGAAACCCCAGTGAAATCCCCTGAGAATACAGGGGTCCCGTGGACCTAGGGCTGCCAGGTCGGCCATGTTTTCCGGGACTTAACAAGGAAAAAAGTTATCATTTGCGCTCTCCCCTGTAGCTCCCTGCGAAACAAAACACAGAGGTTTAGGTTTACATGAATGGCCAATAACGCTGGGGTCAGGCGAGCATTTTGCAGAGCAGAAGGAATGTCCGTGAGAGTGGACGTTCCTTCCACTGTGACGCCCGTCTGGCCGCCTCACTGAGCGCAGATAGTGTGCTCAGCGCTGCAAGGCTCGATCCCCCTATGGAGGATGGCGCTTTGCAGCCCTGTAGAAGGTGCGTCGTAGCGCTTCGACGGGGAGGCTTTCAGAACGTACACAGCACGCCCACTGTAGCGAGCGCAATTCGTGCGCGTGCTACAGAGTGTGGCTGGCCCTGTCGAAGCCTCACAACACTGCAACGGATGCCGGGAGGCACGTCAGTACGGGGGCACATAATGCGCTCGTCTGACCCCTGCTTAAAGTGTAAGCTCACCTGCCACATCACAGCACCTCTGGTCAGGAGAATCCATAAATACATACATACCCACACACAGGGCCGGATTAACATAAGGGCAGATGGAGCAGCAGCTCCAGGCCCATGCCTCAGAATAGGCCCAGAGAAAGGATAACTATGTTTTCATTTGGACCCCTGTATCTCCAACTCCATAGCAGCTACAGGATCAAGTGAGGTATCCCTGGAGAGGCCAGAGTATGACCTTTCCAATGATATCAAACATGACCAGATTTTAAGTAACAAGATAAAATGATAAATATTAACTTTTTCTCTTTCTTTCCAACAGTAATATTTTACACTTTTCAATTATAAAGTAAACAATGATGCTGCACTAACTAACCATCACATTTCTCATGTCCCCAACAAGTGTGGAGGTGATGGTACAATCCATTGTTACAAATTGTTACATCAAAAACCTAAACCGCCGCACTGCAGCGAAGAGCACTGCGGGGAACTTTGGACCCCTGCGTCACTAATCTTTACACCTCACAAAGTCAAGTGAGGTGTCATTGGACAGGGCAGAGTCCGGCCTTTGCATTAATACCAAACCTGACCATGTAAAATCTAAAAGAAAAGAAAACAATTTTTTATTTATTTTTTAGCTCCAATGCGATGGCATTGTCCATTTGTCACGTATCCGTACAATGAGCAATACCACTGCCATTACTCTCTTTCTCATTTCCCACGCTGGGAGCAAGGTCAGTGTTTTATACATGGCCATATTATTTGTAAAAAAAACATGTTCCAAAATACAAGGGGAAATATTTCATTTTTTTTCTTTTAATTTTTTTTGGTTAAAATTTTATATTTTCTCAGAAAAATGCAGTAACAGGTTCCCATTTCACTTTTTTTTTAACAAGACCGCCCTATAGAATATGTAACCAGAAAACTTTGCATGATAAAATGGTAAACAACATTTTTACACTCTTCAAATTTTTGAAATCTGAATGGAAAATTAATCACACAGTATCTGCCTGGTTAGATACAGCCGTACCTGCACGATTAAATAACCAAAAATATGTTTTCATTTCACTAAATTACAAAAAAAGCCTCCAAAATATTCAGCTCCAGCCCCATAGAGATCTTAATCCGGGCCTGCCCACACATTCACAAATATACACATACCCATACACAAATACATACATACCCACACACTCACAAATATACACATACCCATACACAAATACATACATACCACACACTCACAAATATACACATACCCATACACAAATACATACATACCCACACACTCACAAATATACACATACCCATACACAAATACATACATACCACACACTCACAAATATACACATACCCATACACAAATACATACATACCCACACACTCACAAATATACACATACCCATACACAAATACATACATACCCACACACTCACAAATATACACATACCCATACACAAATACATACATACCCACACACTCACAAATATACACATACCCATACACAAATACATACATACCCACACACTCACAAATATACACATACCCATACACAAATACATACATACCCACACACTCACACATATACACATACACATATACATGCATACCCACATACTCTCCCAAATATACACGTACCCACACACAAATACATGCATACCCACACATATACACATACCCATACATAAATACCTGCACACTCACACAAATATACACATACCCATACACAAATACATACATACCCACACACTCACACATATACACATACCCATACACAAATACATACATACCCACACACTCACACATATACACATACACATATACATGCATACCCACATACTCTCCCAAATATACACGTACCCACACACAAATACATGCATACCTACACATATACACATACCCATACATAAATACCTGCACACTCACACAAATATACACATACCCATACACAAATACATATATACCCACACACTAACACAAATATACACATACCCCACACACTCACACAAATATGCATATACCCATACACAAATACATATATACCCACACACTAACACAAATATACACATACACATATACATGCATACCCACATACTCTCCCAAATATACACATACCCATACATAAATACCTGCACACTCACACAAATATAACAAATAAAATAATATGTTTCTTTTTTTTCCCTATTGCAGCACTATTATTCCATTTACAATTATAAAGTGCACAGTGATACTGCGCTAACTCACCTTCTCATTTCCCACACTGCCAGCAAGCCAGCTGATGATGCAACGCATTGTTTCATCGACAACCTAGACTGTAACTCTGCAGTGAGGAGAGACAGGGGGACTTTAGAACCTGCATCTCTGAATTGTACAGCACACAAGGTTAAGTGAGGTGTCATTGGAAAGGTCAGTCTGGTCTTTACTATGATACCAAACATGACCATGTAATGTGTACAAATAAAAAAACTGAAAAATTTAAAACTTTATATTTTCTCTGTTCTACGGCAGAGGCAATATATATTTTATATTTAAATCAAACAATGCAGCTGCACTAACTCAACTAAGACAACAGATTCTGCTCCTTCTGATTTGACACAGAGAGAAACTGATTTTCAGTTTTAATTTAATTATTTTTTTTTAAATTTTGTTTGCTGCAAAACAAAGATTTAAAAAGTCATTTTGGCATATTTCCTTTTGTTTTTTTTGGGGGTTGGGCTCCACATTTCTGTGCCTAAAGGCTCCTGAGATACAAATCCGGCCCTGCACACAAATACACAGACAGACAGACACGTGTACACCAACATTCTTAAACTGACAACACTTAGCTCAAACTCAGCTTTTTATCCTGTGGTTAAAATAATATTATTATTATTATTTTTATACATTTATTTGAAAAACGCCAACATAATTAACATAAAAACGCCAACATAATTAACATAAAAACGCCAACATAATTAACACAAAAAAATCCTGTCTATATCGTGCCCAGTGTTCAGCGCTGCGGAAAATGCTGGTGCTATATAAATAAAAGTATAATAATAATATATAAAATGTACTTATTCAATGTATGTAGAGGGTGCAATGATACATTTGGAAAAAAAACATAATAATCATAATAATAAAAAAATCTATTTTTTTATGTGTCTTGAAGGACCCAGGCTGCTGCGATTGTTGTGTCAGGTATCGCAGGAGTTAAGTGCGTCATGGAGGCCGTGGCTGTGTGTGGAACGTGCTGTGTGTGACTAGGTGGCCAGCTGTAGCACTGACGTCATGACACACACACACACAGTGAGCAGCCGATTGCCTTTAACTATGTGCGGATCTGTTAGGAACCCACAGGAAGCCTCCGGCTGAGTCACAGCGACACATCAGCTGCTCACTGTGCTGACACAGCGCCGCGCGCACACACACGCATGCACACACGCCCACATTAATGCACGTACAAAACGATCAACCTCTCTGATGCACCTACTAACATACATATACAGACACACACACACACATATATATGCTAGTACGGCAAAATACACGCCTCCTCCCCCAAATCACACACCGACCTGCTTATATATATCTGCTAGTGTTTACATCTCTATATATATATATATATATATATGTGCGTGTGTGATTTGAGGAACAGAAGAGGCATGTTTCAGTGTTAGTGTATATGTTACGGGTAAAGCCCGAAGTGCGGTTAATCCTAGGATTACCTGGGTAATCCTGACATCACCCAAAACCACTGGGTAAAACTGCAAAAAAATTAAAATTTCGGGCTTTACCTGGGTAATTTTAGGATTAACCAACTGCCCTTGGGTAACAGTCTGGAAGAGCTGAAAAATTCACACTTTACCTGGATAATGTGCAAGTCTGAAGCTTCACCTGGGTAATCTGAGGACTATCCACAGCTTCATACGGGTAATCTGAGGACTATCCACAGCTTCATACGGGTAATCTGAGGACTATCCACAGCTTCATACGGGTAATCTGAGGACTATCCACAGCTTCATACGGGTAATCTGAGGACTATCCACAGCTTCACCTGGGTAATCTGAGGACTATCCACAGCTTCACCCGGGTAATCTGAGGACTATCCACAGCTTCACCTGGGTAATCTGAGGACTATCCACAGCTTCATACGGGTAATCTGAGGACTATCCACAGCTTCACCTGGGTAATCTGAGGACTATCCACAGCATCACCCGGGTAATCTGAGGACTATCCACAGCTTCACCCGGGTAATCTGAGGACTATCCACAGCTTCACCCGGGTAATCTGAGGACTATCCACAGCTTCACCCGGGTAATCTGAGGACTATCCACAGCTTCACCCGGGTAATCTGAGGACTATCCACAGCTTCACCCGGGTAATCTGAGGACTATCCACAGCTTCACCTGGGTAATCTGAGGACTATCCACAGCTTCATCCGGGTAATCTGAGGACTATCCACAGCTTCATACGGGTAATCTGAGGACTATCCACAGCTTCACCCGGGTAATCTGAGGACTATCCACAGCTTCACCGGGTAATCTGAGACTATCCACAGCTTCACCTGGGTAATCTGAGGACTATCCACAGCTTCATACGGGTAATCTGAGGACTATCCACAGCTTCATCCGGGTAATCTGAGGACTATCCACAGCTTCACCTGGGTAATTTGAGGACTATCCACAGCTTCACCCGGGTAATCTGAGGACTATCCACAGCTTCACCTGGGTAATCTGAGGACTATCCACAGCTTCACCCAGGTAATCTGAGGACTATCCACAGCTTCATCCGGGTAATCTGAGGACTATCCACAGCTTCACCCGGGTAATCTGAGGTCTATCCACAGCTTCACCTGGGTAATCTGAGGACTATCCACAGCTTCACCTGGGTAATCTGAGGACTTTCCACAGCTTCACCCGGGTAATCTGAGGACTATCCACAGCTTCACCCGGGTAATCTGAGGACTATCCACAGCTTCACCTGGGTAATCTAAGGACTATCCACAGCTTCACCCGGGTAATCTGAGGACTATCCACAGCTTCACCCGGGTAATCTGAGGACTTCCACAGCTTCACCCGGGTAATCTGAGGACTATCCACAGCTTCACCCGGGTAATCTGAGGACTATCCACAGCTTCACCTGGTAATCTAAGGACTATCCACAGCTTCACCCGGGTAATCTGAGGACTATCCACAGCTTCACCGGGTAATCTGAGGACTATCCACAGCTTCACCTGGGTAATCTGAGGACTATCCACAGCTTCACCTGGGTAATCTGAGGACTTCCACAGCTTCACCTGGGTAATCTGAGGACTATCCACAGCTTCACCCGAGTAATCTGAGGACTATCCACAGCTTCACCCGGGTAATCTGAGGACTATCCACAGCTTCACCTGGGTAATCTGAGGACTATCCACAGCTTCACCTGGGTAATCTGAGGACTATCCACAGCTTCACCTGGGTAATCTGAGGACTATCCACAGCTTCACCTGGGTAATCTGAGGACTATCCACAGCTTCACCTGGGTAATCTGAGGACTATCCACAGCTTCACCTGGGTAATCTGAGGACTATCCATAGCTTCACCCGGGTAATCTGCAGAGCATCCAACCCGGTTTGGGTAACAGTGAATTTTTCTCTTATCTCTGGATATTATCAATGAAAATGGCAAAAGACAAACATTAAAATGTATTGCGGATATAATGAATATACAGAGTAACAGGATATGTTTCTTATATGAATGTGAAAGAGTCACATGATCTTTATTATGTGTTATATGTGCTTATATATCATTTATAAAAAATAATAACCATCAGGTTACTCTTTATATAATATCTTTATCTTCATAAATAAATTTTCAGACAATTAATGCACAGAGTCACATGACGGTTATTTAGTGCGGTTTGTGACTGGATACAATTTCATTAAAAATAACATAAAACACTATTTTGTTATCGGTCAGGTAACAGTTTGCAGCTTTACCCGGGTAATCCTCGGAATTCAGTCACCTGTAACCTGATGAAAACCCTAGAAAACCGGAGAACCCAGAGGTGTTAGGATACTTTGCAGATTTACTGAAAAAATGGCGTCGCGCCCATACTCACCGGAGCGGCTGCAACAGTCAGGAGTAACAGCCCAGTTAATGTATAAAACATAAGAGAAAAAAAGTTGTCATCTGCGCTTGTTTCTATGTGTTCCATGTACAACAAAACACTATCAGGGTTATTCAAAGAGATTCGAAAGGTCACTGCACGTACGGTGACTTTTCGTTCTCTTCAATTCGGTTGTTTTGGCGATCCCATTTCGGTGACCCTGCGGTGTATTCAGCAAACACCACAGGGTCCCCGAATTGCAGGGAAAAGCTGGCGCAAACCTGACGAAAACTAACCGCAAAACTCAGCGAATGCACGCCGAAAACCCGCAAAAACATCTGGATTAACCTGCCGAAAACCACAGAAAAACCCGAACAGGAGCCGATCGCAGCCTTCGACACAGCAGAAGAGGCAGTGAATAAATTAGCAAAACAGTTTGTATGAATGATTGAAAAGTGAAACACTGTTTGAAAAGAAACTACTGAGCGAAAATGTCTGAAATTTGCATATGAGGTCCAGGGAATGATAATAAAGAGGGCTGTTACAGAAAAAATAAGTAAACTTAAAAAAAAAATAAAAAAATCGGACTTTTAAAAAAAAAACTAATTCAGAAAAATGCTTAAAATATCCTAAAAAATCTATAAATAAAGAGACTTTTTGCTGCAGAATTTTATAATGAACGGTTTATTAGATATTGAATTAAAACGGGAATATTTTTAACATTGAAGCCTATGCGATTCTCCGGAATAAACCTGCCGAATTAAACCACCGAATGGCAGGGCATTAGGGGAACCTTTCACTGCTGGTTTGTGTTCTCTGAATAGCCGAAGCAGTGCTTTTTCATGGGGATTTCACTGCCCTCGAACAGGCACCGAACAGGCACCGTATGTGCAGGCAATTCGCCAGGATTTGGTGAATTGCCTGCTCTCTGGATAGCCGAATGGCCAAGAAAGGTAACCGTACGCTGATTTTCAGCGTTCGGTTACCGTTATCAAGCAATTCGGAGCTCTTTGAATAACCCTGTATGCGTTTTTTGTTTGTTTCAATGGCCATTGCAACGTAAGCTCACTCGCCACTTCAAGGCACCTCTTTGTAGAGTGAGTACCTAACCAATGTAACCAAAAGCTGCTCTACTGAGCAGCTCCAAGCCCCTCCTGCTGCTTTTCAGCTAAGGAGAGGCAGAAACATGGTGGGTTTTATTTATACACGCACCAAACCCTTCCCTGCAGATTACCCGGATAAAGTATGATGTTTCGTTGCACATCACACTTTATCCAACAACACTAGTGTAATAGGCGAATTACCTGGGTAAAACAGAGCAGAAAACCGGAGTACCCAGAGGCCTCTGTATACTTTGCAGAGTACCCGGGTAAAGTCCGAAATTTTATTTCACTTCAGACTTTTGCTAGTGACGCCTGGGTAATGTCAGGATTACCCGGGTAATCCTAGGATTAACCGCACTTTGGGCTTTAACCGTAACATATATATTTGTATATATGTTTCTGTATATGTGTGTTAGTTAAAGGGGGGCCATTTTGCACGTGCATTAATGTGGGTGAGTGTGTGTCTGTGTGTACGCACATGCTGGTAACGTGTATAGATACAACCATAAACAACCTTAAATTCTATTGCTTAATTTGAATATGTTCTTTAACAAATATGCAGTGAAACACACAGGCGTACTCACACACAGGCACCCTGACACACGTATGCTCACACACAGGCACCCTGACACACGCATACACTGTTACCTGCACACACAATCCCTTCCACGTACATACACATGTACACATACATACGCAATCAAACACATTTGTGAAATAGCAGACACACAACAGATACTGTACATGCTGACAAACTCACACACCACATCTTCTCTATCACAGGGCCGGCCATCCACGGATCCCAATTGGGTACATGGCCCCAGGCGGCACTTTCCCAGGGGCAGCACTTTGCTGGCGAATGCATTACTTTAACAATATATGCATTTTAATATTTAAATTTAATATAATTATTTTATTATTTATACTATATTATTCTAATTTGTTTAAAGAATATATATATATAATTTAATGGTCTATTTTTAATGCTTTAATAAATTTTTTCTTTTGCTTACTCAAGTGCGTCCATCTTTGCCTATTTACATCTATTTTTATATATAGTTTTAATAAACTAATTTTAATATCATTTTTTAATGTTTAATCATTTTAATAGTTAAGTGTAATATTTATTTTAATATTTTAATATATTATAACATTTACTTCAAAGCGTGATTTATTTTTTAAAAATACACAAGTTAATCAATATTTTAATTTATGTTAGCATATTTACATCAATCTATATTTATTTTAATATTTAAAATTTACTTTAATATGCTTACTTGAATATATGATTTATATTAATCGATAATTATTTTTCTGTCACACTGGGTAAAAAAATGACTGAAAGAGGCAAAAATACAGTCAAGGACAAATATTTTACTGTAAAGTGAATGGCGGGCGCTCTGCCCCAATGGAGCTCTCAGAGAATGCGGGGTGTCTGGTCGCTGTGACAAGTCACGTAACTTTAGATGAACTCAAAATAGCTTTGCTGCACCATCAGTCATCGGTGTCAGACGGGGCCTTCGAGCACGTCAGAGCGTCTCCTCCGGCTTTAATCCACTTTACAGCAACACCTGGGCATTCCCTCCGCTTTGAGCTGCCCAGAATATCACTTGGTGTAACATTACAAGAAATGTGTCACCGGACGCAGCGACACACACACAGGCTCGTGCGTTTATCAGTCCATAGAATAGACTTCACGCTATTTCATATTACATCACATTACTTCATATTACATCACATCATATTACATCACAAATGCTTCATATTGCATCACGTTACTTCATATTACATCATGTTACTTCATATTATACAACATTACTTCATATTACTTCACATTACTTCATATTATACAACGTTACTTCATATGACACCCAAAACGCTTCATATTACATCACGTTACTTCATATTATATAATGTTACTTCATATTACATCCCAAATACTTCATATTACATCATGTTACTTCATATTATAAGTTACTTCAGATGACATCACAAATGTTTCATATTACATCAAGTTACTTCATATTACCTCACGTTACTTCAGATTACAACACGTTACTTCATATTACATCATGTTTCTTCATATTACATCACAATTACTTCATATTACATCACGTTACTTCATATTACTTCACGTTACTTCATATTATACAACGTTACTTCATATTACATCAAAAACGCTTCATATTACATCACGTTACTTCATATTACTTCACATTACTTCATATTATACAACGTTACTTCATATGACACCCAAAACGCTTCATATTACATCACGTTACTTCATATTATATAATGTTACTTCATATTACATCACGTTACTTCATATTATAAGTTACTTCAGATGACATCACAAATGTTTCATATTACATCAAGTTACTTCATATTACCTCACGTTACTTCAGATTACAACACGTTACTTCATATTAGATCATGTTTCTTCATATTACATCACAAATACTTCATATTACATCATGTTACTTCAGATTAGAACACTTTAGTTCATATTACATCACAAATACTTCATATTACATCATGTTACTTCAGATTACATCCCGAATACTTTGTATTTCAACACGTAAGTTCATATCACATCACGCTACTTTATTTTACGTCACGTTACTTCATATTATATCATGTTACTTCATATTACACAACGATACTTCATATTACATCATGTAACGAGACACGGTATATTCGACATTAACCCCCTCATGACAGGGGATGAGGCAAGCCCTCTGTTCCTCATGTTTACTATTTATTATGTCACATGTCTGTGTTTGTGTTCCCATTGTAAAGCGCTACGGAATCTGTTGACGCTGTATAAATACTTGTAACTGGGTATTATGTTGTGATGTCAGCAGTGAATATATTAAAATCACAAGTGGTAGTAAAACAATGCTGCATATACAACAATACCACACCGTGTGCCGCCTGCCTTTACCAAGAAATCACAAAGGCAATACTCGATTGAACGTTTTCGGCCTAAAATGTGCCGTTCCACTGAGTGCCAATTTCGCTGACAGACCCGGGTCGTGTGGCCCCCCCCCCCCCGCAATCCTGGCGGCCTGTGCAGAGTGAAAGCAGATTGCACTGAGCTTTCCTTGCGTTCCTCCGCTCAGTAAATGGCATCTCCCCCTCCTGGCTGTAACCGACACAGCACTAATCCAGGCTGTATAAGGATTTAGTCAGACGTGTAAACATGGCTTCAGGCCTACCGCTTCTCAGATTGCCAGGCAAGAGCAGACGGAGGGCTTTCGGCGAGGTGGTCCTCATGCTGCACTGTCTGGGCCGCGGCCGCCATCTTGGCCATGCAGTAAAGTCACCTTAAACTCTCATCTCAGCCTATGAAGGCCATGCAGAGATTAGGGTTGCCATGTTTTCCAGGGCACGTAGTACTATTTCATACAGAGGGGGAGCACAGTGAAAAAAGTGCTGCCCTGCAACATGTATAATTCATATGCTGCAGGAAGGAAATCAAGGTAGGTCACCTGGGATTCCTTTTTGATTTCCTACCTGCAGCGTATGGATTATACATGCTGCAGGGTGGCATTTTTCATGCACTGTCCATCAACATTATACATGTCCAGGAAAACAGGGCCGACTTGGCAGCCCTATATGCTTGGTGTGGTCGGCCATATCTCGGGCTCTAAATAAACCAATTTTCAGCCAAATTAGTAATCACTGGACAATATTTGCCAATGCCCTGTTGCTTCCCTTCCATTGACATGAGGAAGAAACACGTGACGTAATATAAAGTAGCGTGATGTGATATGAACATACGTGTCGAAATACAAAGTATTCGGGATGTAATATGAAGTAATGTGATGTAATATGAAGTAACGTGATGTAATATGAAGTATCATGATGTAATATGAATTAAAGTGTTCTAATATGAAGAAACATGATGTAATATGAAGTAACGTGTTGTAATCTGAAGTAACGTGAGGTGATATATGTTGTGCTTGTGATGTAATATGCAGCATTTCTGATGTAATATGAAGTAACGTGATGTAATGTGAAGTAAGGTGAGGTAATATATGTTGTGTTCGTGATGTATTATGCAGCATTTGTGATGTAATATGAAGTAACGTGATGTAATCTGAAGTAACGTGAGGTAATATGATGTGTTCGTGATGTAATATGCAGCATTTGTGATGTAATATGAAGAAACATGATGTAATATGAAGTAACGTGAGGTAATATGATGTGTTCGTGATGTAATATGCAGCATTTGTGATGTAATATGAAGAAACATGATGTAATATGAAGTAACGTGAGGTAATATGATGTGTTCGTGATGTAATATGCAGCATTTGTGATGTAATTTCTCACGCGCAGCCCCCACTCTCTGGAACGCTCTCCCTCGTGCTGTCAGACTTTCCCCTAACTTCTCTTCCTTCAAACGCTCCCTTAAAACGTTCCTATTTAGGGAAGCCTACCACCCAACTCACTGACGCAACCATCAATCACTCTCACCTTACAGTCCTCTCCTCCTGTTTCCAACCCCAACCCTCCTAGATTGTGAGTTCCTACGGGAATAGGGCCCTCATCTCCTCCTGTAATGTTTGTCAAATGTTGTTCAATGTATTGTAACCCTGTCTGTACTGTGCTTATTGTACAGCGCTGCGGAATATGCTGGCGCTTTATAAATAAATAATAAATAATAATGTAATATGAAGAAACATGATGTAATATGAAGTAACGTGAGGTAATATGATGTGTTCGTGATGTAATATGCAGCATTTGTGATGTAATATGAAGAAACATGATGTAATATGAAGTAACGTGAGGTAATATGATGTGTTTGTGATGTAATATGCAGCATTTGTGATGTAATATGAAGAAACATGATGTAATATGAAGTAACGTGAGGTAATATGATGTGTTCGTGATGTAATATGCAGCATTTGTGATGTAATATGAAGAAACATGATGTAATATGAAGTAACGTGAGGTAATATGATGTGTTCGTGATGTAATATGCAGCATTTGTGATGTAATATGAAGAAACATGATGTAATATGAAGTAACGTGAGGTAATATGATCTGTTCGTGATGTAATATGCTGTATTTGTGAAGTTTGCTGCATCGATGGACATAAAAATGCATTTGCTTTCACGTTTCCCACAGTATAAATGTATTAATTCATGATTTTTCTTAATATGAAGGGTTCTCCTCTATATCATCATTAACCAAAGAACGCTCCTCGGGGGATGGTGGGGAACGACACAGGGAGAGAACTGGACCAAAGGCCAGCGTGACTCATGTTCCTAGCCACATATTTTTATTTAAAAGAGCATTTAGGCCAGGATATATTTATAGTCAAGCTTCCCACAGTGAATACGTTTGTAAGTTTGGGCCCACAATGAATGAGGTCCTTGGGGAAATACAACACGATTGCCACAGTGGGCAAAGAGAAGGCGGCAGATGATATAACCTGAGGATAAAACTTCACTTTTAATGACAAAGAATGGATAAAAAGGATCAACAGAGCCTGCAAAAAGAAGAGCAAAATCCAAAAATTTAAGGGGTTATTCAGGGAGAATCGAAAAGTCACCACATGTTCGGTGAGCTTCCGTTCCCTGCATTTCGGGGCGATTCTAGTTCGCCGACCCGGCGGTGTATTTAGCAAGCACCTCAGGGCCCCCCATAGTGCAGGGAAAACCCGCCGAATACTCACCGAAACCTCGCAGAAACCGCCGCAAGAACCTCTGACGAACACGCTGGAAAAACCCGACGAGCCACTGATCACAGCGCAGAGCAGCCGGCGGAAAAACCCGACAAGCTGACGAACGTGGTAAAAAAAAAAACAGTACGCTTAAAAGTTTCAAAATTAAAACGCTGTTTGCAAAAAAAAAATACTGATTGGAAACGTCTGGAATTTACATATAGGAACCAATGAATGATAATAAAAAGGGCTGTTACAGAAAAAAGAAAAGATAATAAAATAATAAACGGTTTATTAGATGTGGCATTAAAACGGGAATCTTTTTAACCACTTCGATGCGGAGGACGCGCTCAGCGCGTCCTCCGCATGGCTGCCGGTGTGCTGAGGACGCGCTGAGCGCGTCCTCACTTTGGGGTCAGCGTTCGGCCGAGTTCCGGCCGATCGCTGGCCCCCCCGGTGTGGGCTGACATCCTCGATGTCAGCCCAGCATCCGGAACCGCCGCCGCTGAAATTAGGTGTCATTGCGGCAGCGCGATGACACCTAATTCAGGCGCCCCCCCCGCATGTGCGGAGGAGGCGCCTGAAAGGGAGGGGGGGAGGTCCTTCGGACCTCTCTCCCTCCCGGTCGGCGGCATTGCGGCGGGGGTTAACCCAGGCACCATTTGGAAGGGCACAGCCTGCCCTTCCAAATGGTGCCTGGCATTAACCCCTGGGGAGCTGGATCGCAAATCCTTTCCTGGAGCTGGCCGACATCTTGGATGTCGGCCAAGCCTCCGGGAACTCCCCCTGAGGACTGGCGTCATCGTGCATAACACGATGACGCCAGTCCTAGAGTTAACCCCTAACTGCCACCAACGGTGGAGATAGGGAGTTCCAATGAACTCCCTATCTCCCGATCCGTGGCAGCTAGGGGTTAAAGTTTGGTATGGTTGGATCGGCCAGAGCATGGCCGTTCCAACGATACCAAACACGAAAGTGAAAAAAGTTTTTTAAAAAAATTAAAAATAAAAATATATTTAAAAAGAAATTATAAAAAAAAAAATAAACATTTTTTTTTTCTTTTTTTTGGTTCGTTAATGCAGCAATATTGTTCCCATTTCAATTATAATGTGAACAATGATGCTGCACTAACGATTTTTGTATGCGGTGCGTTTGTTAAAAATCGTGTAATTTTCCCCAAAAAAAAATGTAACGAGACCCCATCTCTAATTTTTTTAACAAGCGCACCCCATACAAAATATAACCGCAATTGCTCGCATGTTAAAATGTGAAAAAAAACACTTTACACGTTGTAAATTATTGAAAATACATATTTTATTGCATTTTTTGTTATAATATACAGACATGACATAACGTATACATATAATAATGACATATTATGAATCTACCGAGTCTGACGGAAAGAACGATATATAATATGTCTGGGTCATATACTAAAATAAGCCTTCAAAACACGTTTAAACATGATGAGCAAAACTGGTAAAAATGACCTCAGCACAGAGGTGGGAAAAGGCTCAGCAGCGAAAGGGTTAACAATGAAGCCTATGGGATTCGCCTGATTAAACCTGTCGAATGACACCACCGAACTGCAGGGCATTTCGGCAACTTTTCTCGGCTGTTTGGTGTCTGTGAATAGATTAACCATTGCTTCTCTTTGGGGGATTTCACTGCTGTCAAACAGGCACCGTACTTGCAGGCAATTCGCCAAAATTTGGCAAGCTGCCTGCTCTCTGAATAGCCGAATGCCCCAGAAATGTCCCAGTACGCTGAAATTCAGTGTCTGGTTAGATTTCGGCCACATTGCGAATCACCCTGAATAACCCCCATAGATAGAGACCCTTAGGCTAGTAGGAATAACATGGATATTGGTACAGCACACCCATCCATAGGTGTAGTAGGACTGACAAGGAGAAAAAGGACCACAGGCTTTCGAGGGTCCGTAATGGATAGAAAAGGCAAAAGAACAACTCAGGGGTGTGCTGTATTCAGGAGAAAACAATAGTGATACAGTAGACAAATCTAAGCTGACTGGTAAACAATCAGGGTTATTCAAAGAGCTCCGAATTGCTTGAGAAAGGTAACCGAACGCTGAAAATCAGCGTTCGGTTACCTTTCCTGGCCATTCGGCTATCCAGAGAGCAGGCAATTCCCCAAATCCTGGCGAATTGCCTGCACATACGGTGCCTGTTCGGTGCCTGTTCGAGGGCAGTGAAATCCCCATGAAAAAGCACCGCTTCGTCTATTCAGAGAACACAAACCAGCAGTGAAAGGTTCCCCTAATGCCCTGCCATTCAGTGGTTTAATTCGGCAAGTTAATTCAGGCGAATCCCATAGGCTTCAATGTTAAAAATATTCCCGTTTTAATTCAATATCTAATAAACCGTTCATTATAAAATTCTGCAGTAAAGAGTCTCTTTACTTATAGATTTTTTAGGATATTTTAAGCATTTTTCAGAATTTTTTTTTTAAAAGTCCGATTTTTTTTTTTTTTAAGTTTACTTATTTTTTCTGTAACAGCCCTTTTTATTATCATTCATTGGATCTTATATGTAAATTCAGACATTTTCGCTCAGTAGTTTCTTTGCAAACAGCGTTTCACTTTCACACATTCACACAAACTATTTTGCTAATTTATTCACTGCCTCGTCTGCTTCGGCTGTGTGTGTTCGGCTCCTGCTCGGGGTTTTTCCGTGGTGTTCGGTGGGTTAATCCAGATGTTTTTGAGGGTTTTCGGCGTGCATTCGCTGGGTTTTGCGGTTAGTTTTCGTCAGGTTTACGGTGACTTTTCCCTGCAATTCGGGGACCCTGTGGTGCTTGCTGAATACACCGCAGGGTCACCGAAATGGGATCGGCAAAAGGAACCGAATTGAAGAGAACGAAAAGTCACCGAACGTGCGGTGACTTTTCGAATCTCTTTGAATAACCCTGAATGTTTCCAGAATGTCTTTGGCTGTATACGAAGGATATTGTCAGTGCTATACAGGATATGGCGCCCTTATACCTGTAATAGCAGTGCAAGGAAACACAAATCTAAAAAAGCATAGCCTAGGGTCATGTGATTTAAATCACCTACATATGAAACAATATGCAGGAAAATGCAGTAAGTATAGGAATATTGAAGGATTGCACATGGTCGCCTGCATAGAGAATTTCAGGCAGCTAAGTAATTTAATTCAGCCTCGTTTCTCCGTTAGGATAAAAGATAAAGTAACAGCTTCATCAGGAAGCAAACCTTCATGGTGGTAATGAACCACGAAGGAACCATTTTCAGGGTTACCCTCTTTTTATTGCTCGGGACTTTCCACTTCCACTCACCTATAACTGTACCCCTGTTTACCAAATTGCTCTCTTTTTCAAGCTTCACGCAGTGACTATGGGGGGGGGGGGGAATCAAAGGAAATGTTGGTTAGGGCTTTAATGCGGGCGCTGAAGTTTAGGTTCGAAATCCCAGGATAAATTTTGTGTTGTTGAGTTCTTGGACTTGGCAAACCTGACCCTGTTTTAATAACCTATTGCTGGATTGAGAACCAGGTGTATGGTAAATGTATATTTTGTTCTGTCACTTTCATCATTGATGATAAATATTCAATATATTGTCACAGGGTGGGATATATAGTCACGGGCGGGATATATTGTCACAGGGCGGGATATATTGTCGCCGCGGGAGATATCATCACAGGGCGGGATATATTGTCACGGGGCGGGATATATAGTCACGGGGCGGGATAGATAGTCTCGGGCGGAATATATTGTCATAGGGTGGGATATATTGTCACGGGCAGGATATATTGTCACGGGGCGGGATATATTGTCACGGGGTGGGATATATTGCCATGGGGTGGGATATGGTGTTGCGGGTGGGACATATTCTCACTGGACGGGTCTTATTTTTGTGGGGCGGGATATATTGCCATGGGGTGGGATATGGTGTTGCGGGTGGGACATAGTGTCACTGGACGGGTCTTATTTTTGTGGGGTGGGATATATTGTTACGGGGTGGGATATATTGTCGCGGGCGGGACATATTGTCACTGGGAGGGATATATTGTCACAGGGAGGGATATATTGTCAGGGGCGGGATATATTGTCACAAGGAGGGATATATTGTCAGGGGCGGGATATATTGCCACAGGGTGGGATATATTGTTGCGGGCGGGACATATTGTCACTGGACGGGTCTTATTTTTGTGGGGTGGGATATATTGTTACGGGGTGGGATATATTGTCGCGGGCGGGACATATTGTCACTGGGAGGGATATATTGTCACAAGGAGGGATATATTGTCAGGGGCGGGATATATTGCCACAGGGTGGGATATATTGTTGCGGGCGGGACATATTGTCACTGGACGGGTCTTATTTTTGTGGGGTGGGATATATTGTCGCGGGGCAGGATATATTGTATGTTTTCAGAGGGTGGAATATATTGTCACAGGGTAGGGTGTTCCCGGTGTGCAGGGGTTAGTACCAACCAAAAGTGTTGCAAGGAACCAGTGGAGTCAAGGGCGCCCAAGGCACGTGGGGATTGAAGACGAACCTGTCTGGTCCCACCACACAGAGGAGCTACTGGAGCTCAAACTGCTGAAAACCCTAATGCTGGTCATGACAGAAAGGTGTCAGCACACACGTGACACGCACCACCTACCTAGAGATTACTGCAGACCATGTACACCCTTTCATGGCCATGGTGTTCCCTGAGATGGCAGTGGCCTGTTTCAGCAGATAATGTCCCCGGCCACACGGCAAAATGGGGACCTACACAATATTAGGCTTTGCCTGATCGGTGTAAATGGCAGCTGGGAGAATACATTAGACATAGGCAGAAAATATGTTTCATTATCATTTCTAGGCGTTTGGCAGTCCTTCGGGACTATCTATTAAAAAAGAAATGCGGAATCTTATTTTTGTAAATGTTTTAAATTTTTATAGTATTTGTTTCCACCCCCCCGCTTATTTATTATGGTATGAAGAATTCTCTGATTATTTTGTCATATCAAATGTGGTTTTCCATTATGTTTTGCTTCTGTGACAGCTCCGCAGTCAGCGAGTCGTAAAATACGAAACAGCTCGCTACACCATTATATAAATTTAGCAACGACCCCCATAGTTGGAACAGGAAGTAATGTCAAGATACGGGGGTTTCGGAACAAAGTTTACATCTCACAATAGTTTTGGTTTCGGACTTTATTCTAGGTGGAATTTTGCGCAAACAGAAATCCCGTCTCTTGAATTTAAATTCCATAGAAAGGTTTCAACTTGCACAGGTCAGCAAGCCAATCCTTGACCGTTCAGAGTCTTGCGTTCTGTGCTGCAATTTGCATCCAGGCACCATAACGACTTATTGCAATGGTTATGGCACATGGACCTTGTTTTTGCACGTCAGTATGTAAAACCTAAGAGCTTAAATGAGAAGCAGTCAGCTTGTGGCTTCACCCAATAGAGCTATCCGTCGGCTTGTAACTCCACCCCGAAGCCCTGTCTATCAGAGAGCCAGGAATTTAACTTCCTGTATCTCAGACCTATTTAGACCAACGAGCTAGTCATGTGACAGGCACATCCAGGAGAACAATTCTTCCTGATATTGAGGATTACAGAGTTATTTTTCCTGATTTTTTTTCATTGTGTCTAGTAGTGGGACATATACAGGAGTTATTCACTAACCTCTGAATTTACCAAGGAATTGCACCGAACAGTGAATTTCACTGGACAATTCCTCCTTTTCCAAACATGTCATTTCACCGAATACAGGTGAACTGAGAGCGTAATACGGTGCAATTCGCCTCAATTCAGCGCCACTGAATTCGTCCCATTGGAAATTATTGGTTTGTCTATTCGCAGAACACCGAAATGCACTTAATTTCTGCGAAATTCCCTGATTTTTAGCGTTTCAATTCGACAGGTTTAAATAGGCGAATCCCACAGGATTCAATGTAAAAAATATTATCGTTTTTATCATTTTTTTTTTTTTTTTTTTAAATTTAAAGTTTTTTATTTTGAAATAAGTCAGCATTACATCATACTGTAAAATAATGGATGACCTCGCAGGGCCAAACAAGAAGACATAACAAGCAACGGAAACCACACATGGCCAAAAAAGTGTCATCGTAAAAACAGCGAATCGAAAAAATCTAAGGATAGCAATATGTTAGCAGAAAACATCCCCTAGACGGGGGGTCTCATCAAGGTGGGAAATCAAACATATATAAATGCAGCCACTTAAGGCCGGCCAAGGTAACTACGGTCAGCTGGTCAAAAAACATGCGTCGCAAAGAAGGACAGGGCGGTAAAAATAAGTAAAAAGGCAGAAAGTACCATGTGCAGGCAAAAAAGCAAAAGCCCTATGCAATGCAGGCTGGGACTGATCAAAACAAATTACGAACCGTCCTGAAAGTCCAGGCACTAGGCCAAGCTAGAGACCAGGGACACGTAAGCATATAAGAGAAATGCAGGGGAGGGGGTGTAATTCAGTAAAGCTCAGACCTGGAGAGGTAGAGGGCATAGAAACCAGCCTTCAATCCGGTCGAGGGTCCGGAGGATCTGGTGAGAGGCCCGCAGCCGCAAGGTCAATCCAAGCCACCGCGGGATCCGTGATGGTATAGGGGACATTTGCGTGGGTCACCACCAAAGCTCCTGCCAGACCCCAGCGATATCGGACACCCTGTCGGCGAAGAACTGATGTCACTTCACGAAAACGCCTGCGAGCCATCAGGGTCTGGAATGGGAGATCATGATACAGGGCCAGAGTGGAGCCCTCAAAGCGTACGGGATCCCTCGCGCCCGGAGCAGACATAACCTTGACCTTGAAAGCCACTTCACGGAAGGCCACTACGACGTCTCGAGGAGCCCCAGGTGGGTTCGTCGCAGGTCTCCTGACCCGAAACACCGACCCAAGCATGTCAGGTGTGTCAGGGGGAAGCCCCGTGACCTGAAGCACAAGACGAGTCACGTAGGACGGCAGAGCGTCGGAGGTAATAGAGTCCGGGACACCCCTGACCCTGATGTTTCGGCGTCTGTGTCTCGTTTCAAGCATCTCCACAGAGCGTGTCAGAAGTTCGACTTGGTATCGCAAACCAGCAACCTGACCAGACAGGTGAGTTTGTTCCGTTGTCACAGCAGAAGTCGTCTCCTGTACCACCTTCACCTGAGCACGCATCGCCGCTATCTCCGTGCGGACCGCCGCCACCTCAGGCTGCCACACCTCACGTATCACCCGAAGCTCCTCCAAGATCCTGCGGAGATCCCCCTTCGTGGAGGGGAGATGGTCGTCCTCCTCCTGCACCTGTTGCTGTCGAAGTCCCGTCCCCACTGCAGACCGATGATCCGAGGTCACACTATTACTGGCGGAGGTAAGGGGAATCTCAGTCGGGTCCCCATCAAAAATATCCTCTGTGTCCGGCGTTGCCCCGGACGATGTCCGCATTGCTGATTTTCTCTTCTTCTGTGCCCGTTTCCTAGCAGCCGCCGAGAGGGGTCGGGAGTCAGACGCCGGTGACTGCGGGGCAAGCCAGGGCATCCCAGTAATACCCCCCTGAGGTTCATAGTCGCTGTCAGCCTCCGAGGAGCCATAGCCCGGGGGGAGGGAGGAAGAAGCAGTCAGTCCCGTAAAAGCGGACCCACCTCGCAAAACATCCCGAATGTCCCTCTGTCGGGGGGCCCGTCGCTGGGAACGACCGGTAGGCATGGTTCCGGAGATGCTGGGCTGGCACGAGGTCGCAGGGCGGTGAGGGAATCTCAAAACGCCTCGAGTAGGCTTCCAAGATGGCCGCTGTGACTAGGCCCAAATCGCGCTGCCGCAGCAATCTGTCCCCGGGCATGAAACTCAGGGCTAAATCAGGTACCTCAACTCTCCAGGATCCCTCTAGCCAACCGGGAAGCTCACAGGGCAGTGCAAACGGCGAAAAAAGCAATAAAATCCGTGGTAGACACAGAGCTCCTCCAAAATGCTGCTGCTCGCTTCCACAGCTAGCTCCGCCTCCGTTTTTATCATTTTTTTATTCAACGATTTATAGACATGTGCACAGCACAAAATTTAGTTTTGAACTAATGGATTAGTCCTAAAATGCAATTTATTTAGTTGCTAAAAAAATTAATTTTCAGTTCTTTAGTATGAAAACTAATTTCATTCATCCGAAAACCAGTGGATACAATTACTATTGTAGTGGCTCCTCAGAGGGCTGAGATCGCTGCTTGTTACAGTATCTCTCACTCTCAGCACAATGTGTCAGGCAAAGCTGTTACAGTAACTGACTGCTGCTCATCACAGCGCTCAGAGTTTCAGTAAAACTAGTAAATAATATTTTTATATATAAGAGGTTAGAACAATATTATTTCCTTGTTTTACTGAAACTCTGAGCGCTGTTACAGTCAGTTACTGTAACAGCTGAGCCTGATACATTGTACTGAGAGATAATATAACAAGCAGCTGATCTCAGCGCTCACAGCCATTGGATTTAAAGGGCTAAAAAAATAGGCTCCTCTCTGTATAATGTATAGAACATCCTCCTGCATTAATTAATACCTCTCTGTATAATGTAGATAACATCCTCCTGCATTAATTAATACCCCTCTCTGTATAATGTATACAACATCCACCTGCATTAATTAATGCCCCTCTCTGTATAGAACATCCTACTGCATTGGCATGTGGAGGGTGCAGAACTTCGGAATGCAATGCTTATCCAGCACAGGAGAGAGAACTTTTACTTAAACTTTGTATCTCTGTGGGGGACACACAGGAATATAAAAGCAGGGGAGAGGGAAAATATTACTGTAAATCGGTCTGAAAGCTCAGAGAAGAGATGACTGGTGCAAATTGATTTTTATAATAAAATAAAGCACTTTAAATCCAGGGAAAACATTCAAATAAATCACATTGAAGGCTCATAATGACAGAGTAACAGTGAGAGCTGGATACTAAATGTATCAGACGTTAAAAACCCTTTATAACAAGCAGCACTGGGAGAGGAGAGGGACTTTATATAAAATGTGTATTATAGATGAGGAAAGGGGGATAGTGCTCCTGGATAATATAAAATGTATCAGACCTAAGCCCCTATTATGCAGAGCGGGAGGGGAGATAACACACATTTTATAAAGTCCCTCTCTTCTCCCAGCGCTGCTTGTTATAAAGGGGTTTTTACTATCCAGTCCTCCTCTGTCATTAGCTTTCAGTGTGATTTATTTGAATGTTTTCCTTCTCCAGCTGCTTTTATCATCTTGTCTCCCTCATAGACATGCAAGGGTTAAGTAAAGGTTTCCTCTCCTGTGCTGGCTGTCTGTGCTGCGAGTGAGTATTCTGGAGCTCTATCACTGGCAGATTTTCGGGTAGGGGTCGGGAAGGATTACGCATACAAACCTTTTCTGTAGCTTTGCGATGTTGCTCTCTTCATTGCTGGTCTCCTTCACTCATCAATGTAATATCACAAAAAGGACTGAAACTAAAATGTAGTGCATTTTATTTTAGTTTCTTTCGTTTTTTGGACTGAGCAGTGTCGTATCTCTTGAGTCATACGAAAACTAAATTATCCCAAAATTCGGACTAAATCATTTTACTACTAAAACGAATGCACATGTCTAACGATTTATTCTTTTCAGTTTCAGCAAAAAAGCCTCTTTATTCATTTATTAGAATTTTTGTGTATTTTTTGTGTATTTTGGGGTTTTTAGGTGAAATTTTTGAATCCCATTTTTACTGGTGTTTTTTTTAATTCTGTAACAGACTGTTTTATTATACTTTATAGGACCTTCTATTCTTTTTACTTTTTTGCAGGAACCCTTTTTATTCTTTTATTTTTAAAAGACCTTTCTATATTTTTTTATATACTGTATTTTTTAAAAGACATTTTTTATTTTTTATTAATTTTTAAAGGACCTTTTTTATAACTTAAACACATTGTTTTACTACATTTTTATTGATTTAAACTCCTTTTAGGAGAATAGGAGGCTTCCTGTTTTGTGTTTTTTTCAGTTCGGCGGAATACGCCAATGCTGCGCAATTCAGTGCAATTCTGTGGTTTTCAACGACATCCAAATAATTGCTTTGGTGACTCCCTTTTTGGCAAAAGACAGTGACCATTCGATAAATAGTGAATCCACCATATTTTCGTCAAAATGGAAATACTGAAGTGTGCCGAAATTTTTTAAAGAACATTTATTGTTTTTATTTTTCGCAAAAACTCTTTAGTTTTGTTTTTTTAAAAGACATGTGTTTTTTTTTTTACTTTTTAACAGACTTTTTTTATTTTGGAAATAACCTTTTTATTATTTTTAGAGGACTCTTATTATTTAGACACATTTTTACTACATTTTCATCGATTTAACCTCTTATTAAGAGAATAGGAGACTGCCTTTTTTTCAGTTTGGTGGAATTCGCTGCTACCAATTCGACGGATATCAGCGCAATTTGGAGGTTTTTGCCAACGTGTGATAACTGCTTCGGTGACTCCAATTTCGGAAAACTAGGGTGACCATGCGATAAATAGTGAATTCACCGAAATTTTGTCATATTGGAATCACCGAAGCAGGCTGCAAATTGTGTTCAATTTCAGTGCTTTGTGAATAGACCCCATTTGTGTTTTTATAGAATTTGCATGATGTTCCTGTGTGTGTTTTGTGCGTCTGAGTGTTATCTGTCCATACCAGTGGCGACTCTCGGAACAATATATAGGGGGGGGGCGGCGTCAAATAAGATACCACAGTAAAAACTGGGGGGTTCATTCCACTGAAAAAACTAAGTATATATAAATAAGATTCCAAAACCCCAGGGTAATGTGATGCAATGATACCTTTTATGTTGTACTAACCTGATACGTAAATTCAATATATTTGCCGCAATTCGGCGGTTTTCGCTGAACGATAACTGCTTCAGCGACTCCAATTATGATGACCATGATGACCAAATCGTTGATTTTCCCATATTTTTTGGCAAAATGTATTCCCCTGAAATGTGGTGAAAAGCAAAGGCTCTAAAGATGAATGGGCTCCTTAGTTTCTAACTTCCATAATAACTCCGAAGATGCCATAAACCCAGTAAAATGCAATAAAAAAAATAAACAGTGCGGAATGTAGCCTACCCGTTGACCCCTAAAATGCCAGTAATCAAGGGAAAACATGCAATGAATACACTGTGAGGCATGTAGCCTACCCGTTAACCCCTAAAATGCCACTAATCAAGGGTAAACCTGGGATATATACACTGTGTAATGCCCCCGAGACGCCAGCACCGCAGGAAACCTAAAAGCAAGCCAGTTTCCTGTAAGGAGACTGGTAATTCCTCTACAACCAGGCTGATCCAGCAACCAGGTGCTGACTAATACATCTTTATTTCCCATCTACAAAAAGGAACCACTCCCAAGGCACAATGCTTCTGCATTATCTTGGTGCACACCAAGCTGAAAGGGAGCTGCCTCCTGTTACTCTATTCATTCATCCTTCCATTTCCTTACTATTTGTTTCCTCCAGCATCTCCTTTCTCTGTGCCTATGGTCTACAGGATTCCCAGAACCTGCCTGCCCTGCATCCCGCAGAATCCACTGTCCAGTTTCCTGCCTCCATCCACTGAAAGCCTCAGAACCTGCCTGCCCTGCATCCCGCAGAATCCACTGTTCAGTTTCCAGCCTCCATCCACTGAAAGCCTCAGAACCTGCATCCCGCAGAATCCACTGCCCAGTTTCCTGCCTCCATCCACTGAAAGCCTCAGAACCTGCCTGCCCTGCATCCCGCAGAATCCACTGTCCAGTTTCCAGCCTCCATCCACTGAAAGCCTCAGAACCTGCATCCCGCAGAATCCACTGTCCAGTTTCCAGCCTCCATCCACTGAAAGCCTCAGAACCTGCATCCCGCGGAATCCACTGTCCAGTTTCCTGCCTCCATCCTCTGAAAGCCTCAGAACCTGCATCCCGCAGAATCCACTTTCCAGTTTCCTGCCTCCATCCTCTGAAAGCCTCAGAACCTGCCTGCCCTGCATCCCACAGAATCCACTGTCCAGTTTCCAGCCTCCATCCACTGAAAGCCTCAGAACCTGCATCCCGCGGAATCCACTGTCCAGTTTCCTGCCTCCATCCTCTGAAAGCCTCAGAACCTGCCTGCCCTGCATCCCGCAGAATCCACTGTCCAGTTTCCTGCCTCCATCCACTGAAAGCCTCAGAACCTGCATCCCGCAGAATCCACTGTCCAGTTTCCAGCCTCCATCCACTGAAAGCCTCAGAACCTGCATCTCACAGAATCCACTGTCCAGTTTCCTGTCTTCATCCTCTGAAAGCCTCAGAACCTGCCTGCCCTGCATCCCGCAGAATCCACTGTCCAGTTTCCAGCCTCCATCCTCTGAAAGCCTCAGAACCTGCCTGCCCTGCATCCCGCAGAATCCACTGTCCAGTTTCCAGCCTCCATCCACTGAAAGCCTCAGAACCTGCATCTCACAGAATCCACTGTCCAGTTTCCTGTCTTCATCCTCTGAAAGCCTCAGAACCTGCCTGCCCTGCATCCCGCAGAGTCCACTGTCCAGTTTCCTGCCTCCATCCACTGAAAGCCTCAGAACCTGCCTGCCCTGCATCCCGCAGAATCCACTGCCCAGTTTCCAGCCTCCATATATTTCTCCCTTGCTATAGTTTAGTTTTAGTCTAGTATAGTTTAGTTTAGTATTGTCCTATCTGCCTTCAGTTGAAGCTTATTATTGTTTATTTAATGTGATCCGTTCTATATTCTTCTGTTGCCTTTTGTTTATTTCCTAATAAACCCTCCTTTTATTATATCTACGTTTCTCAGCTAGCATCATTTGCATACAGGGCTCAATTCTACCTCCCTGGACCCAGCTCCTTACACACTGTGAGGCATGTAGCTTACCCGGTGACCCCTAAAATGCCACTAATGAAGGGTAAACATGGAATGAATACACTGTGAGGCATGTAGCCTACCCATTGACCCCTAAAACGCCACTAATCAAGGGTAAACTTTGGATGAATACACTGTGAGGCATGTAGCCTAAGCCGTTGACCCCTAAAATGCCATTAATCAAGGGAAAACAAGGAATGAATACAGCGTGAGGCATGTAGCCTACCCATTAACCCCTAAAATGCCGTTAATCAAAGAAAAATTTAAATGTATACTGTGAAGGATGAAGCCTGCCCGTTAACCCTTACTATACAACTAATCAAGGGAAAAATGAAAGTAATACACTATGTGATCTATAGTCTGACCATTAACCCCTACACTGCTGCGCCATTTTAACCATGTGAAAAAAAAAAGAAAAAGTTACGTTTTTATTTTATTATTTATGATTTTTCATTTAGATTAAATATGCTCATGTTGGGTCAGACTCTGCCCTTTCCAATGACACCTCGATCGACCATGTACAACTCAGAGGGATGGAGATACAGCGGTTTGAAGAAGTGGGGGTGGCTGGATGCCGATCCCTTTTGGGGGGGTGGCACACGGGGAGGGGGCAAGGAATAACCTAAGGGGACAATTGCACACCCTTGCCCCCCTGTAGTGATGCCTATGGTCCATATATATGCATTTGTGAATCTGTGCGAAAATGTAGCAAGAGGATTAATCCATAGTAGGTATTCGTGGTTTTAGGCTTCAGCTGCGCCAGTAACCGCTTACCATTACTCATCCAAAAGGAATATTCTTCACATACCAGAAAAGCCTAATGAACTGGGCTTCATTGCAGGCCACGAACACAAACAGCGCGATCATGTTTGCTTACCTCCAGGCCATATATTTAATAGAATACGTCAAAGAACAAAGAATGTATAACACTCCTGGACGTCTGTTGGTTAAAACAATGAGAAAGTCACACAGAAACGCTTGTGCCGTGAAAGAAATCAGCCTGTGAGTCGGTCGTATGCCGGCAGGTGGGCAGGATGTTTAAATGTATGAAAGTTATTATTTTAACGTATTAATGTGAATATTTAAAAATAAATAAATGCAGAACTTATAAAAGTGTAAAATATTATGGCAGGGGACATGCAAGCAGATCTCTAATAATGTCATATAGGCATAAAGAAGGTCCAAGCTGGGCCCTCTATACCTCTTGTTTCTGTTCCTATGTTCGTTTAATTGTGTCCTGTTCCCCCTGGATATTGTAAAGCGCTGCAGAAACTGTTGGTGCTATATAAATGATAATAATAATAATATCTAGGTTTAAATAGTGCTCCTTTTTTTATTGGACTAACATTACATTTAAAAGGCAAGCTTTTGAGAGTTATACCTCTCTTCATCAGGTCTGGAAGCTTTAGTAATCAGTATCCTAGAATGGACATGTGCATTCGTTTTAGTACTAAAACGATTTAGTCTGAATTTTGGGATAATTTAATTTTCGAATGACTCCAAAGATACGAAACTGCTCAGTCCAAAAAACAAAAGAAACTAAAATAAAATGCACTACATTTTAGTTTCAGTCCTTTTTGTGATATTACATTGATGAGTGAAGGAGACCAGCAATGAAGAGCGCAACATCGCAAAGCTACAGAAAAGGTTTGTATGCGTAAATCCTTCACAACCCTACCCGAACATCTGCCAGTGATAGAGCTCCAGAATACTCACTCGCAGCACAGACAGCCAGCACAGGAGAGGAAACCTTTACTTAACCCTTGCATGTCTATGAGGCAGACAAGATGATAAAAGCAGCTGGAGAAGGAAAACATTCAAATAAATCACACTGAAAGCTAATGACAGAGGAGGGCTGGATAGTAAAAACCCCTTTATAACAAGCAGCGCTGGGAGAAGAGAGGGACTTTATAAAATGTGTGTTATCTCCCCTCCCGCTCTGCATAATAGGGGCTTAGGTCTGATACATTTTATATTATCCAGGAGCACTATCCCCCAATCCTCATCTATAATACACGTTTTATATAAAGTCCCTCTCCTCTCCCAGTGCTGCTTGTTATAAAGGTTTTCTATGTCTGATACTCCGTCATTATGAGCCTTCAGTGTGATTTATTTGAATGTTTTCCCTAGATTTAAAGTGCTTTATTATATTATAAAAATCAATTTGCACCAGTCATCTCTTCTCTGAGCTTTCAGACCGATTTACGTTAATAGTTTCCCTCTCCCCTGCTTTTATATTCCTGTGTCTCCCCCACAGAGATACAAAGTTTAAGTAAAAGTTCACTCTCCTGTGCTGGATAAGCATTGCTTTCCGAAGTTCTGCACCCTCCACATGCCAATGCAGTAGGATGTTCTATACCAGTGTTTCTCAACTCGTATCCTCAGGACCCACTAACAGGCCTGGTTTGTGGGATAACCGAAGCTCAGTACAGGTGATTTAATTAGCTGCTCAGTGACTGCAGTATTCAGTCTGCATTTCCCCAAGGTGATCTGCAAAATTTGGCCTGGAGTGGGTCCCGAGGACTGGAGTTGAGAAACCCTGTTCTATACAGAGAGGGGCATTAATTAATGCAGGTGGATGTTGTATACATTATACAGAGAGGGGTATTAATTAATGCAGGAGGATGTTATCTACATTATACAGAGAGGGGTATTAATTAATGCAGGAGGATGTTATCTACAATATACAGAGAGGGGTATTAATTAATGCAGAGGGATGTTCTATACATTATACAGAGAAAGGTATAAATTGAGGAGGATGTTCTATACAGAGAGGGACCAGTACAATAGTAATTGTATCCACTGGTTTTCGGATGAATGAAATTAGTTTTCATACTAAAGAACTGAAAACGAATTTCTTTAGCAACTAAATAAATTGCATTTTAGGACTAATCCATTAATTCACAATGAAATTTTGTGCTGTGCACATGTCTAATGTGCACAGCACAAAATTTCATTTTGAACTATCGGATTAGTCCTAAAATGCAATTTATTTAGTTGCTAAAGAAATTCGTTTTCAGTTCTTTAGTATGAAAACTAATTTCATTCATCCGAAAACCAGTGGATACAATTACTATTGTACTGGTCCCTCTCTGTATAGAACATCCTCCTCAATTTATACCTTTCTCTGTATAATGTATAGAACATCCTCCTGCATTAATTAATGCCCCTCTCTGTATAGAACATCCTACTGCATTGACATGTGGAGGGTGCAGAACTTCGGAATGCAATGCTTATCCAGCACAGGAGAGAGAACTTTTACTTAAACTTTGTATCTCTGTGGGGGAGACACAGGAATATAAAAGCAGGGGAGAGGGAAAATATTAACGTAAATCGGTCTGAAAGCTCAGAGAAGAGATGACTGGTGCAAATTGATTTTTATAATAAAATAAAGCACTTTAAATCCAGGGAAAACATTCTAATAAATCACACTGAAGGCTCATAATGACAGAGTAACTGTGAGAGCTGGATACTAAATGTATCAGACATAAAAAAAAACTTTATAACAAGCAGCACTGGGAGAGGAGAGGGACTTTATATAAAACGTGTATTATAGATGAGGAAAGGGGGATAGTGCTCCTGGATAATATAAAATGTATCAGACCTAAGCCCCTATTATGCAGAGCGGGAGGGGAGATAACACACATTTTATAAAGTTCCTCTCTTCTCCCAGCGCTGCTTGTTATAAAGGGGTTTTTACTATCCAGCCCTCCTCTGTCATTAGCTTTCAGTGTGATTTATTTGAATGTTTTCCTTCTCCAGCTGCTTTTATCATCTTGTCTGCCTCATAGACATGCATGGGTTAAGTAAAGGTTTCCTCTCCTGTGCTGGCTGTCTGTGCTGCGAGTGAGTATTCTGGAGCTCTATCACTGTCAGATTTTCGGGTAGGGATCGGGAAGGATAACGCATACAAACCTTTTCTGTAGCTTTGCGATGTTGCGCTTCATTACTGGTCTCCTTCACTCAATGTAATATCACAAAAAGGACTGAAACTAAAATGTAGTGCATTTTATTTTAGTTTCTTTGGGTTTTTTGTACTGAGCAGTTTCGTATCTCTTGAGTCATACGAAAACTAAATTATCCCAAAATTCTGACTAAATCATTTTACTACTAAAACGAATGCACATGTCTTGAAAATATCACACAATGGATGCCCCCAGTGACACATATAGAGGAAAATATCACACAATTGATGCACCCATTGACACATATAGAGGCAAATATCACACAATGGATACACCCAGTGACACATATAGAGGAAAATATCACACAATGGATACACCCAGTGACACATATAGAGGAAAATATCACACAATGGATGCGCCCAGTGACACATATAGAGGAAAATATCACACAATGGATGCGCCCAGTGACACATATAGAGGAAAATATCACACAATGGATGCACCCAGTGACACATATAGAGGAAAATATCACACAATGGATACACCCAGTGACACATATAGAGGAAAATATCACACAATGGATGCGCCCAGTGACACATATAGAGGAAAATATCACACAATTGATGCACCCAGTGACACATATAGAGGCAAATATCACACAATGGATACACCCAGTGACACATATAGAGGAAAATATCACACAATGGATACACCCAGTGACACATATAGAGGAAAATATCACACAATGGATGCGCCCAGTGACACATATAGAGGAAAATATCACACAATGGATGCACCCAGTGACACATATAGAGGAAAATATCACACAATGGATGCACCCAGTGACACATATAGAGGAAAATATCACACAATGGATACACCCAGTGACACATTATAGAGGAAAATATCACACAATGGATGCACCCAGTGACACATACAGAGGAAAATATCACACAATGGATACACCTAGTGACACATGTAGAGGAAAATATCACACAATGGATACACCAGTGACACATGTAGAGGAAAATATCACACAATGGATGCACCCAGTGACACATATAGAGGAAAATATCACACAATGGATGCACCCAGTGACACATATAGAGGAAAATATCACATAATGGATACACCCAGTGACACATATAGAGGAAAATATCACACAATGGATGCACCCAGTGACACATATAGAGGAAATATCACACAATGGATGCACCCAGTGACACATATAGAGGAAATATCACATAATGGATACACCCAGTGACACATATAGAGGAAAATATCACACAATGGATGCGCCCAGTGACACATATAGAGGAAAATATCACACACAATGGATGCGCCCAGTGACACATATAGAGGAAAATATCACACAATGGATACACCCAGTGACACATATATAGAGGAAAATATCACACAATGGATGCTCCCAGTGACACATATAGAGGAAAATATCACACAATGGATGCACCCAGTGACACATATAGAGGAAAATATCACATAATGGATACACCCAGTGACACATATAGAGGAAAATATCACACAATGGATGCACCCAGTGACACATATAGAGGAAAATATCACACAATGGATGCGCCCAGTGACACATATAGAGGAAAATATCACACAATGGATACACCCAGTGACACATATAGAGGAAAATATCACACAATGGATGCACCCAGTGACACATATAGAGGAAAATATCACACAATGGATACACCCAGTGACACATATAGAGGAAAATATCACACAATGGTTACACCCAGTGACACATACAGAGGAAAATATCACACAATGGATACACCTAGTGACACATGTAGAGGAAAATATCACACAATGGATGCACCCAGTGACACATGTAGAGGAAAATATCACACAATGGATGCACCCAGTGACACATATAGAGGAAATATCACACAATGGATGCACCCAGTGACACATATAGAGGAAAATATCACATAATGGATACACCCAGTGACACATATAGAGGAAAATATCACACAATGGATGCACCCAGTGACACATATAGAGGAAATATCACACAATGGATGCACCCAGTGACACATATAGAGGAAAATATCACATAATGGATACACCCAGTGACACATATAGAGGAAAATATCACACAATGGATGCACCCAGTGACACATATAGAGGAAAATATCACACAATGGATGCGCCCAGTGACACATATAGAGGAAAATATCACACAATGGATACACCCAGTGACACATATAGAGGAAAATATCACACAATGGATGCACCCAGTGACATATATAGAGGAAAATATCACACAATGGATGCACATATAGAGGAAAATATTTTCTTAACTAAACATACAAGAGAAAAACCAACACATGTTAGATATCAGCAACATCACATAAACACAATAAGGACATTGCATTTTTTGGTGGTACCGGCCCGTTAATGCACAGACCTAGATTTAATGTAACAATGTAACATATTGCTCTGTGTCTAAGGCTAGGGTCAGACGAACGCAGCTTTAACGTGCGTTTAGCCGCACAAAATCACGGCCGTGCTAGCAGCAAATGACGTCCAATGCCGGGGAACACACGAAGTACGGCCGCACGAAAGTTCGTCCGCGCAACGCAAGTGGCAAACGAACGCATTTTTTCGAGAACGTCAAACCGCTACTACTGACGTACAGAGTGCGCTGCGGCCGCATAGCGGCGTGTGTGTGTGATTGGGAGACATCAGACGCTGCTAATGTCCGGCCAACATAACGTCCAGACACAAAAAGTGTTTTATTGATGATCCGTACAAAATCACGGACGAAAAGGCGCATCGTATGACCGCTACCGCGTATTCCGTCAAAAAATATGTCCGTTCGTTCGACCGCACTTTTCCACGGTCGACGCGAAAAATGCGTTCGTCTGACCCTAGCCTAAAGGGAGACGTGCGCAGCAATGCGCGTCAACCGTGAAACACGCGGTGGCTTTTAACATAGTACGAAGAGAACAGGAAACCACAAGAACCTCACTGGAAATATGATCTGCCATCGACCCTGACTTTTCTGCGTTGGAGATTTGTTCCCTGCTTTCAAAACAAGAACACGGTGGAAAATATGGGACCGATTCATCCACAAACGACACTTAAAGGTCTATTCGCAACCCACTGAAAATGCTTTTGAAGTCTAATGAAGTCGGCTGTTACAAATGTAGCAAAAGGGGTTATTTAGAGAGTACCGATATGTCGCCGACATTTCATTGCTCTCTCGCTCCCTGCAATTCGGGGAATCAAAGTTCCCCACCCTGCGGTGAATGCAGCATTCACTGCAGGGTCCCCGGAGTGCAGAGAAAACCTGTCGCAAACTGCCGCAATCCCGCCGGAACCGCCAGAAACATGACGCTGAACACGTTGGAAAAAGCCATCGATCACAGCGCAGATCAGCTGCTGGAGAAAGCCGACAAACTGATGAACGGTGTAAAAAAACAAACAAACAGTTTGCTTGAAAATGACAAAAGTGAAAAGCTGTTTGCAAAATAACTACTGAATGAAAATGTCTGGAATTTACATATAAGATCCTATGAATGATAATAAAAAGGGATGTTACAGAAAAAAGAAAAAACGCTTTAACACAACAAAACGGAAAAAGACGTTTGCCGAAAAATGTCTAAAAGATCCAAAAAAAGCAATAAATAAAGAGACTTTTTGCTGCAGTTTAAAATAATAAACGGTTTATTAGATATTGAATTAAAACGGAAATATTTTTAACATTGAAGCCTATGGGATTCGCCTGAAAAAACCTGCTGTATGAAACCACCGAACAGCAGGGCAATTCACTGACATTTCTCTGCTGTTCTGTGTCTGTGAATAGATTAACCATTGCTTCTCTATGGGGGATTTCACTGCCGCCGAACAGGCACGTACGTGCTGGCAATTCGCCAAAATTTGGCGAACTGCCTGCTCTCTGAATAGCCGAATGGCCCCGAAATGTCACCGTACGCTGAATTTCAGTGTCCGGTTACATTTCTGGGCCAGATCGACTCTCTCTGAATAACCTCTAAAGTGTATATGTTATGGATACACTCGACGTTCCACTCCGCGCAGGGACATTTCTTAACACTGAGAAACGTCCACACAAGGACTGAAACGTCAATCGATCAATGGAACTTCTATTGTTTTATGCCAGCTAATTCCCAAGCTCAATCTATAGCAGCGTCATGATATAAACACTTTCTTACGTTTGCAGCAAAGGCTGCAGAGTGCGTCCATCTGTGAATTTCTATATATAAAATAATATGTAAGAAATGCAAAAACTGGCGCTCGCCCCATAACCGCAACATGAAACGAGCGCGAGCAGGTGCAAGTGTCCTATGTGTACGCACGGAAATCCTCTTCGAAGTGGGGGGGGGGGCGTGCTCACGGTCCTCAAGAAAACCAACGTTTTTATTTAAGTTACATTAATGTTTTCAGCAAGGGGGAACACTTGGGAACGCAGTTCCTCCTCTATTTCCTCATTGTGAACAGATTTCCCTTTTGACAAACACTCAGCGGCTATTATTAGATTCCGAGCATATATCTTAATATTAAGCCCCAGAAATTATATTTATTATAATTTTCATAAGAATTTCCCTAAAACACAACATATCGTTACGTTGAAACATAGTGGTAAATTAAAGGGCCAGTAACACCAAAAAATGCAATGTCCTTATTGTGTTAATGTGATGCTGCTGATATCTTACATGTGTTTGTTTTTCTCTTGTATGTTTAGTTAAGAAAATATTTTCCTCTATATGTGTCACTGGGTGCATCCATTGTGTGATATTTTCCTCTATATGTGTCACTGGGTGCATCCATTGTGTGATATTTTCCTCTATATGTGTCACTGGATGCATCCATTGTGTGATATTTTCCTCTATATGTGTCACTGGGTGCATTCATTGTGTGATATTTTCCTCTATATGTGTCACTGGGTGCATCCATTGTGTGATATTTTCCTCTATATGTGTCACTGGATGCATCCATTGTGTGATATTTTCCTCTATATGTGTCACTGGGTGCATCCATTGTGTGATATTTTCCTCTATATGTGTCACTGGGTGCATCCATTGTGTGATTTTTTCCCTCTATATGTGCCCCTGGGTGCATCTATTGCGTGATATTTTCCTCTATATGTGTCACTGGGTGCATCCATTGTGTGATATTTTCCTCTATATGTGTCACTGGGTGTATCCATTGTGTGATATTTTCCTCTATATGTGTCACTGGGTGCATCCATTGTGTGATTTTTTTCCTCTATATGTGTCACTGGGTGCATCCATTGTGTGATATTTTCCTCTATATGTGTCACTGGGTGTATCCATTGTGTGATATTTCCCTCTATATGTGTCACTGGGTGCATCCATTGTGTGATACTTTCCTCTATATGTGTCACTGGGTGCAAACATTGTGTGATATTTTCCTCTATATGTGTCACTGGGTGCATCCATTGTGTGATACTTTCCTCTATATGTGTCACTGGGTGCAAACATTGTGTGATATTTTCCTCTATATGTGTCACTGGGCGCATCCATTGTGTGATATTTTCCTCTATATGTGTCACTGGGCGCATCCATTGTGTGATATTTTCCTCTATATGTGTCACTGGGTGCATCTATTGTGTGATATTTTCCTCTATATGTGTCACTGGGTGCATCCATTGTGTGATATTTTCCTCTATATGTGTCACTGGGTGTATCCATTGTGTGATATTTTCCTCTATATGTGTCACTGGGTGCATCCATTGTGTGATTTTTTTCCTCTATATGTGTCACTGGGTGCATCCATTGTGTGATATTTTCCTCTATATGTGTCACTGGGTGTATCCATTGTGTGATATTTTCCTCTATATGTGTCACTGGGTGCATCCATTGTGTGATACTTTCCTCTATATGTGTCACTGGGTGCAAACATTGTGTGATATTTTCCTCTATATGTGTCACTGGGTGCATCCATTGTGTGATACTTTCCTCTATATGTGTCACTGGGCGCATCCATTGTGTGATATTTTCCTCTATATGTGTCACTGGGTGTATCCATTGTGTGATATTTCCCTCTATATGTGTCACTGGGTGCATCCATTGTGTGATACTTTCCTCTATATGTGTCACTGGGTGCATCCATTGTGTGATATTTTCCTATATATGTGTCACTGGGTGCATCCATTGTGTGATATTTTCCTCTATATGTGTCACTGGGCACATCCATTGTGTGATATTTTCCATTGTGTTTTATTTCATTCAGCTGCCAGCTCTTATCTCGGGTAGCCTACACCACACAATACACCCCCTGCAGCCTTATCTAAACATTCCCTCATCCATGTCGTTAAACAACAGAAGTAGAGAAAAACCTTAGGTAAATGTTGCCTCATTTGAAAAAACAACAAAATGGAAACAAACCCCATAATTTTCTTTTTCTTTTTTACATGCAATTACTTTAAACCCAGAAAAAAAAGCAGCAGCATGTGTTGTATAATGTGCTTTATACGGTGGTTTTATTTGTAATGCACAAGTAATCTAGTTACGGCTTATGTTAGTGGTAGTGTACCTTTAAACTGTAAAAAAGTCTCAATCCCACCGATTCCATTGAGATAAGAAGTGGACAGAATGCTTTGACCCAATATAAGATCATAAGGGTTAATCAATAAGAGCCGAACTTGCCACTGAATTGCACCGAATGGTGGATTTCACTGTATGGTGCAATTCCGTGGCAGTTCGTCTGTTCGGAAAACTGTCAATTCGCAAGAAAGGATAGAGCGAAGAGAGGAGGAGGAATTGTTATTTATCTTGACGAGTCCAAAAGTTCACCACTTTTCAGAATTCTAGCTCCCCGACCAGCTTTGATTTCTTCTCTGGTGTAATTGAGATACTGTTCGGTAAAATCGATTATTGTTGCTGAACTCTATCGCCCACCGAGCTCTCCAGTACACTCCCTCTCTGACATAACTCAAACCCTTAATAACTTACTTGCACAAAACCAAAACCGTGAACTGTTGGTCCTCGACGATTTTAATATATATTGGCTGAATCCTAAAAACAATAAACACTGCTTACTGTTCAAGGCCTTGCAGCTAAGACAATTAATCTCCTCCCCCACACGCATTAATACAAAAACCCTAACCATACCTTGCTGGACTGGATTCTCTCATCATGTCATGATAGAAAACAGGAGGCTGTTGTTCTCGCTAATAGCTTCAGTGACCACTGCCTAGTGTACTCTGTGCGTAAAATAAAGGCCACAAAATCTACCCCAAAGGTAATAATCACCAGGTCTCTCAAGAAATTGAATCTTGAAATCATTCCTAAGTGATCTCAAACAGCTCTCATTGTACATACTAAATCTAATCCCAGACCTTGACTGGGCATTTAAATACTTTCAGTCTGAGCTTCTGCAAGTGTGGAATTCCCATGCCCCGCTGCATAAAGTGCGAGTAAAAGGGGCCCATCTCCCCTGGGTTACAGCTTATCTTACACAAATGTACCAGTTTAGAGATTCACTGTGGTAAAAATTCAAGACTACTGGTTCCATGAATGATCTGTTACATTCAGTCACAATGGCGGTACCCGGCATGCGCAAAGTAGGCCCCTGGTACGAGTAAAAGCCCCTATATGCAGAGATGCAGGACACAATAACCTTAGATACGTAAATATAACCACAGGAGACACTGGGGACCCCTGCATGGCTATACCGAAAAAAGCCGTATGCTGATACACCGGACCTTAGAGTGGCCGGATCTGTTCTAATGGAAAAGGGTTACCTAATAGCCATGCAGAGTCCCAGGGAGAACACAGAATACCTAATGGAGTTATACTCCACAGCCTGCAGGGAAGGATTTCCATCACAAAAGTCGTGGTCAGCAGGGACACACAACAAAACAATAAATCAATATGCATGGTACAGACAAGGATATTAAAATAGATTAGTCAGTGAGTAAGCCAGGAGTCAAAACCAGAATGTTTACCTTATACAAGCAGAAACCTCATTAGCCAGGCCAGAGGGTCAAAACCATATAATCAGTCAGAACATGAAACAAACGAAAGAGAAACACTTGAACTGCACGTTCGGTGACTTTTCGTTCTCTTCAATTCGGTGCAAATCGGCTTTTCTATTTCGGCGACCCTGCGGTGTATTCAGCAAGCACCACAGGGCTGTCGAAGTGCAGGGAAAAGCTGCCGAAAACCTGGCGAAAAACTCAGCGATTTACGAACGCCAGAAGTCCATGAACAGGAAGGGAATCTGGGATGCCCCGTAACTTGAGGTTCTTGCTGCGGTGCCGGGACTCCAAAGTCAGGACCGAATATTGAAGGTTGGCGACCTGGACCTGTAACGCTGTAATGCAGGAGGAGGTTGCGGCCTGTGCGTCCCCCATCTCGCGGGTAGTAGTGCCCAGGTTCTCCACTCCCGTTTGGAGAACAGATAGGTCTGAGCTCACAGCAGCCAGTTCTTGGTTCCAGGAAGAGCGAGCGTCCTCCAGGAGAGCGCAAATATCTCTCCTGGTTGCCGGTAGGTCATCTGGATCCGGTAACGAGGCAGGTCTGGTGGGCGGGAGACTCACAGCCGGCTCCCGGTCAATGGAGGCCTCGGTCGCTGACGGGGAGTGAGGTGCAGTACCAGCAGGTCTCATGCCACTTAATGAGACGCGGATATCAGGTAGACGGGGAATATCTGCCTCCCCAGCCCACTTAGTCGTCTTACCCATGTCCAAAGGAAGGTAAGAATCTCCAAGAGGGAAGTGGCACGAGGAGTAAAAATGTCCGCTGCCTCCGCACTTTTCAGGGCCCGAGACCATCAGCCAGGACACACGCCAGTAGACTTCTCAGGCGGCACAAAAATAATAAGCAGACAGTACCAGGGCAATTGCGAGAGGGTTAAAAATAGATTGTACAGTGGAGATAGATCCTTGAAATCAGGGAAATTCGCAGGAGCTGAACAGATGCACGTCCACTCTCTCCGGCACTCAGCCACGCCACCCCTTACTAAGGCCTTTGACACAGTAGACCATGGCATCCTATTACAAAAACTTAAAAACTACGGCATTGGCGATCACACACTAAAATGGTTTCATTCATATGTATCCAACCAATCGCAATATGTGGCAGCTCCTCCCTCCCCTCCCAATCACTTGCGGTGTACCCCAGGGCTCGATACTTGACCCCCTGCTATTCACGATCATAGACGTGTGCCGGGTGCACCTAGGCACACCCTAATGCCGGCCCGCGGCACATTCTGGGTTCCGGCTGGCCACATCCGATGGATAGCCGCCAGGACACCTCATCTCCGCGGGCCTGGCGGCAGCCTCCGCTTCCCTGGTAGTCCCTGTGGTTTGTGGGGTGCTGCACTGTGATCTGTGCATGGCACACAGACCGCACAGCACATCCCACACTGACACGAGCGGCCGATGATCGCTGATGACCTGTCACCTGACCACCGGCGCTCTGACACAGTCAGTAAGCGCCGGCGGTCAGATGACAGGTCATCATCTATCGCCAGCCGCTCATGTCAGTGTGGGATGTGCTGTGTGGTCTGCGCGCTATGCACAGATCACAGTGCAGCACCCCACAAACCACAGGGACTACCAGGGAAGCGGAGGCTGCCGCCAGGCCCGCAAAGATGAGGGGTCCTGGCGCTATCCATCGGATGCGGCCAGCCGGGTTCCCCCTCTTTGACCTCCCCCCCATCTGTGCCACTGGACCACCAATGATACATATCCGAACACCCTCCCTGCAAGCAAAAAAAAAAAACAAAGGTAAGCAGGAGAGGGTGCAATTTTCATATATCAAAAATATTTTTTAATAGTGTATTTTAAATATTTATACACAGTTTTATTGCTGTGGATTCTGTGATACACTGATACACACTGCATACTGCTGAATTTTATGGCTGTGGATTCTGTGATACACTTACACTGCATACTGCAGAGTTTTATTGTTGTGGATTCTATGATACGCTCATTCACACCGCACATTGCTTGGTTTTATTGCTGTGGATTCTGTGATACGCTCATTCACACTGCATACTGCTGAGTTTTATTGCTGTGGATTCTCTGATACGATCATTCACACCACACATTGCTTGGTTTTATTGCTGTGGGTTCTGTGAAATGCTCATACACGCTGCACATTGCTGAGTTTTATTGCTTTGGATTCTGTGATATGCTCATACACACTGCACATTGCTGAGTTTTATTGCTGTGGATTCTGTGATTCGCTCATACACATTGCACATTGCTGAATTTTATTGCTGTGGATTCTGTGATATGCTCATACACACTGCACATTGCTGCGTTTTATTGCTGTGGAGCTCTGATACGCTCATACACTCTGTATATTACTGTAGGTTTTATTGCTGCAAATCTCTGATACGCTCATACACACTGCACATTACTGTGGGTTTTATTACTGTGGTACTCTGTGATACGCTCATACACACCGCACATTACTGTAGGTTTTATTCCTGTGGAGCTCTGTGATACGCTCATACACACTGCACATTACTGTGAGTTTTATTGTTGTGGATTCTGTGATATGCTCATACACACCACACATTACTGTGGATTTTATTGCTTTGGAGCTCTGTGATACGCTCATACACACTGCACATTACTGTGAGTTTTATTGATGTGGATTCTGGGATATGCTCATACACACTGCACATTAATGGGGGCTTTATTGCTACATACCCCCAGGGTGTAGGGAGGAGGATATATAGTTATGTATGTGAACGTATGGCTGTGTGTATAAATGCATGTATTTGTCTTTAAACAGGCTGCTGTGCGTAAAATTCTGCACCTGTTTCCTTGTCGCAGTCCGGTGTTGCCCCCTTGTCTTGCACCATAAAGGATTGTATTGCGCACAAAAATCGCCACAATATCTGCTGCCTGCACTCCACAAAAAGAATTACAGCGAGCGTCTTGGCAGCATCATGAGGTACAGGTAGGAGACTGTATTGGTGCAAGTCAGCAAGAGGTTAAATGGGCCACTCTACTCAAATTTCACTCCCTTTTTAACATTTAACCACTTTGCTGCTGACGACGTGCTGAGCACATCCTCTGGTTTCTTTTTTGTGTGTAGAGGATGTACTCGGTACGTCGTTGAAGTCCTTGTGAGATGCAGCAGGTCGGCATAGTGATTCCCAGAGTGAGACTGAGGGACTTTTTCTCCCAGTCTCCCTCTGCTCCTGGCGGCCAGAGGAGGTGAATGGAGCCGCCGTTCTTGCCGCGGGATGAGAGTTGAGTATCTGATTTTTGGGGGGGGGTTTCAGCTGGTGCTGACTGATTCTGCAGAAGTGGAATCCGTTAACACCAGGTCCTGGTTATGAGTAAATGTTCAGTAACCGCAGCAAGACGGTAATCAGCGCTAGTAGATTGTAATGACACCGTCATCCTAAGGGCGGGTGTCTCACCCTCCACCGCGTATTCGCTCCCTGCGAGCGTCCGAAGCATACAGCTTTGGCGCTCACCTGGAGGAAACACGTCACCAGCCAATCGCGGCTGGTCACGTGGCTCCCCCAGGCGAGCGCCCAAGCTGCGCGCTGCCGGACGCTCAGAGGGAGCGAACACGTGGCGGAGGTGAGCTGGGGCCATTATCCATGTGCTGGGGGGCAGTATCCATGAGGTGGGGCAAATCCATGAGCTGGGGCAGTATCCATGAGCTGGGGCAAATCCATGTGCTGGTGCAAATCCAATGAGCTGAGGCAATATATCCATGAGCTGGGGCAATATATCCATGAGCTGGGGCAGTATCCATGAGCTGGGGCATATCCATGAGCTGGGGCAGTATATCCATGAGCTGGGGCAGTATATCCATGAGCTGTTGCATATCCATGAGCTGGGGCATATCCATGAGCTGGGGCATAATCCATGAGCTGGGGCAAATCCATGTGCTGGGGCATATCCATGAGCTCGGGCATATCCATGAGCTGGGGCAAATCCATATGCTGGGGCATATCCATGAGCTGGGGCATATCCATGAGCTGGGGCAATATATCCATGAGCTGGGGCAGTATCCATGAGCTGGGGCATATCCATGAGCTGGGGCAGTATATCCATGAGCTGGGGCAGTATATCCATGAGCTGTTGCATATCCATGAGCTGGGGCATATCCATGAGCTGGGGCATAATCCATGAGCTGGGGCAAATCCATGTGCTGGGGCATATCCATGAGCTCGGGCATATCCATGAGCTGGGGCAAATCCATATGCTGGGGCATATCCATGAGCTGGGGCATATCCATGAGCTGGGGCAGTATCCATGAGCTGGGGCAGTATCCATAAACTGGGGCAGTATCCATGAGCTGGGGCAAATCCATGAGCTGGGGGGCAAATCCATGAGCTGTGGCATATCCATGAGCTGGGGCAGTATCCATGAGCTGGGGCATATCCATGAGCTGGGGCAGTATCCATGAGCTGGGGCAAATCCATGAGCTGGGGCAGTATCCATGTGCTGGGGCATATCTATGAGCTGGGGCAGTATCCATGAGCTGGGGCAAATCCATGTGCTGGGGCAAATCCAATGAGCTGAGGCAATATATCCATGAGCTGGGGCAATATATCCATGAGCTGGGGCAGTATATCTATGAGCTGTTGCATATCCATGAGCTGGGGCATATCCATGAGCTGGGGCATAATCCATGAGCTGGGGCAAATCCATGTGCTGGGGCATATCCATGAGCTGGGGCATATCCATGAGCTGGGGCAAATCCATGTGCTGGGGCATATCCATGAGCTGGGGCATATCCATGAGCTGGGGCATATCCATGAGCTGGGGCAGTATCCATAAACTGGGGCAGTATCCATGAGCTGGGGCAAATCCATGAGCTGGGGCAGTATCCATGAGCTGGGGCATATACTTGAGCTGGGGCAGTATCCATGAGCTGGGGCATATACTTGAGCTGGGGCAGTATCCATGAGGCTGGGGCAGTATCCATAAACTGGGGCAGTATCCATGAGCTGGGGCAAATCCATGAGCTGGGGCATTATCCATGAGCTGGGGCAGTATCCATGAGCTGGGGGGCAAATCCATGAGCTGGGGCATATCCATGAGCTGGGGCAATATCCATGAGCTGGGGCATATCCATGAGCTGGGTCAAATCCATGAGCTGGGGCAAATCCATGTGCTGGGGCAGTATATCCATGAGCTGGGGCGTATCCATGAGCTGGGGCAAATCCATGAGCTGGGACAAATCCATGTGCTGGGGCAAATCCATGTGCTGGGGCAGTATATCCATGAGCTGGGGCATATCCATGAGCTGGGGCAGTATCCATGAGCTGGGGCATAATCCATGAGCTGGGGCAAATAGAAACATAGAAACATAGAAAGATGTCGGCAGATAAGAACCTTTCGGCCCATCTAGTCTGCCCAATTACATGGATACTTTACCTGGATTTATCTTTTGTTTAGGATAGCCTTATGCCTATCCCATGCTTGCTTAAATTCAATTACTGTTTTGGCCTCTACCACTTCAACTGGAAGACTGTTCCATGTATCCACCACCCTCTCAGTAAAATAATGCTTCCTGATGTTACTTTTAAACCTTTGCCCCTCTAATCTAAGACTATGTCCTCTTGTTTTGCTATTTTGTTTCCTTTTAAATATACTCCCTTCCTCTACCTTGTGGATTCCCTTTACGTATTTAAATGTTTCTATCATATCTCCTCTGTCTCGTCTTTTTTCCAAGCTGTACATGTTAAGATCATTAAGCCTTTCCTGGTAACTTTTCTCCTTCAAGCCGTACACCATTTTAGTAGCCCTTCTCTGAACTCTCTCTAAGATGTCTATATCCTTCTGGAGATACGGTCTCCAGTACTGCACACAGTACTCCAAGTGAGGTCTCACCAGTGCTCTGTACAGTGGCATGAGCACTTCCCTTTTCCTACTGCTAATACCTCTCCCTACACAACCAAGCATTCTGCTAGCATTTCCTGCTGCTCTATTACATTGACTACTTACCTTTAGATCCTCTGAAATAATAACCCCTAAATCCCTTTCCTCAGATGTTGAGGTTAGGACTGTATCAAATATTCTATATTCAGCCCTTGGGTTTTTACGTCCCAGGTGCATTATCTTGCACTTATCCACATTAAAACTCAATTGCCACAGCTCCGACCATTTTTTTAGTTTTCCTAAATCATTTGTCATTTGGCTGATCCCTCCAGGAACGTCAACCCTGTTGCAAATCTTCGTGTCATCAGCAAAAAGACATACTTTTCCATTAATACCTTCTGCAATATCACTAATAAAAATATTAAATAGAATGGGTCCAAGTACTGACCCCTGAGGTACCCCACTGATAACAAGACCTTGCGCCGAATAAACTCCATTTACCACAACCCTCTGTTGCCTTTCACTCAGCCACTGCCTAATCCATTCAACAATATTGGAATCCAAGCTCAAAGATTGCAATTTATTGATAAGCCTTCTATGCGGAACAGTATCAAAAGCCTTACTGAAATCTAAATAAGCAATGTCTACTGCACCACCTGTGTCTATTATTTTTGTTACCCAATCAAAAAAATCAATAAGATTAGTTTGGCATGATCTCCCTGAGGTAAACCCATGTTGTTTCTGATCCTGTAATCTATGTGTTTTTAGATGTTCAACAATCCTTTCCTTTAACATGGTTTCCATTAATTTACCCACTACTGACGTAAGACTAACTGGCCTATAGTTCCCAGATTCCTCCCTACTACCTTTCTTGTGAATGGGCACAACATTTGCTAATTTCCAGTCTTCTGGGACGACTCCCGTTAGCAAGGATTGGTTAAATAAATCTGTTAACGGTTTTGCTATTACATCACTGAGCTCTTTTAATAATTTAGGGTGGATCCCATCAGGCCCCATTGATTTATTTGTCTTTACTTTAGACAGCTGCTGTAGAACCTCCTCCTCTGTAAACTGATATGTAATTTTCTTGTTAGTGTTTCCTCCTAACTGAGGTCCCTTTCCTTCCTTTTCTTCTGCAAAGACTGAACAAAAATATTCATTGAGGCAGTCAGCGAGACTTTTATCCTCTTCTACATACCTTCCTTCCTTTGTTTTTAATCTAACTAATCCTTGTTTTACTTTTCTTTTCTCGTTTATGTATCTAAAAAATGTTTTGTCCCCCTTTTTTACTGACTGAGCTATTTTCTCTGTGCTGGGGCATATCCATGAGCTGGGGCATATCCATGAGCTGGGGAAAATCCATGTGCTGGGGCATATCCATGAGCTGGGGCATATCCATGAGCTGGGGAAGTATCCATAAACTGGGGCAGTATCCATGAGCTGGGGCAAATCCATGAGCTGGGGCAGTATCCATGAGCTGGGGCAGTATCCATGAGTTGGGGGGAAAATCCATGAGCTGGGGCATATCCATGAGCTGGGGCAGTATCCATGAGCTGGGGCATATCCATGAGCTGGGGCAGTATCCATGAGGCTGGGGCAGTATCCATAAACTGGGGCAGTATCCATGAGCTGGGGCAAATCCATGAGCTGGGGCAGTATCCATGAGCTGGGGCATATCCATGAGCTGGGGCAGTATCCATGAGGCTGGGGCAGTATCCATAAACTGGGCAGTATCCATGAGCTGGGGCATATCCATGAGCTGGGGCAATATCCATGAGCTGGGGCATATCCATGAGCTGGGTCAAATCCATGAGCTGGGGCAAATCCATGTGCTGGGGCAGTATATCCATGAGCTGGGGCGTATCCATGAGCTGGGGCGTATCCATGAGCTGGGGCAAATCCATGTGCTGGGGCAAATCCATGTGCTGGGGCAGTATATCCATGAGCTGGGGCATATCCATGAGCTGGGGCAGTATCCATGAGCTGGGGCAATATCCATGAGCTGGGGCATATCCATGAGCTGCTGGGGCATATCCATGAGCTGGGGCATATCCATGAGCTGGGGCAGTGTATCCATGAGCTGGGGCAGTATATCCATGAGCTGGGGCATTATCCATGTGCTGGGGCATTATCCATGAGCTGGGGCAAATCCATGTGCTGGGGCAGTATATCCATGAGCTGGGGCGTATCCATGAGCTGGGGCAAATCCATGAGCTGGGGCAAATCCATGTGCTGGGGCAAATCCATGTGCTGGGGCAGTATATCCATGAGCTGGGGCATATCCATGAGCTGGGGCAGTATCCATGAGCTGGGGCAATATCCATGAGCTGGGGCATATCCATGAGCTGCTGGGGCCTATCCATGAGCTGGGGCATATCCATGAGCTGGGGCAGTGTATCCATGAGCTGGGGCAGTATATCCATGAGCTGGGGCATTATCCATGTGCTGGGGCATTATCCATGAGCTGGGGCAATTTCAATGAGAGGAGCTGGGGGCATAGCCATGAGAGGAGCTGGGGCAAAATCCATGAGAGGAGCTGGGGCAGTATATCCATGAGAGGACCTGGGGCAGTATATCCATGAGAGGAGCTGGGGGCATAGCCATGAGAGGAGCTGGGGCAAAATCCATGAGAGGAGCTGGGGCAAAATCCATGAGAGGAGCTGTGGCAAAATCCATGAGAGGAGCTGGTGCAATATCCATGAGAGCTGCTGGGGCATATCCATGTGAGCTGGGGCAATTTCAATGAGAGGAGCTGGGGGCATAGCCATGAGAGGAGCTGGGGCAAAATCCATGAGAGGAGCTGGGGCAGTATATCCATGAGAGGACCGGGGGCAGTATATCCATGAGAGGAGCTGGGGGCATAGCCATGAGAGGAGCTGGGGCAAAATCCATGAGAGGAGCTGGGGCAAAATCCATGAGAGGAGCTGTGGCAAAATCCATGAGAGGAGCTGGTGCAATATCCATGAGAGCTGCTGGGGCATATCCATGTGAGCTGGGGCATTATCCATGTGTGCTGGGGGCATTATCCATCTGTGCTGGGGGCAGTATCCATGTGTGCTTGGGGCAGTATCCATGTGTGTTGGGGCATATCCATGAGAGCTGGGGCAATATCCATGTGTGAGCTGGTCTGGGGCAATATATCCATGTGTGAGCTGAGGGGCAATATATATACATATGTGAGCTGAGGCGCAATATATCCATGGGTGTGCTGAGGCGCAATATATCCATGTGTGAGCTGGGGCAATATATATCCATGGGTGAGCTGCTGGGGGCAATATATAATTGTGAACTGGGGCAATATATCCATATGTGAGCTGGGGGCAATATATATCCATGGATGAGCTGCTGGGGGCAATATATCCAGAGCTGCTGGGGGCAATATATATCCATGTGTGCTTTCACTGCCTTCGAACAGGCACCGTACTTGCTGGCAGTTGGCAAAAAGTTGTGTGAGCATATGAGAGAGCTCCACAGCAATAAACCTCACAGTAATGTGCGCAGTGTGTATGAGCATTCAGTGTTATTTGGGAGTACTGATTTAGGAGTAAGAGTAGTTAAAAAAAAATCCGTAAAACTCGGGGGGGGGGGGTGACACCATAAGTTACCGCACCGGGTGACAACAACCCTAGTGACGCCACTGCCCTGAAGCATACACATAGTAATGGTGTGTGTGTGTGTGTCCTTATATATATGTACAGTTGCAAGAAAAAGTATGTGAACCCTTTGGGATTACGTGGAGTTTTGCATGAATTGGTCATAAAATGTGCTCTGATCTTCATCTAAGTCACAACAATTTGAAAAACACAGTCTGCTTAAAATAATACAACACAAACATTATATGTTTTCACGTTTTTATTGAACAGAACATGTAAACAATCACAGTGCAGGGTGGAAAAAGTATGTGAACCTTTGGACTTAGTAACTGGTTGACCCTCATTTGGCAGCAATAACCTCAACCAAACCTTTCCTGTAGTTGCAGATCAGACCTGCACAACGATCTGGAGTAATTTTGGACCACTCCTCTTCACAAAACTGTTTCAGTGTAGCAATATTCTTGGGATGTCTGGTGTGAATCGCTCTCTTAAGGTCATGCCACAGCATTTCAATCGGGTTGAGGTCAGGACTCTGACTGGGCCACTCCAGAAGGCGTATTTTGTTTTGTTGAAGCCATTCTTTTGTTGAATTACTTGTATGCTTTGAGTCATTGTCCTGTTGCATCACTCATCCTCTGCGGAGCTTCAGTTGGCGGACAGATGGTCTTACGTTTTCCTGCAAAATGTCTTGATAAACTCAGGAATTCATTTTTCCATCAATGACAACAATCCGTCCAGGCCCTGAGGCAACAAACCAGCCCCAAACCATGATGCTCCCTCCGCCATGTTTTACAGTGGGGATGAGGTTTTGATGTTGGCATGCTGTGCCTTTTTTTCTCCACACAACCAGGGTTATCCAAAGAGCTTCGAATTGCTTGAGAAAGGTAACCGAACAGTGAAAATCAGCGTTCGGTTACCTTTCCTGGCCATTCGGCTATCCAGAGAGCAGGCAGTTCCCCAAATCCTGGCGAATTGCCTGAACATACGGTGCCTGTTCGGTCCCTGTTTGAGGGCAGTGAAATCCCCATAGAGAAGCACTGCTTCGGCTATTCAGAGAACACAAACCAGCAGTGAAAGGTTCCCCTAATGCCCTGCCATTCGGTGGTTTAATTCGGCAAGTTTATTCAGGAGAATCCCATAGGCTTCAATGTTAAAAATATTCCCGTTTTAATTCAATATCTAATAAACCGTTCATTATAAAATTCTGCAGCAAAAAGTCTCTTTATTTATAGATTTTTTAGGATACCTTAAGCATTTTTCTGTTTTTTTTTGTTTTTTTTTAAAAGTCCGATTTTTTTTGATTTTTTTTTTTCAGTTTACTTATTTTTTTGTAACAGCCCTTTTTATTATCATTCCCTGGATCTCCTGTGAAAATTTCAGACATTTTCGCTCAGTAGTTTCTTTGCAAACAGCGTTTCATTTTCCCAGATTCATACAAATGGTTTTGCTAATTTATTCACTGCCTCCTCTACGTCACAGCTGCTTCGGCTCTGTGTGATTCGGCTCCTGTTAGGGTTTTTCGATGGTTAATCCAGATGTTTTTGCTTGTTTTCAGCGTGCATTCGGTTAGTTTTCGTCAGGTTTTCGGCAGCTTTTCCCTGCAATTCGGGGACCCTGTGCTGTTTGCTGAATACACCGCAGGGTCACCGAAATGGGATCGGCAAAAGGAACCGAATTGAAGAGAACGAAAAGTCACCGAACGTGCAGTGACTTTTCGAATCTCTTTGGATAACCCTGATAGTGTTGTGTGTTTTTTTCAAACAACTCGATTTTGGTTTCATCTGTCCACAGAATATTTTGCCAGTAGTGCTGTGGAACATCCAGGTGCTCTTTTGCAAACTTCAAACGTGCTGCAATATTCTTTTTGCACAGCAATGGCTTCCTCCGTGGCGTCCTCCCATGTACTCCATTCTTGTTTAATGTTTTCCTTATTGTAGATGTGTCAACAAAAATGTTAGCGTGTGCCAGAGATTTCTGTAAGTCTTTAGCTGACACTCTAGGATTCTTCTTTACCTCATTAAGCATTCTGCGCTGTGCTCTTGCAGTCATCTTTACAGGACGACCACCACTAGGGAGAGTAGCAACAGTGCTGAACTTTCTCCATTTGTAGACAGTCTGTCTTACCGTGGACACATGAACATCAAGGCTTTTGGAGATACTTTTGTAACCCTTTCCAGCTTCATGCAAGTCAACAATTCTTGATCGTAGGTCTTCTGAGAGCTCTTTTCTGCGAGGCATGGTTCACATCAGGCAGTGCTTCTTGAAACCAGTAAACCCAAAACTGGTGTGTGTTTTTAAAGGGCAGGACAGCTTTCAGCAACACATCCAATAATATCACACTGATTGGACTCAAGGTTGGCTCACTCCTGGCTCCAATTAGCTCTTGGAGAAGTCATTAGGCTAGGGGTTCACATACTTTTTCCACCCTGCACTGTGAATGTTTACATGTTCTGTTCAATAAACACATGAAAACATATAATGTTTGTGTTGTATTATTTTAAGCAGACTGTGTTTTTCAAATTGTTGTGACTTAGATGAAGATCTGAGCACATTTTATGACCAATTCATGCAAAACTCCACGTAATCCCAAAGGGTTCACATACTTTTCTTGCAACTGTATATATATATCTATGTATGTAAAACACATGGGAGGGTTGCACTCAGTGCGGGTGCGTCTCAAAAATAAAATACAGAACAAAACCACGGAGAGAGCACTCCAGACAAACACATTCAAAAACCTGCAACAACAGCTTCATGCATGGGTACATTATACCAGCCTTTACCACATGGTGAAAATTTCTTAACTCTGAGCTTTGCTGAATAAAATGGTGGAAATTTGGTTCGCAATGAACAGCCATGAATTGCTTAAGCCTGCCAACAGCGTCAATGTAATCCACCCTCTGGCATGTCCTACTCTGCAAACCTAATGACTGCCCATCTTGGGATAAACTCACTTACTTAGGGGACCTCACTTAGGGGACCTGTTCCTCAGTAAGTGAGTTTATCCCATGATGGGCAGTCATTCGGTTTGCAGAGTAGGACCTGCCAGAGGGTGGATTACATTGACGCTGTTGGCAGGCTTAAGCAATTCACGGCCGTTCATTGCGAACCAAATTTCCACCATTTTATTCAACAAAGCTCAGGGTTAAGAAATTTTCACCATGTGGTAAAGGCTGGTATAATGTATCCATGCATGGAGCTGTTGTTGCAGGTTTTTGAATGTGTTTGTCTGGAGTGCTCTCTCCATGTTTTTGTTATGTATGTATGTATATGTGTGTTTGAGCTTTTGGGTGCACACCCTAATGCAATAGGCTGGGCACGCCTATGTTCACGATATTCATAAATGATCTGCCCAATGTCTGCAAAGCCTCAACTGTACACCTGTACGCAGACAACACTGTAATCTATACCAGCAAACCAAATCTCCCGCAGCTGGAGGCCGTGCTGCAAGAACAATTCACAGAGGTAGAAAAGTGGATCGAAGATAACAAACTTTTTCTAAATACTGACAAAACTGTCATCATGATCTTTAGAAACAAAACCTATTACTACATAAATTGCAAACTCCCCATCTATGTTTCAGGACAAAATCAAATGGCACGCTGACCACAGTCACTTCTCTCAAATATCTAGGTATGTGGTTAGACCCAAATCTATCCTTTGGCCCCACATCGAAAAATTCTCTTCTAAACTTTACCCCAAACTAGGTGCCCTGTACAGAAACAAATCCTGCCTGAGCCCCGCGGTAAGAAAGCAGATAGATTGTACAAGAAATGCTTATGCCGGCTATTGATTATGGAGATGTAGTGTATGCAGCCGCCTCGCAAACGCACCTTCATAAACTTACTACATTGTATAACTCATTCTGCAGCTTTGTGCTACAATGTAACTACATGACCCACTAGACATGTGCATTCGTTTTAGTACTAAAATGATTTAGTCCAAATTTTGGGATAATTTAGTTTTCGTATGACTCAAGAGATACGAAACTGCCCAGACAAAAAACGAAAGAAACTAAAATAAAATGCACTACATTTTAGTTTCAGTCCTCTTTGTGATATTACATTGAGTGAAGGAGACCAGCAATGAAGAGCGCAACATCGCAAAGCTACAGAAAAGGTTTGTATGCGTAACCCTTCACGACCCCTACCCGAAAATCAGCCAGAGATAGTGCTCCAGAATACTCACTCGCAGCACAGACAGCCAGCACAGGAGAGGAAACCTTTACTTAACCCATGCATGTCTATGAGGCAGACAAGATGATAAAAGCAGCTGGAGAAGGAAAACATTTAAATAAATCACACTGAAAGCTAATGACAGAGGAGGGCTGGATAGTAAAAACCCCTTTATAACAAGCAGCGCTGGGAGAAGAGAGGGACTTTATAAAATGCGTGTTATCTCCCCTCCTGCTCTGCATAATAGGGGCTTAGGTCTGATACATTTTATATTATCCAGGAACACTATCCCCCTTTCCTCATCTATAATACACATTTTATATAAAGTCCCTCTCCTCTCCCTGTGCTGCTTGTTATAAAGGTTTTTTTACGTCTGATACATTTAGTATCCAGCTCTCACAGTTACTCTGTCATTATGAGCCTTCAGTGTGATTTATTGGAATGTTTTCCCTAGATTTAAAGTGCTTTATTTTATTATAAAAATAAATTTTCACAGTCATCTCTTCTCTGAGCTTTCAGACCGGTTTACGTTAATATTTTCCCTCTCCCCTGCTTTTATATTCTCTCCCCCACAGAGATACAAAGTTTAAGTAAAAGTTCCCTCTCCTATGCTGGATAAGCATTGCATTCAGAACTTCTGCACCCTCCACATGCCAATGCAGTAGGTCCTACTGAGTAGGATGTTCTATACAGAGAGGGGCATTAATTAATGCAGGAGGATGTTTTATACATTATACAGAGAGGGGTATTAATGCAGGAGGATGTTATATACATTATACAGAGAAAGGTATAAATTGAGGAGGATGTTCTATACAGAGAGGGACATTAATTCAGGAGGATGTTCTATACATTATACAGAGAGGGGTATTAATTAATGCAGGTGGATGTTGTATACATTAAACAGAGAGGGGTATTAATTAATGCAGGGGGATGTTCTATACATTATACAGAGAGGAGCCCTTTTTTTAGCCCTTTAAATCCAGTGGCTGGAAGCGCTGAGATCGGCTGCTTGTTACATTATCTCTCAGTACAATGTATCAGGCTCAGTTGTTACAGTAACTGACTGTAACAGCGCTCAGAGTTTCAGTAAAACAAGGAAATAATATTGTTATAACCTCTTGTATATAAAAATATTATTTACTAGTTTTTCTGAAACTGAGCGCTGTGATTGAGCAGCAGTCAGCTACTGTAACAGCTTTGCCTGACACATTGTGCTGAGAGTGAGAGATACTGTAACAAGCAGAGATCTCAGCCCTCTGAGGAGCCACTACAATAGTAATTGCATCCGCTGGTTTTCGGATGAATGAAATTAGTTTTTATACTAAAGAACTGAAAACAAATTTCTTTAGCAACTAAATAAATTGCATTTTAGGACTAATCCATTATTCAAAACGAAATTTTGTGCTGTGCACATGTCTATGACCCACCATTGTGACATGTTAAAAGAGCTAAACTGGCCATCGCTGGAATCCAGACACACCCTTCACCTTTCCAAGCTGGTGTTTAAGAGCTTTTCTGGGAAGCTGCCACACTACCTGAATAGACTGCTTCCCCTAGCAGTTCCCTTCTCCTATCAAGGTTATTCAGAGAGCGTGAAAAGCAGGAGAATGACTGGAGAATGAAAAATTCTAGGTCAAAATAGCCGATTTGGAAAGTGAGATGAAAGGGAGAATTTTTCTGGTTTGGCTATTTTGACCTAGAATTTTTCATTCTCCAGTCATTCTCCAGTCATTCTCCAGTCATTCTCCTGCTTTTCACGCTCTCTGAATAACCCTGTATAACCTCCGATCCATTGACCAGCACCTTACTTGCAATACCACAATACAAAAAGAAAGTGTCTCAATCCTCATATTCCTACAGAGCACCACAATTATGGAATAACCTCCCAGACGCCATCAAATCTTCCCCCAGTCTTAAGTCCCTCAAGAGCTCCCTATTGACATACCTCAATACGGAATGCACCTGTAAACATGTAACATTGTGACTATATACAGAATGCACCTGTAAACATGTAACATAGTGACTATATACAGAATGCACCTGTAAACATGTAACATAATGACTATATACAGAATGCACCTGTAAACATGTAACACAGTGACTATATACAGAATGCGCCTGTAAACATGTAACATAGTGACTATATACAGAATGCACCTGTAAACATGTAACATAGTGACTATATACAGAATGCGCCTGTAAACATGTAACATTGTGACTATATACAGAATGCACCTGTAAACATGTAACACAGTGACTATATACAGAATGCACCTGTAAACATGTAACATAGTGACTATAACAGAATGCACCTGTAAACATGTAACATAGTTACTATATACAGAATGCGCCTGTAAACATGTAACACAGTGACTATATACAGAATGCCCTGTAAACATGTAACATAGTGACTATATACAGAATGCACCTGTAAACATGTAACATAGTGACTATATACAGAATGCGCCTGTAAACATGTAACACAGTGACTATATACAGAATGCACCTGTAAACATGTAACATAGTGACTATATACAGAATGCACCTGTAAACATGTATCATAGTGACTATATACAGAATGCGCCTGTAAACACGTAACATAATGACTGTATACAGAATGCACCTGTAAACATGTATCATAGTGACTATATACAGAATGCACCTGTAAACATGTAACATAGTGACTGTATACAGAATGCACCTGTAAACATGTATCATAGTGACTATATACAGAATGCACCTGTAAACATGTAACACAGTGACTATATACAGAATGCACCTGTAAACGTGTAACACAGTGACTATATACAGAATGCACCTGTAAACATGTAACATAATGACTTTATTTTCTACATATTTATTTCTGTGATAATCTGTATATTTGTGTTGTGTTTTTACTATCTTGCATTTTATTACTTTGTATTTCTGTAACAATTCAATGCTCTTGAACCCAGGACATACTTGAAAATTAGAGAAATTTCAATGTATCCTTCCTGGTAAAATACTTTGCAAATAAATAAATAAATACTGGCGAATTGACATTAAGGCTAGGGTCAGACTAACGCATTTTTCGCGCTGTCCGTGAAAAAGTTTGTTCGAACGAATGGACGCATTTTTCACGGAATACGCGATAGCGGTCATACGATGCGCATTTTCATTCCTGATTTTGTACGGTTATCAATATAACACTTTTTGCGTCTGGACGTTATATTGGCCGGACATTAGCAGCGTCTGACGTCTCCTAATCACGCACACACGCCTCTAGCGGACACAGCGCACTCTGTACGTCAGTACTAGCGGTTTGACGTTCTCGAAAAAATGCGTTTGTTTGCCATTTGCGTTGCGCGGCCGCACTTTTGTGCGGACGTTCTTCGTATGCTGCCCGGCATTGGACGTAATTTACAGCTAGCACGGCCGTGATTTAGTGCGGCTAAACGCACGTTAATACTGCGTTAGTCTGACCTTAGCCTAAAATACTGCACAATTCACTGCAGGTCGCCACAGGATGCAGTGAAATCATCCCATAGAGAAGTAATGGTTAATATATTCACAAAATGCCGAACATTGAACTGCACCGAAGTGTCAGTTAAATGGCCTTTCAGTTCGGCAGGTTTAAACAGGCAAATCCTATAGGATTCAATGTTAAAAAAATATTATTGTTTTTATTATTTTTATTCAACCATTTATTCTTTTCAGTTTCAGCAAAAAAGCCTCTTTATTTATTTATTTATTAGAATTTTTGTGTATTTTAGGTGAAATTTTTGATTCCCATTGTTTCTGGTGTTTTTTTTATTCTACAGAACGTTTTTACACCGCACATTACTGTTAGTTTATTGCTGTGGAGCTCTGTGATACACTCATACACATCACACATTACTGTGAGTTTTATTGCTGTGGAGCTCTGTGATATGCTCATACACACAACACATTACTGTGAGTTTTATTGCTGTGAAGCTCTGTGATACACTCATACACATCGCACATTACTGTGAGTTTTATTGCTATGGAGCTCTGTGATACGCTCATACACACCGCACATTACTGTGAGTTTTATTGCTGTGGTGCTCTGTGATACGCTCATACACACTGCACATTACTGTGAGTAGAGGAAAGCCCTTCAGTTTGGAAAGCTGAATCAGGCTACCTGGACACCTGATGTGGAGGAGAGAAGGTGCTCATGCCACCTGGACACCTGATGTGGGGGAAAGAAGATGTTCTGGCCAACGGTACTCCTGATGTGGAGAAGAGAAGGTGGTCAAGCCTCCGTGACACCTGATGTGGGGGAAAGAAGGTGGTCTGGCCCCCAGTACTCATGATGTGGGAGAGAGAAGGTGGTCAGGCCACCGGCACACCTGATATGGAGGAGAGAAGGTGTTCATGCCACCGGGACACCTGGTGTGGGGGAAAGAAGGGGGACTGGCCAAAGGTACTCCTGGTGTGGAGAAGAGAAGGTGGTCATTCCACCGTGACACCTGATTTAAGGGAAAGAAGGTGGTCTGGTCCCCAGTACTCCTGATGAGGAGAAGAGAAGGTGGTCAGGCCACAGAGAAACCTGATCTGGGGAAGAAAAGGTGGTCAGGCCACTGGTGCACTTGATGTGGGGGAGAGAAGGTGACCAAGCCACCAGAATACCTGATGTGGAGGAGATAATATGGTCAGCTACCCATGGCCATTTAAATTACATTAAACTGTCATGGAGGCTATGGTGTATCTTTAAGAGTAGACTTTTTCTTCCATTCCTTATTATGTCCACGTGGAGATTCCTCCACGTGTCTAATGTTATTCCTATAGCATCCTCTGACCATAATATACAAACCTTCTAGGGAAAAAGAAGAAAATATACGTCAAGAAGATCATAACCCTGTCATTAGTGGACTTGTGGTCTCGACATGGGAAGCATCTGTAGAAACAAAGCCATAAAAGCATAACTATATGAGCTCTTATGGTAAACGTGGTGAAGTAGATTATGGTTTAACTCACATTATGTGATTCCCAAAAAAGACTCAATCTCCATCTCTGAAAAAAAAGCCCAAAGGGGTCCTCAGGATCAGCAAAACACAGGAGATCACAAATAGGAAAGAGGAGAATTATGGATTCTTAGTATCAAAGGATTCAGATTGAGATGTTCTAGAATGTAGATCCACAGACGGAACCTTTAGTCTGGAATAGGTTCCATATCCTTCCTCACACCCCTATATTATTTATACTTCCATCAGATCTTCCTCATACTCTCAGTCTGAACTCCATTTTTCCACTCTGCTGTCCCCCCCAGTCCCAGTCCTATATTTCAGCTCTCCCTTCTAGCTGCTTCCACTTTTCTCCCGGATTACTTTTACTAAGCCCAAGCTTCTGCTCTCTCCCATGCAATCCCTGCTATATTCTTTCTGGCCACCAGCTGCACCTTCCCTCTGATTCCATTTGTTTCACTTACCTCTGTCTCTTAGATTGTAAGCTCACGGGACGTCTGGCTGAGACCTGTATACAGTGCTGGATTAGTAGGACAGTTACCCTACGCGCAGGGATGTCTGTTCCTCATGTATCATTCTTTATTATGTTTCATGTTTTGGGGTTCCTACACTACGCAAATCGTACAGAAAAGCCAAAGGCGAGGAGCTTCGCACAGCAAGGGAGAAAAGGTGGGTAAAGTCACCTAAAAATAGAAATAAAATTAAAAACTAATTGGGCTGAGGCTGTCAGCAGGGGTCTGCCCAATTATTTAAGGGCAAAAAAGTGAACTCTATATTTTCTGTAGCGTATCCCTTAACCCTTTCGCTGCTGAGACTTTTCCCGCCCCTATGCTGAGGTCATTTTTACCTGTTTTGCGCATCATGTTTAAACGTGTTTTGAAGGCTTATTTTAGTATATGACCCAGACATATTATATATCGTTCTTTCCGTCAGACTCGGTAGATTCATAATATGTCATTATTATATGTATACGTCATGTCCTGTCTGTATATTATAACAAAAAATGCAATAAAATATGTATTTTCAATAATTTACAATGTGTAAAGTGTTTTTTTCCACATTTTAACATGCGAGCAATTGCGGTTATATTTTGTATGGGGTGCGCTTGTTAAAAAAATTAGAGATGGGGTCTCATTACATTTTTTTTGGGGGAAAATGACACTATTTTTAACAAACGCACCGCATACAAAAATCGTTAGTGCAGCATCATTGTTCACATTATAATTGAAATGGGAACAATATTGCTGCATTAACAAACCAAAAAAAAAAAAAAAAAAGTGTTTAATTTTTTTTTTCAATTTTTTTTTTTTTTTTTTGCAACATTTATCACTGTAGTGTTTGGTATCGTTGGAACGGCCATGCTCTGGCCGATCCAACCATACCAAAATTTAACCCCTAGCTGCCACGGATCGGGAGATAGGGAGTTCCAATGAACTCCCTATCTCCACAGTTGGTGGCAGTTAGGGGTTAACTCTAGGACTGGCGTCATTGTGCTACGCACGATGACGCCAGTCCTCTGGGGGAGTTCCCGGAGGCTTGGCCGACATCCAAGATGTCGGCCAGCTCCGGGAAAGGATCGCGAACCGGCGCTTTTCAGCGCCGATTCGCGATCCAGCTCCCCAGGGGTTAATGCCAGGCATCATTTGGAAGGGCAGGCTGTGCCCTTCCAAATGATGCCTGGGTTAACCCCCTGTGCACCGCCGATCGGGAGGGAGAGAGGTCCGAAGGACCTCCCCCCCCTCCCTTTCAGGCGCCTCCTCCGCACATGCTGGGGAGGGCACCTGAATTAGGTGTCATCGCGCCCCCGCGATGACACCTAATTCTGGCGGCTGCTGGTCCGGATGCCGGGCTGACATCCAGGATGTCAGCCCGCACCGGAGGAGCCAGCGATCGGCCGGAACCCGGCCGAACGCTGACCCCAATGTGAGGACGCGCTCAGCGCGTCCTCAGCACACCAGCGGGACTGCTGAGGACGCGCTGAGCGCGTCCTCAGCAGCGAAGTGGTTAAACCTAATGTACAGAAAAAATGGTGTTGCGCCTGTACTCACCAGAGCGGCTGCAACAGCCAGGAGTAACAACCCAGTTCATGTATAAAACATAACAAGAAAAAAAAGATGTCATCTGCCTCGTTTCTATATATTTCCATGTGCAACAAAAGCATGGAAGCATTATCCAATTTGTAGAAAAAAATAGTTATGGTTTCAGTTTGGGTGTTTTTGAAATGATAATGGCATAGGTACACAGTGGAGGGGGGAGGGGAGGGAAGAGGGGTCAAGTCTCATGTGTTTCCATATCTCAAATATGGAAAAGGTATTGTGACAGAGTGCTTGGGTTGGGTAACATAATGTCTGGGAGAGTAATCAAGGGAAGATATTTAGGACCCGAATGGCCTCTCTCGCACACTTGTTCCCTATTAATGAATTAAGCAACTGGTAAATTCTCCGGCTGCCGACTCCTAGACAGAGTGTTTTAATCAGACGGCTGAGAGCAGGGCGGGGAGCAGTAACACTTTATAGGAAAAGCTGTGATTTTCTTTTGTTTATTAGATTATGTTCCCTGGATAGTCAGGATCGCTGTATGTTTAGTAAGTGCTCAAATTCAGCTAGGATTTTGTTTGTAGTATTTGTTAAATCACCTGCAATAGTGATTCAAGCCAAGCGTGGCATTTGTTTATGCTGGAATAAAGAGACCTCTCATTTGCACATCTTAATGCCTGTGGCTGTTTATACCCTAGAGCAGTGGTTCCCAACCCTGGTCCTCTGCATGCACTTCTGAACATGTTTTGTCATCTACATGCGTCTCTGAACATGCTGCATCATCCGCATGCACTTCTGAACGTGCTGCATCATCTGCATGCGTTTCTGAATGTGCTGCATCATCTGCATGCGTTTCTGAACATGCTGCATCATCTGCATGCGTTTCTGAACATGCTGCATCATCTGCATGCGTTTCTGAACGTGCTGCATCACCTGCATGCGTTTCTATGTTTTCAAAGTTTATTTTGGAAAAAGAGTCAGCGTAACAATATACACAGCATGGGGTGGCCTCGCAGGGCCATGAAAAGTCAGCAGAGAAACACATCAGTATAAAACAGAAAATGTCGAGTGAGACAAGACAAATCAGGTGGGAATCCGACAAAGGGCATCAGTGACAATCAAGGAGGGGGGAGAGGGGTAAAAAAAAAAAAAAAAAAAAAAAAAAAAAAAAAAAAAGGGGGGGGGAAAGATAAGATTAAAGGACTGCCCATTATATCATGGCATTCCCGGCTCTCCCCGACATCCCTAAAGAGACCAGGGGCCGTGGAAGAGGCCACAGGGCTGGAGGCCTGGGGCCAGGAGGACGGCCAGAGCCTAGGTTGCCGTCCTAGCGGCTCACCCAGGGTGCTACCCAATGTCCTTTCTTAAAGGAAAAAAAAAAAAAAAAAAAAAAAAGGGGGGGGGAGGGGGGGGGGGACAGTCTCAATGCAACCCCAGATAGAACAGCAAGTCCCATATGTCGGCAAGGAAGTCCGCACACTCACTCGATAAAGGCACAAACAATTAACTAAGGGGGGGGGGGAAGAATCGAAGACTCCAGCAGAGGAGCATATAACAAAAAATGTCCCTAAGAAGAGTCTTAAATGTGTATGGCCAAAAGACAGGGGGTATCAACGGGTAGGAGTTCCATAGGTAAAAAATAGTCGCAATTACATCAGCGTTCTGTAGCCGCACTGAACTGGGAGGAGGGAATAACAGGGAAACTCAGCCGGGTTTCATGGGGACGATTGGTCCCAGATCTTCTGGAGGGGATGTAGGGATGCCAAGAGTTGGAAACAGCGCCCATGCATCCTCTGGGGAGGTAACAGTGTGGAGGGTATTATCATGAGTAATGTGAATGGATCCAGCCACCCCCCAGCGGTAGCGAATTCCTTCTGCCCGGAGGCGTGTCGTAACCTCACGAAAGCGGCGTCGAGCAGTGAGTGTAATGAAGGGTAGATCATGGAACAGGGTGAGTAGCGTCGAATCATACGAAAAGGGAGAACGCGCTTCGGGCAAGGACATCAGACGCGTTTTTACAGTCCCCTCTTTGGCCACCGCAAGGATATCCCTCGGAGCTCCCAGTGGGGCTGTTGGAGCCTTGCGGAGGCGAACTGCCGATCCAAACACAGCTGGCGCTTCAGGTGGCAACTTAAGGAGGTGACGGGCAAGTCCATTCACATAATCCAAGTCGGAAGCCGAGGGCTCTGTCTCCGGGACTCCCCGAACCCGAATATTACGTCGACGGTGACGTGCTTCCATCGATTCCAAGGCTCTGGAAAGTAGGTCCACCTGGGTCTGAAGTGAGTCCACTCGGCTCACCACTGTCGTCTGCTCAGTCTCCACAACGTCCATTCTGACCTGCACAGTCTCAACGGTGTTCCGCAGTTCAGACAACTCACTCTGTAATCCGTGCATGTCTTGTTTCCACACTGCTCGTAACTCCTCGACCAAGTGGGGTATGTCATCTTTCGTGAAAGGTTTAGGGCCCGTCAGGTCCGTGGTCAATATACACGGAACCGGGGTAGCTCCCTGTACTGGAAAATCTACTCCCCGCGAGGGAGTCTCCACCCGCGTGTTCACTCTTAAATCTGTGGGCCTGGCTCGGTAACGTCCATCTCCCTCAGCGTCCTCTTCCTCTGAGCTAAAATCTCGTGGGGTAAACACCACGGCATCACTCACCCGAGCTCCATGGCCCCCCCCCAGCGAGGTCCGTATATCCCGCTGTCTGGGGCTCCCAGCGGAGAGCGCTTTCCGAAAAGACTTCTTCCCCATCTTTGTCCTAGAGTCAGCGGCCCTGCATGCGTTTCTGAACGTGCTGCGTCATCTGCATGCGTTTCTGAATGTGCTGCATCATCTGCATGCGGTTCTGAACATGCTGCATCATCTGCATGCGTTTCTGAACATGCTGCATCATCTGCATGCGTTTCTGAACATGCTGCATCATCTGCATGCGTTTCTGAACATGCTGCATCATCTGCATGCGTTTCTGAACGTGCTGCATCATCTGAATGCATTGCTGGACATGCTGCATCATCAGCATGTGCTTTTGAACATATTTTGCCATCTGTGTGTTCCTTTCTGAACGTGCTGCTTTGTCCATACACTCTTCCGGATTTGGCAAGTTACCTGCATGCCCTTCTGAATACGCTGCATCATCTGCATGCCTTTCTGGACATAACGATTAATCTGTGTGCCCTTCTGAACATGCTATGGCATCTGTCACAATATAGCATATCATCTTTTGGACATCTCTGTATTTCTGGGCACAGTCCTTATTATGCCGCGCCATGTGACTGAATTTCGGGACATGCCACATCATCTGCACACCCTTCTGAATGTGCCATGTCTTCTGCAGGACCTTCTGAACGTGCTATATTTTCTGAAAGCCCTTCTGGACATGCAATGTCATCTTTGTTCCCTTCTAGACATGCCACCTGGAGGCCCTCATAGACATGCTGCATTATATGGGTGCCCTCCTGGACACGCCGCTTCATCTGTGGGGCTTTCTGGACATACTACATCACCTACCCATCCCTCTGAAACATCATGTCTTCTGTAATCCCTTCTGGATACTCTGTGGCATCTGCATTCTTTTCTAGACAATCTGTGTCATCTGGGTGCCCACCTGGATGTGCTGAATCATCTTGGTGCCTGCCTAGACATGCTGCATCACCTGGGCGCCCACCTGGACATGCTGCATCATCTGGGCACCCACCTGGACATGCTGCATTGTCTGTGTGTCCTACTGGATGTGCTGCATCATCTAGGTGCCTGCCTGGATGTGTTGCACCATCTGGGTGACCACCTGGACATGCAGCATCATCTGGGCGCCCACCTGGACATGCTGCATCATCTGGATGCCTTCCTGGATGTGCTGCATCATCTTGGTGCCCACCTGGACATGCTGCTTCATCTGGGTGCCCTCGATGTGGTGCACCATCTTGGTGCCTGCCGGATGTGTTGCTTCATCGGGGTGACAAACTGGACATGCTGCATCATCTGGATGCCCGCCTGGATGTGTTGCATCATCTGGGTTCCCACCTGGATTTGTTGCATCACCTGGGTGCCCGCCTGGATGTGTTGCATCATCTGGGTGCCCGCCTGGATGTGTTGCATCATCTGGGTGCCCAGCTGAACATGCCGTGTCAACTGCGTGCCATGCTGGACATGTTGCATGATCCAGGATGTGCCGCGTCATCAATGGACAGGCCATGTCATTTCAGCTCATGACCAGATCAACTGAACCTGAACGTTCGCTTTGCACGTCCTATATTGACACTTGTAATGACGCGCATCCTCTAGTGCCGTCCTACAGGGCCGTCCTGTAACACAACTCCTGTACACTCTGCTTTTTCTGTGATACAAACCCATTTGTGCTTAAATTACCAGCAATATTAATGTTTGGAGGACGTAAACCTGTACATTACCAGCCGTAATACTCCTCATTCATAAATAACGACGTTACCCTTGGATGTAGGACAATTCTCCAAAACAAGAAAGGCGCGCTAGCGGTGCGTGTCCTCCCCCCGAGGGGACTGAGAGAGCAGGGAACACCGAGGTGTAAAGTGATTTATTGAATGGTTTTCAAAGTCGCTGTTAATTTTGTAACAACCTCTATATTTTATTTATAAAGCCTTTTTATGTATATTTTATTATATTCGAGTATGTACAGCTACAGCCGGCGAACCAAGCTCGGGGATATTCTGGAACGTTTATTCAATGTATGGTGGGTTCAGATGGAGTTCAACTCCTTCACCCAATAAGATGTCAGGTTTCCGAGCGGCCCCTGTGCAATAATAATAATAATAACTATTATATAGCTTATTTTATATAGAATATAAATATAAAAAATAATAAATATGAAATAAAAAGGTTTGAAGCAAATAGAAACCTACACAGCTTTATTTATTAGGATGGGAAGGGGGGGCGGTCCAAAGGTAAGGTTAAAAACCAAAGAAATAATAAAGCTAGCTCGATTTTGTTTTTCAAAGAAAGCTTGTTTTTTCAGCATTTCTCAACATAATCTCTGCTTCTCAAAACACCCCCCGAAAACCATCTTTTGTCAACATATCCAACTGCCGTTGGGCAGCTCTACTGACATCTTTGCGGCTCTCGTAAGTCTTTCCTCTTGTAACGAAAGCTCCCTCTATCCTTGGGCCCTCACCCTCCTTGGCACCCTTGCCCACACTTTACATTTATCTTGAAACTGTATTTTAGGAGTTAGTTTGTGTTAGAGATACAATGTAGACATAGTGTTCTCCTAGCTGTAGGCTCTTAGATTAATCTGATGCTCTGTGTACGTTAATCCCGTCTATTGTGTAACTAATTAGGTTTCGGTGTCTTCTCTAGGAATTCAACTCCCCCTCATGTAGACAATGTATTTGGTTGATTGTGACATGTTACCCCCACCCCTCTGCTGTCCATAAAACTGCTCTCATTTTCATTAAAGATATTCATTCCCCTGCAGTAAGTGTGTGTCTGGTGTTTGGGGAGAGATAAATATAAATATATTGCACTTCCACAAGTCCTGCTGAGGGTTATGAGAAGAAAAGCTGCTGCGGATCAGCTTGACTGAAGAGAAGGGACGGACGCTGTAGCAGCTTTTGGCCTGGTCCGCAAGCTGGGGACCAGTATACCCCAGTTGCTGTTACACCTCTCCACCAGGGCAGTTTATTTTGTTCTGCACTCAACAACTGCCGAACCCAGCGGGCTTGTTTCTTGGAGAAGTCCAACTTGTCATGAGGAATCCTTGACATGCTTGTTTTTGGAATGTCCAACTCTTCCACAATCTTTTTGCTAACAGTTTGAGGTACCCAGACCAGAAATTCCATCACCTTGGCCACCGTGGTCGTGTTCCAGTCTCTTTTCACCATAAACGGGTACAAGGAAAATGCATAGTTGACAGGGTCCTTCTGGTAACCTGTGTGTGGATCTCATCTCTCTAGAGTCCTACGGACTACAGGTGAGGATACAAGTGGTGGGGTGTGGTATCCACTAATGGCTCCCAAATATGACCCGAGCCGCCGGTATAGCAACTCCCAATTACTGACCATGTTTTATGTAGGGATGAGCTGCTCGGTTCGATCAGTTCGGAGTTCGATTCGAACATTGGCAGTTCGAAAGTTCGCGAACTTCGAACTTTTTGGCGTGTTCGGTTCGAGTTCAAATTTTTTTTTTTAAAAAACTATAAAAAATGCTTAAAAAAATACAAAAAAATCTAGAAATAAAGAGACTCTTTACTGCAGAATATTATAAGCAACGGTTTATTAGATATTGAATTAAAAAATAATGTCTACGTGCAAAGATTCTCACCTCTAAATGACCTGTGCTCTCAAACGGCGTAAACAACAGATGTTAATTAGTGCTTGGAAATAACATGTGCTTTTAATTAGTCTGGTCTAATGAATTTGATACATTGTAGACTGAGGGTGTCTGGAGGTGTCTCCTGAACATGTATCGAACAACACCTGTGCTTCTGAGAAGTGTTCATTTTTCTACTAAATGTTCCTCTGATATGCTGTTTAACCCCTTAACCCTGCATTTCACTGCTGTGTGCTCAGCTCATTTTTACCACTTTCGCTCATCATGTTTAAACGCGATTTGAAGCCACATTTTATTAAATGACCCAGACATATTAGATATCGTTCTTTCCGGAAGACTCCGCAGATTCATAATATATCATTTTTATATGTATACGTCATGTCCTGGCTGTATATTATGACACAAAATGCAATAAAAATTGAATTTTTAATCATCTGCAGTTTGTAAAGTTTTTCACATTTTAGCACATAAGCGTTTGCGGTTATATTTTCTATGGGGTGTGCTTGTACAAAAATTAGAAATGGGGACTTGTTACACTTTGTGGGGGGAATTACGTGATTTTTAGCAAACGCACCCAAAGAAAAAAATCATTAGTGCAGCATGATTGTTCACATTATAATTGAAATGTGAACAATATTGTTGCATTAATAAAAATAACACACAAAAAAAATACATGTTTTTGTTTTACTTTATACCTGGTCATGTTGGATATCATTCGAAAGACCATGCTCAGGCCTTTCGATTGACACCCTCCATGACCCCCTAGCTGCTACGGTTCTGGATATATCTGGGTTCAAATGAACCCCCTATCTCCACTAGGGGATTCCGGGCAGCTAGGGGTTCCCCGGCTATCTGACGTCATCACGCTATGCGTGAGGACGTCAGGCAGTGAAGGGGTACCCGGGGGTGGAGCCGCCATCCAAGATGGCAGCCCCTACTGGAACTAGGCCGCACTTCGGTGCCGCAAGGCATCTCTATACACAGCCCCATCAGCATCTCTATACACAGCCTCACAGCATCTCTATACACAACCTCACAGCATCTCTAAACACAGCCTCACAGCATCTCTATACACAACCTCACAGCATCTCTATACACAGCCCCATCAGCATCTCTATACACAGCCTCACAGCATCTCTATACACAACCTCACAGCATCTCTATACACAACCTCACAGCATCTCTATACACAACCTCACAGCATCTCTACACAACCCCATCAGCATCTCTATACACAGCCTCACAGCATCTCTATACACAACCTCACAGCATCTCTATACACAGCCCCATCAGCATCTCTATACACAGCATCTCTATACACAACCTCACAGCATCTCTATACATAACCTCACAGCATCTCTATACACAACCTCACAGCATCTCTATACACAACCTCACAGCATCTCTATACACAGCCCCATCAGCATCTCTATACACAGCATCTCTATACACAACCTCACAGCATCTCTATACATAACCTCACAGCATCTCTATACACAACCTCACAGCATCTCTATACACAACCTCACAGCATCTCTATACACAGAAACAAGGGGTTGTTTGTGAGGGTCCTGAGAACGAGCAACAGCACAATGGCCTGCTCTACGGTGGGTGCCCGCTCAGGTCTCACAAACAAGGTTTTAGCTTGCTTGTGCCATTACAGGGATGAATTTTTCCATATGCAAATCAGCCTGCTCTCACCCAGAAAGGGTGGCCAGTACTGACTGCCAAGGACGTCATCCCTGTAATTGTAAAGGGTCATCCAGACATGGACCCCTTGCTTGATGTGCCTAGAGGGGTGTCAGCTATACCCTCCTGACGAGGCCCAAGAAGGCCGAAACGATCCTCGGGGGTTGCTGCACCTCTCGTGCAGGGATGACGTCCTTGGCAGTCAGCACTGGCCACCCTTTCTGGGTGAGAGCAGACTGATTTGCATATGGAAAATTCATCCCTGTAATGGCACAAGCTAAAACCTTCTTTGTGAGACCTGAGCGGGCACCCACTGTAGAGCAGGCCATTGTGCTGTTGCTCGTTCTCAGGATCCTCACAAACACCCCCCTTGCATTTCTATACACAGCCCCATCAGCATCTCTATACACAGTTTCTCTATACACAACCCCATCAGCATCTCTATACACAGTTTCTCTATACACAACCCCATCAGCATCTCTATACACAACCTCACAGCATCTCTATACACAACCCCATCAGCATCTCTATATACAACCTCACAGCATCTCTATACACAGCCTCACAGCATCTCTATATACAACCTCACAGCATCTCTATACACAGCCTCACAGCATCTCTATATACAACCTCACAGCATCTCTATACACAGCCTCACAGCATCTCTATACACAGCCCCATCAGCATCTCTATACACAGTTTCTCTATACACAACCCCATCAGCATCTCTATACACAACCTCACAGCATCTCTATACACAACCCCATCAGCATCTCTATATACAACCTCACAGCATCTCTATACATACCTCAACAGCAAGCTCTATACACAGCCTCACAGCATCTCTATATACAACCTCACAGCATCTCTATACACAGCCTCACAGCATCTCTATACACAACCCCATCAGCATCTCTATACACAGCATCTCTATACACAGCCTCACAGCATCTCTATACACAACCCCATCAGAATCTCTATACACAACCCCATCAGCATCTCTATACACAGCATCTCTATACACAGCCTCACAGCATCTCTATACACAACCCCATCAACATCTCTATACACAACCCCATCAGCATCTCTATACACAACCCCATCAGCATCTCTATACACAGCCTCACAGCATCTCTATACACAGCCTCACAGCATCTCTATATACAACCTCACAGCATCTCTATACACAGCCTCACAGCATCTCTATACACAGCCCCATCAGCATCTCTATACACAGTTTCTCTATACACAACCCCATCAGCATCTCTATACACAACCTCACAGCATCTCTATACACAACCCCATCAGCATCTCTATATACAACCTCACAGCATCTCTATACATAACCTCACAGCATCTCTATACACAGCCTCACAGCATCTCTATATACAACCTCACAGCATCTCTATACACAGCCTCACAGCATCTCTATACACAACCCCATCAGCATCTCTATACACAGCATCTCTATACACAGCCTCACAGCATCTCTATACACAACCCCATCAGAATCTCTATACACAACCCCATCAGCATCTCTATACACAGCATCTCTATACACAGCCTCACAGCATCTCTATACACAACCCCATCAACATCTCTATACACAACCCCATCAGCATCTCTATACACAACCCCATCAGCATCTCTATACACAGCCTCACAGCATCTCTATACACAACCTCACAGCATCTCTATACACAACCCCATCAGCATCTCTATACACAGCATCTCTATACACAACCCCATCAGCATCTCTATACACAACCTCACAGCATCTCTATACACAACCCCATCAGCATCTCTATACACAACCCCATCAGCATCTCTATACACAGCATCTATATACACAGCCACACAGCATCTCTATACACAGCCCCATCAGCATCTCTATACACAACCTCCAGTGGCGTAGCGTGGGTTGTCAGCGCCCGGGGCCAGCAAAGAATTGTGCGCCCCCCCCCAACCTGTGGACGTTATCGATATTGCCCCAGCTCACACATGGATTTGCCCCCAGCTCACATGGATTTGCCCCCAGCTCATGGATTTGCCCCAGCTCTCACATGGATTTGCCCCCCAGCTCATGGATTTGCCCCCCAGCTCATGGATTTGCCCCCCAGCTCATGGATTTGCCCCCCAGCTCACTCATGGATTTGCCCCAGCTCACGGGGATTTTCCCCCAGCTCATAGATTTGCCTCAGCTCTCACATGGATTTGCCTCAGCTCTCACATGGATTTGCCCCCCAGCTCACTCATGGATTTGCCCCCATCTCATGGATTTGCCCCCCAGCTCACTCATGGATTTGCCCCCATCTCATGGATTTGCCCCCCAGCTCACTCATGGATTTGCCCCCATCTCATGGATTTGCCCCCCAGCTCACTCATGGATTTGCCCCCCAGCTCTCACATGGATTTGCCCCCATCTCATGGATTTGCCCCCATCTCATGGATTTGCCCCATCTCATGGATTTGCCCCCATCTCATGGATTTGCCCCAGCTCATGGATTTGCCCCAGCTCATAGATTTGCCCCAGCTCATAGATTTGCCCCAGCTCATGGATTTGCCCCCCAGCTCTCACATGGATTTGCCCCCATCTCATGGATTTGCCCCCATCTCATGGATTTGCCCCATCTCATGGATTTGCCCCATCTCATGGATTTGCCCCATCTCATGGATTTGCCCCATCTCATGGATTTGCCCCAGCTCATGGATTTGCCCCAGCTCATAGATTTGCCCCAGCTCATGGATTTGCCCCCCAGCTCACTCATGGATTTGCCCCCCAGCTCACTCATGGATTTGCCCCCCAGCTCACTCATGGATTTGCCCCCAGCTCATGGATATTGCCCCCAGCTCATGGATTTGCCCCCAGCCCTTACCTGGATATTGCCCCAGACCCCAGCTCCGGCGGGGGTTGAGGGGACCGGGACGCAGATGCCGGGCAGCGCGGAGCGCCTGCCCGGTCTTTAACAGTCCGTCCTGTTAGGTGATGCCGCGCAGCCGGTCACGTGGTCCGGCCAATCCGGTGGTACAGAGACTCCGTACCACCTGATTAGCCGGACCACGTGACCGGCTGCGCACGCCGCGCAGCCGCATCACTTAACAGGACGGACTGTTAAAGACCGGGCAGGCGCTCCCGCGCTGCCCGGCATCTGCGTCCCCTCAACCCCCGGGCCAGTTTTAGGGGCGCAAATGCGCCCCTAACAAAACTGCGCCCGGGGCCATGGCCCCCCCAGCCCCCCCCCACGCTACGCCACTGACAACCTCACAGCATCTCTATACACAGCCTCACAGCATCTCTATACACAGCCTCACAACATCTCTGTGAACCCTCAAATGAACCCCCTATCTCCACCAGGGGATTCCGGGCAGCTAGGGGTTCCCCGGCTATCTGACGTCATCACGCTATGCATGAGGACGTCAGGCAGTGAGGGGGGACCCGGGGGTGGAGCCGCCATCCAAGATGGCGGCCCCCACCGGAGCTAGGCCGCACTTCGGCGCGAAGTGCGACCCGGTGCCTAAGGGGTTAAAGCCAGGCACCGCTTAAAATGGGAGACTCTCCCCTTTTAAGCGGTGCCTGACTATTGTTTGTGGGACCTCCCGATCGGGAGGGAGAGGGATCCGAACGGACCCCCCCTCCCTTCCAGGCGATCTCCCAGCATTGCCGGGGGATCGCCTGGAAATGACGTCATCTCGTATGGCACGATGACGTCATTTACGTCGGGAGGAGCTTGACTTCAGCGTCTGAGGACGCTGAAGTCAGAACACCGCGGGACCCCGGACAGAGAGGTGAGTATCTCCGCAAAGCTGATGACGTGTGGGACACGTCCTCCTCAGCATACAGCGGGAGTAACTGAGGACGTGTCCCACACGTCGTCAGCAGTGAAGGAGTTAAAAATGTATTTTTTTAAACTTTTTGTCCTTGTTTCCTGTCCCCCATCGCACTACCCAGACCCGGACATTGTTTTTAAATGTTTCTATACATCCTAGAAATCCGCCACTTCACGGGCAGGTTATGGGGACCTCCTAGGCACGATATTTGAAGGAATTTTTCGTTTTTATTTTTAACCTTTATTTCATGGAAAACTCACTGTCCCTTTAAAAACGATTTTTTTTTTGTCCTTGTTTCCTGTCCCCCAGGGCACTACCCGGACCCCCATACACCTTTTATAGAAAATATCTAGCATATACGCCCTCTTGGAGGGCACTCTAAAAACTGAACTTTGAGTCCCATTGACTTGTATTGAGTTCGAGTTCGAATTCGAATTCGAACTTTTGAAAAGTTCGAGTTTGAATGCGAACCGAACTCGGGGGTGTTCGGCTCATCCCTAGTTTTATGCCGTTGGAACGATTTTGGGCCCTATTCCATTCTTGCCATTAACGAAACGTCTGGATGTTATTCTGGATTTGTGGAATTTGAATCAGAAGTGAAACCTGACTCTCAGAGGCTGGTGTTAAGTAGTCTTTCTTTTGCAAAATCACTTAACATTGAGAAATAACCCAACCCAAAAATTCCAACCTTACCTCAGTGCAAAGGTTGGTGTAATCCAGCATGATCCAGAATGGGAACAAATAGTTACCATTCCTCTGTGGTTCCTATGCAACCCCGCAACAGTTTCACACTTGGCTCCATGGTAACAGCCAATACCAGGAGTACCCCGAGGCGCCACTGCTGGGTTCTGTTAATGGCTCCCAAATATACAGAGGCTGGGTTGCAATAGGCCCGGTGACATGGAACCAGTAAGGGATACCGGATTACATCCATTCTTTTTTCCCCTTACCGGCAAAAGTGGAATAGGACCCTTTTATCTTTCACAACCATCACAAAATGACAAACGCGTTGACAAACAGTTTTCTGGAAACAGTCTAACCTCTTTTGATGTTATCATCATGTTAGGAAATCTGTGTGTCTGCGACGAGGTCTGTACGTCTGGCACAACGGGTGGTCAGTTAACATACGTCTTGAACATCTGCTATGATGGAGACATGCAGAGGAGCATCTTTATTTGTGAATTCTTGTGTTTATTTGTTTATAATTTACAGATTCGGCAGCTCTGTACACGCCGGCCAGCGGGCAGGGGTAAGACGTGAGCTTTATGTAAATCTACAGAGTAACACAGGTTACAGGGACGCTCTACTCATCCTGACCACTATACATTTTTAAAGTGGTCAGGATGTGAAGAGTGCCCTCTCCCCCCCACTCCCAACTCCCCCGATCTTGATGCTACAGTCGAGCTGATGTTGATAGAGCGAGGTCGCTCAGAGCTTGTGGCCCGGAAGCTTAAGCCACCATGGATTCCGGTGGACTCCAGGAGCTACAGCCTGATACTCGTGACGGAGCAGAAGTGCTACTGCGCGAGTATCAGGAGGGTTAACGCTAGGTTCTGGGGTGACCTTCCCCGAAATACAACTTTAACACGGAGATGGTAAGAGAAAACCTGCAAAGAGCACATTATCCTGCTTACCGTCTCCATGTTGGCGTCCACAATGGAATAGGACCCATAGTTCGTTGTACTTTTCACCATCCTTTCAAGTAAAGTTTCCGCTGAACTTGTCTATCATCATATCCCCTGCCGTGCTTCACATATGCTGCAAACCTGGCCTGTTAGGGGGACTCGAGGACCAGAAGGGACCCACTGACCTACGGGAACTGGCAGAACAGTCATCACTACATTTCAGATGCTCAGTGAATGGAAGCTAATGAGATGGACAGCAGTGGTGACACAGCAGAAGCTCCTTGATCCCTTGTAACATTATGGGACAATCAGGACATCAAGTCATTCAGTTACTAAGCAAAATGAAGCTCTGGCGCTTTGTGACAGCTGGGTTTGCAACATGTTCCTTGAATGAGGACCGGGCTGAATATATCTGTTTTCTGTCTTATATTTTTAACGGGCAAACACCCAGGTCCTACAGCCTCCGTCTTGTCGTCAAACAGGTACGGCTTGTAATTTGGTTTTCTATAATGTTACGTCCAAAGTTCCTTCCTGTAACAAAAGTGAATTATTCTCCTTCAGCCGGCCGTGAAATCGTTGTAACAACATTAATTACAACAACAGCTTTAACTCTGTACGTGAGGTTGTTACTGATGCCCGCGAGGGACCTGACGCCGCGGCCGAAACGACTTTCTCTGAGGTGTTGTTTTTCACCGAAAATATTCATTTAAAGTCAAATTCTTATTTTTTTTTATGTGACTCCATTTAATTTTGCTCATTATAAATGTACAGAGTAATCCAGATGTGGACCCCTTGCTCGAGGTGCCTCGTAGGGTTATCACCTTTTCTTCAAGCCAAACTGGAACACTCAAGCAGGGGAAGGCGGCACACAACTCCTGTATTGGTCCAGGATCCAGGCTGCTCGTGGCCAGGTGTCTGGCACCTTCTGCCTCCCTGCTTTCATGATAAATGTACCTCGTTACGGACATTTGCATATACGGGGCTAGGCTCAGCACAAACCTGGGCAGAGGTTTCAAAACCCGGACTGTCTGGGTCAAACCCGTACAGGTGGCAACCTTAATGCCACCATTTGGCCTTGTTACTCCTAGTCAGGAGGGTAGGGGTGTCAGCTACACCTTCCTGACAAGGCCTAACAAGGCCAAATGATCGTTGGGCAGTTACTGCTCCTATTATGCACCTATCGCGTGGAGAGGACTTCCTTGGTAGCTCTGGCTGCCCTTTCTGGGTGATAGTGTCTGACTTACATATGGTATAGTCTTCTGGGTAATGGCACCATTGAGCTAAAACTTTGTGAGACCTGAACGGGGCCCACAGTAGAGCGGGACACTAGTGCTGTTGTCCGTTCTCTGGACCCTCACAAACCGTGTTTCTGTTCTATTTAATTTGGCCAGATTGCCGAAATCGAGACCTTTTTCCCAGATGATTATCGACCATTTTCTGTTACCAAAAAAAATTTGGCGCAGTTATCGGCGCTCGGTGGAAATATCAGCTTTAACTATTCAATTTTTATCATTAAGATGATTTCCGAAAAAAATTACTGTTGTTGCAAAGTGCTGATAAATGGATTTTCAGGCGGAAAAAGAGAGGGAATAAGACCGAAATGTTCCTGAAACATCGGGTTGTTTCTAATAGATATGTTTAAAGGGGGATTCTATTGAAAGATCGACTCCCGGGACTCGGTTACAGTTCACACACTTTACGTACACAAGTTCCGTCGCGCCTGCGCAGAGCGATGGATCGGAGCTGCACGCGCATGCACAGATCTGATCCATCGGCTGCCTATCTGAGAACATTTGCTACAGCGATTGGTCTCATAGGGTGACGTCGACCATTCTCTGTGTGTGACATCACTAGTGACCGATCTGGTGACCAGCAGCTGGGAACTTCAAAAATCCCTGCTGCTGGTGACACTGGGTGGGGTGGAGGAATCCTTACCCAGTGATGCTACCAGATCGGGGCAGCAGCGGAGGGGAAGGGGGCGGAGAAGGAGAGACTCACTCATGGTAGGCCACTTTTAAACCATATAGAGATTAGAATGAGTAGAGGGTCCCTTTAATTATCAGTTGGCAGCTGCGACAGCTGAGGCATACAGCAAGTTTGCAGCTCGGCTGGAACAGGACACATTATGATTAACGAATGCGGCCGTTATACTGGGGATAGGGCTGTTGGAGCCACCACTGGTGATAATCAAACTGCATCATGATGTATCCCCCGTGTCATCCTGTATCTTCCAGCTGTACAGTCATCTCGCTACTGAAGTTAACGATTACCAAGTGTTTTATGTTTGATAAATGTAAACACGGGAATTGCAGCTTCGCCATAAAAGAAGATTGCTCTTACCTTGCAAAACCCTAAGGAACAGGAGACGTTTCCCAGTGACAGCTAACCTTGGCTGACTGGTCGCTGCAGATCCATGCCATATCTTTGCACGGACCAACCTCTGGGTGAAGTTGAAGAGTTTCTTCTATCCCACCCAGCGTCACCAGCAGTCGGGATTTTTGAATTTCCCGGCTGCCGGTCACCAGATCGGTAACAAGTGATGTCACACACAGAGAGAGGCCGATGTCACCCTCTGAGACCAATCACTAAAGATGTGCATTCATTTCGGAAAAATTCGGAATTTGGAACGAAATTTGATAATTCGTATTCGGAAGTACTTCCGAATTATGAATCGATACGATACAAATTCGAAACAAAACGGTAAATAACGAATTTATTTCGTTTACACTGTGTCATCATCATAAAAGACAAATTTTATTAACTGATATCAACTATCGTATCGAATTTGAAATGAACTATCGATTTGATCTTAACTTAAAATACAAGTAATAGTCAGAGAAGGACTTTATGAAACAAATACATTTTGTTTCATTGTTTAATTTGACTCAAATACAAAATCTGTGACACAGCTTAAAATTTAACCCTAGCTTTTCTTTTAAAAGCAAAATTTAATTGGGGTTTTAGCTAGTGATTCAAAATTCGAATTGATATATGAAATTCGAATCAATTCGAAATTTCAAATCGATTCGAAATTTCAAATCGATCCAAAACTAAACATAGAAACATAGAAAAATGTCGTCAGATAAGAACCTTTCGGCCCATCTAGTCTGCCCAATTACATGGATACTTTACCTGGATTTATCTTTTGTTTAGGATAGCCTTATGCCGATCCAATGCTTGCTTAACGAAAACTAAAACAGTTACAAAAACGAAATGATTTAAAAACGTAACGAAACTAAACAAAACTAATTTTTCAGCCATGCACATCCCTACCAATCACTGTATAGCGCGGGTTCTCAGAGAGGCAGCAATTGGTCAGATCTGTGCATGCGCGTGCAGCTCTGACCCATCACTCTCTGCAGGCACTACGCGCTGCTGAAAGTGGCTGTGCGCACAGCTGATGCTCATTAACCCCCTGTGTGTATTTCAGCCCTGGTGTAAGCTAAACAGAGACGTAACAGCTCCATAGACTTCACCTGCTCAGGGAAGTTACACCAAGGTTTACGTGTCGTTATGAGCATCGCACCAGCTTTTAGGAGGGGCTACATTTCCCTGGATTGTACCGAGACGTTACGTTTATTCAGCGCCTTGGAATAGGTCGATATTATCGCATTTCTTAACGACTCCCATGTCCCATGTTAAGTATAGGAGACGCCGAGAACAGTAAGGAACACGAGGCGCGAGACGCTAAGGTCGGAATGATGAGGTTGGACGATAACGTTTGAATAGAATGTGAAAAAATTAAGCCTTGGAGTATTATCCCTTGCTTTGTTAGAATCAATGCGTTGCTGGTAGCTGAGCTCATACAGACACGCGCCCACAGGCTTGTTACACACAACGAATTAATTACGTACATAAACCCTGTTGGCAGCGGCTCAAGTTGGAATAATAACCGGGAGCCGCAAGCAGATACCGGCTTCATATGACTCCATGGAGCCCAGCACAGCCCTGCCACAAGCTCTGCACATGCTGGATCGCACAGGAGCTGCGGAGGAACCATGGGACAGCACCACAAACTCTTTCTTCTCAGTCTTCCATTGAGTACGTTGAGAGGAAACTTCGGATCGTGCCGCCATCTCCACCGTAGAATCAGAGTCAAAAACGGGATTTTCTGGCTGCTTTATTTTAATGTGTTAATTGATTTTGCAAAAGTAACGCCGGATTCTGGCAGATGCCAGACAGCGTTTCTCCAGACGAAAAAGAACGAGCAACGTTGGACTAGTTCATTCTTCTCCATCTAGCCACAAGTTACCGGCTCTTGTGCAAAGTACAGGAGCTGTGAAAATAAAGTAACGAGCTGCAATAACTGAGCCACGATCGGATCTTGCGGCAAAGTCAGAATGGCAACTCCAGCCGTTAATGTCAGGATTGGAATAGGGCCCTATGTCAGCTGCCAAAACCTGGTGCTAAGTGATTGTGCATCGGCATAATCACTTAACACTGACAGGAAAGTACGCAAACTACCCGAACTTACTCCTCACACCAATTCAACACGATCCGCTGCATCACGAGGGACACAGAGCAAACAGCTCCCCAGTGTCCTTCAACAGGACTTGCACCATTATACGGACTCCAGTAGATGATAGCAGCTATGGGGATCTGCCGCCTATGACGGTATCATTTTGTGATTCCATATTACAGGTTCATAAGGAATAGGGGCCATTGTTGGGTATAGTTAACCCCTTCACGCTGCCAGCCGTGCAGCCTGAATGCTCTGGGGTGGCATAGCACACCCCATGGCTCTCTGGTAACTCCTAGGGACCGCCTGCCATCCATGCGGCTGACATCATTGGCTGCAGGGACTTGACAAAGACCCATCAGTGTCGAAACATAGTTTTTCTTATGCCGAGGAATAAAATCCATCCTTAATATTGAAGAGTGCCGGATTTATCTATTTATCATTGGCTGCAGGGGGGCTGCCCGAGTTCAGGCTCACCTGCCTCCCTGCGGTCCCTGGCAGTAAGGAGTTAATAAACTGAGGGTAGAATTGGAAATACTTTGTGTATTAAACCACAGAACGATCGCGCGCGTGCACGTGCATGTGTCACTTCCTCAAATCTCAAAGCATAGCACGCTGAAATTCCTGGGCGGAATGTATCACCGCGGCTCATGTTTTTGTTTTGAAAACACAGATTTCTCTCCTCCCATTGGCTGCCATCATTCTGTTTCCCCGTCTGCTCCTATTTGCAGTGGGACTTCAATTGTACCACATTATATCCCTGCAGCCTTTATCGTGATACAATGGTTCACTTTCTATAATGGGTGGAGCTAGAAAGTCTCTCTCCCATTACTAATTAAAATACAGATGCAGGAGTAGTCTCTAGTCTACGCGTGGTTATAGTGCTTGGAGTGTACCTTAAAAACACCACCAAAAATGCAATGTCCTTATTGTGTTTATTTTGTGTTGCTGATACAGTATCTTACATGTGTTCGGTTTTCTCTTGTATGTTTAGTTAAGAAAATATTTTCCTCTATATGTCACTGGGTGCATCCATTGTGTGATATTTTCCTCTGTGTGTCACTGGGTGCATCCATTGTGTGATATTTTCCTCTGTGTGTCACTGGGTGCATCCATTGTGTGATATTTTCCTCTATATGTGTCACTGGGTGCATCCATTGTGTGATATTTCCCTCTATATGTGTCACTGGGTGCATCCATTGTGGGATATTTTCCTCTGTGTGTCACTGGGTGCATCCATTGTGTGATATTTTCCTCTATTTGTGTCACTGGGTGCATCCATTGTGTGATATTTTCCTCTATATGTGTCACTGGGTGCATCCATTGTGTGATATTTTCCTCTATATGTGTCACTGGGAGCATCCATTGTGTGATATTTTCCTCTATATGTGTCACTGGGTGCATCCATTGTGTGATATTTTCCTCTATATGTGTCACTGGGAGCATCCATTGTGTGATATTTTCCTCTATATGTGTCACTGGGCGCATCCATTGTGTGATATTTTCCTCTGTGTGTCACTGGGTGCATCCATTGTGTGATATTTTCCTCTATATGTGTCACTGGGTGCATCCATTGTGGGATATTTTCCTCTATATGTGTCACTGGGTGCATCCATTGTGGGATATTTTCCTCTATATGTGTCACTGGGTGCATCCATTGTGTGATATTTTCCTCTATATGTGTCACTGGGTGCATCCATTGTGTGATATTTTCCTCTATATGTGTCACTGGGTGCATCCATTGTGTGATATTTTCCTCTATATGTGTCACTGGGTGCATCCATTGTGTGATATTTTCCTCTATATGTGTCACTGGGTGCAACCATTGTGTGATATTTTCCTCTATATGTGTCACTGGGTGCATCCACTGTGTGATATTTTCCTCTATATGTGTCACTGGGAGCATCCATTGTGTGATATTTTCCTCTGTATGTGTAACTGGGTGCATCCATTGTGTGATATTTTCATCTATATGTGTCACTGGGTGCATCCATTGTGTGATATTTTCCTCTATATGTGTCACTGGGTGCATCCACTGTGTGATATTTTCCTCTATATGTGTCACTGGGTGCATCCATTGTGTGATATTTTCCTCTATATGTGTCACTGGGTGCATCCATTGTGTGATATTTTCCTCTATATGTGTCACTGGGTGCATCCATTGTGTGATATTTTCCTCTATATGTGTCACTGGGTGCATCCATTGTGTGGTATTTTGTGTTGTATCTTTCCATCACTTGCTCCTCACTGTGTGGTTTTGGTCATAGAATGGAGTGAATGGGTCAGTCACCGACTCACATCGTTGTATTGTGTGGGATGTATTCAAAGGACATAAACAGGGAGTAGATTAGAAGACTTTTAAGCTCCCTGTCTTATCTCATTTAGCTGCCCTGCCTTATCTCAAGTAACCTGGAGAACACAATACATCTCCTGCTGTCTTATCTAAACATTCCGTCCTCTACCTCATTAACTGTTAGATATTGTAGACGATGAAACCACAGCAATAGAGTAAAACCTTTTTACTTTTATAAACTGTTTATGTGTTTTATAAAGTGTTTTATAAAGTTTTTATAATGTTTTTTATAAAGTGTCTATAATGTGATTTATAATGTGTTTCATAAAGTTTTATATAGTGTTTTTTATAAAGTGTTTTATAATGTGTTTATAAGATTTCAGTTATAGTTACAAGTATTTATAAAGCGGCAACAAATTCCTTAGCGCTGTACAATGGGAGAGACAGAATAACACATACACATTACACACACGGAACAGTAGGAGGGAGAACCGTACTCGAGAGTTTACAATCTAAGAGGAGTGGGGTGACACACTAGGTGAGGGTGTTTATAATGTGTTTATAAGGTGTTTTATAATGTGTATTATGAAGTGGCTTTATTTGTAAGGCACATGTAATCTAGTTACAGTTTATGGAAGTGGTCGCGACGCGTTAAAGTGCTGACCTATAATCATAACAGCGCCAAGCGCACATCTTTAAAGCAATCCGCTGTGTGATCTTGTGGTGGATTATATGCGCCGGTGTCTAAAATTAATCTTGTTTCAGTTTCAGCGCGGCCGGTTTATGACTCTTGGCCGAACCACCAGCATCACACATGGCAAGCATTCACTGCCTCGCCGGCCTCTAATTTTAGATCTCCCATCTGTTCTCTGGAACGGACCCGTCTCGCTGCCTTTTCAGGAGACGACCAAGTAAAGGCAGCGTTTCAGGTGCGCGCGCGCGCGGGATAATGCCTGCGCACTATGATAATGCCTGCGCTGGATAACACCTGCACATTATGATAATGCCTGCGCTGGATAACGCCTGCGCACTGTGATAATACCTGCGCACTATGATAATGCCTGCGCGGGATAATGCCTGCGCACTATGATAATGCCTGCACGGGATAATGCCTGCTCGTGATAATGCCTGCGCACTATGATAATGCCTGCACGGGATAATGCCTGCGCGTGATAATGCCTGCGCACTATGATAATGCCTGCGCACTATGATAATGCCTGCACGGGATAATGCCTGCGCGTGATAATGCCTGCGCACTATGATAATGCCTGCACGGGATAATGCCTGCGCGTGATAATGCCTGCGCACTATGATAATGCCTGCGCACTATGATAATGCCTGCACGGGATAATGCCTGCGCATTATGATAATACCTGCACGGGATAATGCCTGCACATTATGATAATACATGCACGGGATAATGCCTGCGCATTATGATAATACCTGCACGGGAAAATGCCTGCGCACTATGATAATACCTGCACGGGATAATGCCTGCGCACTATGATAATGCCTGCACGGGATAATGCCTGCGTGGGATAATGCCTGCGCATTATGATAATACCTGCACGGGATAATGCCTGCACATTATGATAATACATGCACGGGATAATGCCTGCACACTATGATAATACCTGCACGGGATAATACCTGCGCATTATGATAATACCTGCACGGGATAATGCCTGCACGGGATAATGCCTGCACGGGATAATACCTGCGCATTATGATAATGCCTGCGCAGGATAATGCCTGCGCATTATGATAATACCTGCACGGGATAATGCCTGCACGGGATAATGCCTGCACGGGATAATGCCTGCACGGGATAATGCCTGCGCATTATGATAATGCCTGCGTGGGATAATGCCTGTGCTCTTTGTTGATTTAATATATATTTTAAGAACAAGTAAAAAAAATCTAAGAACGATTAGTTTTGTAAACGAGTGGAATAATCCTGAGCGTGACAGCTGCTGCGCGGCATTAAATTATAATGATAATAATAAAAGTATTGGGGCGTTTATAATATATTTAACTAGCATTGTGATATCGAAACGTGAAATACGTCAAATCCGATTGGGTGGAACGTAAAAGGTTCATGGTGTCGACTCTGCGCAGACTGTGGTGGATTTTAGATATTGGAGGATAAATTAGGGGGGAAAACGTGAAAATTCTTCATACCTTGTATTTAAGGTCTGTCAAACTCACGGCCTGCCAGGTGTTAATGCCTACTACTCCCAGAATCCTCCCAATGCAATAGATGGCCAGGGAGTCATGGGAATTGTAGTTCAGAAACATCTGGGGGGAGCTGGAGTTGGACAGCTCGGATCTATTTCATTCACATCTAATCCAGTCAATGCGATTTGTATGGTGACAGTGACCGTAGTGTCCTCAAACCTCTCGCAGGGTTAATTTTTCCATCTGAGAGCAGCAGATAAGCGCTGCCCGGGATCAGAGATCAACCAACACTGATCCCATGGAACCAAAACTCCATCTCTCCCACCTTGCAGCCCATCACTCTCACCTTGCAGCCCATCACTCTCACCTTGCAGTCCATCTCTCCCACCTTGCAGTCCATCTCTCCCACCTTGCAGTCCATCTCTCACACCTTGCAGTCCATCGCTCTCACCTTGCAGCCCATCACTCTCACCTTGCAGTCCATCGCTCTCACCTTGCAGTCCATCTCTCCCACCTTGCAGTCCATCACTCTAACCATGCAGTCCATCTCTCCCACCTTGCAGCCCATCACTCTAACATGCAATCCATCACTCTCACCTAGCAGTCCATCACTTTCACCTTGCAGTCCATCTCTCCCACCTTGCAGCCCATCACTCTAACCATGCAGTCCATCTCTCCCACCTTGCAGTCCATCTCTCCCACCTTGCAGCCCATCACTCTAACCATGCAGTCCATCTCTCCCACCTTGCAGTCCATCACTCTCACCTTGCAGTCCATCACTCTCACCTTGCAGTCCATCACTCTCACCTTGCAGTCCATCTCTCACACCTTGCAGTCCATCGCTCTCACCTTGCAGTCCATCGCTCTCACCTTGCAGTCCATCGCTCTCACCTTGCAGTCCTCCACTCTCAACTTGCAGTCCTCTCCTCCTGTTTCCACCCCAAGCCTTCTAGATTGTGAGTTCCCACGGGAATAGGGCCCTCGTTTCCTCCTGTACTGGTTTGTCAAACCGTTGTTCAATGTATTGTAACCCTGTCTATAGTGTGCCTATTGCACAGCGCTGCGGAATATGCTGGTGCTTTATAAATAAAGAATAATAATAATAAACACGGGAGATGTAAGATCCAGGTTGAGAAACGTCTCCGGTTCAGCCTGTTTAACCCGTTGAAAGTTGCTGTTTGAACATTTTAATTTGGAGATAAGACATTCCTGTGCTGTGAGTGCTATATCCTTTAATCCCCGTATAATCACACAGTATGCCGGTGGAAGCTGGATATGCCGGTACTCATACCTGTCTCTTAGTTACTGAGCAGACTTTTTTCCACTCTGGCGAAGGATTATTCTATTTACTCACTTTTCAGCCGCGCACCTGCATTTTTTTTTCTCTGCCTTTTATAAAGCCTTTGTTTAGATTAGATTAATGAAATTTTGCAATCGTGGCAGCGTGTAACCCGAGAGGCAGCGTGCAACCCGAGAGGCAGCGTGCAACCCGAGAGGCAGCGTGCAACCCGAGAGGCAGGGTGCAACCCGAGAGGCAGCGTGCAACCCGAGAGGCAGCGTGCAACCCGAGAGGCAGCGTGCAACCCGAGAGGCAGCGTGCAACCCGAGAGGCAGCGTGCAACCCGAGAGGCAGCGCGCAAGGCGAAAGGCAGCGCACAAGCCGAGAGGCAGCGCACAAGCCGAGAGGCAGCGCACAAGCTGGGCGAGTCTGCAGGAACCAAGATAAAAATAAAATAAAATGCAGGTCGATGGATCGTTGCCGCTACATGATTCTAAAAGTAAAATAAAGCCGTATTACATTTCCAAAATGCCGCCTCACGTTTCGTGCTTTGCAGACCGTCATGTTCTTGCATGTTCTCAGGGCTGATAGTGACTCCCCGCAAGCTGCCAAAGAGTAACGTAACCCTTTCACTACCAAGAGCTTTTTGATGGAAAAACACTATCATAACGTTTATTTAAAGGGCCAGTACCACCAAAAACTGCAATGTCCTTATTGTGTTTATGTGATGTTGCTGATATGTTACATGTGCTTTGTTTTTCTCTTGTAAGTTTAGTTACGTTGTGTGATATTTTCCTCTATATGTGTCACTGGGTGCATCCATTGTGTGATATTTTCCTCTATATGTGTCACTGGGTGCATCCATTGTGTGATATTTTCCTCTATATGTGTCACTGGGTGCATCCATTGTGTGATATTTTCCTATATATGTGTCACTGGTTGCATCCATTGTGTGATATTTTCCTCTATGTGTGTCACTGGGTGCATCCATTGTGTGATATTTTCCTCTATATGTGTCACTGGGTGCATCCATTGTGTGATATTTTCCTCTATGTGTCACTGGGTGCATCCATTGTGTGATATTTTCCTCTATATGTGTCACTGGATGCATCCATTGTGTGATATTTTCCTCTATATGTGTCACTGGGTGCATCCATTGTGTGATATTTTCCTCTATATGTGTCACTGGGTGCATCCATTGTATGATATTTTCCTCTATATGTGTCACTGGGTGCATCCATTGTGTGATATTTTCCTCTATATGTGTCACTGGGCGCATCCATTGTGTGACATTTTCCTCTATATGTGTCACTGGGTGCATCCATTGTGTGATATTTTCCTCTATATGTGTCACTGGGTGCATCCATTGTGTGATATTTTCCTCTATATGTGTCACTGGGTGCATCCATTGTGTGATATTTTCCTCTATATGTGTCACTGGGTGCATCCATTGTGTGATATTTTCCTCTATATGTGTCACTGGGTGCATCCATTGTGTGATATTTTCCTCTATATGTGTCACTGGGTGCATCCATTGTGTGATATTTTCCTCTATATGTGTCACTGGATGCATCCATTGTGTGATATTTTCCTCTATATGTCACACTGGGTGCATCCATTGTGTGTGATATTTTCCTCTATATGTGTCACTGGGTGCATCCATTGTGTGATATTTTCCTCTATATGTGTCACTGGGTGCATCCATTGTGTGATATTTTCCTCTATATGTGTCACTGGGTGCATCCATTGTGTGATATTTTCCTCTATATGTGTCACTGGGTGCATCCATTGTGTGATATTTTCCTATATATGTGTCACTGGTTGCATCCATTGTGTGATATTTTCCTCTATATGTGTCACTGGGTGCATCCATTGTGTGATATTTTCCTCTATATGTGTCACTGGATGCATCCATTGTGTGATATTTTCCTCTATATGTGTCACTGGGTGCATCCATTGTGTGATATTTTCCTCTATATGTGTCACTGGGTGCATCCATTGTGTGATATTTTCCTCTATATGTGTCACTGGGTGCATCCATTGTGTGATATTTTCCTCTATATGTGTCACTGGGCGCATCCATTGTGTGACATTTTCCTCTATTTGCCGTCACTGGGTGCATCCATTGTGTGATATTTTGCGTTGTAACCTACGCCCCCCTCCCAGTATCTTTCCATCACTTGCTCCTCAAGGTGTGGCTTTGGCCACAGAATGGAGTGAATGGGTCAGTCGCTGACTCACATCATTGTATTGTGTGGGATGTATTCAAAGGACATCACCAGGGGGTAGATTAGAAGTGTTTTAATCTCCCTGTTTTATCTCATTCAGCTGCCAGCTCTTATCTCAGGAAGCCTGGAAACCAATAAACATTCCCTCCACCAGCCCATTGACTGTTAAATACTGCAGAAACTGTACCACAGCGGTAGAGATGAGATGGGATGAAAAGTTCTGGACTCTAGTTGGCATCCCTTATTATTTCAAACATCGGATTTAACATGTATGTAGGGTAATATAAGGATTTTTGCAGAAAGTTTAAAATAATGTAAATTTGCTCATTTCAAATTTTCCATGTATTGGTTTATTCTTTACATAAATGTCACTGGGATGAAAGGTTCTAAACTCTAGATTGGGTCCCTTACCTGGCATAATGTCACACGTGGTCTGCATTATCAGCAAATGGCCTCTGTGTCAGTAAATGTGCTGCAGACAGATAATAAAATGGTGAGATCTCCTGCTTATGGGGGTTTGTAGTGATCAGAATGAGATTATTAGTAGGGATGAGCTGTTCGGGTTCGGACGGTTCGGGGTTCGACCCGAACTTAGCCTGTTCGAGCTGATTGCGAACACCGAACATTTCCGGGTGTTCGCCGCATGTTCGGCCACAATGGACCACAATGCATTTTCCCACTGGCCTGAAGCTCGTAATTGGCTATAGCCTTGCACCTGACCACAGGTCTGGTGCAAGACTGGTTCAACACTATGCCAATCACCGCTCAGAGTCCTGATTGGGCAAATTTTGGCCAATCATGGGCTCACAGAGCTAAGTCCCGCAGCACACTATATAACGTTTCCACGCAGCGCTTCTGCACGCATTTCAGAGGAGATTTCAGAGGAGATAGTTGTGTCTTGTTACTGCCGGTCTGCCACGCTACTGGGGGGGTCTGGGGGGGTCTCATTTCTACCAAATATCAGGGAATTTATGTGATGTGTGTCTTGTCACTGTTCCAGCAATTTTTTTGGGGGTTTACAACTTTCTTTAAAACATTTGTGAATTGAGGTGATCTTCTGGGTCTTCTCACTGTGCCAGCAAGTCTTTTTGTGTCTCATTTCTACCAAATATCAGGGAATTTATGTGATGTGTGTCTTGTCACTGTGCCAGCAATTTTTTTTGGGGGTTTACAACTTTAAAACATTTGTGAATTGAGGTGATCTTCTGGGTCTTGTCACTGTGCCAGCAAATCTTTTTGGGGCTCACTAATTTCTTTAAAACATTTGTGAATTGAGGTGATCTTCTGTGTCTCGTCACACAAACAGTACCACGCATTATTTTGGGGCTCACTAATTTCTTTAAAACATTTGTGAATTAAGGTGATCTGTGTCTCGTCACACAAACAGTACCACACTGTATTTTGGGGCTCACTAATTTCTACAAAACATTTGTGAATTGAGGTGATCTGTCTCTTGTCACTGGCTGCCAGCTATCAGTGTGTCTCACTGAGTTATACCAGAGTTCTTTAAATATTTATACCAGAGATGAATCAGAGTTCTGTATATGTTAATCTATATATAACTCACCAAGTCTGAAAGAACAAAAAGGACAGGCAGACGCTCCCAGACACAGATAAGAGGGCAAGCAGCCCCTGTGTCGGGAGGCTGTGCCTCTGGTCGTGGTGGACGTGGTGCATCCTCTGCAGGGGCACGCTTGTCCTTTATAACTGGTGCTGGCCATCTTCTTAACCTGCAGCAACATACAGAGGATTTGGCGGATTGGCTAGCCAGGCCATCCTCATCCTCCGAGTCCTCTGCCAGCCAGGCTTCTAGTGCTTTACAGTCCACCTCAGCTGCCAAAGCATCTAATGCAGCCTCCATGTCCACAGCTACTCCTGCCGTAGCCTCGCTATCACAAACGGAGTAGTCAGCTGAATTGTTTGACTACAATGAGAGTGACATGCTGCTTGAGGATGCGCAGCAAGTACAGTGCTCTGATTCAATCTCTGAGGTTGAGCAAGGGAGTATAATCAACCTAGAGGAAGGGGGTGCCAGTGATGACACACAAATAACTGGCACTCATGTTGCCCCAGCAGCTGCAGCATACTGCCAAGTTGGCTCCAGTGACGAGGAGATAGGGGGTGAAGATGACATTGATGATGAGGTCACTGACTCCACTTGGGTGCCAGATCGAACTGAGGAATCAAGTGAGGAGGAGGAGGAGGCACAGCAAACACGAGGCTCAACATCCTCTGTGACCAACCATAGCACTAGCCAGTCCAAGGCATCAGATGTCAGAGCTGCTCCGGTGCAGAGCGCTGTTGTCTCAAAGAACACATGCAGGAACTCTGCTGTGTGGGAGTTCTTTAAGAACTGTGCAGCAGACCCCACCGTTGCTATTTTTAATCTATGTCAGAGGAGGCTGAAGCGTGGGATAAACACCGGACACTTGGGTACCACGTGCTTGAGGCGACATATGAACAAGTGGCACACATCCCGTTGGCGCAAAACTTTGCGTAGGTCCTCCTCCTCCTCATCTGTCTCTACCCACACTGTGTGTCCTGCCATGTCATTGCCTACAACCTCCACCGACAGGGATAATGCTACAGTAATGGATGTACCAGCAGGTCCTTCCTCACAATGTGACATCATCCCAGTAGCTGAAGATATACGCAGTCAGATTACGTTGCCGCAGCTGCTGCAGCGAAAGAAAAAATATAGTCCCAACCATCCCCAAGCACAGCGTCTAAATGCCAGCTTAGCAAAATTACTCGCATTGCAGCTGCTGCCTTTCCAGCTGGTGGACTCTGTTCCCTTCCGTGAATTTGCTGAATGTGCTGTACCACAGTGGCAGGTTCCAAAACGCCATTACTTTTCACGCAAGGCCATTCCAGCACTATACCAGCTCGTGGAAGACAATGTTATCCAGTCATTGGAAAAGGCAGTCAGCAACAAGGTGCATGTGACTTTAGACACGTGGTCCAGCAAGCATGGACAGGGTCATTACATTTCCTTCACAGCACACTGGGTAACTCTGATTGCAGCTGGGAGGGATCCAAGACGGGGCTCTGTGCTGGAGCTTGTTCATCCACCACGCCTCCAGAAAGCTGCTTGTATGAGGTCTGTCTGCTCCACCACCACCACCACCTCTTCCTCCTCCTCCTCCTTCTCTGTCTCTGGCGAAGTGGCAGTTAAACCCATGCCTGACAGGGTCTACGCAATGGCTCAAGCAAAAATATGCCATACTGTGCTTGAGCTGGTTTGTTTAGGGGACAGGAGCCACACCGGGTCAGAAATTTTGTCAGCTCTGCAGGGGCAGGTGCAGAGATGGTTAACACCATGCCAGCTTGAGCTGGGAATGATCGTCTGCGATAATGGCAGCAACCTTCTCTCCGCCCTACGCAAGGGTAAATTGACGCATGTACCATGCCTAGCACACATCCTAAATCTGGTGGTACAGCGTTTCCTAACCAAGTACCCAGGGCTGCCAGAGCTTCTCATCCAGGCCAGAAAAGTCTGCAGCCACTTCAGACGGTCATTCCCAGCAAGCGTTCGCCTGGCAGAAATTCAAAGAGAATTCCACCTTCCCACAAACCGTCTGATCTGTGACATGCCCACCAGGTGGAACTCGACATTAGCAATGCTGCAGCGTCTGCACAAGCAGCATAGGGCCATCAACGAGTACCTGTGTGAGTATGGCACAAGGACAAGTTCAGGTCAATTTGGTTTCCCCCCCCCCGCAGTGGCTGATGATCAAGGATGCATGCACTGTACTGTCACCATTTGAGGAGGCAACGAGGATGGTGAGCAGGGACAGTGCATGAATCAGTGACACAATTCCTTTAGTGTTCCTGCTGGAGCACACTCTGCGGGGAATTATAGATGTGGCTCTAGAGGCAGAGCAGCGGGAGGAAGAGGAGGCCTTCCCTAGCTCTCAAGGCCCCAGTCTTTCCGCAGACAGCATTCCAGCGGGTCCTACTCAGATCAGACAGGAGGAGGATGAGGAGGAGGAGGACTATTTAAGTAGTGGGGGCATTGAAGGTGGGGATTCCTCAAGGAAGGGTTTTGTGTGCCCAGAAACAGAAGGGCTTGTGCGTGGCTGGGAGGAGGAAGTGCACGATACGGTCATCCTCATTGACCAGGAAGACTCGGCAGCAAATGCCACCTCCAACCTACGCTGCATGGGCTCCCTAATGATGCAAAGCCTGCTAAAGGACCCCAGGATTCGTGCTATCAAGGAGAGGGATCATTACTGGTTGGCAACCCTTCTTGATCCACGATACAAGGGGAAAGTTGCAGAGCTCATCCTTCCCGCACAGAGGGAGCACAGGATGAAAAAACTTGCGGACGTTTTAAAGCGACACTTGTGTAACACCTTTCCAGGCACTGGTAGATTACCAAGTGCTGACACACGTGCTTCTGAGGCTGCGGGTGATCAGAGGAATAGCGGTGAAGGCCAGGGCCGCTTGACTGATGCTTTTTAAAAAAATTTTAGTCCACGACGCCCAAGGACGTCAAATGTAGGCACCCATTGCCAGCATCTTCACCATATGGTGCAGGACTACCTAGGGGCAAGGGCAGACCTGGATACCTTTACAGCAGATAATCCACTGGTTTACTGGGTGTTGAGATTGGATCACTGGCCAGAATTTAGCCAATATGCCATGCAGCTACTAGGTTGCCCTTCATCCAGCGTGCTTTCTGAAAGGACGCTCAGTGCCGCTGGAGGTTTTGTCACAGACAAAAGAATGCGTCTGTCCACCAACTCTGTAGACCAGCTGACATTTATAAAAATGAATCAGTCCTGGATCAGCAGCTATCAATCCCCTGATGCTGAAGTAATGGAATAGATAGGGGATGTCCTCTTCTGCATTCACAAAACCTCCAGCAATGAACTCTTCCACAATACCACAAAAGGGTTACGGTGTGAAGGCATTTGCTGCCAAGAAAGGCACAATATTTGGCTGCACTGACGCCTGTGCCAGATTTATATCATTTTATTTTTTTGAACCGCAGGGTCCAACCCTGCACTCTTCCACAATACCACAGAGGGGTTACTGTATGATGATACCTACTGGCCTGGCATTAAAGGCACAATATCTGGGAGCACTGACGCCCATTAACAGATTAAAAAAAAAACTTTTCAATATAGGACCACATGGTCCACCCCTGTACTCTTCCACAATACCACAGAGGGGTTAGGCTCTGTCAGATGAGCGCATTTTCTACGGACTGTGCGTCCGTGCAGTACAGACGTACTTACTGACTGACGACAAGGTAGTGGCCACACAGTCGGTTTTTTTCACTGACGTATTTTTTGACTGATGTAGCATGGAAAATAAATTACAATGAAAGAACATTCTGTCCGTCAAAGATGCTAGACGTATAAATGCAGTCCGTCTGACCTTGTTGCATCACTCACACACAAAGCTATGCGGACGTTGTGGACGTGGCGCACTCTGCACGACCGTTCTAGTAGTATTACGTTCTTGCCTAACCTGCGTCCGTTTGCAGCGTCTGTCAGCCCCCGCACTTCTGTGCGGACGTACTTCGTGTGTGGGGCTCCATTTAACACAATTGTATGCTATCACGGATGTACTTATGTGCGGGCAACACGGACGTTAACACTGCGTTCGTCTGACCCCAACCTTACTGTATGATGATACTTGCTGGCCAGGCAGTCTTGCACCAAAGGTCGAATATCTGGGTGCACTGACGCCTTAACCAGATGCATATCTTTTTAATATAGGACCGCAAGGTTCACCCCTGCACTCTTCCACAATAACACAGAGGGGTTACTGTATGATGATACTTGCTGGCCTGGCATTAAAGGCACAATATCTGGGTGCACTGACGCCCATTACCAGATAAAAAACTTTTCAATATAGGACCACATGGTCCACCCCTGCACTCTTCCACAATACCACAGAGGGGTTACTGTATGATGATACCTGCTGGCCTGGCATTAAAGGCACAATATCTGGGTGCACTGACGCCCATTACCAGATCAAAAACTTTTCAATATAGGACTAGGGATGAGCTGTTCAGGGTTCGGATGGTTCGGAGTTCGAAAGTTCGCGAATTTCGAACTTTTTTGGAGTGTTTGGTTCGGGTTCGAAAAAAAAAAGAAATTTTGAAAAAAGTATAGAAAATGCTTAAAAAAATACTAAAAAATCTAAAAATAAAGAGACTCTTTACTGCAGAATATTATAAGCAACGGTTTATTAGATATTGAATTAAAAACTAATGTGTACGTGGAAAGATTATCAACTCTAAATGACCTCTGTTCACAAACGGGCATAACACCAGGTGTTTTTAGTCTGGTAATCAATTTGATACATTGTACAATATTTGTACTGAGGGTGGGGTGGTGTCTGCTTCTGATTGAGAGTTGAGAATTAATTTCCCTAAAACATCCTAATATGCTGCATTTAACTGGTGTTTGAAAAAAATCTAAAGCAATGTTATTTTTCACCTCGGGATTAAACATTCACAGGGTTATTCAGAGAGCGGTGAAAAGCAGGAGAATAATTGGAGAATGGAAAATTTTAGGTCAAAATAGCCAAACCAGAAAAATTCTCCCATTTATCTCACTTTCCAAATCAGCTATTTGGTCTAGATTGTTCTCTTCTCTTGCCAGTTCTCCTGGCTTTCACCTCTCTCTCAGGGTTGTTCAGAGAAAGGTGAAAAATGGCAATTACAGCAACACCTTGTATCTGTATGTGCCACATAATGCCTGTGTGTGGCAATTACAGCAACACCTTGTATCTGTATGTGCTGCATAATGCCTGTGTATGGCAATTACAGCAACACCTTGTATCTGTATGTGCTGCATAATGCCTGTGTATGGCAATTACAGCAACACCTTGTATCTGTATGTGCTGCTGCATAATGCCTGTGTATGGCAAATCAATTACAGTAACATCTTGTATCTGTATGTGCTGCATAATACCTGTGTATGGCAATTACAGCAACACCTGGTATCTGTACTGTACAGGGATTTACACTCATTATAGCCTCCTGAATCTTATCCCTGTACAGCAGCGACTGACCCCACAGCTCTCCCTGTATTCTGACAAATCCCTGGCTGCTGGAATGCTGCAGTAAAGTTTGTTGAGCTTTTTGTTTCAGTGTGGGTGGGGGCTGCTCCTTGCAGCTTCTTTTCATTGATACATGGTAAAAGTTTTTTTTTTTATCATACTTAATCCAAAAGAGGCAAACCCAGTGCTCCATCTTTGTTTGAAAATATGGGGTTACTCTTTCAGAGGCTGATGTGCACAATTAATAATAGTAATTAATAATCCATCATGTATTACTCATACGTATCGATCGCATATTTCTCGTTGGAATGTTTGATTAAGGTAAAGGTGTTACCCCCCTATTGTCTGGAAGCGACCTCACACACAGCTATCTGGGAAATCTCTGTTTAATCCGGAATCTTAATCGGAAGAAGCAGGGATCAGAGATGCTGCGGATTTATTACCCATTTGGCAATGGCAAAGAAAAGAGAGCGTTTAGGAGCTCAGAGGGTGTGATGCGGCGCGGCTGGTGGAGAAACACAGTGTTGGTTTGCTTGAAATAATGACCTTCATTACAGTGTAATCATTTATAGAGTATTTTGGACGTGATCCAGGGCCACCAATAGGAAGCCAAGAAAAGAACAGCGATTGTTTAACCTTTGGTCTGTTTCAACAGTATCACCGCCGCCTATCAGGCAAGAACAAGCAGAGCCACAGCACGTCGGAGGCTTCAGCCTTTATACGGATTTCACAACCCGCCTGGCGCTCAGATAAGAGAGAAAACGCTGTGCATGCAGTAACTGTTAGCAGACGTGCGACTTATCCCACGGTTATGCTCAGAGCCTGAGTATACGTTTCTGTATAGTGTGGGTTTACCCCAAACTAGGTGCCCTGTACAGAAACAAATCCTGCCTGAGCCCCGCGGTAAGAAAGCAGATTGTACAACAAATGCTTATGCCGGCTATTGAATACAGAGATGTACTGTATGCAGCCGCCCCTCAAATACACCTTCATAAACTTACTACATTGTATAACTCATTCTGCCGCTTTGTGCTACAATGTAACTACATGACCCACTATTGTGACATGCTAAAAGAGCTAAACTGGCCGTCGCTGGAATCTAGACGCACCCTTCACCTTTCCAACCTGGTGTTTAAGAGGTTTTCTGGGAAGCTGCCACCCTACCTGAATAGACTGCTTCCCCCAGCAGCTCCCTCATCCTATAACCTCCGATCCAGGATCTGCACCTTACTTGCAATACCACAATACAAAAAGAAAGTGGCTCGATCCTCATTTTCCTACAGAGCACCGCAATTATGGAATAACCTCCCAGACGCCATCAAATCTTCCCCCAGTCTTAAGTCCCTTAAGAGATCTCTATTAACATACGCTATATTGCCAAAAGTATTCTCTCACTCATCCAGTTAATCAGAATCAGGTGTTCCAATCACTTCCATGGCCACAGGTGTATAAAATCAAGCACCTAGGCATGCAGACTGTTTTTACAAACATTTGTGAAAGAATGTGTCGCTCTCAGGAGCTCAGTGAATTCCAGCGTGGAACTGTGATAGGATGCCACCTGTGCAACAAATCCAGTCGTGAAATTTCCTCGCTCCTAAATATTCCACAGTCACCTGTCAGCTGTATTATAAGAACGTGGAAGTGTTTGGGAACGACAGCAACTCAGCCACGAAGTGGTAGGCCACATAAACTGACGGAGCGGGGTCAGCGAATGCTGAGGCACATAGTGCAAAGAGGTCGCCAACTTTCTACAGAGTAAATCGCTACAGACCTCCAAACTTCATGTGAGCTTCAGATTAGCTCAAGAACAGTGCACAGAGAGCTTCATGGAATGGGTTTCCATGGCCGAGTAGCTGCATCCAAGCCATACATCACCAAGTGCAATGCAAAGCGTCGGATGCAGTGGTGTAAAGCACACCGCCACTGGACTCTAGAGCAGTGGAGTCACGTTCTCTGGAGTGACGAATCGCGCTTCTCCATCTGGCAATCTGATGGATGAGTCTGGGTTTGGTGGGTGCCAGGAGAACGGTACTTGTCTGACTGCATTGTGCCAAGTGTAAAGTTTGGTGGAGGGGGGGATTATGGTGTGGGGTTGTTTTTCAGGAGCTGGGCTTGGCCCCTTAGTTCCAGTGAAAGGAACTCTGAATGCTTCAGTTTACCAAGACATTTTGGACAATCCCATGCTCCCAACTTTGTGGGAACAGTTTGGAGCTGGCCCCTTCCTCTTCCAACATGACTCTGCACCAGTGCACAAAGCAAGGTCCATAAAGACATGGATGACAGAGTCTGGTGTGGATGAACTTGACTGGCCTGCGCAGAGTCCTGACCTCAACCCGATAGAACACCTTTGGGATGAATTAGAGTGGAGACTGAGGGCCAGGCCTTCTCGCCCAACATCACTGTGTGACCTCACAAATGCACTTCTGGAAGAATGGTCATAAAATTCCCATAAACACCCTCCTAAACCTTGTGGACAGCCTTCCCAGAAGAGTTGAAGCTGTTATAGCTGCAAAGGGTGGAGCAACGTCATATTGAACCCTATGGATTAGGAATGGGATGTCACTTAAATTCATATGCGAGTCAAGGCAGGTGAGCCAATACTTTTGGCAATATAGTGTACCTCAATACGTAAATGCACCTGTAAACATGTAACACAGTGACTATATACAGAATGCGCCTGTAAACATGTAACATAGTGACTATATACAGAATGCACCTGTAAAGATGTAACATAGTGACTATATACAGAATGCACCTGTAAACATGTAACATAGTGACTATATACAGAATGCACCTGTAAACATGTAACATAGTGACTATATCTAGAATGCACCTGTAAACATGTAACACAGTGACTATATACAGAATGCACCTGTAAACATGTAACACAGTGATTATATACAGGATGCACCTGTAAACATGTAACATAGTGACTATATACAGAATGCACCTGTAAACATGTAACACAGTGACTATATACAGAATGCACCTGTAAACATGTAACACAGTGACTATATACAGAATGCACCTGTAAACATGCAACACAGTGACTATATACAGAATGCACCTGTAAACATGTAACATAGTGACTATATACAGAATGCACCTGTAAACATGTAACATAGTGACTATATCTAGAATGCACCTGTAAACATGTAACACAGTGACTATATACAGAATGCACCTGTAAACATGTAACACAGTGACTATATACAGAATGCACCTGTAAACATGTAACACAGTGACTATATACAGAATGCACCTGTAAACATGTAACACAGTGACTATATACAGAATGCACCTGTAAACATGTAACACAGTGACTATATACAGAATGCACCTGTAAACATGTAACACAGTGACTATATACAGAATGCACCTGTAAACATGTAACACAGTGACTATATACAGAATGCACCTGTAAACATGTAACAGTGAGTATATTTCCTACGTATTTATTTTCTGGGTTAATCTGTATATTTGTGTTTGTTTTTAATATCTTGCATTTTATTACTTTGTATTTCTGTAACAATTCAATGTTCTTGAACCCAGGACAAACTGAAAACGAGAGAAATCTCAGTGTATCCTTCCTGTGAAAATACTTTATAAATAAATAAATAAATAAACAAAGAGCAGATGGCGACTTTTCGGTGTGGTTTTATGCAAGATGTGGCGCTGGATACTGACAGTGTACACTGCGGCCTGAGATAAGTGGGTGAGTGTGTAATAAACCCACCATTCAGTCTCTGAGCTGAGAAAAGGCAGAGGCCATGTATTGGCATCAGCTTCAGACCCACCTTAAGATGTTTGCATTGACGTTGGCTTAAGACTCTAACCCATTTCTCTCCCAATATCGTGTTAACTCGATTTTGACTGGTAATACATTGAAAAGCAATCATTAGCAGATTTAAACCCGATTTGCATGCTTTTTTCAAGTGATATTAGTGTGCCCCCTGTGAAGAAACTGAATCCACTGGTTTATCTCTCTCCTTTTCACGCCATCTTTCTGTAAACAAGCTGCAAGAAGCAGCCCCCACCCTCACTGTACCAAAAAGATCAACAAACATCGCCCTGGTATCATGGGTGTTGGCCTTTCATTTTCATCTACCGGCTCACACCTTCGTGAACTATAGGTTGTGAGCAGCTTGCACGCCATACGCCAGTGCACAACCAACCAACATGTCACACAAATGGCAGTATGGAAACCCCTTGTGACCCTTGTAACTTTCCTTTTTGTTTTTAAGAGTTGGCTTTCACAATCATACAAAGTGATAAATCAGCAGCTTAATATCATTTTATATATTTATTACATATTCAACAGTTCTTTTCAATGTAAACTATGAATAATACAAAAATAAAAAATATGTAATCCCAAAATCCCAGAAATGTACATATATTTCATCATCTACATGAGGTCCTGGATGTATCAGTTTTATTGGGGTGTGAGAGCGTCCGCCATCTTTGTGCTTTCAATCGGAAAGAAAAATTGAGTGGTGGCTATGAACTCAGTCAACACGACCACTCTCTAGACCTGTCTGTGAACCCATTTACTATCCTGGCACTCTAATCCTGATTGTGATCCCAGTCAATGGCAACTAGAGTTTAATGGGACCACCATCACTATCATTTCAGTAACCGACTCCAGTCACTTTCCCACATCTAGACCTGACTGTGAACATATTCAATTTCACTGCATTGTAGACCTGACTGTGAACCAGTCAGCGTCACCCACCTCTAGATCTAGCTGTGAACCCAGTCAACATCACCCACCTCTGGATCTAGCTGTGAACCAGTCAATGTCACCCACCTCTGGATCTGGCTGGGAACACAGTAATTTTCACTCACCTCTAGATCTGACTTGAACCCAGTCAACGTTACCCATCACTAGATCTGGCTGTGAAACCAGTCAATGTCACTCACCTCTAGTTCTAGATTGAACTCAGTCAACATCACCCACCTCTAGATCTGGCTGTGAACCCAGTCAAGGTCACCCACTTTATAGATCTGCCTGTGAGCAGAGTCAACTTCACCCACCTCTAGATCTGGCTTTTAATCCAGTCAACATCATCCACCTCTACATCTGGCAATGAACCCAGTCAACGTCACCCCCTCTAGATATTTGGAGAACTCCTACTCTTGATCCTTTCTTGAGTGTCCGGTCCATTTGTGGTTTCCACAATGGAATTTTGCCCATCCTGGGCTGGGTGGCACCTTACACTGAGGCTTTCCATCACTGGTGATTGCACAAACGTCTATGTGGAAGTTATCACCATCTTTAACCCTGACTGTGAACTCAGTCACTATCACCTGTTTCTAACCGTGGCTCTGAACACACATTGTAACTGCTTTCTAGACTTCACTGTGAGCCCAGTCGATCTCACCCATCCCTAGACCTGGCTCGAATCCCAGGAACCTCCAAGGTGCAGACCTCATAAGGCTATTCACACGTGATACATATTTGAAGAACAGTGAATTTCCTGACTGCTCATAACCAAACTGAGTGCATTGTACAGCGCTACGAAACTTGTTAGCGCTTTATAAAAACTTGTAACTGTAACTGTAACTGCAATCTCATCCACAACCTGAAAATATATTATATATATTGACCATAGTTTTAGGAATAGAGGAGGTTATTAGGTTTATAATTATTGTTATTTTGTTATATTTGAGTGGTTTCTTTTAATAACAGTCTCGAGTGCCCATTACATACAACGAGAATAGGAACAATGAGAGGGATGCCGTTTGGACCTTGCTTCAGTCTTCTCATCCACGAGAAACATAGCACAGTATATACATATGTATCTCATGGTCCCCACCATGTCTCTATAGCCTTGAAATAATGTCCAAATTTTCCGGTCAGTCGTAGAAAAGGGCAAGTTGTTCTCTTATCCTGCTTTAATGACCACAATGATGGACATACAGTGTGAGCCGGTAGAGATCGTTTGGAAGTTGCAGGTTTTGTCCATAAATTGCGTGTGGAACAAGATGATGATACGGTGATTCTTTGTTGTCCTACAAAAAATAATGAAACCACAAAGAGCATAATGGTTATCAATGTGAACGCGTCCAACAGGTTTACCTGCCAGATACTCGTTACATCACTAGTGACCAATCTAGTGATCAGTAGCCGGGATATTCACAGTCCCAGCTGCCTGGTGATGCTGGATGGGGTGGAGGAAACTTCTCCACTTCACCCAACGTTTCTTGGGTAACCAGGCAGGAGGAGGTGAGGAGGGGAATACTAAATGCAGCCTGACCACTTTAGAAAGATAAAGCGGTCAGGATGTGTAGAACATCCCTTTAATATTATATGAGAGGAACCATAGTCAAATCGAGTCAAATGTTGCACTTGCACTAGCTGAAGTTGGTTGGGTTTTCTCAATAATCCCAAACTGAGGCTGACTTCCTTTTCAAGTGTCTATGCTCTTTCAGAGGTTTTCAAGATTGTATAAAGAAAAAGGAAAATAGCGGCTGGATGGGATTGTCTAGTAGCTACGAGTTACAACTGCCCAATCACAAAGTGTGAGGCCATGGAAACTCACACTAGGGTTGGGACTGAGGAGCATCACTGGTGAAACCATATAACATCTTTTTCAACGCTGCTGTAGAGACCAAACTGTCTCCTTAAGCAACAACACAAGAACTGTGTGACACAAGCTTCGTCAAATGTATTTCCTTGGCCGAGCAGTTGTACACAAGTTAATAGGAGCACCATGGTTTGGTGTTATTGGTGAGAATTGACAGCCAGATCTTCTCATTTAACATAAGTGCTAGACTCATACCATTGCTCTTTTGGCTGAATGAGCCCAAATTTCCAAAATCTAGTGGAAAGTCTTCTTCGAAGAGCGGTGGCTGTCAAATACAGAAAGAGGGGGTCCACTCTTTTTTTGCCTTTCTCCTTGGAATGGAATGTCCAATGAGCTCATTCAAATGTAACAATCAGGTGTCCACATACTATTTTTGGATATATCATGTGTCTCTGTTACGACCCACTGATCATTATGTTTATCCATCGAAAACATCAACAAGGTTTTCCCAGTAGATCAGTATGACCATTTCACATTACCACAGCTTGGCGTTATTTAAGGTCTCCTTCTAGATTGAAAGTCTTTTCTGGAACTGATGGAGGTTTTTCGAGTGTTTCATCTGGTACTGTTGAGAGGTTTGAGTTGGGAGACCTTTTTGAAGCGTTTTTGTATATGATTAACAGCTTATCAAGACTTTCTGAGCTGGTCTTCCTGGGTATCCCAGCCTCTTGATTGTTGACTTTCTCTTTGTCGATGATTTCATTTTGCATTACGTCTCCCGTTGATGTTTCAGGAACTGGTGGGATGTTTTTGTTCTTTTTCGATTTCTTCCCAACCTTGGAATAAAGGCCTTCGATATCCTTATTTTTAACTTCTTTGGCCCCTTGATTCTTGGCCTTTTCACCATCTTTGTTGATAGGGATGGAATCTTGATGCTCAAATGGTTGACGCTCTATTTCTGTCTTTGCATTGTCGCCATCTTTGTTGGTGGAGATGGAATCTTGAAGCACAAGTGGCTGTTCTTCTATTTCTGGGTCTGGATTTTCCTCCTCTATTGGTTGGTCGTATAATGTATCGTATAAAGGATCTATGATCCCCTCTATAGGTTGACCTCCAGAGGTCTTTTCCATTTCTGGCAGGGAAGGCAGAGCCCTAGATGACCTGTCAACCGATGGACTTTTCTTCTCATCATTTTGAGCTGAAGTGGAGCTTTTCTTTAACAGAGATTGTTTCTTTTTTTTTGATGCTTTCGTTTCAGCTATCGTCTCTGTAAAAAGAAAATGTAATAAGTGTATCGTTATTTAAACATATTTTTAACTCAAGATGTAAAAAACAAGGAAATACAAAAAAACAAGGCAATCAAAGTCAACACCGGCTTTTTTTCAACTCGCAGAGACTGCAAATACTGCTACCCTATTATTCCCAACCTAAACTGTTAAATAATAAAATAAAAATTTAATAATAATATTTAAGAATTATTTTTATCCCGTGAGGGTTCACTTGAAAATCCATTAATTTGAACTTTGGTGGGATATGGCTGGCTTGATTTCAATAATCTATATAGTGAGGGTATGTCCATGGGTCATTTAATGTCCCACCTGGCTTTTTTACCAAAGAATTATGAAAAATTTATTTTTTTCTAGGATAAGTGTCACTTAAAATTAAAAATTATCCTTAAAAATATGGTTGGGTTTGCTTCCCCTATCCCTGACTGCTGGCAATGTAATGAAACAACGGTATCAGCTTGACAAGTCTACGTCTACAGACATTTTTTAAATCTGCCCTGTCTGAGGGCACTTTGCACATGCTCAGTCTGACCCTTTAATGGAGTTCAGAAGTCACCCATTCACTCTCTGTATGGGTGATAGGCGCAGGCGTCCGTGAAAAGAAGCAGAGGGATCTCAGCATCTATTTCGTCAATCAATGAGATGGTTGGTGATATGTAGAAATAAGATGTCCGGATTGGGGTGGTAGGATCAGAGTCTGTACAGACTTTTAAACAACGCCTAGATGTCTTCTTGCAAAAACATAATATTAAGGGTTATAATATTTAATATGTTGGTAAAAGCTGCTACATCCAAGGAGTAATTTGACGCCATCTGGGGTCAAGAAGGAATTTTTTCCCAGTATGTTGCATTTTTGACGAGCGCTTCAGACTGATTTTTTTTTTCGCCTTCTTTTGGATCAACAGCAGTAGCTGATCGTGTGAAAGGCCGAACTCGTCTTTTGTCAGCCTGTTTAACTATGTAATTATGGACTGTGTGAAACAAGTTCTTTAAGAGATCTACTTGCAATATGTAATGCATGGACAAACTATCCAAGAGTGGGCAAAGATCAGACGCCCGCCACCGCCAAACGCCAATCACCACGGAACATATACAGATTAATATTGCATTAGCGTGCATATGTTTAGCACAGGTATTAAGGATATATTTGAATAAATATATAACTTTAAACACAAATTCTATCTTTATATTCATACCAATATAGAAAAAAGGACCGGGCACTCAAACCTCAGCCAGGTGGGTCGGGGGACCGAGACAGGCATGTGGGTCGCCGGCCGACAGCACCTTTTTTGGGGCCTATCACGCGTGTGATGTCTTTGCGCATACGTCGATGCACACGTTTTGCCGCTCACGTGTGATGCCGACCAATCAGGAGACAGGGCGTCCTATTTAAAATGTAAACATGCGCTTTTATGCCAGAGCTGAAATGTTGTGGTGGCACCCTTGCAATAAAGCTCCTGATTGACACGTCCAGAGTGCCCGGTCGATTTTATTTTCCATACATGATGCTGCATGGAGATCCTTTCAGTAGGCGAGCGCTATTCCTCTCCTCTTTTCTACATATATAGCATGCTGGACAAAAAGTACCTCTAGCTGAATACTCTACACCACTGGTTCCCAACCGCGCTCCTCAGGACCTCCTAACAGGTCAGGTTTGCCGGATATCGGAAGCCCAGCACGGGTGATATGATTTGCTGCCCAGTGATTGCAGGATTCAGTCTGCATTTCCCCAAGGTGATCCTTAAAACCTGGCCTGTTAGGGGTCCCTGAGGACCAGGGTTGGGGAACCACTGCTCCAGACCTCATTATTACATAAATACAACTGCAGCTCTTCCTACGGCCGTAATGTTTCCGGCGGATATTCTTGACATAAGCCAATTTATGGAATTATATTTTTAAGCCTCATCTGAAATATTTACAGCTCTACGAAGAGTTTTTTTTGGCCCATTAAGCAGCGACTTCTTAATGAACCCTGGACATACTTGAAGTCGGGCCACCACGGTCCAGCTTCTTGACAAAAGCTTGTGTTGTGGCCGGGTGTGGGCTGCATGGAGACATCTGGCGCGAAAAGCCGATCCCTTTTATCAAGCGAGTCGGGACCCAAGAAATACAATGAGAGTCATTGTCCCACGTAGGTTGAGAAGGTATAATAAATCACGTTATCACTCCCAGACGTATAGTTTATGATATGTTTCATAACGGGTAAACAATCTGGTGTCATATCTCAGAGTTTACAGCGTGCCTTATCAGAAATGATCGGACGGCATCCCTGAGCAGAGCCGTCACGCTGTTGACATAAAGTTCCCATACGGCCTGTGTGTCAGAGAACAAATCAGACCATTCACCAGCCCCGATTATACAAATCTAAAGCAATGTGTCCGAGGGGCTTCCTGCCAAAATCACTTCCATACCAGGGGTCTACCAAGTGTGGGAACTCGCCAGGATTTCTGCTCCTCAATTAACCGCCGAGATGTCGCACTTAAAGGGATATTCTGCTGAAAAATAGAAATAAAATAGGTCCCTCTTTTTGCCCTTCAACACATCCCGCTGACAGCCTTTGCCCAATTATTTTTACCCCCCCCCCCCCGTCTTTTAGGTGATTTTACGCACTTTTCCCCCCTCGCCGCGCGCTGCTCCTCCTCCTCGGCTCAGGGACTCCCGAACCTGGAAGTCCCTGAAGCTTTTCTGTGCAATTTGTGCTCCTACACAACTTGCGTAGTGTAGGAGCCACAAATTGCGCAGCGCTACGGGACTCACACACTTTATGTACACAAGTTCGGTAGCGCCTGCGCAGAGCGATGGATGGGAGCTGCGCGCGCATGCACAGATCTGACCCATCAGCTGCCTCTCTGAGAACGCTCGCTACAGCGATTTGTCGCAGAGGGTGACGTCAGCCGCTCTCTGTGTGTGACATCAGCCGGGAAATTAAAAAATCCCTGCTGCTGTTGACACTGGGTGGGGGGTGGAAACTTCTCCACTTCACCCCACGATTCTGCCAGATTGGGGCAACGGGGGAGTAGATGGGGGTGGCACTCCTCACATCCTGACCACTTTAAAACTATAATGTCCCCCACACTTCGGGGAAGCAAATTCCCCGACCCTGCGGTGAATTCAGCATTCACCGCAGGGTCTCCTGAGTGCAGGGACCGGATCCAAAAATCTGCCGTAAAACCACCGCAAAAAAGTAACAAATCTGCTGAAAAAAACGCAGCCGATTCGAACCGCTGCAAAAAAAACACACCGAGCGCGTCCGAAAAAAGCCGACATTCCGCCGTGCACAGCGCCGACCAGCTGCCGGAAAAAGCCAACAAGCCGACGAACGGGGTAAAAAAAAAAAAAAAGAACGAACAACAAAATGATTGAAAGTGTCAAAATTGAAACGCTGTTTGCAAAAAAACTACGAAGCGAAAATGTCTGGAATTTACACATAAGATCCAATGAATGATAAGAAAAAGGGCTGTTACAGAAAAAAGAAAAAAACGATGTAAAAAAAAAAATTTGGAAAAGAATTTTGCCCAAAAAAATCCAGAAAAATGCCTAAAAGATCCTAAAAAATAAATAAATAAACAAAGAGACTTTTTGCTGCAGATTAAAATAATAAACAGTTTATTAGATATTGTATAAAAACGGGAATATTTTTAACATTGAAGCCTATGGGATTCGCCTGAATAAACCTGCTGAATGAAGCCACCGAATGGCAGGGCATTTCACTGACATTTCTCTGCTGTTCGGTGTCTGAATAGATTAACCATTTGTTCTCTATGGGGGATTTCACTGCCGTCGAACAGGCACCGTACTTGCAGGCAGTTGGCCAAAATTTGGCAAACTGCCTGCTTTCTGAATAGCCGAATGGCCCCGAAATGTCACCGTACGGGGAAATTCACTGTTCGGTGACACTTCGGGGCCAGATCGCCTCTCTCTGAATAACCCCTGTATATTTTCAAAAGAATATCCCTTTAATATACCCAAGCTCACACACAAACACGCTCAGGCTGTGCGCCTCGGCAGGTCTGCAAATGCACAAACCTCACGCATCACATCCATTTCACTGAATCCAGAATCCTGCGTTTCCTTTTTTTTTTTTTGTCATGCTAACGAGTAAACACAGGCTCGTTTCCCTTTTGGCAGTGCCTGTCTAAGCCTGTCTTAGCATTAGTAGCCAATAAAAATGAAACCTTCACACACCCAAAAAGTGTGGTAGAATAAACATATTAAGGTCTAATGCTATTGTAAACCATTATATACTGATTAAAGGGCCGGTACCACCACATTATGACATGTCCTTACTGTGTTTATGTGATGCTGCTGATATATTACATGTGCTTTGTTTTTCTCTTGTATGTTTAGGTACGACAATATTTTCCTCTATATGTGTCACTGGGTGCATCCATTGTGTGATATTTTCCTCTGTGTCACTGGGTGCATCCATTGTGTGATATTTTCCTCTATATGTGTCACTGGGCGCATCCATTGTGTGATATTTTCCTCTATATGTGTCACTGGGTGCATCCATTGTGTGATATTTTCCTCTATGTGTCACTGGGTGCATCCATTGTGTGATGTTTTCCTCTATATGTGTCACTGGGTGCACCTATTGTGTGATATTTACCTCTATATGTGTCACTGGGTGCACCCATTGTGTGATATTTTCCTCTATTTGTATCACTGGGCGCATCCATTGTGTGATATTTTCCTCTATATGTGTCACTGGGTGCATCCATTGTGTGATATTTTCCTCTATATGTGTCACTGGGCGCATCCATTGTGTGATATTTTCCTCTAAATGTGTCACTGGGTGCATCCATTGTGTGATATTTTCCTCTATATGTGTCACTGGGTGCACCCATTGTGTGATATTTTACTGTGTCACTGGGTGCATCCATTGTGTGATATTTTCCTCTATATGTGTCACTGGGTGCATCCATTGTGTGATATTTTCCTCTATGTGTCACTGGGTGCATCCATTGTGTGATGTTTTCCTCTATATGTGTCACTGGGTGCACCTATTGTGTGATATTTACCTCTATATGTGTCACTGGGTGCACCCATTGTGTGATATTTTACTGTGTCACTGGGCGCATTCATTGTGTGATATTTTCCTCTAAATGTGTCACTGGGTGCATCCATTGTGTGATATTTTCCTCTATATGTGTCACTGGGTGCATCCATTGTGTGATATTTTCCTCTATATGTATCACTGGGTGCATCCATTGTGTGATATTTTCCTCTATATGTGTCACTGGGTGCATCCATTGTGTGATATTTTGTGTTGTATCTTTCCATCACTTGCTCCTCACTGTGTGGTTTTGGTAATAGAATGGAGTGAATGGGTCAGTTACCAACTCACATCATTGTATTGTGTGTGATGTATTCAAAGGACATCACCATGGGGGAGATCAAGTTTTTAAGCTCCCTGTCTTATCTCTTTCAGCTGCCAGTTCTTATATCAGTTAGCCTGAAGAACATAATAGTGGTTATTCAAAGAAAGGAAATTGACTCCGAAATTGCAGCGAACAGTGAATTTCTTCGTACGGTGACATTTCGGGGCCAATCAGCTATTCAAAATGCAGGCAGTGTGCCAAATATTGGCGAATTGCCAGCGAAATATGGTGCCTGTTCGACGGCAGTGAAATCCCCCATAGAGAAGCAATGGTTAATCTATTCACAGACACCGAACAGCAGTGAGATGTCAGTAGACCCAAATATAGGGCATTCCAACCAATTATTCAAAGTAGATGCGTTTTTCTCAGGGAACTCACTGATGTCATTTCACATAATGAAGGAGAAATATCATTTGTGTGAGGATCTGGCCGACCAACACACTAAGATCGTAGCTATTTTGAAGCAATGGTTTTGCGTCCCGGAGTTAGACTGGAAAATGCCAACTTTGCAAATGTCGGGCCTAGAAAACATTTTATCTTCCATAATCCACTGCGTGCAGCGTAATATGATTTCCTTTTGTTATCGCTCCTTAAAAAATAGTACAATCAGCAAAGTTAATTTCATGGTGGCGTGGGAGAAGGGGTTAAACTCGCAGCTCAGCCTGGAAGAATGGTTTTCCGTTACAAGGGCTCTAAAGGGCATCACACAATGTTTAAATCATATAGAAACGCACCATAAAATCATTTACAGGTGGTGCTTCACCTCCCCCCCCCCCCGGGGAGGTGAAGGCGCCATGGCACACATTTGGTGGCATTGATTAACACTTTGTGGATACTGGGAAGAGGTATATAAACGCGTCCTTGGTGTCACATCTCATATTGGTCCTTTTTCACCCCAACTTTTCAAAAAATTTCCAGATAACACTCTTAAAGTGGACACAATAATAATGTGACATATACTGATTGCAGCAGCGATCATTCCACGACATTGGAAAACTACCACAACCCCTACATGTGATGAATAGTGATGGGCCGAACACCCCTGTGTTTGGTTCGCATTCAAAAGCGAACATCCGTGAAAGTTCGACTGCGAACTCGAACACAATTCGAACACCATGCAAGTCTATGGGGCTCGAATGTTCAAAAGTTAAAATGCCCTCCAAAAGGGCATAAATGCAAGATATTGGCCATAAAAGGTGTATGGGGGTCCGTGTACTGCCCTGGGGGACAGGAAACAATGAAAAAAAACAGTTTTTAACCCTTTCACTGCTGAGCACTGAGCCATTTCACTGCTGTGCGCTGAGCTAATTTTTACCGCTTTTGCTCATGTTTAAACGTGATTTGAAGCCATGGGAAATGTTTGACCAACAAGGAGTGGGAAATGTTTGAGCAACAAGGAGTGGGAAATGTTTGACCAACAAGGAGTGGGAAATGTTTGACCAATAATGAGTGGGAAACGTTTGACCAACAAGGAGTGGGAAATGTTTGAGCAACAAGGAGTGGGAAATGTTTGAGCAACAAGGAGTGGGAAATGTTTGACCAACAAGGAGTGTGAAATGTTTGACCAATAATGAGTGGGAAATGTTTGACCAACAATGAGTGGGAAACGTTTGACCAACAAGGAGTAGGAAATGTTTGACCAACAAGGAGTGGGAAACGTTTGACCAACAAGGAGTGGGAAATGTTTGACCAACAAGGAGTGGGAAATGTTTGAGCAACAAGGAGTGGGAAATGTTATGAACATAGGCTTCAATGTTAAAAATATTCCCGTTTAATCCAATATCTAATAAACTGATTATTATTATTATATTCTGTAGTAAAGAGTCTCTTTATCTTTAGATATTTTAGGATCTTTTAAGCATTTTTTGGAATTTTTTGGAAACAATATTTTCTCGAACTTTCCGCGAACGTCCTGAAAAGTTAGAAGTTCGCAAATTTTCTAACAGCCGATGTTCGCATCAAACTTCGAACCGATTCGAACCGGCAGCCCATCCCTAGTGATGAAGTCATTCAAATGATACTTGAAAATAAGGATTATCAGGGTTATTCAAAGAGAATCGAAAAGTCGCCGCACGTTCGGTGACCTTTCGTTCTCTTCAATTCGGGCCGATTCGGCGACCCTGCGGTGTATTCAGAAAGCACCACAGGGCCGTCGAAACGCAGGGAAAACCCGCTGCAAACCCGACGAACACTCATCTCAAATAGAGGCAAATGCACACCGAAACCCGCAAAAACATCCGGATTAACTTGCTTCTCTACAGGGATTTCACTGCCCTCGAACAGGCACCGAACAGGCACCGTATGTGCAGGCAATTCGCCAGGATTTGGCGAACTGCCTGCTCTCTGGATAGCCGAATGGCCAAGAAAGGTAACCGAACGCTGATTTTCAGCGTTCGGTTCCCTTTCTCCAGCCATTCGGATCTCTTTGAATTACCCTGTATGAGTCGGCATTAAACCAAACATCTCCGTTTACCATGAAGTTGAAATATTTTTGGAACATATGGGAAGATAATACTGCAGGTAATGTTAATGGCCGCGCTTTACGGGTTTGATTTGACCTTTTCGGTTTATGTGTGTACTTATGGAAATAACTGCAATGTTTGATGTCACTGTATACTTATTTGTATTCATTGTTGCACTGCTTGAATATTACATTGTAAACATTTTATGAGATGGATGGAATTCTTCCCCCTCTCTCCCGCACTTAGCCTTTTTTTCTTTCTGTATCCCTAATTACTTAAAGGAACACTCCACTCAAAAATCACCCCCCCCGTTTTTTTATCCTAATCTATCCCTATTCCCTTAATAAAAAGTTTTTTATTGTGTAACTGTAATACTTACCCTAAAATCCACTTGTTTCCAGCGGGGTCTTTTTTTTTTTTTTATACTCCCCTCCCTCCTCTTCCGCTCCCGTCCTTCTTGCATCGGACTTGCCTTCTGGTTTACGTGAGAAGCGCGCATGCGCGCCTCTCACGTAAACCAGCCAATCGGCAGGCTTCCTCCCGAATCCCTCTGAGGATTAGTGTTGCGCGCAGGGGCGGATCCAGGGGGGGGGCAACGGGGCAATTGCCCCCCCCGAGATTCTGTCTGAGAAATTTGTGTGTGTGTGCTTAGTGCTACTGTAAAAAATTTTGTCCGCGCCTCCGCAGGCTCCTCCGCTCATACACATAGCCGGGCCCTCCCGGCCTCAGTCTCACTCAGTCTCGGTCAGGTGATGGGCCACGCTGCGGCTGATGGCAGTCAGTGCTGGCTGGGCCAGCCCAGGCTTGCCGCCGGCCCGGGCCGGCCCGCCGCACTGACTAAAGCTAGCCCAGGCTGCGAGGAGGACTCGGAGGAGCACGGAGGACTGGCGTCAGGCCCGGAAGTAGGGAACAGGAACAGGAAGTGAGCGCCACCAGCAGCCCAGCCCACGTCACTAGCTCAGCACGTGACAATCCGGGGGGCGGGCGCTGGACGTGGTCACATGGGCGGGAAAGCCATCAGGAGCAGGAGGCGCCACATTGTCTATGGCTCTGCTGCACACAGTGCAGCAGCCTCAGCCTGTGCCCTGCCCCTGCTGTGTGCTCAGCTCTGCTGCTGGCTGCTGCGCAGCTGAGGCAGCCTGCCCTGCCCCTGCTGGTCTGCCACCACCCACCATTTTGTCGACTCGAGTGAGTAGTGTGCTGTGGGTAAAAAAAATCCGCTGGCCTGCAGTGCGAGTGCGTGGCCACTCCCACAGCGGCACAGTCACTGTCACACTGACTGCGCACTCGAGTGACAGTCTCAGACTCAGAGAGTGAGAGAGTGAGACTGAGAGTAAGAGAGACAGGCAGACAGCACAGTGAAGTGAGAGGAGTGACACTCACTGTCAGAGACTCCGGTGAGTGAAATTAATGTTAATAAATGGTAATGGTGGTGGTGTGATATGATTGTGTGCCTGCCACTGCTGCCTGCCTGCCCTCATCTTCTTCATGCCCCCCTGCCTGCCTGCAGCCAGTGCTGTGCCACTGCCTAGTGCCCAGCCAGGCCAGGGCCCAGTCAGTGCCCAACACCAACCAAGTCTGGTGTGGACATGACAATCTGCCAGCTTCCTGTAAGCCGCAGCATGTCACATCATGGTCACAGGGGGCTGCTGGACACTCCATTAAGCATCAATTAAATCCAATGGGATGGAGGGGATTTATACCTAATTGGTTCCCACTAACTGGTTCGATGCTTGAAGCTCATGTAGGCTTTCACAGAGGCCTGTTCAATACCTCAGCAGCAGCTGCTGAATTGCTGCAGCACAGCAATTCAGTTTGCTGCAGCAGTGTCATTGAACCCTTGGATGCAAATTTGGAATCCAAAATGCCAACGATTTCTTAATGAAAAATTCAGATTGTTTTTCGGATCACTCGGACAAAATATAATAAAGAGAAGCAGTCAGCACAATTCCGTTTTGTACGCACACACCACAAATTATAGTTTTTAATGAATAAACGTTATGTTTACTTCTGAAACAATATATAAATTGAGCTGTAATATATGTCTATGTGCAGGGGAAATAATAAATAAATATTTTGTGCTTTGGTGAACAAAAACCTCAAAATTAACATTGCTGTACGGAATCTCACAAGGTTAGGACTGTATGATACGTTAAATAAAATATTTCAGTTCTGTAAGCAACACCTTATTTTCAGTCATTGCCCCTCCCGAGACTAGGCTCTGGATCCGCCCCTGGTTGCGCGCAAGAGGATGCGCGCAACACTAACCCTCAGCCGCTGCCGCCAGCTGAAAGCGCAATGACGTCTCCTACTCGGCAAAAGTCGGCAGAAGCGGGAAATATGAATCCCGCTCTGATGACTGACAGCTGGGAGGGTGGAGTAAAGTCCTCCGCCTCTCTCAGATGTTTTCAGCTTTTTCTGCTGAACTGCCGAGCGGAGGGAGGGGGGACAGAGGGCAGGATACTCCGGGCATCATGACCACCTAAAATAGCTTAGGTGGTCATGTTGCCTAAAGTGTCCCTTTAACTGCTTTTGTTGACAATATTTCTTTTTGTGAAGAGAAACCGAAAAATTTTTTTTTTTTTAAAAAACCTTTAATAAATATTAATTTGAAAAGATGTCAGTGAAATTTACTGCTGTTCGGTGTTTTCATTCGTCAGGTTTATTCAGGCGAATCCCATAGGTTTCAATGTTAAAAATATTCACATTTTTATTCAATATCTAATAAACCATTTATTGTTTTAATCTGCAGCAAAACGTTTATTTATTTATTTCAATTTTTTTAGGCATTTTTTTCGTGATTTTTTCTTTGAATAACCCTGAATAGACCTCCTGCTGCCTTATCTAAACATCCCCTCCCCCACCTTACTAACTGTCAGATACTGTAGACGATGCAAGATAAGGCACAATAGTATAGTAAAGCATTTGCACAGGTTTCGGTAAATGTTGCATCATGGGAAAAATCCACAAAATAGGAGATAAAAAAAAAACAAACTTTATGTTTCCTTTTTACATACAATTACTTAAAAAAAAACAGCAGCATGTGTTTTATAATGTGTTGTATAAAGTGTTTTATAATGTGTTTTATTAGGTGTTTTGTAATGTGTTGTATAAAGTGCTTTATGATGTGTTTTATAATGTGGGTTATAATGTGTTTTATAAGGTGTTGTATAAAGTGTTTTATAATGTGTTGTATAAAGTGTTTTATGGGGTGTTTTACAATGTGTTGTATAAGGTGTTTTATGATGTGATTTATAATGTGTTGTATAAAGTGTTTTATAATGTCTTGCATAAAGTGTTTTATAATGTGTTTTATAAAGTGTTGTATAAAGTGTTGTATAAAGTGTTGTATAAAGTGTTTTATAAAGTGTTTTATAATGTGTTGTATAAAGTGTTTTATGGGGTGTTTTACAATGTGTAGTATAAGGTGTTTTATGATGTGGTTTATAATGTGTTGTATAAAGTGTTTTATAATGTCTTGTATAAAGTGTTTTATAAGGTGTTTTATAAGGTGTTTTATAATGTGGTTTATAATGTGTTTTATAAGGTGTTTTATAATGTGTTGTATAAAGTGTTTTATAATGTGTTGTATAAAGTGTTTTATAAAGTGTTTTATAATGTGTTGTATAAAGTGTTTTATAATGTGTTTATAATGTGTTTTATAAGGTGTTTTATTCGTAATGCACAAGTAATCTAGTTACGGCTTATGGAAGTGGTTGTTGTGATCCTTAAAACAAACACAGCACCTTCCAATAATCAGCTAAATGCTCTCATGGTGTTCCTCGCTATATTCCATGAGATAAGAGGTACCATGGAGGTTTGGAAGCCCAGCTTCTTCTTTAACATTATCCAAGCAATTATTAGCTATTATCACTCTTTAAATGTTCTCTTTAAAAGCTCTTAATCTTCTATCAGTCAACTGTTGCCATACGTTTCGTTCCTGCGCTGTTTCTTGGAGATGGTTAATGTTCTGTCTGGTATCGGCTTTGATGGTGTCCAACCAATGCGTTTTTTGGTGGCCATGTTTTCTCTTTCCACCTGTTTAGGCATGTGTACATGCCGGTACTAGCCTGGGCAAACAGGAAGACTTGGCATCCTACCTCGCAAATTTGCCAAGAATATTTAACGAGAAAACTCACATGCATTTCGGATGTGATTCTGGATGGTAGGAAAGCACCCAAAGGACAACTGGGGACGAGCAAGGACCTGCAGTGGCTAGTCATGTAATTATGACTCGGCTGGGGCAAATCCATTAGGTACCGCAGTAATTGATGCAGCCGTTGGCGAAAGCAAGGGTCTACATTCTCATAAACTACAAAGGGCTAAATAATGAAATTTTGTGAAAGTTACTCAAGACACATCTTGGATCTCTTTCTCTCCATCCCAAGATTTTTGTTTTTTTCACCAACATACTGTAGGTCATCGAGATCTTAATTTTTCCTAACATCTATTTTTACTTCCCACTTGCAGCTGGACCATTTTGGAGCAGGAATGTTAAACTCCTGCCTCCCCCCCAGATGTCCCATAGTTCTCTGGCCATCTATTTCCTCAAAAGATTTCTGGGTATTGTAGGCCATCGACATAAGGGGGCATGGTTTGATGCCCATGCTCTAGAGTATGAGTGTTAATAAACAGGCAGACTGGTTGTCCTGTTATTTAGCTCCATATGCGATTTTTCATGCTTGTTCTTACAAGTTCAGCCCATCATACTCCACTGAGTGTAAGAAAAAACAGCTGAGAAGTCCAGAACATCGAGAAGTTCCAGAATTTGTATTACAGACACAGTTGCCGTTTTGAAGGTTTTCATTCCTTTGATAACGTCTGTGGTCACTTAGTATTGTTTTGCAGCAGCTAAAAACACATGATGGTTTGAGTAACGCCATCCGAGACGTTCTGTGAAAGTCGTAAATGGTCACAGATTGTATTGGGGCTAGGGATGAGCTGTTCAGTTTGGTCTGTTTGGAGTTCGCATCGAACATCGGCCGTTCGACAGTTCGCGAACTTAGAACTTTTTAACTTTTTGGGACTTTCGCCAAAAGTTCGAACAATTATTTTTTTTTAAAAAAAAGTATAAAAAATGCTTAAAAAATACTACAAAATCTAGAAATAAAGAGACTCTTTACTGCAAAATATTATAAGCAATGGTTTACTAGATAGTGAATTAAAAGGGAATATTTTTAACATTGAAGCCTATGGGATAAAACATTTTTGTTACTAAAACATCAGGCAGACACGGCCCTCTAATCAGGCACTGTAGAGGGCAGCCTGCAGGGGCCTCCCAAGGATCCCCTTGAGGAGCATTGAGGAGCATGCAGCCAACGGATGACAGAACTGCGACTGTGCGGGCTAGCCACCCGGGTGCATGTGGCAGAGACAGGCAGCGCAGGGAGAGAGCCACTGCAGCTGCAGCCACGGAAGACCCCCCCACAACCAGGATCCAGGGAGCCCCCACTGACCACCAGGCTAAGGTAAGGTGACACATTTCTAAAAAAAAAAATCCGAGGACATTTTTAAATGTCCTCGGGAACATAAAATAAAACCTTTTTTTTCTTTCTCTACCTGGCTGAATGTATTTAATTATATATATTAGATACATTCAGCCAGGTAGAGGGGGATGGCATGTGGGCTGCGCATGGTCTCAGGCAGTGGTTTGTTTTTTTTGTGTGTATATTTTTAGCAAATTTATAGGGGAAGGTAAGGGCAGGTATGATATATATATATATATATAGATAAGCTATATATCTATATTCTTATAAATATATATATCCAGACTTGTATTACACACACATTTTGGCAACTAATCCCCCCCCCATTTGGCTGATCCCTCCAGAAGAAATGTTGAACCCGATAGAGCAGAGAATAATATATATATTCTCTGCTCTGTCGGGTTCAACATTTCTTCTGGAGGGATCAGCCAAATGGGGGGGCGCATTTAGTTGAGATTGTCCACATGCCACCCCTCCATGTGCGTATGTGTATATATGGTCTGAGGTCTGTGGGTGGGTGTATATATATATCTGCGTGTTGATATATACGTATATATAGGTCTGCGTGTTGATATATACGTATATGTCTGTGTGTGGTATCAATGCATCAGGGGTTACTTTTTTATATATTTTTATACTATTCCTATTAAATTAACGGTAATTTTTGATGTATTTTATTCAGTAGAAACTTTTTTTTCCCTCTATAACATGTGCTTTGTGAAAATAAAATGGTTTTGTGTGTACATTTTAATTTAGTTAGTGGATTCCTGTCCAGTGCGGTGAGAAGCAAACGTAATGCAGTGTAGACACGCTGCGAGGTAGAGCGGAGTGAAGTCAAGCCTGCAAAATGTTTGCTTCTCTTCGCTTCACTACGCTATGCGTCGCTACATGCTCAGTGTGTCTCAGCCTTTATTCCCGCATCGCTAGCTTACCGAATCAGTTTGTATACTTGTTACTGACCCTGCTTGTTCTGAGGACCCGATCTGTTGCCGACTTTGCCTTCCATTTGACTATTCTCTCTGCGTATTCCCTGCCTGTTCTGTTTGCTTCCTGTTGCTACTGGTGTTTGCCGATTCTCACCATATACAGTAGCGCAGTACAAGTGCCTAAACATTGCTGACCCGGTTTTGTTATAGCTGCTGATGTAACTGAATAGATCGGGGATCTCTTCTGCATTACCAAAACCTCCACCACTGCACTCTTCCACAATACCACAGAGGGGTTACTTATGGTGTGAAGGCACTTGCTGCCACCAAAGGCTCAATATTTGGGTGCACTGCCACTGACGCCTATACCAGATTCATATCATTTTAATATTGGACCGCAAGGTCCAACCCTGCACTCTTCCACAATACCACAGAGGGGTTACGGTGTGACGGCACTGTTGCCGACACTAAAGGCCCAATTTTAAAGCACCTATTGTTACTTTCATCCAAAGCCTGCATAAGTTTCACCATAATTTAGCCAAAAAATCACTAAACTTGTTCTGCTTGTCCTAAAATGTCTCCTCTTTTCATACAGACTGCCGCCCCAAGCAGTTGTTTATGAATAGATTAAAGGAAAACCATTTACCGTAATTTGAAACGTCATTTTTTTGTTTTTAAATGTTTCTATAAATCCTAGAAATCCGGCACTTCACGGGCAGGTTATGGAGACCTCCTAGCCACGATATTTGAAGGAATTTTTCATTTTAATTCTTAACCTTTATTTCATGGAAAACTCACTGTTCCTTTAAAATCTATTTTTTTAAACTTTTTGTCCTTGTTTCCAGTCCCCCAGGGCACTACCCGGACCCCCATACACCTTTTATGGCAAATATCTTGCATATATGCCCTCTTGGAGGGCACTCTAAAAATCGAATTTTCGAGTCCCATTGACTTGCATTGAGTTTGATTCGTGTTTGAACTCAAACTTTTAAAATTGTTCGAATGCGAACCGAACACGGGGGTGTTCGGCTCATCCCTAATTGGGGCGAATCAAATGGCTAGGGTAGCCATTGGGGCTTGCCTTAGGTGAAGCAAAGCATGAGAAAAAATATTTGACTGTAAAATGTGGATGTCGTTGTGGCCTTCCAGCTTCTATGGACTTCGGAACCCAATGTTTTTCCACCAGCTGATATTGGCAAACCGTACTGGGCTTGGTATCTCCTAGCAGATGGCTTACCAAGGGTGGTCTTTGTTTTTGCTTTCCTCTAAGAAAGAGTGCATATCATGGAACTGTGGAAGGGGATTGAATTCCAATCAACAACAATTTGCAATATCTGGCCATCTGCGAAAGATGCCTTGATATACACGTTTTCTTAGATATGCAGACTTGTTTGATGTAGGTTAATATAAACAGTCGGCCACCTCTGGGAGACCAAATGTCATGATTTGAGATTCCTGACACTTCCTGGCAGCAACCTCTCGGCCACCGAAACTCTCGCTGTCCATCAAGATACCTAGATCTGCAAGAATGGGCAGACAGATCTCATCAGTCGTTGAAAGTCAAAATGCTTTCTCTCTGCGTTGCTCAAGGTAGGTCAACCCTCCCCCCTCTTCCCGAAATACTGTATAGATTTCATTCAAACACCATCTGTGACTATTTAGGATTTTCATTGAACGTCTCAGAAGCCATTACTCAAACCTACAAGGGTTTTAGCTGTCACTAGAACAGAATTAACAACTGGAGATTTACTCTTCCACTCGAGACCATTCAAGAAGTCATCGGCAACATAATTTATGGATGCTCTTGCTGCCACCAAAGGCTCAATATTTGGGTGCACTGCCACTGACGCCTATACCAGATTCATATCATTTTAATATTGGACCGCAAGGTCCAACCCTGCACTCTTCCACAATACCACAGAGGGGTTACGGTGTGACGGCACTGTTGCCGACACTAAAGGCCCAATTTTAAAGCACCTATTGTTACTTTCATCCAAAGCCTGCATAAGTTTCACCATAATTTAGCCAAAAAATCACTAAACTTGTTCTGCTTGTCCTAAAATGTCTCCTCTTTTCATACAGACTGCCGCCCCAAGCAGTTGTTTATGAATAGATTAAAGGAAAACCATTTACCGTAATTTGAAACGTCATTTTTTTGTTTTTAAATGTTTCTATAAATCCTAGAAATCCGGCACTTCACGGGCAGGTTATGGAGACCTCCTAGCCACGATATTTGAAGGAATTTTTCATTTTAATTCTTAACCTTTATTTCATGGAAAACTCACTGTTCCTTTAAAATCTATTTTTTTTAAACTTTTTGTCCTTGTTTCCAGTCCCCCAGGGCACTACCCGGACCCCCATACACCTTTTATGGCAAATATCTTGCATATATGCCCTCTTGGAGGGCACTCTAAAAATCGAATTTTCGAGTCCCATTGACTTGCATTGAGTTTGATTCGTGTTTGAACTCAAACTTTTAAAATTGTTCGAATGCGAACCGAACACGGGGGTGTTCGGCTCATCCCTAATTGGGGCGAATCAAATGGCTAGGGTAGCCATTGGGGCTTGCCTTAGGTGAAGCAAAGCATGAGAAAAAATATTTGACTGTAAAATGTGGATGTCGTTGTGGCCTTCCAGCTTCTATGGACTTCGGAACCCAATGTTTTTCCACCAGCTGATATTGGCAAACCGTACTGGGCTTGGTATCTCCTAGCAGATGGCTTACCAAGGGTGGTCTTTGTTTTTGCTTTCCTCTAAGAAAGAGTGCATATCATGGAACTGTGGAAGGGGATTGAATTCCAATCAACAACAATTTGCAATATCTGGCCATCTGCGAAAGATGCCTTGATATACACGTTTTCTTAGATATGCAGACTTGTTTGATGTAGGTTAATATAAACAGTCGGCCACCTCTGGGAGACCAAATGTCATGATTTGAGATTCCTGACACTTCCTGGCAGCAACCTCTCGGCCACCGAAACTCTCGCTGTCCATCAAGATACCTAGATCTGCAAGAATGGGCAGACAGATCTCATCAGTCGTTGAAAGTCAAAATGCTTTCTCTCTGCGTTGCTCAAGGTAGGTCAACCCTCCCCCCCTCTTCCCGAAATACTGTATAGATTTCATTCAAACACCATCTGTGACTATTTAGGATTTTCATTGAACGTCTCAGAAGCCATTACTCAAACCTACAAGGGTTTTAGCTGTCACTAGAACAGAATTAACAACTGGAGATTTACTCTTCCACTCGAGACCATTCAAGAAGTCATCGGCAACATAATTTATGGATGCTCACTCCTCGACTTAAAAGGGAGTCTATGGTGAGAAAATTAATTGAGTTTTGTGCTCTTAAGTAATTTGTAATCTCATGCTGTTCATATATAAACACACTGTTTAACTCAGGTTTAATAATTTTCAATCATTCAGTGGTCTGGAACGGCTTCCTGAGTGGCGCCATATTGTCTGTCTTTGAGTCGACCTTCCTTTTCTCGCATTTGTAAATCACTATTGGGAAGGCTTGTATTTGGCTCAAATGCCAATAAGAAGAATCTTATATTCTGTAGAGAAGAGTTGGGAAGACTTAATTTGGGTAAAATGCTCTCCCGCACGATTACACTCTTGACTGGAAGAACATCCTCCAGAGAACAGTATGGTAAGTAAACAGAACTTGCCTTGGCTGATGGTTGCGCCTCTCACATTGCATATGGTCCAAGATGTTATCTGTAGCCCCCCCCCCAACAGGACAATAACAAACCTGTGATTGATAATAGAGTGACCATCTTCTGCCATAATGAGATGTGACCGACCAGAATCCCATGATAGGCACAACATTACAGATATGAATGTTCCAAATATGGTTATTCAGTAAACTGGGAACCGCGAATACTGAACCAAGGAATGTCACATTAAAAGGCAATACGGCCTGGACGAAGCCTAGTGGTGGAGTATCTTGATGATCAGATTTACAACTCATCTTCATTGGCCCTAATCCTCCTCAGGCATGAGAAACAGTGAATGTGTAGACACACAAAACCAAGGAGAGCAGGTGAGAAAATCATTATTCCACCAAGGTGAACCTGGGGAAACACTTCAATCCAACAAGGGATCTTTGTCAAGACTTGGATCGAAACATTGCCCAGGTCCACCATGATGGATTAAAGATTTTCTCTCCTGCTAGCCCGGTGTTGAGTGTCAACACATTCATTTCTTCTGTTGTGGAAATGGGGGATCCCGGTGACTATGCAAACAGGTACTTAGAGTGTGCTTCTACCCATACTATCTCTAATAGGCATCGGGCTAGCCAGGCTACTGTCCAGTAGGCTTCAGCCGCAATGAGGCGAATGAGCGAGCAGATCTCAGTTTTAATATATAAGACAAGTATGGCTGGTGGAAATGGAATGGAAAGCTCACTCTAATCAAAGTAGCACCAACCTACTGGTGAAATACAGTCTTGGCTGCCTGAATCAAAGCTCAGATTCATGCAGACGTAACCAGCCTTTCTAAACCACCCATGACACCCCAAAACCTGCCTGTATACAGTACATATTGGGTCGAATCCAAGGTCCACACACAAACCTATCCACATCCCTCACTTGTTTAATGGTCATAAATTATCCCCAATCCATTCCTGGTGATGTGCTACCATTTTCACAGATACGGCCATAGCCTAACTGTAGTTTTTCAGTGTGTTTGATATCATGGCGATTATTGCGTTACCTTGGGCGACTCCATTCTGTTTTGGGCTCATACGTACAGTCTGTTGAAAGAGGGAAACAGAAAATAAATAAAGTAATAAAGCTTAGCATTATTTAATTTAAGTCAATCATATTACAACACAGGTTATACAAACTCTCTGGAAATACAGCAAGACGGAGTGGAGCCAATAGAGTTGCCCCAACTACTGTACAGCCCCAAGAGCACAATTCTGACAGCTGCGGAATGTGTTGGTGCTTAATAAATAATAATAACAGCTGATAGTAAGGCTGTATCGCAGTTGTGCCCTTGTTATTAGGTTGTTTGTTGTTTTTTTAATTAAAGAGGTTATTCAAAGAGCAGCCAAATTCCACCAGTATTTCGGTGCTCTTTTGTTCCCCGCGCTTCGGAGAATCAAATTTCCCGACCTGGCAGTGAATTCAGCATTCACCGCAGGGTCCCCGAAGAGCAGGGAAACGCCACCGACCGCATCCGAAAAACTGCTGCAAAACCAACAATTGGAACGCAAAAACTCGTACAAAAACTCCCACAAAATTGTCGCGATCTGATAAACCGCCGAAAAAAAAGCTGAGCAAACCCGTCGAGCCGACGAACGAGATGAAAAAAACAAAAAACAGCGACTTATTTAAAAGCTGTTTTCAAAAAAACTACTGGACTGAATTAATATATAAATTCCTATGAATGATAATAAAAAGGTCTGTTACAGAAAAAAAAAAAAATCATAAATTTTTTCGAAAAATGCCTAAAAAATCCTTAAAAAATCAATAATTTAAAGAGACTTTTTGCTGCAGATTAAAACAATAAACGGTTTATTAGATATTGAATTAAAACGGGAAATATTTTTTAACATTGAAACCTATGGGATTCGCCTGATTAAACCTGCCGAATGAAAGCACCGAACATCAGGGCATTTCACTGACATTTCTCTGCTGTTCGGTCTCTCTGAATAGATTAACCATTGCTTCTCTATGGGGGATTTCACTGCTGCCGAACAGCACTGTATTTCGCTGGCAATTCGCCAATATTTGGCAAACTGTCAGCTTTTTGAATAGCCGAATGGCCACAAAATTGCACCGTACGGGGGAATTCACTGTCCACTGCAATTTCGGAGCCAGTTCGGCTCTCTCTGAATAACCCTGTAAGTTTTCATATATTATATGATGTGAAGTTACATGGGGGGGGGGAATTAAAAAAAAAAATTGAGACAAAATGTAACATGTTGTATAAAGTTACTTACTTTTTAGCAATAACTTTATTTTAAAAAAATCTGGTAATTATATTGTATTTTTTTTTTAATAACTTGAAAAGAACAACAGACCCCTCTTCTGTAGGAGTTAATAAAGTGTGTTTGGCGAGCCAGCCGTTAGCATCCGAGCTTCCTGCTCCGCTCTTATTTCCATAATAAGCTGATATTAGATTAAAGTTTATTCGCCCGAGGCCATGTTTCTTGCGGTATAATGTATTATATTTCATACCCATATGTTTATGTCGCTTCCGCGGTGCACATGTGCATTAACTTACAGCAATTCCAAATGATAAATTACTCCGCTTCAAATCCCCTTTACTGAAATACCTTCTAGCGTGTACGTTTATATTTTAAACGTCCTCCTGTCTGCTCCGGGAAAACATTTCTGTGGTCAACCATAACGACGGTATGACGGCTACTGCCAAGCCAAAGGCAAAGAAATAAAAGCTAAAATAGAATTACTGGCCAAATCTAAACAATCTGTATCAAAGGATTAGTTCATCGCGTCGCAACTTGAATTTTAAACATTAATATCTAATATAATAAAAAACTTTCTATGAATCATTATATAAATTTATGTATGTATTGCGATTAAAAATAAGAATTTACATCTTTGCATTTTTTTTACTCTTGGCTGTCATTCTGATGTTATATATATATATATATACAGTATATACACACTACCTGTCCTAAACAAAGTCACACCCTGTAATACAGTATTTGGTTGTGTCGCCTTTTGCTGTGATCGCCGAACGCATTCGCCGCGGCATCGTGTGGATAAGCTCATGCGATGTCACAGCATTTATTGGCGTCCAGAGTGGCATTAATTTGTGGTCAAGATCTTGTATTGATGATGGGAGAGTCGCGGCGCTGTGTAAAGTCTTCTCCAGCACATTATCCCAAAGATTAACCTCAATGGGGTTAAGGTCTGGACTGTGCGGTGGCCAATCCATGTGTGGAAATGATGTCTCATGCTCCCTCAACCACTCTTGCACAATTTGAGCCCGATGAATCCTGGCATTGCCATCTTGGAATATGCCCACTGTGCCATCAGGGGAGAAAAAACCCATTGATGGAAAAATCTGCTGATTCAGTATATTCAGGGAGTCACATGACCTCACTTTTTAGGTAAATAACGTTGCTGAACATTGACCGGACTGACTGAAGCTCAAGCTCAATCCATTGACTATACCGGCCCCTCCATTAAAGATAGAATACCAGTGGACGGCTTCTTCCTTCAAAAGTCCCGGCATAGTTTGGAGCTGGGCTTTGGGTCATCGTCCTGCTGTAGGTGGACGTTGGCTTCAATAAATGCCATCCACAGGGTATGACATGGAGTGGCAAAATGGAGTGACAGCCTTCTTCAAGGTCCCTTTTTGCTCAAGTCCTCTTAAATACTGGGTGACAGCCAGGGCTGCCGGGTGGTTGGGAAGACTGAGAGGGAAATCATGTGTCATACGATGAAATCGCTTGACTTGGTCAGTCTGTATGCCTAATGTACAAACTAATTAACATTATTATTATTATGGCATTTGTAGCAGATGTAGTGATGCACATTGCCTTGATGTTAACTATTAAGCTCCATGAGTGCAGTTAAATAGGCGCACGCTGTATACTTCCATTAGTCCCCCTCAAAATCTATGCCTGTGAGGTGATCAGGAGGACAGAGGGAAAATCGTGTGTTACATGACGACATCGTGTGACTCGGCAGGACTATTGATTGACTTCTGGTCTCGCTATTATTTGTCTTTTGTTATCAAAGCAATGTGGAAACTGTTGTCACTATACACTGATCAGCCACAACATTAAACCCCCTGCCAGGTTTTCGTGGGTTGGAATATATTGTCTCGGGGTGTGATATATTGTCACAGGGCGGAATGTATTGTCACGGGGCGGGATATATTGTCACATGGTGGGTTATATTGTCACAGGGTGGGATATATTGTCACGGGGCGGGATATATTGTCACGGGGCAGGATATATTGTCACGGGGCGGGTTATATTGTCACAGGGTGGGTTATATTGTCACAGGGTGGGATATATTGTCACGGAGTGGGATATACTGTCATGGGGTGGGATATACTGTCACGGGGTGAAATGTATTGTCACGGAGTGGGATATATTGTCACGGGCGGGAAATATTGTCACGGAGTGGGATATATTGTCACGGGTTAGGATATATTGTCACGGGGCGGGATATATTGTCATGGAGTGGGATATACTGTCACGGGGTGGGATATATTGTCGCCGGGTGTGATATACTGTCACGGGGCAGGATATATTTTCACAGGGCGGGATATATTGTCACAGAGTAAGATATATTGTCGCAGAGCAGGATATAATGTCACGGGGTGGGATATATTGTCACGGAGTGGGATATATTGTCACGGGGCGGGATATATTGTCACGGGGCGGGATATATTGTCGCAGGGCGGAATATATTGTCACAGGGTGGGTTATATTGTCACAGGGTGGGATATATTGTCACGGAGTGGGATATACTGTCACGGGGTGGGATATACTGTCACGGGCGGGATATATTGTCATGGGGTGGCATATATTGTCACAGGGTGAAATGTATTGTCATGGAGTGGGATATATTGTCACGGGGCGGGAAATATTGTCACAGAGTAAGATATATTGTCACAGAGCAGGATATAATGTCATGGGGTGGGATATATTGTCACGGAGTGGGATATATTGTCACGGGGCGGGATATATTGTCACGGGGTGGGATATATTGTCACAGGGTGGGTTATATTGTCACAGGGTGGGATATATTGTCACGGAGTGGGATATACTGTCACGGGGTGGGATATACTGTCACGGGCGGGATATATTGTCATGGGGTGGCATATATTGTCACAGGGTGAAATGTATTGTCATGGAGTGGGATATATTGTCACGGGGCGGGAAATATTGTCACAGAGTAAGATATATTGTCACAGAGCAGGATATAATGTCATGGGGTGGGATATATTGTCACGGAGTGGGATATATTGTCACGGGGCGGGATATATTGTCACGGGGTGGGATATATTGTCACGGGGTGGGATATATTGTCACAGAGTGGGATATATTGTCATGGAGTGGGATATATTGTCACGGGGCGGGATATATTGTCATGGAGTGGGATATATTGTCACGGAGTGGGATATATTGTCACGGAGTGGGATATTTTGTCACGGGTGGGATATGTTGTTGCAGGGTAGGGTTACATTGTCACGGAGTGGGATATATTGTCACAGGGCGGGATTTATTGTCACTGAGTAGGTTATATTGTCACAGGGTGGGATATATTAGGAGCAAGTGAACAGTCAGTTCTTGAATTTCTTATGTTGAAGCAGAAACATGGGTGAAAAGACCTGAGTGACTGACACGGCCAAATAATGACGGCCAGACGCCTGGGTCACAGCATCTTGTGGGGTGTTCCCGGTGTGCAGGGGTTAATACCTACCAAAAGCGGTTGGCTGATAAGTGTATAAATAGTGATAATAGTACTAATTACAATTTACACTTGCAGAATGGACATAACGCAAGACGATGGCAGAGCCAACAACACTTAGCATGTCTGATGCTCCAGAAGTGCATGTCTGACACTGTTCATCTGCCTTAAGGCATCGTGGGACATGTGTTTCAGGAACACCAGGGCTGCCGTTTGAGACCCAATCCACGACCCACCTAAACCTAGCCCCCTGCATACCTACCTCTGACCATTTATTTATTTATTTATTTATAAAGGATTTTAGCAGGAAGGATACATTGAGATTTCTCTCGTTTTCAAGTATGTCCTGGGTTCAAGAACATTTCTATGCAGGGGTTTGATAACTCATAAAATTTTCTGAGAATTTCAGATTTTCTATGAATTTTCCTTTCTTGCTGGGGGGGGGGGGGGAGGAGATTTTCCGAGATGGTTAGAGTATCACAATTGGGTCGATGTGGGTTTTCTGTCATTTTTTCCACTACAATTGTGTTTTACATTTTTTATTTTATTTTATCAGCTTAGAATATATAATAACTAACAATTAGGAATATATAGCACAGTATATTAATACTATATAGTTTAACAATATTAACAAAATAAAAAAATGTTATGTGATAGGTACGAAAAAAAGGCGCTTAAGTACAATAATCTGCAGTCGTCTTTGTCACGTAAAAACCCACTTTCAATTTTTTTTATTTATTTTTTGTGCAATTTTATTAATTCAGCATTCACCGCAAGGTCCCCGGAGTGCAGGGAAAACCCGTCACAAACCTGCTGCAATCACGCCGAACACTCGCATAAAACCCACTAAAAACCTGCCAGAACCGCCACAAAAACACGCTAAACATGCCGGAAAAAGCCAATGAGCTGCCAATCACAGTGCAGACCAGCTGCCGGAAAAAGCCGACAAGCTGACGAACGGGTTAAAAAACCCAAAACATTCCGTTTGAAAGTGTCAAAATTGAAACGTTGTTTGCAAAAAAACGACTTAACGAAAATGTCTGGAATTTACACATAAGATCCAATGAATGATAATAAAAAGGTCTGTTACAGAAAAAAAATAACGCTTTAAAAAAAAAAAGGAAGGAAAAAAGTGGCAGAAAAAATCTCGTAAAATGCCTAAAAGATCCTAAAAAATTTAAAAGACTAAAAGGTTTGATAAATATTCAATAAAAACTGGAATATTTTTAACATTGAAGCCTATGGGATTCGCCTGAATAAACCTGACGAATGAAAACACCGAACAGCAGGGCATTTCAGTAACATTTCACTGCTGCTCGGGTGTCTGTGAATAGATAAGGGGATTTCACTGCCGTCGAACAGGCACCGTACTTGCTGGCAGTTTACCAAAATTTGGCAAACTGCCTGCTCTCTGAATAGACGTATGGCCCCGAAATATCACCGTACGCAGAAATTCCCTGTTCGGTGACATTTCGGCTCTCTCTGAATAAACCCTATAGTGTATGTGTCAGTGGGATTTCGCAAATTACACTTTTTTGCTGGTTTTTATCCGAATGAAAAGAAAATGCACCCCCAAAAAAGTGAACCCTCCATCGAATCTTTCCCTCTCTTGGCTGCGGATTTTCGTAACCACACGTTCCCATAAATAAATGGGGAGCTTCCCCACATCAAACAGACAGCAGCGACATTCACTACGTACATAAGAATCATAGCGCCCTATAGAGGCATTACTGTAACCCGGCTGTCTGCCTTCATTGTGGCACAACGTGTGTCAGATAGTGATGGGCCGAACACACCGTGTTTGGTTCGCATTCGACCTCGAGCATCCGAAAAAGTTCGACCGTGAACCCAAACACCAAGCAAGTCAATGGGGCTCGAACGTTCGAAAAAGGGCAAAAGGGCAAAAGGGCATATATGCAAGATGTTGGCCATAAAAGGTGTATGGGGGTCTGTGTACTGCCCTGGGGGACAGAAAACAATGATGGTTTTTTTTTAAAACCGTTTTTAACCCTTTCACTGCTGAGTACTGAGTTCATTTTTACCACTTTTGCTCATGTTTAAACGCGATTTGAAGCCATGGGAAATGTTTGACCAACAAGGAGTGGGAAATGTTTGACCAACAAGGAGTGGGAAATGTTTGACCAACAATGAGTGGGAAATGTTGGACCAACAATGAGTGGGAAATGTTTGACCAACAAGGAGTGGGAAATGTTTATGAATAGGATTCAATGTTAAAAATATTCCCGTTTTAATATAATATATAATAAATGTTTTGTTAGTATATTCTGTAGTAAAGAGTCTCTTTATTTTTAGATTTTTTAGGATCTTTTAAGCATTTTTTGGAATTTTTTTGAAATGCCAACATCCCGAAAAGTTTAGAAGTTCGCGAACTTTTGAACAGCCGATGCGCGAATCGAACTTCGAACCAATTCGAACCGGCAGCCCATCCCTAGTGCCGAGACCAGAACGCTCGGAGCCGGGTTCGCACATTTGATTTTAGAGACAAACTGTAAACACTTATTTTATACTATTATATAAAATAATAATGATTTAATTGTAATGTATATTAGGTGCAGCCCGTGGCGTCATTTGTCTGTTAGATGGATTATAGACGTGTTCTTGACTCAGTCCTTCAATCGTCCCAGGCTTTGGTCATGGTCATACAAATAACAAGGTGATGCTAAAGCAAAATACAGGGTAGGTGCTCCCCGGGTGACTTCTCCTATCCACCCACAATCAGCATAATAAAAGCAGTTTGAGTGCACTCTGGATTTAAAATCATATATAATCCCCGCATATAGAATCTGACGCGTTTCGTCTTAACGACTCTATCAAGGATAATCCACAGGGTGGGATACATTGTCGCGGGGTGAGATATATTTTCTCATGGTAGGATATATTGTCTCAGGGTGGAATATATTGTCTTTGATGTGGATTATCCTTGATGGAGTCGATAAGACGAAACGCGTCGGATAATGCTATATTTCGTTGTCTTATGTTTTTATTTAGATTTTAATAAATTGTTTTATGGATACCAAGCTCGTTTAGAGTGTGCTGACTCGACCAGCAGACGTATGCCGCCAAGGTGGAAACCATAAGCATTGGAATACTGCCTTCCCGCTGGAAAGACCATATAAACGGAGAAAATTACACCAAAGGTTGGGCGAAGAAGGAATCAAGGGGAGCGGACTATCATTAAGATAAGTTCTATATGCAGTGATTACAGTTGTGTTCAAAATTATTCAACCCCCAATGCTGTAAAGGGTTTTAGGGAATTTAGTGTACATTTATAATTGTATTCAGAATGAAATCCTACAAGGACTTTTTAAAGAACCACATGCAACTAAAATGACATCAATTGGTTTTGTAATACAGTAGTAAATGTTTCTTTTGTGAATTCTTCATTGACACAATTATTCAACCCCTTAAAGACTACCACTCTGAAGAACAGAGGTTCATTCAAGTGTTTTCAATCAGGTATTGAAAACACCTGTGGATGTCACGGAGCAGCAATAAAGCATAATAAGCACCAATTAGGCAGCTTTAAAATGACTGTGATACTCAGCTCCTTCTAGACATTTACTAGTGTGGTTACAAACATGGTGAAGTCAAGAGAATGGTCCAGGAAGACAAGAGAAGAGGTGATTACTCTTCACAGGAAGGGCAATGGCTATAAGAAGATTGCAAAGATCTTAAACATACCAAGAGAGACCATAGGAAGCATCATTCGCAAATTCAAGGCAAAGGGCACTGTTGAAACGCTACCTGGTCATGGCAGAAAGAAGATGCTGACTTTGACTGCTGTGCGCTACCTGAAGCGTAGAGTGGAGAAAAGTCCCCGTGTGACTGCTGAGGAACGGAGAAAAGATTTGTCAGATGTGGGTACTGAAGTTTCAGCTCAGACAATACGGCGCACACTGCGTAATGAAGGCCTCCATGCCAGAACTCCCAGGCGCACCCCCTTGCTGTCTCCAAAGAATAAGAAGAGTCGACTGCAGTATGCCAAAAGTCATGTGGACAAACCACAGGAGTTTTGGGATAGTGTTCTGTGGACTGATGAAACAAAATTAGAACTGTTTGGGCCCATGGATCAACGCTATGTTTGGAGGAGGAAGAACAAGGCCTATGAAGAAAAGAACACCTTGCCTACTGTGAAGCATGGCGGGGGGTCAATCATGCTTTGGGGCTGTTTTGCTTCTGCAGGTAAAGGGAAGCTTCAGCGTGTGCAAGGTACCATGAATTCTCTTCAGTACCAGGAGATATTGGATGACAATGTGATGCAGTCCGTCACAAACCTGAGGCTTGGGAGACGTTGGACCTTTCAACAGGACAATGATCCCAAGCATACCTCCAAGTCCACTAGAGCATGGTTGCAGATTAAAGGCTGGAACATTTTGGAGTGGCCATCGCAGTCACCTGACTTAAATCCGATTGAGAACCTCTGGTGGGACTTAAAGAAAGCAGTTGCAAGCCTAAGAATGTGACTGAACTGGAGGCTTTTGCCCATGACGAATGGGCGAAGATAGCCGTAGATCGCTGCAAGACACTTGTGTCAAGCTATGCTTCACGTTTAAAAGCTGTTATAATTGTAAAAGGATGTTGTACTAAGTACTAAGATTGAATGTCACTTGGGGGTTGAATAAAACTGATAATGATGTGAGCACAGAAAAGACATTTGTGGTTATTTCATTATAAATGTTATGTTATATTTGTCTGACCTTCACGTGCCTCTTTTAATTGTAAGCAAGATGACTGAATGATCAAAATCAATGTCAAACTGGCCAAAACACTCAATTTCAGTGGGGGTTGAATAATTTTGAACACAACTGTACTTCTAGCAGATTTCTGCGAATTGTAATCAGTGTCTTTTCACTGCTGCCAGCTATCAGGGGGTCCTATCAGGGGGTCTCACTGACTTGTAGCAGATTTCTGCGAAATGTAATTTGTGTCTTGTCACTGGCACCCATCAGGGGGTCTCACTGATTTATAGGAGGTTTCTGGGAATTGTAATCTGTGTCTTGTCACTGGCTGCCAGCTATTAGGGATGAGCTGTTCGGTTCGATCAGTTCGGAGTTCATTCGAACTTTGGCCGTTCGCAAGTTCGCGAACTTCGAACTTTTTGGCGTGTTCGGTTCGAGTTCGAAAAAAAATTATTTTGAAAAAAGTATAAAAAATGCTTACAAAATACTACAAAATCTAGAAATAAAGAGACTCTTTACTGCAGAATTTTATAAGCAACGGTTTATTAGATATTGAATTAACAAATAATGTCTACGTGCAAAGATTCTCACCTCTAAATGACCTGTGTTCTCAAACAGCGTAAACAACAGGTGTTTAATTAGTGTTTGGAAATAACATGTGCTTTTAATTAGTCTGGACTGATGAATTTGATACATTGCCTGGTGAGGGTGTGTGTCTCCTGATCTGAACATGTATCAAACAACACCTGTGCTTCTGAGAAGTGTTCATTTCTCTACTAAATCTTCCTCTGATATGCTGTTTAACCCCTTAGCTCATTTTTACCGCTTCCGCTCATCATGTTTAAACGCGATTTGAAGTCACATTTTATTAAATTACCCAGACATATTAGATATTGTTCTTTCCGTCAGACTCATAATATATCATTTTTATATGTATACGTCATGTTCTGCCTGTATATTATGACAAAAAATGCAATAAAAATTGAATTTTTAATCATCTGCAGTGTGTAAAGTGTTTTTTTTTCACATTTTAGCACATGAGCGTTTGCGGTTATGTTTTCTATGGGGTGCGCTTGTGCAATAATTAGAAATGGGGACTTGTTACATTTTGTTGAACTGCAGGGTCCAACCCTGAACTCTTCCACAATACCACAAAAGGGTTACGGTGTGAAGGCACTTGCTGCCATGAAAGGCACAATATTTGGCTGCAGTGACGCCTGTGTCAGATTTATATCATTTTAATTTTTTGAACCGCAGGGTCCAACCCTGCACTCTTCCACAATACCACAGAGGGGTTACTGTACGATGGCACTTGCTGGCCTGGCACCAAAAGCACAATATCTGGGTGCACTGACGCCTTTACCAGATTCATATATTTTTAATATAGGACCGCATGGTCCACCCCTGCACTCTTCCACAATACCACAGAGGGGTTACTGTATGATGGCACTTGCAGGCCTGGCACCAAAGGCACAATATTTGAGTGCACTGACGCCTTTACCAGATTCATATCTTTTTAAAATTGGACCACAGGGTCCACCCCTGCACTCTTCCACAATACCACAGAGGGGTTACGGTGTGACGGCACTGTTGCCGACGCTAAAGGCACAATTTTAAAGCACCTATTGTTACTTTCATCCAAAGCCTGCATAAGTTTCACCATAATTTAGCCAAAAAATCACTAAACTTTTTCTGCGCGTCCTAAAATGTCTTTTCATACAGGCTGCCGCCCCAAGCAGTTGTTTATGAATAGATTAAAGGAAAAGCATTTACCGTCATTTGAAATGTAATTTTTTTTGTTTTTAAATGTTTCTATACATCCTAGAAATCCGCCACTTCATGGACAGGTTATGGGGACCTCCTAGGCACGATATTTGAAGTAGGGATGTGCGTTTCAGGTTTTGGAATTTCGGAATTTTCACAAAATTTCCCGATTCGTGTTTTCGAATGCGCCGATTTTCCGAAAATTTTTAGATCCGAAAATGGCAGATCCAAACAGTTTTCCGAGCCGAAACGAAATATTTTCGGAATTTTCGAATGTACTTGAAATGTGTCAAATCGAAATTTATTGCTTTGAAACGAGGAGAACAGACGTTCCGGGAAAACGAAAATTTTCGAAAATATGAAAAGTCGATACAAAAAACGAGCTAAGTGACACGAAAATACGAAAAATGGTCGAAATTCCGAGAACAAAATGTACACGAAAAACGAGTCGAGCCGAACCGAATCGAAACAGAAATCGGTCGAAACGAGCCGAATCGAAAAGTTGAAAAATCTAATCGAATCGAACCGAAAAAAAAAACGGTGCACAAGCCAAATTTGAAGGCATTTTTCGTTTTTATTTTTAACCCTTATTTCATGGAAAAGTCACTGTTCCTTTAAAAACTTTTTTTTTAACTTTTTGTCCTTGTTTCCGGTCCCCCGGGGCACTACCCGGACCCCCATACACCTTTTATGGTAATATCTAGCATATATGCCCACTTGGAGGGCACTCTAAAAATCGAACTTTGAGTCCCATTGACTTGTATTGAGTTCGTGTTCGAGTTCGAATTCAAACTTTTGAAAAGTTCGAGTTCGAATGCGAACCGAACTCGGGGGTGTTCGGCTCATCCTAATAGAGAGATAAAGATAGATAGATACAGATAGATACTGATAGATACAGATAAACAGAGATAGGTAGATAGATAGATAGATAGATAGATATACACACAGGGCTCAAGTCCTGCTGGAACGCCTGGGAAAGGCGTTCCCGCACTTCTCCCGCAGCGGGAACATTGCGGAAACGCAGGTTCCCGCTGTGGGCAGCCGTGGCATTACTCTAGCAGCCCCTGGCCACGTGTTTCCTCCGAGCTCCGAGTCTGGCTATAATTAATTCTGGGGGTCCCTGCCTAGCTATAATTAATTCTGGGGTCCCTGCTTGACTATAATTAATTCTGGGGGTCCCTGCCTGGCTATAATTAATTCTGGGTGCATGTGCCTGGCTATAATTAATTCTGGGGGCATGTGCCTGGCTATAATTAATTCTGGGGGTTTGTGCCTGGCTATAAATTCTGGGGGTCTGTGTCTGGCTATATTTAATTTTGGGGGGGGTCTGTGCCTGTGTATATTCAATTCTGGGGGCCTTGTTATACATGCTTCTCGGGGTGTATATATATATATTTTTTTCTCTTTGGGTAATGGGGGTTGTGGAATTCTTGGGTGAGTTCCCTCACTTTTTTCCCCAGGACTTGACCCCTGTAGATACAGATAGATACAGATAGATGAAGATAGATAGATACAGATAGATAGATACAGATAGATAGATAGATACAGATAGATAGATACAGATAGATACAGATAGATACAGATAGATAAATAGATAGATAGATAGATACAGATAGATAGATACAGATAGATGGATACAGATAGATAGATAGATACAGATAGATACAGATAGATAGATACAGATAGATACAGATAGATAGATACAGATAGATAGATACAGATAAATAGATACAGATAAATAGATACAGATAGATACAGATAGATAGATACAGATAGATAGATACAGATAGATACAGATAGATATATACAGATAGATACGGATAGATATATACAGATAGATAGATACAGATAGATAGATACAGATAGATAGATACAGATAGATACAGATAGATATATACAGATAGATACGGATAGATATATACAGATAGATAGATACAGATAAATAGATACAGATAGATATAAATGGATAGATAGATAAATATAGATAGATACAGATAGATACAGATAGATACAGATAGATAGATACAGATAGATAGATACAGATAGATACAGATAGATAGATACAGATAGATAGATACAGATAGATATATACAGATAAATAGATACAGATAAATAGATACAGATAGATATAAATGGATAGATAGATAAATATAGATAGCTATAGACAAAGATAGATAGATTGTGTTTTTTTGATTTTTAAATCAATTTATAATAGTACGTGAATTTAATGGTCTCCTGGCGCAGGGCTGGTGTTAGAGCTCCATGCATTGAATGGACCCAGACTTCTCCTGCTTAGGCCTTGGTCCTGGGCTTTACGCTCACACGTCAGGGTTGTCTGTGTTGTGTGTATCCTCTGCCACCTGCTGCACATTTCACTGACAGCACCATTTTTTAAACGTGTCCTTCTGACCCGCTCCCTTACTCCTTATCTCCTGTTACAATGTGTGTAACACGAGATTCTTGAAAACGTGCTTCACTCCCAGGCTCCTGGGCGCTGTCCCAGACATTCACACCGACATATTCACCTCTTCTGTTTCTCCTTTTTATTGTTCACCGCATGGACCATATACGGCATGTTCCTAACATATAACATATAGCCAGGGCCAGCTGCCATCAGAAATCTCCGGGGCCCTTACTGAGCCATGAGGGGTTAGTAAGAGAGGTCCGAAATGTCACCAAGATGTAATGGGACACTGAAATTCAGTGTACAGTGACATTTCGTGGCCATTCGGCTATTCAGAGAGCAGGCAGATGGCCAAATTTTGCAAGTACGGTGCCTGTTCGACGGCAGTGAAATCCCCCATAGAGAAGCAATGGTTAATCTATTCACAGACACCGAAGAGCAGAGAAAAGTTGCCGAATTGCCCTGCTGTTCGGTGGTTTCATTCGGCAGGTTTATTCAGGCGAACCCCATAGGCTTCAATGTTAAAAATATTCCCGTTTTAACCCAATATCTAATAAACCGTTTATTATTTTAATCTGCAGCAAAAAATCTCTTTTTTTATTTATCAATTTTTTTTTTTTTTTTTAGGATCTTTTAGGACTTTTTCAGCAAATTTTTTTTCATTTCTGTTTTAAAGCGTTTTTTCTTTTTTTCTGTAACAGCCCTTTTTATTATCATTCATCAGATCTTATGTGTAAATTCCAGGCATTTTCTTTCAGTAGTTTTTTTGCAAACAGTGTTTCAATTTTGACACTTTCAAGCGTATTGTTTTTTTTTTTTATCCCGTTCGTCCCGTTTTTATCCCGTTCGTCTGCGTGTCGGCTTTTTCCCGTGGCTGGTCTGTGCTGCGTTCGGCAGCTCGTCGGCTTTTTCCAGCGTGTTCAGCGTGTTTTTTGTGGCGTTTCTGCAAGTTTTCCGTGAGTATTCGGCAAGTGTTCGGTGAGTGTTCAGTGATTGTTCATCGGGTTTGCGAATTAGAATCGCCGAATCGCCCCGAAGTGCGGGGAACGAAAGGGCACCGAAATGCTCTCTGAATAATCCCCACCGGTCGGGGCCCCCTTCCCTCAGCTGCCCATTTCAGTGAACTTATTAGAAATAAAACATTTTGCTCCTCTTCCACGTGTCCGTTTTTCCATGCAGCGTGGTGAAGGCCAGGTGGTCCACAAAGCGGGTAAAAAGTGTACCTTGGTGGTCTAGCACTTGTTCTGTTTCTCCACTTGGAGCAGACCATATTAATTCTCCCTCCAGGGGCGGATCCAGAGCCTAGTCTCGGGAGGGGCAATGACTGAAAATAAGGTGTTGCTTACAGAACTGAAATATTTTATTTAACGTATCATACAGTCCTTTCCCCCCCAGGGTCTCCTCACCCCGTGTCCCTTCCCCCCGGGGTCTCCTCACCCCGTGTCTCGTCCCCCCCTCCGATTGCCGCCCGTTAATTCACTCTTGATTCCTCACAGCCGCTGTTCTGCCCAGCGAGAGAACTTGCCACAATGGTGAACCTACGTCATCGCTCGATGGGTAGAACAGAGGCCTGTTCAATACCTCAGCCGCTGCAAGTGCTAAGTTAGCAACTTGCCATTGAACGCCGTTCAACCGCTCAGCGCTCAGCAGTGCTAACCTAGCACTTGCAGCGACCCGAGGAGATGCTGAGTGTGACGTTTTAAAGATGGCCGCCCCGCCGCCATGAAGCAAGTAACAATTCCGTACAGCAAGATGGCCGCCGCCATGAAGCAAGTAATAATTCCGAATGCGTACAGCAATGTTAATTTTGAGGTTTTTGTTCACCAAAGCACAAAATATTTATTTATTATTTCCCCCTGCACATAGACATATATTACAGCTCAATTTATATATTGTTTCAGAAGTAAACATAACGTTTATTCATTAAAAACTATCATTTTGTGGTGTGTGTGTACAAAACGGAATTGTGCTGACTGCTTCTCTTTATTATATTTTGTCCGAGTGATCCGAAAAACAATCTGAATTTTTCATTAAGAAATCGTTGGCCATTTTGGATTCAAAATTCGCATCCAAAGGGTTCAACGACACTGCTGCAGCAAACTGAATTGCTGTGCTGCAGCAATTCAGCAGCTGCTGCTGAGGTATTGAACGGGCCTCTGTGAAAGCCTACATGAGCTTCAAGCATCGAACCAGGAAGTGGGAACCAATTAGGTATAAATCCCCTCCATCCCATCCCACTGGATTAAATTGATGCTTAATGGAGTGTCTAGCAGCCCGCTGTGACCATGATGTGACATGCTGAGGCTTACAGGAGGAAGCTGGCAGATTGTCATGTCCAGACTTGGTTGGTGTTGGGCACTGACTGGGCCCTGGCCTGGCCCTGGCCTGGCTGGGGCCGGGCACTAGGCAGTGGCACAGCACTGGCTGCAGGCAGGCAGGGCAGGGGGGCATGAAGATGAGGGCAGGCAGGCAGCAGTGGCACACAATCATATCACACCACCACCATTAATGATTACCATTTATTAACATTCACTCACCGGAGTCTCTAACTGACAGTGAGTGTCTTCTTAATCATGAATCTGTCTCTTCTCTTCAAGTGTCACTCCTCTCACTTCACTGTGCTGTCTCTCTCACTCTCAGTCTCTCTAGTGCGCAGTGTGACAGTGACTGACTGTGCCGTTGTGGGAGTGGCGTGCGCACGCACTCGCTCGCAGCAGGCCAGCGGATTTTTTTACCCACAGCACACTACTCACTGTCTCACTCGACAAACTGGTGGCAGGGCAGGCTGCGCAGCAGGCCAGTAGCAGAGCTGAGCACACAGCAGGGGCAGGGCACAGGCTGAGGCTGCTGCACTGTGTGCAGCAGAGCCATAGCCAATGTGGCGCCTCCTGCTCCTGATGGCTTTCCCGCCCATGTGACCACGTCCAGCGCCCGCCCCGGATTGTCACGTGCTGAGGCTGAGCTAGTGACGTGGGGCTGCCTGGGCTGCTGGCGGCGCTCACCTCACTTCCTGTTCCTGTTCCCTACTTCCGGGCCTGACGCCAGTCATCCGTGCTCCTCCGAGTCCTCCTCGCTAGCTTTGAGTCAGTGCGGCGGGCCGGCCCGGGCCGGCGGCAAGCCTTGGCTGGCCCGGCCAGCACTGACTGCCATCAGCCGCTGCTGCCACTGCCAGCGTGGCCCATCACCGAGACTGAGTGAGACTGAGGGGAGGGCCCGGCTATGAGTATGAGCGGAGCGGAGGAGGCGCGGACAAAAAATATTACAGTAGCACTAAGCACACACACACAAATTTCTCAGACAGAATCTCGGGGGGGGGGGGCAATTGCCCCGTTGCCCCCCCCCTGGATCCGCCCCTGTCTCCCTCAGTGATAGGTTAGAGGTTTCTGACCAATCCTAGATGCCAAAGGTCACCGGGAAGGTCTTGGTGGGTTCTGGTGATGTGGATGGGCCCTTACATCTGTCTCACATACACAAGCTGCATGGGGTTTGGCAGGGCCTGGGCCCCAAGGAGCCACAGGGCCCCTGAACATATCATGGGCTGTCACCCCCTGCCTATAACCGTAATAATAAGACAACAGCAACATCTTACCACTCTGGTGAGCGTCGGTTCCGGCTTCTGCTCTCCATTCTCACTTAAATTGATCGAATTTCTTTTCTTTCTGAAATGGAAACAGAGGAGAAATAGACAAATCAGATCTGAGCCCAGATCCTGTTTATATCGCATTTCTAAAGTGTTCATGATGCCAAGGCCCTGTCTGTACACTCACAGTTCCAAAAGTAAAACCCTTTGGTATTCTTAAAACTTGGGCTCCAAAGCTGAGATTGTAACCAGGGGCGGGGTGGCAAGGGTGTCAGGGTGGTAACCGACCCATAGGCCGCTAGGATATAAACAGGATCTGGGCTTGTGTTAATATTTCATTATTTTGTATTTCTGTAACACTCAATGTTCTCGAACCCAGGACATACTGAAAACGAGAGAAATCTCAATGTATCCTTCCTGGTAAAATCCTTTATAAATAAATAAAATAAATAAATAAATATAGGGCCTGTGAGCCACACATTCATAGCACCCATTCCCAATTAAATACTAGGCTTGTGCACCGATTTTTTTTTCGGTTCGATTCGGTTCGGTTCGTTCGGATTTTGTAAATTTTCATTTCGACTCGTTTCGGCGAATTTCGTTTCGTTTCGGTTCGTTTTGTTTTTTGTATCGACTTTTTTTTCGTGATTTCGGAAATTTTCGTGTTTTTTGGAACGTCTGTTCTCCTCGTTTCAAAGTGTCTATTCGTTTTGATGTAAACTAATGGTTTTTCGGATACGATAATTATACGATACGATAATTCTGCCATTGAGATTTCTCATGTTTTACAAGAAGGATACATTGAGATTTCTCATGTTTTACAAGAAGGATACATTGAGATTTCTCATGTTTTAAAAAGGGGGATACATTGAGATTTCTCATGTTTTACAGGAAGGATACATTGAGATTTCTCATGTTTTACAAGAAGGATACATTGAGATTTCTCATGTTTTACAAGAAGGATACATTGAGATTTCTCATGTTTTAAAAAGGGGGATACATTGAGATTTCTCATGTTTTACAGGAAGGATACATTGAGATTTCTCATGTTTTACAAGAAGGATACATTGAGATTTCTCTGGTTTCCCAGGAAGGATACATTGAGATTTCTCTGGTTTCCCGGGAAGGATACATTGAGATTTCTCTGGTTTCCCGGGAAGGATACATTGAGATTTCTCATGTTTTACAAGAAGGATACATTGAGATTTCTCATGTTTTAAAAAGGGGGATACATTGAGATTTCTCTGGTTTTCCAGGAAGGATACATTGAGATGGGAATGATACAAAATTTAATTACAGAATCAGCGATATAAATACGATGTCCGAAATTACTGAAATGGAACCGAAATCAGGAATGGAGCCGAAATCACGAATGGAACGAAAATGAATTTTGATTTTACACATTTCTAGTCCATTCGAAAATTCCGTAAAGTTTTCGTTTCGGCACGAAAATTCGTTCGGATCTGCCGTTTTCGTATCTTAAAACTTTCCGAAAATCGGCCAAATCCGAATGCAAGAATCGGGAAATTTCGTGAAGATTCCGAAATTCCAAAACGCACATCCCTATTAAATACAATACAATGTCGCAAAGAACAACGGATCAAACCTGATCTAACAAAGACATAGGGGGTTATTCAAATGTCACCGACATTTCAGTGTTCGCTCGTCCCCCTCAGTTTCCCGCACCTTCGAGGAATCTAATTTCTCCACCCTGCAGTGAATCCAGCATTCACTGCAGGGTCCATGAAGTGCAGGGAAAACCTGTTGCAAACCCACAAAAACCCGCCGGAACTGCCGAAAAACACACGAACACGTTGGAATATAGCTGACGAGCCGCTGATCACAGCGCAGACAAGCCGGCGGAAAAAGCCGACGAGCCGCCGATCAAGGCACAGACTAGCCACCGGTAAAAGCTGACGAGCTGCCAATCACTGTGCAGACCAGCCGTTGCTTGCTGAATACACCGCAGGGTTGCCGAAAGGGGATCGCCTAATCGCACCGAATTGAAGAGAACGAAAAGTCACCGAACGTGCAGTGACTTTTCGATTCTCTTTGAATAACCCTGTATGTTTGCAAAAAAAAACTACTGATCGAAAATGCCTGGAATTTACACATAAGATCCTATGAATAAAAAAATTTGCCAAAGAAAATCCCGAAAAATGCCTAAAAGATCCTAAAAAATCTATGAATAAAGAAACTTTTTGCTGCAGAGTAAAAGAATAAACGGTTTATTAGATATAGGATTAAAACGGGAATATTTTTAACATTGAAGTCGATGGGATTCTTTTCGAACATTGAAGTCGAAGGGGTTTTTGCTCCTTTTTTCTCCAATTATGGACTGATGAAGGCACGTGAGCTGCTGAAACGCGTATCCACCATTCTTTTTTCCCTCCCTCCCCCCCATTTTAGATTTTTTCAATAAACCACGTATTTTAATTTCAGAAAATTTGTGGACTTGTTGTTTTTTTATGGTCTGTATTGTACCCTGCACCTGATACCTCACCCCTATTTTTCCATCTACCTACTTGAGCCAGTAGAAGACTGCTAAAGAGGTGACGGTGCCCACCGACTAAGGAGCACTGTATGCCATTAAGTTGAGCCTGGAACAAGGCTCCAACATCGGTGAGTGAGACCAACTCTTCTTTATTATATGCACTCAGCTACTATTCAAGTTGCGCTATGAGTACCTTGTCTCTCTATATTCGAGGTGAACAAGAAAATTAAAAAGAAGGGAAGAGGCCACTCTATATTTGGCCCAGTGCACTTCAAACCAGAGCCTGGACTACATAGGCTCTGGAAAGCGTAAGTGTTCACTTTTCTTGCATATTTCCACAATCAACAAATCCAGACAATATTGCACTATTATTCTCTCTCTCTCTTTTTCCCGCTTATCCTGAGAACGTGGAATTCACGTGGAATTCACTAGGACATCAAGGATAAGATTCGTCTTCCCTCTCTTTCTGAGGATTTCCATACATGGACGCAAAGAGTGAGAGGCATACACAGTCCTAAACAAGCCCTTTTTTTCTCACTCACATATCTATAGACTTTTGCACTATTTTTGGACCACCATTGTCCAATCAGATTTTTTTATTTTTTATTTTATTACTATTCCGTGCTGTTTGAATTGCACTTTATATTTGCACTTTGCACAAGAAGTATGTGTTTTTATGAACTTGTCTTTATGAATCGTTTTTTACGAACGAATTTCTAAGATTCACCCTATTTGGAACCGTTGCACTTTCCACAGTACGCTTTTGACGTGCACAAAGTTTTAGCTGTTATTTGCACTATATGCACTTTTGATTGCATTTTGCACTTATTTAGTGTTTACCTTAAGATAGCACTTTTATCAGTGGTCTGTTCTTAGACTGTGCTTTTTTAATTGGGATCTACTGTTTCTCTAGAACCTGAAACTCTTCCCCGTCTTTATATCAACACAGAATATTTACGTATACCAACTTCCCTTGCGCCACTGGAGTAACCCCTTTTCCAAGTCGATGGGATTCGCCTGATTAAACCTGCCTAATGAAACCACCGAACAGCAGGGCATTTCACTGACATTTCTCTTCTGTTCTGTGTCTCTGAATAGATTAACCATTGCTTCTCTATGGGAAATTTCACTGCCGCCGAACAGGCACTGTACTTGCTGGCATTTCGCCAAAAATCACGTACTCATCTCACGGCGAGAACAGCGGCCCGATCTGCTGCTTCTGGCTGCCGGGAGCAGAGGGAGACTGGGGGAAGAAAGTCCTGTCTCCCTCCGCGATCACTCTGTCGACCAGCAGGATCTCACGAGAGGCGAGATGCTGCCGGTCATGTGACCCAGCAGGAGAAGCCGCCATAGAGTCTTATGGACTCCAAGAAGCAGATGCTGGGGATGGCCAATAAGAGCTTGGGTGAGCATTTTAGTGCAATCCTGATTAAGAAAGGGACGGACGCGCGCAATGTTTTTTAGGTGGAAGAAGCAAGATTTGGTTAATGACTGAATGTGAGGAGTAAAGGAGAGGTCAGAGTCGAAGAGGACACAGAGACGAGCCTGTGAGGTAGAAGTAATGATGGCACCGTTCACCTGAAGGGAAATGGGTGCAGAAATGTCAGATTTAGAGTGTGGGAAGACGAGAAGTTCAGTTTTAGAGAGATTTAGCTTTAGGAAACATGAAGTCATCCAGTTGGAGACAGCTGACAGGCAAGCCGTAACACGGTCCAACACAGGAGGAGAGAGATCAGGAGAGAAGATGTAGATTTGGGTGTCATCAGCATAGAGTATTGGAATCCATATGAAGATATGAGGTCGCCAAGAGAAGCGGTGTAGATTGAAAAGAGTAGGGGACCCAGCCTTGAGGTACCCCAACTGAAAGAGAAACCGGTGGTGAAGAGGCACCAGCGAAGGAGACACTGAAGGAGCGAAGAGAGAAATGCAAGTAGATGCAGCATGAGGAGCAGAAGAGGGTGGTCAACAGTGCCAAATGCAGCAGAAAGATCAAGAAGAATAAACAGAGAGACGTGACCTTCAGTTTTAGCAGCAACTAGATCATTAGTCACCTTGGTCAGAGCAAGCTCAGTAGACGCTGGGAGCGAAAGCCGGACTGGTGCGGATCAAGTAGGGAGTTGGCAGTGAGAACACCAGTGAGCTGCCCCTATAGACCAGGCGTTCCAAGATTTGCGGCAAAGGGGAGCAAAGAGATGGGACGGTAGATGGAAATAGAGGTGGGGTCAAGAGATGGCTTCTTCAGAATGGGGATAACCAGAGCACTTTTACAGGCGGAGGGCAAGACTCCAGAGGAGAGGGAAAGGTTGAATATTCGAGGTAAGGGAGGGACAATAACCTTAGTCATACTAACTCCAGATGTACGTCGTCAACGTATCCGTTCACTTTCAGTTCCAAAAAGTCACAATGGATAAACATTTTTATATGTTTCCATGTAAATACTAAAAATAACATGTCCTGATCCTAGACATTCAGAGCACTTCGATGTATATTTAGGCACGGTTGGCTAATTCTCCGTATTATGCACAGGTTATATGTAGTCCGAGTTGCGATGTAACCAGGACACTCGTGCTATGCATCATACATCTTGCAGCTGTACGTCCCATAAACATTTACTTGGAATCAAGAAAACATTACTTTGCTTTTCTTTAGCTTTTTTTATTCTGTAAAGTAGTTTTCAGTGAAGACGTGATATTATAAGTGTCAGAGAGTGTGATGTCGTGAAAATCTATTAAATGAACCTGGTGACAGAGTGAGAAGCCAAGCAGCTTATGTAATTCTATCCGTACATGTGTGGTTTGAGGTGGCAGAGTTTATAATGCAGAATTTACCTGCATTTATATATGTTTCATTATATTCGTGGCAGAAAGAAAAGTACAAACCACCAAATGATCAACTTCCGTCAGTTGAGTGACGCCATGTAATCACTTTAATTAAAGGATTGTTGGTATTATGTGAATAAATGATAACGTCGTTAACCAATAAGAATACATCGAAATAGAAAATGTTATTTTCTCATGAAAGAGATAATAGAGATGTTTTAATGGGGTCCTGGTACTCCGCCGGAGCACCTCCCTTAATCTCGACTTTGTCTACTATTTTTGAAGTTGAGTTACAGCCAGTGATTATAGCCGTTACCCTACACCATGAGTCGAGACAGCATGTAGGGGTCAGAACTAGAAGAAGTCCTTTATTGCAGCAAGGCAGGGCTATTTATACAAAACAGGGGTCATTAACATACAATAGAACAACCACAGGAAATACAGTTCCCCGTCAAGCACCCGCCCACAGCCCATTCTGGTGCTCATGTGTGCGACCATATCCCCAAACCCAAACAGAAGATGAAACAATGGAGCACATTGCAATCACATCTTGGGTACTTCCACGGTCTGAATGAGACAGATAATAGACAGGACAAACACACAATGGTCTGATCGAGAGAAGGACAATTGGGGTTATCCATAGCGCACCGATATGTCGCCGACATTTCGGTGCTCTCTCGTTCCCCGTACTTTAGGTAATTAAATGCTGAATTCACCACAGGGTCCTTGAAGTGCAGAGAAAGGATCCGAAAATCTGCCGAAAAATCACCGAAAATCTGTCGAAAACCCTGCCGAGAAGCCTCTGATACGATCCAAAAACTCTGATACTATCCGAAAACTCATTTTAAGTCCCTGTAAATTGGCCTGTGGTGTTGAATCTGTTGTCCGCACCACAGGCCAATGGACAGTTCAATATTTAACCCTAGCTTGCCTTTTAGCAGCAAAATTTGATTTATTGGGGATTGATTTAGTGATCTGAGATTCGAATCGATAACATATATCGAATCGATCCCAACTTACAATACATACAAGTCAGTTCTAAAGCAAACGACCTTATGAAACGAATCAGATTTGTTTGACTGTTTCACAAAGCACCCTGTCCCTGTAAATTGGTCTGTGGTACTGAATCTGTTGTCAGCACCACAGGTCAATGGACAGCTCGATATTTAACCCTAGCTTGCCTTTTAACATCAGGATTAGATTTATTGGGGCTTCTTTTAATGATCCGAAATTCGATTCGATCCCAAATTACAATGCTTTTTTTTTTACTGATCCGAGATACCAAACGAAAATTAAATAACGAACCGAATCAAAAAACATAACGAAATTACGAAACGAAATTACGAAAATTATTTTGAAACTAAATGTATTTTTCAGCCGTGCCCACCACTAGTCTGTACCGATTTAAAGATATTCTTCTCTTTAGGAAACTGGAGTGCCTGGAATCCTTTATTTTGCTTGAACGAATTGGAGTTTGGCCCCTCGGGGGTCTGTGAATCCAAGGTTCCCATTTGACTTTCTATTAGATAGTTGGGCAGTGGAACACCGTTCCTCCACTATTTTGCAGAAGGAGCTGAGTTCCCCTTCGTCCCACACAATATGAAGCTTGTATTCAGGTATTTCTCTGTTAAATCACAATAAGTATATGATTTATCATATATAGTATATTTTGGGTGTGTAGGTGTGTTACATATGAGATGATAATTGCTATTTGGGGACAAGCATTTCGGTGAGTTCCCACACTTATTTTTTTAGGTCTTGACACCTGTGTTTAAGTATCTGTCCATGTGTATGTATCTGTGTGTGTAACCTGTGTGTATAGGTACGTGTCTGTTTTGCAATTGCACTGAACATTGAATTTCCCTCTACGTTGCAATTTCGGTGCCATTCGGCTATTCAAAGCCTGGCAATTCGCCAAATATTGGCGAAATGCCAGTGAAATACGGTGCCTGTTCGGCGGCAGTGAAATCCCCCATACAGAAGCAATGGTTAATCTATTCAGAGACACCGAACAACAGAGAAATGTCAGTGAAATGCCCTGCTGTTCGGTGGTTTCATTCGGCAGGTTTAATCAGGAGAATCCCATAGGCTTCAATGTTAAAAATATTCCCGTTTTTCTAAACTGTTTATTCAACCGTTTATTCTTTTAAGCTGCAGCAAAATGTTTATTTATTTATCTTTTTAAGATTTTTTTAGGCGTTTTTTCGAGATTTTTTCGACACATTTTTTCCAAATTTTTTGTTAAATAGCATTTTTTTTCTGTAATAGACCTTTTTATCATTATTCATAGGATCTTTATATGTTAATTCCAGACATTTTCTCCCAGTAGTTTTTTTGCAAACAGCGTTTAACACTTTGAAAGTCTCAATTCTTTTTTTTGTTTGTTTTTTTTTACCCCGTTCGTCGGCTTGTTGGCTTATTCTGGCGGCTGGTCGGCGCTGTGTTCAGCGGATCGTCGGCTTTTTTCGGACGCGTTCGGTGGATCGTCGGGTATCTTCGCTAGGTTTTCTGTGGCGTTTCGAATAGATCAGATTTTTTCGGATCGTATTGGCGGCTTATCTGCAGATTTTCTGTGATTTTTCGCCGATTTTTCAGATCCGTTCGGCAGCTTTTCCCCCACAAGGTCAGCGAATTTGATTCCCCAGAAGTGAGAGGAACGAGAGAGCACCGAAATATCAGTGACATTTCAGTGTTCTCTGAATAATAGGCTTGTGCACCGATTTTTTTTTCTGTTCGATTCGGTTCGATTTTTCGGATGTTTAAACTTTTCGATTTGGCTCGTTTTGACCGATTTCTGTTTCGATTCGGTTTGGTTCGACTCGTTTTTCGGGTACATTTTTTTTTCCGAATATCGACCATTTTTCGTATTTTCGTGTCACTTTGCTCGTTTTTTTGTATCGACTTTTCGTGATTTCGGAAATTTTCGTTTTTCGGAATTGTACATGTTTTCGGAATAGCGACCATTTTTCGTATTTTCGTGTCACTTTGCTCGTTTTTTGTATCGAATTTTCGTGATTTCGGAAATTTTCGTTTTTTCGGAATGTCTGTTCTCCTCGTTTCAAAGCAATAAATTTCGATTTGACACATTTCAAGTCCATTCGAAAATTCCGAAAATATTTCGTTTCGGCTCGGAAACCTTTTCGGATCTGACATTTTCGGATCTAAAAATTTTCGGAAAATCGGCCGCATCCGATAACACGAATCGGGAAATTTCGTGAAAATTCCGAAATTCCGAAACGCACATCCCTACTGAATAACCCCTATTGACTAATTTGCAAGCTTGGACTTTTATGTGAAGACCCGTGAGTGCACTCGCTTTGTTGAAACTTTAAATAATAAATATATATATATATATATATATGTTTTACTCTTCCTCAGCGTCTGTCAGTTTGAGGCGTCAGAAAGTTCTTGAATCGCCCCTTAATCACTGACCTCTTAAAGAAGGAGCAGAAGACGAGGAACGAGATCGACAGCAAAACGGTGCTGATCAGCAGAAGCAGAGCGGCTGGACTTCTCTCTCCGTACATGTCATGCAGGAAGTTTTCTGTAGGGGGAGCCATGGAACCACCATCCACAGGATTTCTGGAAAACAAAAATCAATGAAAAAAAAAAAGGAATGAGGAGGATAATAATAAAATGTCATGTTCGCACAGTGAGGACATGCCAAAGTGAGGAATCTGGCAGAGAATCGCACATATTTTTTTGCAGTCTAAATAGTTAAGCGTTTTTATGTTTACATAAAACATCAAGTCTGAGCTTATTATTTTTTTTTTTATTTGTTTACATTTTAATAAAAGAAAAATAACAAATTTAACAATCTATATTTTATGTAGAAAGCTTTTTCTATCCAAAAAAACTCCCATTCAAAGCCTTCGATGTAATAGCAGCCGGTTAATAGTAATTGTTATTAGTTTTAGTAGCCACAATAATAATAACAATATAATCTTAATTATCCCTATTTTATTTTGTATGGATAAAAGTCTGCGTTCACCCTTTAGTGACCGGGTGTAAAGAAGCATAGTTTTGTGTTCGTACAGTTATAATTGGCATATTATGTATTATATATATATATATATATATATATAAAAATCACGAGTATAGTAGTGCGTAGTGATACCTTTTTTATTGGACGAACGTTACATTTAAAAGACAAGCTTTTGAGAATATACCTCTCTTCTTCAGGTCTGGAAGCTATACTGAGCAATATCCTAGAATTGAACAGTAAGACATTAAGGGGCACATGGTTGGGGGGTTAGATGTCGTAAATAGTGAGAGGCAAATGGTATGGTCAAAATGGGAAAAAAACAAATGAACGATATTGGGCCCTTAATAAAACAGTGATAAGATCATACAGCTTGAAAGAAAGAAAGGGAAAAAGGAAAAACACAATACAGTGAAGGCTGAAAGAGACATACAAAAAAAAAGAGAAACCGAGAGGAAACAAAACATTAGCCTGAATTATGTGACATTATGATAATGGGTTAAAAAGCCAGAATCCACATTGAGTCCCTCTTTTATAGTGTTAAAATATGTGATCAATATATATATATAAATCACGAGTATAGCGGTACATAGTGATACTTTTTTTATTGGACTAACGTTACATTTAAAAGACAAGCTTTCGAGAGTAAACCTCTCTTCTTCGGGTCTGGGCGCTATACTGAGCAATATCCTAGAATTGAACATTAAGGGGGCGTGGCTGGCCACGCGAGGGAGCAGACGTCTCTAAGCTGAGCTCCGTCGGATACTGTTCTAAACAGCGGATTTAGACCGGGATTGTCGCCTGAAGTGCCCCCTTGGGGAGTCCCTGCGCAGCTGGCCGTCTGAAGGAGTGCTCTGGAGCTGCTGGGTCCCCCCCTCCAGAGCCCAGCAGAGATCGGGGCCTTGTTTCCCAGTGAGTGAGTTTTGCCCGGCGGCCATCTTGGGGCCTAAAATCCCCGCGTTCCTTTGGAGCATCCCTCGCTTCCATTCCCTCCCTCTGTGGCGAGGCCCTGCCCAGGGATTTGACGGACACGGACTTGGAGGATGGAGGGCCCCCGTCCTCTGAACGCGGCTGTTGACCCGGTGGTGGAGTTGGTGGAGGGGCGCACAGAATGGAGGCGTCTGATGCGCGCCTCCCCTGGCGGAGATATGGTGGCTGCATTTGCGGGCTGCTTGGAGCGGATGCTGGAGGCTGGGGGGCGCCTGCTGGAGTGCGGCCTATGGATCAGATCGGAGGCTATCTTTCTGGATGGCTGGGAGCTGGGAAAGGAGGCCCGGGCTGCGATCCGGGCGGTGGAGGACTTACCTCTTGGCCGAGAGGATGACTGTCCTGTTCTGGCGGTGATCCGGGACGCTGAAGACATGTGGGAGTCGGCCGTGCTGGAGATTTCGGAGGAGGTTCCCACTGCTGGTCCCCCAGCGCAGCTGGTGGAGACATGGTGGTCTGACAGGCTGAAGCGCTCATCTGGGCCTCGTGACAGGTCTCCTGCTGTGGCGGTGGCGACCTGGAGGATGCCGACTTTCCACGCTGCCCGAGCGTTGATTCAGCGCGGGGAGGCTGAAAACGCAGCATTCCCGCTGGACACAGGCTGAGGCGGTCTATGGAGTCTTAGTATTTGTTGCTGATCCGTGCCATCTAACAACGAAGACCCCCCTCCATGCAGATTTATTTTTCCCCCTCCCCCGCTGAGTTTTTCATTTTGTTTTGGCCCCCCCTCTTGCTGCCTCTTATCTTTAATTTGACCCCTTTGATGTGTTCACCACCCCCCCATGAGCTGAGATGTTTTGCGAGACATTTTTGTTGCCTTTTCTTTAAAGGTTTTTATTTTTTATTCTGAAGAGACCCCCCCATTTGGGGATGATTCACCCTGGCTTTTTTTTTTGCGACATATATGATGGGGTTACCCCCCTTTTCGAGACACTTTAGAGACTTATTTTGACGCCTTTATATTTGTTTTTTTTTATGCTTGCTATTTCTCGCTGAGACCCCCCCTATCTGGGGATGTTTATTATTTTTCATACGAGGCACCTATGCTGTCAGTTTTGGGTGGTCCCTTCCTGTAATATGTCTGATTGTACGCTGACTTATATACAAAATAAAAATTCTAAATCTAAAAAAAAAAAGAAAAAAAGAATTGAGCATTAAGAGGCACACGGGTGGGTGGGGGTATTAGATGTCGTAAATAGTGAAAAATCAAATGGTATGTTCGAAATGGGAAAATAAACACCTGGGAGATCACAAAACAGTGACGGCAGAAAAAGACACAAAAAAACAAGAAAATATATATATATACATATCATTTAACACATTACAACAAAAATCTACTAGTTTGCGGAATAATAATATTTAATAATAGTAACAATTATTATTATTATAATTTTTTAATATTTTAGTTATTTTTAAACCGATTATTTTCTGAAAAACACATGTAAAAGACGTATACAATAAAAAAAAAAATTGAAAAATATTTTTAAAAAGACGTAAAAAAAAAAATATGAAAAAAAAATACATGTAGGGTGATTTCAGACGAGGATATGTTTTTTGCTCATTAATCCTGTCGCTGGCGATATCATTGCTACAGTGTAATCCTGTTGTGTAAATACCTGGCGTAATATTATTATTATTATTATGTGCTGTAAAGTCGGCGCACGTCTTTATACTCAATCTGTCATTTTAATCTATGCCTCTGCTTCTGCAGAGAGGAAGTAGACAGCTGTTATTGGCTTCCTTCCTTCCCCTCCTAATGGCTAGATTGAATGGCCCAAATTCTGTCTCCCGGCACGATCTATAAAACGATTACTGCGATGGAAAGGCGAAAAAACACAAAAAAAACAACAAAACACAAACAGCTGTTTCAAAACCAAAAGGTGGAGTAAATTAAATTATGGAGCAGGACGTGCTGGCTGTGACCTGACTGTGTGTGTATTACACATCATACGCAGAGAAATAAACTAATATAAAGTTATATAAAAGGTGTTGCAGCTATAGGGATGACATATACAGTATCTGACAGCAGTGAGCGCACCCGTCACATTTTTGTAACTATTTTCTTATATCTTTTCATTTGACGACACTAAAGAAATGACACTTTGTTACGATGTAAAGTAGTGAGCGCACAGGTTGTGTAACCGTGTGAATTTACTGACTCTCAAAATAACCCAACACACACAGCCATTAATGTCTAAACCGCTGCCAACAAAAGGGACGACACCTCAATGTGTCAATATTTTGTGTGGTCACCATTAATTCCCAGCACTGCGTTAACCCTCTTGGGCATGGAGTTCCCCAGAGCGTCACAGGTTGCCACTGGAGTCCTCTTCCACTCCTCCATGACGACATCACGGAGCTGGTGGATGTTAGAGACCTTGCGCTCCTCCACCCTCCGTTTCAGGAGACCCCAGAGATGCTCAGTAGGGTTTAGGTCTGGAGACATGCTCGGCCAGTCCATCACCTTTACCCTCAGCTTCTTTAGCGAGGCAGAGGTCATCTTGGAGGTGTGTTTGGCGGTCGTTATTAGGGATGGGCTGCTGGTTCGAATCGGTTCGAAGTTCGATTCGAACATCGGCTGTTCGAACGTTCGCGAACTTCGAACTTTTTGGGACATTCGCGGAAAGTTCGAGAAAAAAGTTTTCAAATTTTTTTAAAAAAAAGCTTAAAAGATCCTAAAAAATCTATAAATAAAGAGACTTTTTGCTGCAGAACATAATATTAAATGGTTTATTAGATATTGGATTAAAACGGGAATATTTTTAACATTGAAGCCTATGGGATTCATAAACATTTCCCACTCATTGTTGGTCAAACATTTCCTACTCCTTGTTGGTCAAACATTTCCCACTCCTTGTTGGTCAAACATTGCCCACGCCTTGTTGGTCAAACATTTCCCACTCCTTGTTGGTCAAACATTTCCCACTCATTGTTGGTCAAACATTTCCCATGGCTTCAAATCGCGTTTAAACATGAGCAAAAGCGTTAAAAATGAGCTCAGCGCACAGCAGTGAAATGGCTCAGCACTCAGCAGTAAAAGGGTTAAAAACATTTTAAAAAAATATCATTGTTTCCTGTCCCCCAGGGCAGTACCCGGACCCCCATACACCTTTTATGGCCAATATCTTGCATATATGCCCTCTTGGAGGACACTTTCATTTTCGAACATTCGAGCCCATTGACTTGCATGGTGTTCGAATTGTGTTTGAGTTCGCGGTCGAACTTTTTCAGGTGTTCGAGTTCGAATGTGAACCAAGCACGGGGGTGTTCAGCCCATCACTAGTCGTTATCATATGTTATCATTGTGGCAAAGTGTCATTTCTTCAGTGTTGCAACATAAAAAGATATAATAAAATGTACCGTATTTTTCGCTCCATAAGACGCACTTTTCTCCCCCCAAAAAGTGGGGGGAAAAGTGGGTGCGTCTTCTGGAGGGAATGCCCCATGATATGCCTCAGCTCACCTGCCGCCGCGTTCGGCTCCCTCTGAGCGTGCTTCCGGCGGCAAGGAGCTTGGGCACTCGCCTGGGGAGCCACGTGACCGCGATCTCACGAGATCGCGGTCACGTGGCTCCCCCAGGCGAGTGCCCAAGCTTCCTGCCGCCGGACGCACGCTCAGAGGATCTGAATGCGGCGGCGGTGGCAGGTGAGCTGAGGCATATCCATGAGCTGCTGGGGCAGTATCCATGTGTGAGCTGGGGCATATCCATGAGCTGGGGCATATCCATGTGTGAGCTGGGGCATATCCATGAGCTGCTGGGGCATATCCATGTGTGAGCTGGGGCATATCCATGAGCTGCTGGGGCATATCCATGTGTGAGCTGGGGCATATCCATGTGTGAGCTGGGGCATATCCATGAGCTGGGGCATATCCATGTGTGAGCTGGGGCATATCCATGAGCTGCTGGGGCATATCCATGTGTGAGCTGGGGCATATCCATGAGCTGCTGGGGCATATCCATGAGCTGCTGGGGCATATCCATGTGTGAGCTGGGGCATATCCATGAGCTGGGGCAGTATATCCATGAGCTGGGGCAAATCCATGTGTGAGCTGGGGCATTATCCATGAGCTGGTGCAAATCCCATGAGCTGGGGCAATATTCATGTGTGAGCTGGGGCAATATCCATGTGAGAGCTGGGGCATATCCATGTGTGAGCTGGGGCATATCCATGTGTGAGCTGGGGCATATCCATGAGCTGCTGGGGCATATCCATGTGTGAGCTGGGGCATATCCATGAGCTGCTGGGGCATATCCATGTGTGAGCTGGGGCATATCCATGTGTGAGCTGGGGCATATCCATGAGCTGGGGCATATCCATGTGTGAGCTGGGGCATATCCATGAGCTGCTGGGGCATATCCATGTGTGAGCTGGGGCATATCCATGAGCTGCTGGGGCATATCCATGAGCTGCTGGGGCATATCCATGTGTGAGCTGGGGCATATCCATGAGCTGGGGCAGTATATCCATGAGCTGGGGCAAATCCATGTGTGAGCTGGGGCATTATCCATGAGCTGGTGCAAATCCCATGAGCTGGGGCAATATTCATGTGTGAGCTGGGGCAATATCCATGTGAGAGCTGGGGCATATCCATGTGTGAGCTGGGGCATATCCATGTGTGAGCTGGGGCATTGTCCATGTGTGAGCTGGGGCAAATCCATGTGTGAGCTGGGGCAAATCCATGTGAGAGCTGGGGCATATCCATGTGTGAGCTGGGGCATATCCATGTGTGAGCTGGGGCATTGTCCATGTGTGAGCTAGGGCAAATCCATGTGAGAGCTGGGGCATATCCATGTGAGAGCTGGGGCATATCCATGTGTGAGCTGGGGCAAATCCATGTGAGAGCTGGGGCATATCCATGAGCTGGGGGACAGTATCCATGAGCTGGGGACAGTATCCATGAGCTGGGGCAAAATCCATGAGAGGAGCTGGGGCAATATCCATTATTACACTATTTGATTCAGAATATTTATTTTTCTGTTTTCCTCCTCTAAAAACTAGGTGCATCTTATGGTCAGGTGCGTCTTATGGAAAAATACGGTATGTTTATTTTCTCATTGTGTATTTTTAAGTTGGCGCATTAGTTAATTTACAGGTTCAAGGCTCATGTTTATAATTATAAGGGGATTATGAATTCGGCAGGAGAAGCTTCGTCAAAGCTTCTCCTGCTGCTGTTTGAATTTCCCTTTTGGGAAATGTCGAAGATTGTCGAGGTTACAAAAACAGTAGTTTTAGGTTTTTCAGTGAGTGTATCTAATGTATGTATTTGCATGTGTGTGTGTGTCTGTGAGTGTGTGTGTCTGTGTGATTGAGTGTGTGAATGTGTGTTTCAGTTTTCCTCGCTGCATCTCAATCCATCATGCTTTGTTATTCCATAATTTATTCTATGACCCCCAGATACAAACGCTATGGACTCTCTCGGCAACCATTGACCAACCTTGACAGCACTACATGTTCCAAGATCCCAGTCTTGAGATTTGCAGAACATCACGAAACATGCTTTTTCCAACATATGAAGTGTCAGTCTAGAAGTCCAGCTAAGGCATCATGTTACAGCACCCCTCTTCTAGGTATCCCACTGTGTGGACCCACAATACGCACTGTCCCAACAGGGTTATTCAGAGAGAGCCGAAATTGCACCAAACAGGGAATTTCCACGTACAGTGACATTCCGAGGCCATTCGGCTATTCAAAAAGCAGGCAGTTCGCCAAATTTTGTTGAATTGCCAGCGAAATACGGTGCCTGTTCGGCGGCAATGAAATCCCCCATAGAGAAGCAATGGTTAATCTATTCACAGACACCGAACAGCAGAGAAATATCAGTGAAATGCCCTGATGTTCAGTGGTTTCATTCAACAGGTTTATTCAGGCGAATCCCATAGGTTTCAATGTAAAAAATATTCCCGTTTTTAAACCAATATCTAATAAACCGTTTATACTTTTAATCAGCAGCAAAAAGTCTCTTTATTAATTTCTACTTTTGGATTTTTTTAGGCCCTTTTTGTGATTCTTTTTCAGCAAAATAATTTTTCGATGTTTTTTGAAAAAGCACTTTTTTTGTGTAACAGACCTTATTGTGTTTACAGAGTTAAACATGTATCATACTGACTATATACAGAATGCACCTGTAAACATGTGACATAGTGAATACATGCAGAATGCACATATAAACATGTAACACAGTGACTATATACAGAATGTGCCTGCAAACATGTAACATAGTGACTGTATACAGAATGCCCCTGTAAACATGTAACATAATGACTATATACAGAATGCACCTGTAAACATGTAACACAGTGACTATATACAGAATGTGCCTGTAAACATGTAACATAGTGACTATATACAGAATGCACCTGTAAACATGTAACATAGTGACTATAGACAGAATGCACCTGTAAACGTGTAACATAGTGACTATATACAGAATGCACCTGTACACGTGTAACATAGTGACTATATACAGAATGCACCTGTAAACATGTAACATAGTGACTATATACAGAATGCACCTGTAAACATGTAACACAGTGACTATATACAGAATGCACCTGTAAACATGTAACACAGTGACTATATACAGAATGCACCTGTAAACATGTAACATAGTGACTATATACAGAATGCACCTGTAAACATGTAACACAGTGACTATATACAGAATGCACCTGTAAACATGTAACACAGTGACTATATACAGAATGCACCTGTAAACATGTAACATAGTGACTATATACAGAATGCACCTGTAAAGATGTAACATAGTGACTATATACAGAATGCGCCTGTACACATGTAACATAGTGACTATATACAGAATGCGCCTGTAAACATGTAACATAGTGACTATATACAGAATGCGCCTGTACACATGTAACATAGTGACTATATACAGAATACACTTGTAAACATGTAACATAGTGACTATATACAGAATGAACCTGTAAACATGTAACACAGTGACTATATACAGAATGCACCTGTAAACATGTAACACAGTGACTATATACAGAATGCACCTATAAACATGTAACACAGTGACTATATACAGAATGCACCTGTAAACATGTAACACAGTGACTATATACAGAATGCACCTGTAAACATGTAACACAGTGACTATATACAGAATGCACCTGTAAACATGTAACATAGTGACTATATACAGAATGCACCTGTAAACATGTAACACAGTGACATATACAGAATGCACCTATAAACATGTAACACAGTGACTATATTTCCTAAATATTTATTTTCTGGGTTAATCTGTATTAAATCTATATTTGTGTTTTGTTTTTTAATATTTTGTATTTCTGTAACAATTCAATGTTCTTGAACCCAGGACATACTGAAAGCGAGAGAAATCTCAATGTATCCTCCCTGGTAAAATCTATCCTATAAAACAATAAGGGCTGGCGTGTCCGTCGCCAAAATCCTACTGCGCATGCGCGGCAAACCTGCGGGGGTTGGCTGCGCACGCATCCAACGGCCGTGGCACGCACACAGGCGGCGTGCGAGAGGGACAAAACAAATCCGATCGATTGGAGAGGCGCACAGCACAGCACAGCACAGCGCCTCTCCAATGGATCGGATTTGTTTTCTGCATCTCCTCCTTGCCGGCCTCCATCTCCTCCTTGCCGGCCTCCATCTCCTCCTTGCCGGCCTCCATCTCCTCCGCGCCCGGCCTGCATCTCCTCCGTGCCCGGCCTGCCATATTACCAGTCTGCCATGCCTGCCATGCACAATACCAGTCTGCCATGCAAAATACCAGTCTGCCATGCATATTACCAGTCTGACATGCACAATACCAGTCTGCCATGCACAATACCAGTCTACCATGCATATTACCAGTCTGCCATGCATATTACCAGTCTGCCATGCACAATTCCAGTCTGCCATGCATATTACCAGTCTGCCATGCACAATACCAGTCTGCCATGCATATTACCAGTCTGCCATGCATATTACCAGTCTGCCATGCACAATACCAGTCTGCCATGCATATTACCAGTCTGCCATGCACAATACCAGTTCCCAGCCATATTACCAGTCTGCCAGCCATATTACCAGTCTGCAATGCACATTACCAGTCTGCCATGCACAATACCAGTCTGTCATGCACAATACCAGTTCCCAGCCATATTACCAGTCTGCCATGCACAAAACCAGTCTGCCAGCCATAAAACCAGTCTGCCAGCCATATTACCAGTCTGCCAGCCATATTACCAGTCTGCCATATTACCAGTTCGGCAGCAATATTACCAGTCCGGCAGCCATATTACCAGTCCGGCAGCCCTATTACCAGTCTGCCATGCACAATACCAGTTCGCCAGCCATATTACCAGTCTGCCATGCACAATACCAGTCTGCCAGACATATTACCAGTCTGCCAGCCATATTACCAGTTCGCCAGCCATATTACCAGTTCGCCAGCCATATTACCAGTCTGCCATGCACAATACCAGCCTGCCATGCACAATACCAGTCTGCCAGCCATATTACCAGTTCGCCAGCCATATTACCAGTCTGCCAGCCATATTACCAGTCTGCCATGCACAATGCCAGTCTGCCATGGACAATGCCAGTCTGCCATGCACAATGCCAGTCTGCCAGCCATAATACCAGTGTCTCATAATACCAGTGTGCCTAAATACCAGCCTGCCATGCCATGCATACCACGTGCCATTAAATATACGCATAATGTATACGCTACAAAAAAAATGCCCGCCCAAGCCCAACACAATTTAAGGGGCCCCACGAGCTTACAATCTAAGGGGCCACATGAGCATACAATCTAAGGGGCCACATGATTTTACAATCTAAGGGGTCCCACGAGTTTACAATCTGAGGGGTCCCACGAGTTTACAATCTGAGGGTCCGGTTCCCGTGAGCTTACAATCTAAGAGGGAAGAGGAACCTACTCTAATATATAAATTCCTTTGTAATGCGCTGTCTACTGTGCGCGCACCCATCACAGCTGCTCAGTTGGCCCTCCTGTTGCGGATGGGATGGCGATGGACGCGTTACAAACGTATTTATATAGAGAGATACTCTTGGATAGGACATTGAAAAAAAACTATGTGGACTTGAATTCTGACCTGGCGACAACAACAATAGACTGCCCTCTAGGCAGGCTTTCCACCTAGTACTTTATAAATAAATAAATAAATGTCATGCTACATTAGCGCGAGTTTACAAAAACTGCACATCCTTCAGACTCTAACCATCTGGTTATTGAGCTGGACCCTAGAAAGCCCACGGCATTTCAGTGCTGATCATGGTCTCCCTTGTCCTGGCTGGGGGATCCTTGGCCTTGTGGTGTTTTTAGGTGAATATTGGGTGCGTTATACGCTTGCCACAGCTTGGTCCATGAGAGCCTAGAGAATGGAGGGTCGGCAGGGTATACAGTTGGTGACCAATCGAGGTATGGTCCAATGAGTGGGCATTCTGCCGAATGAGATCTCCTGGAGCATGGTGGACAGTGGTTGACCTTTGTATTAGGTTTGGGAAGTAATCAATAGGGTACACCCCCTTTAGTGCATTGATTAGACCAAGATCTTGCCAGCCAAGTAGAAGTTGCAACAATAAAGATATTACCCTTCCATTGGGCTCTACTCGGTATTACAAAGTGCTGGCGCTAATTACCCCAGGGATGCGGAGAGCCAAAAGTTATCACCTTATAAAAGCTGGTCCTACATGATTCTGCATTTGAAAAATCATGGCACCCCCTAAAAACCCACCCAATAAATCCCATATTTGCCTCTCTTCGCATGGCGAGAATGGTGGCCCGATCTGCTGCTACTTGTTGCTTGGAGCAGAGTGAGACTGGGGACTAATTATTCCCAGTCTCCCTCTGCGATCACACAGAAGCTCTGAAGGATCGCACGAGAGTGAGATCGTGCAGGGCTCATGGCTCAGAAGTTCAACTCTCCATGGAGTTTTATGGACTCCAGGAGGTGATACTCACGGTGGCGCAGAAGCTCAGGAGCAGATTTTCCAGGTTAGCATCCCCGTGTTAGCACGAACAAGGGAATAGGGTCCTATGCTAGGGGAATTAACCTCCAAACAATCTGTCCCATCAAGCTGCACCAAGCTTTTTTCAAACCCTGACGGGGTCAATATCTGATAGCAAAACACTAAAGAAACAAAGAACATTCCTACAGCGGAATGTTCCATGTTAGAATAAACCTTATCAAATACTTAATAAACCACTAGTTATACATAATGCACTCTCAGGGGTCTCCAAGAGCAAGTAGTCACCCGAAATATAGACCGTCCATCTACAGCCACTCAAGACTTTTCAAGATTTCCACCCAAAATCGACCAACACGGACCCATAAATGGATTTCCTAATCAAAGTATCCAAAATGAAAGACGCTCCGATAGAAGGACGTGTATATCATTCTTTTCATCATGGCGCATTTTCATGCTTCTATGTAATAAATTAATCGCGTCCTGAGTATATGTTCCAGATGGCTTTATTTTCCGATGTTTCCC